>JAVBHV010000014.1:6000000-6600000 GCA_033992175.1 Spiraea crenata | reverse complement strand
TTCGGTCGTTTTTTGGTTGTGTAAGGCTTCGTCATCCTTTAGGGTGATGGCCGCACTCCCAGGCCCCACTTTTCGGGGCGGGGTGTGTCATATTTCTAGCTAAAGCATTCACTTTTTTCAATCAATACTAGCCTCACCGCACGCGCTATCACGCCTACGAGAGGCTTTTTTACATCACGGGCGGTTTGCGCCACAATTAAACATTGGTCGTAGTTGTCTCTTAAGTGCTACTGTACTGTTATAGTCAGACACTATGAACAAATTGAAAAGACAGATGAAAAATCATTTACTATACGAAAGAGTTCATTTGGTAAGCGACCTTTGAAAATACATAGTATTGCAAAATACAAAATTGAACTGTATTGAATCAAAAACACCAAATTATCCTAGAAAGCTTATGATCCGTAGAGGGTCCCAATAGTCCATACATCTGTGCCATATAAATTACAATTGTCTCAACTAATTTGAGACAAACCTGAGTTCCTATTGAAACTGAGCACTGGTGCCACATCTGTACTTCAATATGTAAAGAATTCAATGGTGGGTCTGCATTCTGCACATTAAAGTTCTGTTCAAATGGCAACATTAGTGAACAACACCTACCATGAGCAAGAAGTAATTAGAACACAATCATACACCTCATTTCAATGAGGTCATGAGCCTAGACGTTACCTCTCATGCAAGATTTGGATGGAAACAGAGTACTCAGTTTGACATGTTGAGGTATGCAAAGACATACTTCTAAAAATGGATTGACCCACCCACCATCAAGCAATACCTCAATCTAAGAGGAGAAGTACACAGAAAACAAATATTCTGAAGAAATGCCAGTAGGCTACAAATGCCTGATTAAGCTTAGAGATCATGATGGTAAAAGGAGCAAACTTTAAACTGGAATGAAAATAATTAATGAGCAAACACCAAATGAAATTAAGATCAATAAACTATAGACTACAATCAATATACCCTTCTGATTCATTCATTTTTCCAGCAGGTCAAGCATCTCTAAAGCATCATTATCACGGGCTTCTATAGTTTACAAACATTCCCATATGCATACTGAATACATTGAAATCCTATTCGTAGCTACAAAACCAAGAGCAACAAAAACTTAAAATCAAATAAAGTATAGGCAGAAAGACTTACAGAGGAGTTGCTGATCAATTTCAAAAGGAATATCTCAATCCATCTTGGTCTTTCTTTGTAAGTCTACAAAGAAACATAAAACACAAATTCAGAGGAGACAACAACCAATTAACAAACAGTACAAACAATTAACAAAACCTCTATTGCTCACCAAATAGATCTCAAGCAACGATAGAACCAAGCTTTTTGTAAGCCTCTAATTTGGACCACAATTAAGCGTAAACCTCCAATGTTGTCTACTCTGACTGCAAAACATAGGCATAATAGTCACGAATCTGGCATATTTAGAGAGCAAGCAAATAATTTAATTCCAATCAGAGTACCACAACTTACACATTAACCAATTGCCTGAAATGAATTGCAAGCGTTAAAACAACAAAAAATAACCCATAATTTGAGAGATGAAAAGTGCGACTGATTACCCACCCAACTCGAAGATTCGACTTTTCGAATGTGATTCAATCCCCAAAAATTGTGGAAACCTTCAATCTGTTTCGGAGATTCGACTTGAGCAATTTTGTGCAGTCATTATGCGCTGGGTAGTTTGGGCGGAAATTTATACAGATGGAAACGTGAGTCATCTTCTCCGCTTACGCTTCCAGTTGTGGAGATCGTGGGATGAAACTTCAAAACCGCTGTGTTCTCCGATCTTTTTTCTTTTTATTTTCATTTATTAGTTATTTATATTAGAAATACTGTAATGCCCTCATACGAATTTCAACATTAGGAGTGACTTTTTTTGTTTCAGGGGTATTTTTGGCATATGATTTTTGGTGAAGGCTGTGACACCAAAAACAATTACCAAAGTGCTGTATTTTTTTTTTAAGAGTAGAGATGTACAATTATCAAAGAAGCCTATTCAAGTTAAGCAATCACTCACAAAACCCACATCCAACTTCTGTCCGAAAACACCATTATCTGACGGGAAGTGGAACAACTCATTCAAAAAACTAATTGGCATCTCAATTCAATTGTCCCCATAAAAAAGCTCAATATTTAATCCAAAATTTGCAAAGCCCAGTAATAATTGAACAATAACAAACCTCATATCACCGAAATTAACATGCAATTTAAAACTCAAACCCTAGAACTCAAAATTCCCTCAAATTTAGTGCACTAACATGCAATTACAGTAAAAACAACAATCGAAAACCACAACTCGCCAGCATTGAACAATAATCGAAAGAAAAATTGAATACAATTTAGTTCGGTGAATGAAAATTGAAAGAACCTTCTTGCAGGTGATAAGACCCGATCAGCCCTGGGAATAGAGAGGTTACGGCGAGATTGGCTCCATCGCTGCAGGTTGCTCTGGGTTTGTAGAGGTCGAACGGAGGCGGCGATGTTCGGGTTTGTCGAGGTCGAACTGAGGCGACGATGGGTTTTGGTTGAATGAACGAGGCGATGGATCGAGGTCGAAAGAGAGAGGTCGAGTCGAAAGGTTGGAGGCGACTTCAGAAGCGTATAATAAAATTAAAACCCTACCCTTATTAAGTTATTAGTAAATATAATATATATATATATATATATATATATATATATATATATATATATATATATATAATTATGTCGGGTACCCGTCGGGTTCAATTTTCAGGCCTGAACCCGAACCCTATAATTATTGGGTCCAGCAAAAAACCCAACTTTTTGGGTCGGGTCCAAATCGAGTTGGGCAAAATTGGGATCGGAATCGGGTTGGGCGTCGAGTCGGGTCGGGTTTGTCAGGTCTTTTTGCCACCCCTAATCAAAAGTGCACAAGTTTAGGGTAGAGGGTGGGTTCGGTTGGCATACCATACCGAGCCTCACATACCGTGTATTAACTATATATAGCTATTCTAAAGAAATTTAAACTATTATCATACCAAAGTTTCGGTAACCAATATTATAATAAGTTATTGGTATGGTTCGATATGGTTTGGTATCGGTACAACCCAAATTCCTATTCAACAATTTTATCTATATGTATTTTACAAACTTAAAGTTTCAAAATTCATACGTTCATTTCACATTGTTGAATTCATAAGAAGGGGTGAATTCATAATAGGGAGGGTACTCAATATTTAATTTATTTTATCATGAAGGGTAGTTTGGGTAATATATGGGGTACATTGAGATATTTTGTATAACAAAAATTATTAATATGAGGTGAATTAATAATGTTGTGCATTAACTAAAAATTAGGGTGTACATAAAATTTTCCAAATCGGAATGTAGTAGTAATTTACCAAAATTATGTGTAGGAATGCTTCTAGAACAAAGAATATATCTTTTTTCCTACAGGAACTAGGAAGTTCAACTCTTCCTATTAGGAGAATGCTTCTAGAATAAAGAATATTTCCTTTTCCTACAGGAACTAGGAAGTTGCCTTGTTTGCCCTATAAATCTCCGCAAAGTCTCAAGACTCTCAACTCAAATCACCAAACCCTCAACCTAGATATAACCTTTCAAAAGCAGAAAGCTTCTCCCAAACTCTCGACGACCAAAAAAATGGCCTTCAATAATAATGACAAGAAGAAGAGAAACCGGAAATCATGTTGGTACATGGTGGAGGACGACAACGCAGCACCTGTGCCGAACCTGAGCCGCGACGTTGTCGAGAAGGTTATCGAGTACTGCAAGAAGCATGAACAAGGCGAGCACGACGCGCGAGATGACGAGTCACTCAAGAAGTGGGATGCCGAGTTCGTCAAGGTCGACCACGATACGCTCATTGAGCTAATCTTGGCTGCACACTATCTCAACATCCCAAGCCTTCAGGATCTGACCAGCCGGACTGTGGAAGACATGATGAAAACAAACACAAATCACGTCTAGAATAGGTTTTTTTTTTTTTTCTATAGTATTTTGTTCTTAATATATGCGTAATTACTTTCGTTTCACTTTTAGTAATTTAACAACTATAATCTATGTGCCGCGTGGCTATATATATAGCATCATATTCAAAAAGGTTATTCGATTGCTTAATTTTAGGCTGTACTTCTCCAAAGCTATTGTCTCAAGGAGTACGATAGTGTGTAAGGCCGGGGAATTAATTTTACCACCTAGATTACCTTATTTATATATCCAATAAACTTTGGGAATATATATGATTGAAACATACTTGGATCTTGCCCTAAACCTATTAGAAGAAAAAAATAAATTTTGACTCTTAAATTGCCTCCGGGATGAATTCTTCAAATGATTGGGTTGCAATCTTGGTAGTTAAAATTGAACTGAATGTTTTGAGTTTGATAACTCAAATTTTTAGAAACTCAGGGGGGGGGGGTTGGGTTTTGTGGTTTTTTTTTTTTTTTAAGGAAAGGGAATTTCAATTTTATAGAAGGAAAAAAAGGGTTTTTAAATAATAGTATAGATATATAATAGTATAATTTGATTACTCAAGTTCGGTTTTCAATTGAAACATTTGTTTATTTTCAATTTGCCCGTAACACATTCTTGAAAGGTACTCTCACAAACCTGAGATAAATACAAAGATCGTTGAAATATGGTGTGAAGCGCGCCTAATGTGGAGCACAATGCCCATGATGCAAAAAAAGAACCTCATGCACACGCGTATGCATGTGCAGTGAGGCTATACACATGTACGGTGAGGCTAGTATTAATAAACGGCAATCTGGACTGCATCGGCTAACTACACCCATAGTGAAATTTGTGTTTTCCTTAAATTCGCCTACTTAGAAAAACAGATAAGAACAAACAATCTAAAAACAAAGGGGAAAAACAGTTAAAATGTAAAACCCTACATCAAGTTTCCAATCCGTACCATATAAGATTTGAATTGTTAAAATTTTCTTCCTAAATTAGTCTTTATCTTTCCCATTAAATTTAGGAATGTGGCACGAAGCGTCGGTAGTGTACGGCACAAAGCCCGTGAATGAAAAAAAAAAAAAAAATATCCTCATGCACAAGCGTATGTGTGTAGGCTAGTTGACAATAAAGAGTGATACACGAACCCTGAATGGATCCATACATGGACTAAGAGATATACATCATGTTTGATACATTACATGAACTTAAGCTAGAATAAGAGATATACATCATACATTACATAACGCTAGAATAATAAACTTTTAACTCTAGTAAATAGAGATGCAAAGACCCCATGAGGCAGATGCAGTTAACTCGATCAAACCTTTTTTCCTTCTAAGAAAAAAATCTCATATACTTTCAAAAATCAACTAAAAGGAAAATAGGCGCACCTCCAAGTCAACCTCTACACAAAAAGTTACACAAAACGAACCAAACTTTCATCAAACATGAACCTCTCCTTTCCAGCATCCCATTCACGTGCAATTAAACCAAATAAGTTCAGTTAGGCTTACAGTATGAAAAATCAGCATTGAAAGTGTAGGACAAAAAGGAGCAAAAACGTTCCTTTTCCTAATATTATATGACTCCTTGAGGACTTCACTAACAACTTAAACCAAGAAAAAAATTTATATCCTTCTCCTACACGGAGAAGGTAATCATTTAAACCATAGGAGTAGGATTTGCCTTCTGTAATCTTATAAAATCCCCTAAATTCTCCCAACTAATATTACCAACCTCAACCTAAACTTTGCATATCACATAAACCTCCCAAATTCTTAAAACTTAATTTGAAAAATCAACACAATGGCCTGTACTGTTGAGAAGACGAAGAAAGACTCCAAGTCGTGTTGGTACATGGTGGCGGACGACCAAGGGACACCGGTCCCTACCTTGAGCAAAGACGTCGTAGAGAAGGTCATCGAGTATTGCAAGAAGCATGAACTTGATGAACATGTAGAGGACGAGTCGCTTAAGAAGTGGGAAGCTGAGTTCCTCAAGGTCGACCACGACAGGCTCATAGACCTAATCTTCGCGGCGCACTATCTGAACATCACGAGCCTGCGGGACCTGACCAGCCGGACCGTGGTGGACAAGATCAAGATGTAATTTGACACGTAGGGATAACCAACCAATGGGCATTCCTTTGGAGAGCCTTCTTCTTAATGTTGTTGTCTTTTCTAGCAAGATATAATTTGTTCTTATCACCGACGCTAAATATTAATTTCCTTCTACTTATGAAACCATTTTTTTTTTTTTAGATCAATAGAAATATATTATAGATGCGTTTGGCGAAACCAAACAAAGGAGTACAAATCAGACATCGACCGAAAGGAATGCCTATACTCCTAACAGGACCCATAACTTCACTGCAACTAGGCAGCAGGAGCAAGCCAACTCGCTAGAGAAGGCATCAGTACAACCGGAAAAGATAAACTTGACCGATTAACTACATCTATTACAGGACAACTAAACCACTAAATCAACTTAACAACTAAACCGGCAAAGCATGGTGAACCTGAATCCCGAAGCCCTTCAAGGAGTCTGAATCTGACAATTGCACAAGCCGCCACTGGCTCGGATTAAGCAAACAAAACCGGCCAAGCCTGGTAGAAGGGAAACCCGAAACTGCACAAGCCGCCACTAGATCTCACCCACTGCACAAGCGGCAACTAGGACGAGTGAGATCTGAACCTGCTAAATCCAAAACCTGAAAAAACACCGGCCAAGCAAGGCAAATATCGAGATTCGATGCCTATCAAAACAATCGGAAATAAAATTACACTCGCCGCCACTACATGGAATCCATCACAACAGACCAAATAAGTTAAAACCGAACTTAGATCTTCCATTATTCGCCTTGTGCAAGACAATGATTTGCACAACTTTATTCAAACGAGAAGCCTGCAAAATACATAAAAGCAAAAACATGAAAAAAAAACTACAATCCCCCGCGACTCACCCCACAAAGAGGGTTAAACCAGGGGAGAAGGATATCAGATCTAGAAGGAGGAGGAAGGGTGGCCGGCCGACCCCAAGGCAAGCCAAGGGGCCGGCGGCGGCGGGGGGTTTTGGTTTTGGAGTTTTTTGAGAGAGAGCGGCGACGGCTAGGTTTTGGTTTTTTGGTTTTTTGGTTTTTTTTTTTTTTTTTTTTTTTTTTTTTTTTTATGAAACCATTTTTTTAATGTTTCATTGCCTAAACTTGATCAATATTTTCACTGTTATTTGTCTTATGTGTTGTTGCCATCTCGCTTTTTATGAAACAATGATGCGGTGGAAACTCAAAACACGTGAACTATATGTACTTATTTTTTTTGGAAAATTCTTCAGTGTATTTTCTAAATAAAATGCACTGATACATTTTATTTATAATAAATGTGCTGAATATTTTAGACTGCAGATTTAACTCCTAATATATCTTAACCATTCATTAAGTTTGAACTAATCACACCATTGATCAAGTTAGTGAATTATTGTAACCCTTGGATTTCTAGTATCTTTTTTATGCATGTTTATTAGCTAGGGTTGCCGCTAATCAACATACCATTGCTTCTCCTCTCCATTGTTCTTGTATTCTCACAATGTTCAACAATTGAATTTTACCTAAATGCTTATTACGGTTTGTATTCCACCATGGCTAATAGTAAAGATTGGTACGGCTTCGACGAATTGGAGTATAGTGGGGAGCCTTTCCTGTCTGACGATGTCTCAAATTCCGGTGACTACACCGACTTTAATCATGCGGAGAGTGCTGTGGAGGACAGCCCTTGTCGCTTATCTAATTCCGGAGAGAGCTATCATGACCAACCCTTAGAGAATGACTATGAACAGGGTTGGGGAGAGAACCTAAATGACGAGGAAAACTTTGCAAAAGATGAAGACGGTGACAACCATTCGTACGCAGGTTTCATTACTAACGAAGAGGAAAATCGAGGTTAGGATCGATCTAACAATATCATGATTGTAGGGTTTATATTATGTACTGTCGTCTGCTACAACTAACATATTGTGTTATAACATTTAAATTTTTCTGTATATATTGTATCTTAGTAATATCATATTGATTAGTGTTATATTGAATTTAACCAAGTCGTTTTTTTGTATTTGTATTCAGTTAGGTGATTCCCATACCGACAGCATCCTAATTTTGAAGATATTTCAAATGCAGAGGAGATTTATGGTTTTTCTGGAGAAAACGATGATTGGTGTGAGCCCTACAGAATTAGTAAAATGCGGTTTCAAACAGGGCTCGTTTACAATGGTGCTTCAGCATCAATGGTGGACAGGTCTCGTATGCTTCAAATGTTTTTGCCCCTCCTTTGCCCCCTTCATCTTGCTCATATGTCATCAAACGAGAAGGGGTTTTTGGTGTTGGTGTCAGGTGATGAATTAAAGCGATAGTACAAGGGACGAGTAGATCATAATCAATCATTGTTATATTTTCATGTATTCCCCCAAAACCCAGCCGCCGAACCCTAGAAAATCCTTCGATCAGCGATCACCCCCATATTCCTGTTTACCAGTCTCTGCCTCAAGTTTCATGGCCCTTGTTACGCATATCCTCGCCGATCTCTCCGACATAAAACTTGAAGGAGAGGGATCAGACAACGAACTTGATTTAACCCCTTCAGTGATCGAAGATAGGAGGCGCCCACATCAAGGAAATGGAGTTTCGAAGATGGGAGGCGCCCACATTAAGGGAATATGGAGTTCACCCCTTCATTGATCGAAGATGGGAGGCGCCCTTCATTGATCATACAAATTGAGGTTCGAATGGAGTTTAAAAAGGATTTATAATGCCAAGCTAATGGTTTACAACCCATGGTTAGGAAATTAAACAATTAATGGAGTTTCATACCATTACTATGTCAAGAGAAACTATTATATTCTCATGGTTCTCTATTACAATATGTCTCATTACAATATAAACATTACAAATTACAGTGCGTGGGTTAGAGTTTACAAAGTGAGGTTCGAATGGAGTTTAAAAAGGATTTACAATGCCAAGCTAATGGTTTATAACCCATGGTTAGGAAATTAAACAATTAATGGAGTTTCCTACCGTTACTATGTCAAGGGAAACTATTATATTCTCATGGTTCTCTATTGCAATATGTCTCATTACAATATAAACTTTACAAATTACAGCGCGTGGGTTAGAGTTTACAAAGAGAGGTTCGAATGGAGTTTAAAAAGGTTTTACAATGCCAAGCTAATGGTTTACAACCCATGGTTAGGAAATTAAACAATTAATGGAGTTTCCTACCGTTACTATGTCAAGGGAAACTATTATATTCTCATGGTTCTCTATTACAATATGTCTCATTACAATATAAACTTTACAAATTACAGCGCGTGGGTTAGAGTTTACAAAGAGAGGTTCGAATGGAGTTTAAAAAGGATTTACAATGTCAAGCTAATGGTTTACAACCCATGGTTAGGAAATTAAACAATTAATGGAGTTTCCTACCGTTACTATGTCAAGGGAAACTATTATATTCTCATGGTTCTCTATTATAATATGTCTCATTACAACATAAACTTTATAAATTACAACGCATGGATTATGATTTACAAAGTGAGGCTCGAATAGAGTATAAAGAGGATTTACCACGCCAAGGTACTGGTTTACAACCCAAGGTTAAAGAATTAAACAATTAATGATATTTTTCTACAGTTACAATGTCAAGGCATTCTATTACAATCTCATGGTTTCCTATTACTATTACAACATAAACTTTATAAATTACAACGCATGGGTTAGGATTTACAAAGTGAGGTTTGAATAGAGTATAAAGAGGATTTACCACGCCAAGGTACTGGTTTACAACCCAAGGTTAAGGAATTAAACAATTAATGATGTTTTCTACAGTTACAATGTCAAGGCAATCTATTAAAATCTCATGGTTTCCTATTACTATTACAATATAAACTTTATAAATTACAACGCATGAGTTAGGATTTACAAAGTGAGGTTTGAATAGCGTATAAAGAGGATTAACCACGCCAAGGTACTGGTTTACAACCCAAGGTTCAGGAATTAAACAATTAATGATGTTTTATACAGAACAACTGACTTTGCTGAAACACAACAAAGTTCGGGATCACTTGATCTAGTATGAACAACGGTTTCTAAACCACATTGAACAAATCACTTACAAAAAATTTGGATAAGCCCCCCTCCCCACTTTTCTCCCATTGCCTGTGGTGATGTTCGTACTTCGTTCACAAATTGACATCATCGCATGCAACTAGTGCCCGGCCTGTTTTCACAACGAGGGACAAAACATACAGGTTAATATGGAAGTACAGTTACAAAAGTTTCGTGACAATAGTATTTCGGATATAACAAAACTATTAAGATACGAACAACAAAACATAACAAATGTATTACCGGTATAACAATATTATTCTGGTTATAACAAACGAGAGGCAGCTATATCTGCGTATGAACAACATCCCAAACGGAAAAAAAAAAGAGGCATTGCTCCACCAATACTACAACGAATCTACGATAGAGAGAATTGGGAAATATGAAAATCCTTCGGTGAACAGCTAACATACATTCAAAATCTTCAATGAATCGATTTCGTAAATATAGGGAAAAGGTAAATTGAACCACGACGATGAAGAAGACGAGCCTACCAAAATGTCCAGGACAATGACGACAATGAATTCAAGAGATGAAGCTGCTTGCCAAATCGCAAAGCTAAAGCATAACACGCCGAATTCAAGAGATGAGTGGGCAACTAGGGTTTGCGGATGAGGAAGATGAGTGGCTATTGGCATATGTCGACGATGACGACAACCACCAAATTCATGATGATGATGACGACTACACCCAATTCAAACAATGGCGACGGCTGAGTTTATGATCACTATCTAATTCAAACAATGGCGACTACACCTAATTCAAACAATGCTGAGTTCGATTTCAACTCGGATGCCCCAAATTCTATTTCAACTGGGAAAGAAATTAGGCAAAATCTTCTAGGGAAGGTTATTACTATTAAATCAATGATCAATATTAGGTATGATTGATATTAAATCTACGGTTATAAATAAATCATGATATAATAGAAAAAAATGTACCGATACATTTTAAAAATAAAATGTATCGAAGACCGACCCATTTTTTTTTGGTCGAAAAAACTATATGTACTTAATTTGCTAGCATATAGTCATATATATGCATTCTTCAAATCCATGCTCTATTTGTGTTACACCGAAATAGTTTCGGCTAAGCCTTTGATTAAGCCTAAAGGGTGTATGAATGTGACATTGTTAGGTTCTACGAACAAACAGAATGATTTCTATATATTAAGGGGATGGGGTTTGGGCAGTTATTTTTTGTGAAACATTTATAATGTCAAAACTGCTCCTAATTGAAAAGAACAAAAAAAAAAATCAGATTTTTTAAAGAGGAGGGGCAAAACTATCAAATTACAAATTTACTAATTAAAAAATAAATAAATAACCCACCACCATCTGAAACCAATCTGCCACATTCGAGACGAAAATCGACAACATTGAAATGTGGACTGAAGCGCCTGTGAAAGGAAAAAAAAAGCCACGCGTCTGCTGTAAGGCTAGTAGATTTGTAAGTACTTGTGCTTGGACTATTTTCACACGGCATGTTTCTCCAATTTGGGCTTGATTTTGGTCAAATGCAACCCAATGCAATTTCCAGTTAGGCCCAATTATATTTTGGGTCCAAATTGTTCGCTTGCTGTGAAAAAAAAAATTGGGAAATTAGCTAAAATAGGCTCATTGCCAAATTCATTTGCCAAAATGTTGGGTCAGCCACTGTGCTAAAAATAGGCAAAACTTTTGCCTAATTGCACAAGAAACCCCTCTCCTCAAAAGAAACCCCTATGCCGCCCATTAAACTCAGCACTGCCATCTTCATAGCTCAACCCAGATTCACAAAGCTTCCCTCTACAAACCCAGATCCAACCACCACCAATCACCTCGCTCTCGTTGGCCTCCGACGACGCAGTCCAGGGAAAGCTCCTCTTGATTTGCCCATCGATTTGTACAGTTGTGTCTTGATGATGGGGTCCACCGAAGTCGACGACGACGAGGATGATCTTGAGAGCCTTGTCGGCGTAGGAGGACGGCTCCGTTAACGAAGTTTCAACCCCAAATCCTAAGCGGTTTGCCGCTGGCAAACGAAAACGTTCTGATATGTTTTTTGCCAAAAACTGTCCGAAAAACCTCCCTCTGTTCTACCTTTTCCGGTCACCGATTGACGACGACTCCAACTACAAAAAGTTCCCTCTCAACCTCAAGAATATATCCCCAAAGTTTCGGAATAAAAAACGACGTGAAACGCCGCCGGTGAAACCAAACGCAAAACTAAGCCGTTGGAGTTCTCGCCGCCGCGCTAATTTTCCGGCCACTTTCTCCATTCGGAAAATCTGGACTAGCTTCCCAACATCCCCGAGCACACTCCCACGAAGTTTCAACCCCAAATTCCAAGCAGTTTGCCGCCGGCGAACAAAAACGTTTTTGATATTTTTTTTGCCAAAAACCGTCCGACAAACCTCCCTCCGTTCTACCTTTTCCGGTCACCGATTGACGACGACCCCAACTACAAAAAGTTCCCTCTCGACCTCAAGAATATATCGCCAAAGTTTCAACCCCAAATTCCCAGCGGTTTGCCACCGGCAAACCAAAACACCTTCGGTGGAATTCGGAGAAGCAGAGGGGACAATGTGAATACTATATGTGTACTATAAGAGACTATGGGGGATTATGAGGAACTATGGCCGTACCATGGGCACACTATGAGGGACTATGAACGCGTTGATGAATTACAACTAATCTGTACCCGAAAGACTATGAGGGACTATGAGAAACTATAGCCGCACTATGGACACACTATGAGGGACTATAAGGGACTATGGCCGCACTATGAGGGACTATAAGGGACTATGGCTGCACCAGGGATTGAACTGCAAAATACTGTTCACAATTTGACTAGTGAAGAAATGGCCGCTGCCCGTTGCCTATTTTAGCACGTAAATTTCCCCATGGGCCTATTTTAGCTAATTTCCTAAAAAAATTTGTCCAGAGTGTCAAGAACTCTAAAATATGGCTAATCATCAAACAGAATAAAAACTTCCAACACAAAAGTTGACATGCATGATTTTAGGGGTTAACTAACTTCTTTTGATAGTTTTAGCAAAAGTTCTGGTGTATTGCGTTGTATTTGTAAGGGATTGAATTGCCAAGATTTAATTAATTTAAAATGACGATTCAACATGTTTACTAATTCAAAATTAGAATGAGTAAGAGACGGAATGAGTAGGAATCGGAATGAGCATGAATCGGAATGAGTAGGAATCGAGTAAAACACTCACATAGAAACGTTTACTAATCATCTGGAATCATAGTGAAAATTAAGTTCATTGTCATTATTTACTAATTCATGAATCGAAGTGGAAATTTGTTAAATTACTAAAACACCATCCATATAAAATAATTTTTTTTGTTAACCTAAAAGTGAAAAATTTAAAGTTTCAGTTTTACTTAATAATATTTATACGCAAGTACAATTTAAGTTTTTTAACTATTTAGAAAGCATTGTAAGAAGATAAAAAACATTAGAGCCAGTAAGATTTTTTTTTTTCTATACATGGGTACAAATGAAGAAAACATCAAATTTATGAGATTAATTTAGACAAAAAAAAAAGTTTCCTAATTGAGTCAATTTTCAGGAATCTCAATAGCGCGGAAAATTTTACAGTTCGCTTGGCGGCCAAATGGGAAAATTTCTTGAAAATTAGGAATGTAATTCTTAATTGGTTTTATTATAAGGTCACATCATAAATTTGATTTTCAAATTTTAACAAATACATGAATCACTTAAAATGATTATAACTTTCAATATTTTCACTCCCACCCCAAACTAGTAAACACTCTAATATGGAGAGTGTATTGTACACAAAAAAGCAAAAAAAAATCCATAATTCGATAGTTGATCAAATTTGAATTCATTTTTTCTTCGTTGAATAGTATCTTGCTTTTGCAAGTTCTCAGATAGTGAGATGACGATTTTGAGAAGTCGATGGTTTACGCGCGCGCCAAATCTTCTAGGAAGCCGACGTGGAGCTCTGGTGGCCGCGCCTTTCGCCGCCCCTTCCTTCACCACAAGCCCACTCGCATGCTTTCCATTATTCCCAATTTCGTGATCCGATTCGGTTTCTTGAGCAGAGAGAGCAAACTCAAGGCGGCGGAGATGGCGAATTCTCTGGTGATTGGGTTAAGAAGTCTGTTTGCGGCTCTCGGCTGCGCCATGACCGTCACTCTCGTTTACACTCTCTCCACCGACGGCCTTCCTTTTCGCAAGGACCTCCTCACTCCGTCCGTGCTCTTTTAAATCTTTTTCTCTGCTTTCTGTCTTCGAGTTTCGATTTCTACGGAGGTTTTTTTTTTTTTTTTTCTGTTGATGATGCTGTCTGAAATTTTCGTGAATTTGTTTTCAGGTGGATGGTGGCGACCTTGGTTGATTTCTATATCAACGTTGTGCCTTTGGCGGTATGAGCTCACTCTCTCGTTGAAATGCATCAAATTTTATGTTTTTTTGTAATTTTCCTTGTGAATTCAATGCCCTTTTTGTTTTTGGTACTATACTAGTCGTTTCTGTTTGTGGAAATTAATGAAACCAATTGATCAAGTGTCAAGTGTTGTCATTTCCCAGTTGGAATTCCACCGATTATCGGTGTTTTTCCTGTCAACTTACTTTCTTGTTGGCAAAACATTTGGCGATTCACTGTTCTGTTGCTCATTCACTATGGGCGTTTATTTTTGTATATGTAGTATTTGCTGTCTGCTTTCTGTTGTGCACAACATTGTAGTCCGGCTGTTTCTTTCTCTTTGGTCGTGGAGGGTTATTGTGAACCCCAATCGAATAGGAATTGAAAGTTTGGATTTTAGCCCATCCGATGAACAATAATTGAAACTTGTAGATGGCAGAATGCTTTTTTGCCCTATCTTTCTTCTCTATGTTTCTCAGGGTGCTGTTTTGAAATTTCATTATGTGATATGCAAAGGCATCATACGGTATTAGAATATGAAGATAGTCTTATTTTTCGTAATTGGTCTGCCAAATTAAAATAAACAGGTGCTTTTTGTCGACATAAAATGATTGCTTAAGTTCTTTTCCCAATATTTCTTTTCATTTACTTGCTACTCTGTCTTGCATTGAATTTAAGGTGTCTTTTGCAAATTGTTTGTGTAGTTCATATTAATTTCACTTGAAATTATATAGATTTTTTTCTCATATCAGGTTTGGATCTCGTACAAGGAGTCAAACTGGATTAGTGCAATACTATGGGTAATACTATTAGTATGTTTTGGAAGGTTTGTTTTCTCTCCTCTCATAAAGACCTACAATCTCTGTTGTTCAGTGTTTGATTGCGAAGTTTAGAATCTATGTACTTGAGGGAGGTAGATGATAGGAAGGCTTTGTTCACTTTAGTCCTCTATGGGTCGTTAGTCTTGCAGCTTGCGAATGACTTTTAGAGTCGCTTCATGGTAAACATAGAGCAAAAATGCATGAAGTTTTCTCTTATTTGTATTTTTGGTTTGGGGTTATCTGTGCAAAAGTATATCTTAATTTGTTTGTCGTCATTTTCTCTCTTAGACTCTTGAAGCCTTGGATAAGGAGCTACTGGGTGTTTTATCTAGATAAGAATTAGGTACAGTGACTAGACAAGGACATGAATGAGGAAACAACTATTCAATGTCATTGAATTACTACATGCAGTTTTAGCAACTTAAGGAGCTGTTCATTATCCCGAGTAACATAAACTTCATTAAGAATTTGTTTGACTGGCCCATGATGTGTGGTGTGAAGAGGCTTTTGGTAAAATTTGATGAGGCTGACCAATCCAGTATCGTTTTTTGATACCAAATGTACTTGAATGTGCATGCAGGCAGAGTCCATAGTGAAATTAGATTTGGTGTCTGCTATATGTTAAACATGGGGAACTCCGTCTAAAGTAATGGTCTTTCCTATAAGCTGTTATCAGTTGTTGTTTGAATAGTTTTGAAAAGTTTGAAGGGAGTTGTTGGGCTGCCATTAGACCCAATCTAACCAACTAAAACAAAAGTTTTAACTGCCTAGCAGATTGGGTTGGTTCAGTCTTAGGCTTTTCTCAGTCGGTCTTTGACTGTTGAAATTTCAACCACATACAGTTGGATTCGATGGTAAATCTCAATCGTGATGTGACTGAACCCTTGAAACACTCCCTATTTGTATGAGTGGTTCTTGGTTGTATTAGGTTTTCTGCTTTTGCTTATGCCTTAGTAACAGAGAAGTTGTATGATTCAACATTCTGTATTTTTAGTATGTGGTTTGCTGCTGCTTTTTCCTACTTGGTTTACTGCTTTTAATTATTATATTTTTTCAGCGCATGGCAATGATTAGTGTTCTAATTTGGGTTCCAGAGTTTGATTTGAACTTACCCATTGTTGTTCGTACTATACATGATGTGGATGTTAACCTTTGCATGCTTTTTTCAGGAGTACTCACAATTTAAATTAAAGACACTTGACTGGAGTTTGGTTGCTTATTGATTTGTTTCTCTTTTTTGTTTGTTCTAGTATTACTACAAGTGCCTACATTCTTTTACAATTGATGAAGCTATCAACTCAAGAATCACAAGATCCCATGTATTATGTTCTGTTGCGCCATCCGAACAAGTAGGTAACCTAAACTTTACCTTTGTGTATCATGCTTTTGTGTTGGGATGAATAGATTTTATGATAATGTAAGAAGTTCATAAGGAATCTTATCAATGATTAATAATGTATTAAGACACCACCTAGTTGTCGTTCATGGGAAAGATTGTTCAGGTTAGGTTCCAGATATTAGATCACCAGGATTGCCGCTGTCTGTTTGAGATACAGAGGTCATTTGATTATCAGATTCTCTCTTGGAGATTTAGCTCGATTTGAGTTCTTGAAAATCATAAGTTTTATGTTCTTAATTGTCTGTCCTAATAGACTTTGGATGTCTCAAGTTCATTGTCAGTTTCAGAATGTACTAATGTGCTCTATCCATGTGCAATTACTATTTCGTTGGGTTTAGGACCTACTATGTTACCTAATTGTTGAATCAATATAGTCTTTTTCTATGTGCACATGCAGCCCGTTAGTTGTGGTTGTGCACAGTAAAAAAAATTCATTATATTAAAGAAAAGATCTTAAGGGATGGTTCCAATTAGTCTCTTCACTGTGAGTGAGTGATAATATGGACTGATGATTTCTTTTTAGCGTATAGCAAGAGAAAATTCAACAAATCACAATGGTAGTAAAGGAAATAGAGTTTTCCAATGGAGCCATGGAAGATAATAAAAAATGATTGATAACAGGGAGAAAATAGCATTGTTGGAGATGGTTGGGGTGTGTCTGTGAGGCCCTTGTGATAGGGGCAGCATGTTGAAATGAAGGAAAGATGGCACAGTGTGTGTATAGGCTATTCGAGAAAGGAAAGGGGTACAAGTGAATTCATTGAATTGATGCTGGGAAGATTTTTATTGTTCTCGCCCTATCTATCCCCGCACTGGCAGGTAGTGGCTTATCTATGTGATTCGCTACGCTTGCTTGCGCATCTCTGCTAAGTATGTAGAGGAAACTTATTCTTGGGTGGCTTCTACCGAGTTTCCATGAATGTTAATATATATGAGGTGATTTGTTTAGACATAGGAGCTCACAGGTGGGCTTTATCTGATAGTTGTGCTTCATTTGAACACTGAGCTAATATTAGATTCATCAATGGGTATATGTTTGTGCCCATTACTAAATTCCTTCAGGTTTCTTCAGTGACAGAAACATGCAGAGATGCACATGTCTTATTGTGCTATATGGAACTCCATATGATCCTCTCCTTTAGGAATATGGTTGCACATGCTTTTAATCTCAGTGCCCAATAAAACTCTATACAGAGAGTAAGCACACAATGGTGGTTTAACATGGGTCCATATTGCTAGGATCCGTGCAGGTTTATGATGAGATACACATATGCTTTAACACACACACACACATATCTTTTGCTGTAGAAAACGACATATGTTGCTGCATCTCCTTTAAAATATGGTGCACACACTGCTTTTCATTTTTGTCTCTCTGTCTTTATTAATTTTCCTGTGTCACCATTTTGACTGGAGATAATGTTTCATTATTTCAACTGGCAAAGAAAACTGATTTTCTTTGAGGAATGTTGTCATATAGGTATGGTGTGGCGATTGAGAATAAGCAATCCTTTGTTCTTATATCAAGAGTCCTTTTTAGTGCTTTGGGTCTTCTTATGCTGGGAACTTTGCTATACACTATCTTGACAGATGGTACTCCTTTTCGCACTGAGCTGTTGACTCCGTAAGTTTTTTACTTTTTTTTTTTTTCTAGTCTTTGTGGTTTTCTCTTGCAATGAACTAATTTACTCTGTATAATGGTGTAGTAGGTTTTGTCTTGTTTGTTTATCATGATTGTAATGTTCATCTGTCATGTAATTAAAAGTTAGCGGCTACTTGTTTGCAGATGGATGACAGCAACACTAATCGACTTTTATATCAATGTGATCGCTCTATCAGTATGTCCCACATCCTCTTTATACTTCTATAGTACATATAATATAACGATATATTGGTACCATATCTTGGGAGGCAAGGGGTGTTTAGAGGATTGAAAAATCAATTAACTGAACCGTGTTCTAGAAAACAATTGATTGAAGTTGATTGCCAATTAGGTTTGTATCTTAAGTAAGACTTCGGGTAGTTTTGTGTTAAATCTATTTAGTATCTACCATAGAGAACTGGTCAGCGTGTGATTCTGTTTTAGTAAGTTATCTATCGGAGTCATAAAGTAAACCTTTCAAAAATATCCAATTACCACAAGAAAAATTTGGTCGACAGATTTATGTTATCCAGCATTCAACCTTAGCTGCTTGAAGGTATCTGCTTGCCTCACTGATCATTTACCCTCCCCTATTTTGAGTTCATTTTGTACTGAAAATAGATAGTCGTGATCAGTTTAGCTTTATGGTGGTCCTGTAACTTATCTTCAACCTTAGCTAGGTTTTTAGTCTTCTTCCTTGTGTTGTACTTTAGATTCTTTCAAGATAATATTTGTGTGTATATCCCTTCATTTTGAATTCTTCTATGCTTTTGCAAAAAAAATTAGGTCTGGGTGGCCTACAAAGAATCAAGTTGGATTACTGCAGTCCTTTGGATAATCTTTTTGATATGTTTTGGCAGGTAAGTCTCTTGATTTTGAACATCAGTATACATTCTGTTTATGTACTGAGAAGGCCCTTTTCTGATATAATTACAACATACTTATATTCTGCAAAGTATGCAATTATGGCCTTTGCAATATTTTGTTTGATGGACATAAAAATGGTTGTCTTAGATTATCTATATTTTCCGTAACTGAGTTCCTAATTAAAATATTAGGTTCTGAGCATTCATCATGATTGGCTATTTTTATAAACGTTCTATTCTATAGGTGAGAAAAAAAAAAATTGTTGAATATTCATAAGTAATCTTGCCGTGCTGTAGTGTATATCATAGATTTCATGATGGGAAAAGAGGATAGAATACAAAACTGGTATGGTATGATAAAGATTTACAATATGATTCTGAATATGGTCTGTTTAATGATGTTGGGTCTATGAAACTTTTATCATATAGTGATAGATTTCATGGCGGGAAAAAGAGGATAGAATACAAAACTAGTATTGTATGATAGGGATTCACAAAATGATTCTGAATATGGTCTGTTTAATGATGTTGGGTCTGTGAAACTTTTATCATATAGTGATAGATTTCATGGCGGGAAAAAGAGGATAGAATACAAAACTGGTATTGTATGATAGAGATTTACAATATGATTCTGAATATGGTCTGTTTAGTGATGTTGGGTCTGTGAAACTTTTATCATGTAGTGATTTTTCTGCTAGCTTATTCCATCTATAATAGGCTGAACTTTTATTTTCTCTTCTTTCCAGCATCACCACATGTATGTATATTGTGCGGGAGCTGTTTCGGCTGACATCCCAAGATCCAATCTACCTCGTTTTACTTAAAAGTTGTCGCAGGTAAGTGTACATGTTTCCTAATAGTCTACTTCTGCTTTTAATGATTCAGATAGATAATGTTTAATATTGTGAAACCTAAATTCAGTTCACCTGTGTATTGTATTTAGTTTATGACCTTTGAAGTACTTAACTAGTTTGTTAGGACTGGAGATAAGTTGGCAGCTGGTTGAAACTGAAAACTATAGATGACAAAAATTTGGTATGCATAAAGAATTAGAATAACAATGGGTGAGAATGGTTGTTAAAATTAACTGGAACTTCCTAAAGTTTGTTGATAATCAAAACCTACAAGTGGGAGAATTTATGACTAAACTAGTCAGTTCATGCACACCACGAAACGAGCTGAATAAATCTTTTAGAGAATGATATTGGAATGAACTGATTAACGGGTTAAAAACTCTGCCCCATATGTCTTAGGCTGTGCATCGTCTTGTGAGGGTTAGAAACCTGGATATGGAAAGCAAAACAGAAATCGAGAACTAGGTGGTAAAGTTCCTAATGTGAAGTGTCAATAGGATCTGGGATGAGATGGTAGTTTCATTTTAAATAGTGGCCAAAGACATACCCAGGAAATCTAAGGACTACCCACTTGTCTTGTTAGATAACTTGGTAAAAGAGATATAAGCTGGATTTGTGAAGTTTTTTTAAATTAGTAGATGCATGCAATATAGAACTACCAAACTGAAATCAATAACGAGAAGTTTAAGACTATGAAATCAAGCATTCAAAAATGAAAAAAGATACTGCGAACTTGCTGGTATGAAGGTTATATGAAAGGTAGACATGAAATCTGTTAAGCCCTCAATGTAAGGACTGAACACTCCAATTGTGATTCATAGTTTATGTATTGTTTGTTGTAGGGCAGAAAGCAGAAGTGAGGGGGCTTTGATATGAGGATACGGATGTAAAATTTGAGGTTGACGTGCAATTCAAGACCTGTACAGCATGTTCATTGTCGTGCATAATTTGAAAACACTATGTACAGGGATCACGATGCATATAGTTTCTTATTGTTTGTTAAGTAGAATCTTTTCATAGTATCCGTTAATGCCGACTTTGTCAACCGTTGATCCATGATATGATGTTACGATGCATGTACTTTCATAAGGTCAAACTCAAACTCTTGGTGTGTAAACTAGTACTTTTTGATATGATAGTTGGTTCTTCTCAACCGAAACTACAGTTAGTGATTTAATTTATCATTAGGCAACAGTAGCCTTTAAAATGAAGGAACATGCATGACAATTATTTTAAAGAGAGAATAATTACTCGAGATAATAGAAAATTAAGTATTAATTATAATCTAAGCTAAATCATTCAACATAACATAATAAGATTCATTCCCGTGTGTAGTTAGTTAACAACATAGAAAGGGGAAAACAAGACCAAGATAACTTCAATGTTCAATCCAGTTGACATTGGATCTAATTTTGTTGGGTTAAGGATAGTTGATATCATTCAGTTGACATTATGCATCTCTCAACTAGACAGAAATGAAAGACAAAGGAAAGAGATCCGAAATTGACAGAAAGTCAATATCTTGTGCCAACAGGCATATCAGGACACGTGTCTACTGTCCGCTGGACGGGGACCAACAAAGTGCGCCAATAACAATAGCCGTAAAGCGAAGGAAAGCTCAGCCACGTCACCACCACACGTGCACTTTCTTTCCTTAATCGATCCGAACTCAAGACGTGCCGTTTCACTTCACTATCTTTGTTCCAGTATATAATATGCCACAGTCGTCGTCTTCCCTTCTATCACCCTCTCCTCATCAGAAAAGAGAGAAGAAAAAAAAAAACATAAAATCCACCGAAAATAAATTCTCCATTAAATTCCTTTTCAAGAAAATAACTTTCTTTCCATTTATAGAGAGCAATAGAAAAGCCCAACTCATCATCACTCTCAGATACAAATCGCCCGCAAACCCTAGCCCTCGCCCCTAATTTTGCGAATTTTTCCCCCCATAATTTAATAAATTAATTCAATTTTTTGGCAATGGCGGCGGCGGTATCGGCTTCGGCGACTCAACCAGTGTCTCCGGCGGCTCAACAGCCACCGCTGGCGGCGGCTCCGGCACCGGGACCGGCGGGATTCGGGAATGTGTCTCTGTACGTGGGCGATTTGGACCACACCGTGAACGAAGCGCAGCTGTACGATCTGTTCAACCAAGTGGGCCAGGTTGTCTCCCTCCGTGTTTGTCGGGATCAGAGCCGATTGCGATCGCTCGGCTACGCCTACGTCAACTACGGCACTTCTCATGAGGGTCCGTAACTTTCGATAAATTAATTCACTTGTTCCTCTCCTATGTGTTTTTGTGTTTGATTTGCGCAATGTGTTCTGTTTTTCTTGAATTCTGTGTTTTTGTTTTCTTTGAATCATCTCATTAGTTTAGTGATTTGTTTTTGTGAATGTTTTGTTATTATTTTGGTGGAAGATTCTTTGATCGCATTGTTTATTGTTTTTGGTTGTGATTAGAATAATTTCAATTTTTTGAGGATCTTGTTAGTGGTATTACGAAACAGAGTTAATGATGAGAAAACAGTAAAAAAAAATAAAAATTTGGGAAGATATGAAATTTATCAGTCCCTCTACAAATCTTGTCCCAGAGATTTATGTAGGTTTTCGATTTTGCAGCTGCTAGTGCACTGGAGAGGTTAAATTTCGCTCCCATCAATGGGAAGCCGATTAGGATTATGTACTCTCATCGTGATCCAAGTATTCGAAAGAGCGGATATGCTAACATCTGCATCAAGCAACTGGACAAAAGCATTGATAACAAGGCACTGCATGATACTTTTTCTTGCTTTGGCAACATCCTTTCTTGCAAGATTGCAGTTGACGGGAGTGGTCAGTCGAAAGGGTATGGCTTTGTACAGTTTGACAATGAGGAATCTGCCAAGGCTGCAATTGAAAAGTTGAATGGCATGCTGATCAATGACAGAATGGTTAAAGTTGAAGCTTTTCTACGACGCCAAGATAGGGCTCCCGCGAATGGATCAGGATTCAGAAATGTTTATGTGAAAAATTTGTCAGAGACAACTACTGATGATGACCTGAAGAAACTTTTTGGCACTTGTGGTACCATTGAAAGTGCAATTGTTATGAGGGAAAAAGTGACTGGAAAGTCTAGATGTTTTGGTTTTGTTCTCTTTTCTTTGCAAGATGAAGCTGATAAGGCAATTAATGAGTTGAATGGGAGCACGCATGGTGACAAGGTTTTGTTTGTCGGGAGGGCTCAAAAGAAAGCAGAGAGGGAGGCGGAGTTGAGAGCTAAGTTTGAACAGGAAAGACTCAGTAGATTTGAGAAGCTACATGGTGCTAATTTGTATCTGAAAAATCTTGATGACACAGTAAATGATGAAAAACTGAAGGAATTATTCTCTGAGTTTGGAACCATAACATCATGCAAGGTATGTCTTATTTCCAGTGTACTATTGGCTATTCTTTTTCTCTTATGTATCCTTAGTGGGTTCCTTTTATACGTTGTCTGTGATTTATTATTTACAATCTCTCTACAAATCTAAAAATAAGACTAAGGCGTGTTGATTTCCTTTATGTTTTGAAGGTAATGATTGATCAACAGGGGCAGAGCAAGGGATCTGGATTTGTTGCTTTTGGTACTCCAGAGGAAGCTAATAAAGCTGTAAGCTACTCTCTATGTTGAATCTTGGGCACATTCCCTTCTTCACATTTTGTTCCTCTCGTTTTTTGCGTAATATGCATGACAAATGTTCACTTCGTTTTTAGTTGAAAGAAATGAATGGGAAGATGATTGGAAAGAAGCCTCTTTATGTCGCTGTGGCCCAACGAAAGGAAGAGAGAATCGCTCGATTACAGGTAGTTTTCTAAATTGATTCTTCCTATTGGCATATTGCGCAGGCTTGAATTCATTGACCATGGCACCCATAGTACAGGATTCGCATACTGCTCGCCATACTTGGCTTTCTGATCACCCAGTTGGATTAGATAAATATACATAATTGCTTTTGATTATTAGGAAGAAGTCTGATAGTATTTTACATGGAGAGCTTGTGTTAGTTCCATGTTATGTTGCTGGTCAATTCCAATTCATAGTGCAGGACGGGTGTACAAGCTTTTCTGTCCGAAGTCTAGATTTAGATAATATGTGCAACTCTTTAATTTTTCATCGGTTTTCACTCATTATCATTACAGAGTACAAAGGTTACATTACTCATTTGTTGTAGGCTCGCTTTGCCCAAATCCGGGCACCTGGTGGAATGACACCTATGGGGTCGGGAATTCCTGGATTTCATCCTGGGGCACCAAGACTTGCCCCTCAACAACTGTATTTTGGTCAAGGTGCACCTGGCCTTCTATCCCCTCAGGCTGCAGGTTATGGCTTTCAACATCAGCTTGTGTCTGGAATGCGCCCAGGCGTTTCTCCAAACTTCATTTTGCCATACCACCTTCAGAGGCAAGGTCAACCTGGACAGAGATTGGGTGCACGGCGAGGTGGGAACATCCAACCAGTGCAGCAGCAGCAACAACAGGTACAGTAATTTCCCGACTTAGCAATCTTCTTGTTACTCTACCTACCTGAACTCATCACATGAAATCACTATATTACTTATGATTTGCTTGCTTTAGCTATAATGATAGTACCAAGTGAATGAGAAAATATCCATTGAAATCTTTTGTTCAGATCTTTATTACTTATTTCTTTGTGGATTTTTCCCTATATAACTGCTCCTGCTTGACAAACTAACTTTATTTTAAAATAGTACTCTGGCTGTAGTATCTTTGGTAGACAAGAATAACACATATATCATATTTATGGATCATGTCAACTACATGATTTGTGTGGTAGTTTATCTTCAACTCTGATATTTCTCACTCCTACATAATTTCAGATGCTGCACCGTAACTCCAACCAAGGATTGAGATACATGAGTAATGGACGGAATGGAGTGGATCCCTCTGTGGCTCCTCAAGGTCTCGTTAGTCCAATCATGCCTTTGCCTTTTGATGGGATGCCTGTGAGTCCTAATGATATTCAACGTACTGGACCTTTACCGATATCAGCACTTGCTTCAGCATTAGCTTCTGCTACCCCAGAGAGACAGCGTTTGGTATGTTCTTGGCACTCTTTTTTCTTTCTGCTTACAACTTCATATTATATTTTATGTATTCATGATAATAACTTATTGTATTCACTCGAAGGAAAGGAGACAACAACAACAAAGTAAATTAAGTAGCTTTTTGTATTAAAATTGCAGATGCTTGGTGACCAACTATATCCACTTGTGGATCGTATTGAGAGGGAAAATGCGGCTAAGGTGACCGGGATGTTGCTGGAGATGGACCAGACGGAGGTCCTCCATCTCATCGAGTCTCCAGATGCCCTGAAGGACAAGGTAGCTGAGGCAATGGATGTCCTCCGTAAAGCTGTAACGAAGTCAGACGTTGCTGATCAGCTGCCATCATTGGATCTGACTGAGTGAAACTCACCTGATTCATTACCATTTTTGCATACTTGGTCCCCTTTTAACTGGACCGTTACTAGTGGCAACTTCAACGCCTAATATTTAGACTTTTGACTTGATGGAGGGATTTAAAGACCCTAAGTTAGGATTTTATTTTCTTAGACCTATTATTGTGATACTTTTAACTTCTTTAGGATTTGAGTTGGGATTCTGCATTAGTTTTTACTCTTGCTATTTTTCGTTATTTGTTGAATAATATAGTTTCGGAATGCGGACATACAATTGTTCTGTTTGATCCTGAATCAGGAACAGTCTAGGGCATTGCTTTAAAAGGTAGAAAAAATAATGTCGGAATTCAGGTTTTGGATTGTAATTGACGTTATTTCTGCATATCGTGTTCCTCTCATTGGTTCTCAGATTGAAATGCATTGACATTAATTTACCCTAAATGGGCAATTATTATCTGTTCATCAATTTGGTACCAAATGCTTCTAGAATTGAAGAATGGTGACAAGCAATACAAAACATGTACATAAGTGAGTTTGCACTTGTTGCCAATCATTGTTCAAGATGCATCGAGGCTTGAGATGACAGAGCTTTGCAAGAAATCAGGATGGATGTCATCTTCTACCCTCTCATCCTTGGCTATGGTCTCAAATTCATAGTTTGTTATGGTCTTGTACATTTCATCACTCCATTGCCCAGCATTATCCGCACGCTTCCTTCTGTTGATCAGCCTCTCGCCATCATCACTGTCACCTTGGGTTACATAATTGCTCCACTTCGAAGCCCCTGCGACTGTGGCCTTTGTCGCCTGAAGTGTTCTTGCTTCTGGTTTATCCTGACTCATAAAATCACTTGATTTTGCAGCATCCAGAGTGATTGTCATCAACTCGTACTTTGTTTGCTCCTTGTCTGCAATCCAAACACATACAAGTTAATAACACATGGTCTGCTGGATGTCATGTATCTAATCAGGTTTACACCTCACTAATGTATCTTCTTTCCTCATCTGTCTACGACCCAACTGAGTGAACATGCCCCTCAGATTAGCACAAGGACCAAAATGACAACTAGCAGCAGATATGCTCTATCATGATCTTATTTTCACAGCAGGAACATTTGCATATCAATCAAGTTGAGTTTACTATTTTCTGTCTCACAATCCAAAAACGCTTATAATCATTTTTGTGCTTGGTCTTTCCTTCTAAATTTTATCAGACTAAAGGACCAACAACAAAAGCAATTTCAATCTACAACTTACATTTTGGGTGTCGAAGTTCAGACACTGCTGATAATCGTGTTTGTTACTCTTCTTCTAATCGAAGTTCAGAAGTTATGGATGGAGCTAATTTACCTTGTGTGCAGACAACATGTTTGTTGGCATTCCTCTTGGAGAAAACTGGCTTGTGATTATGAAGCTGAGCTTGTGTTTCACGTTGTCTTGCAACTGACCCACTCCCATGTTTGTTCACTTTTGGTTTCTTGAACAACTCTGTCGGCAGTTCTGTCACAATCTGACCTTCAAAACCATCCCCTGCTCAAAAAACACCAGTCAACCCAGAATTCGAATTCCAATCAAAACCCAAAACAAGCAATCACCTTCTTCATCTTCCTGCTTCATGTCATTGCCCTGAACATCCTCAAGGTACTCGCTCCAATCGTTGCGTCTCTTCTTTGGGGGATAGTCCGGACTATCAGAAGAAACAACGTTGTCTTGTGGTTGCGGTTGTGGTTGTGGTTGGTGTTGACGGGACATGTTGGAAGACTGGACGAAGGCGCGGAGGTCCTTGGCCATGGGACCTTGAGCAAACACCTGCCGCACTGACTGCTTTTGATTGCACACCACGCATGTCCACTTGTTGGCTTTACTCCTCTGCTTCACCTGTGATTATTAACACCCATTTATCAAAACAACATCAATAAAACATTCTCATTTATCAAGCATCAACATGTGTGTGTACCTGCATAGTGGAGCATTGGCAGCACTGAACCGCGATGAAGATGACCGGCATTTTCTTCTGCATCTCCATCTTCTCTCTCTGTTTGGTCAGGTGTGTAATGCGGAGGCTGCACGCAACCTATTCGATGAAATGCCTCAAAGAGGCTGCTTTCTGTGGAGGAGTTTCCTGCCAACATTGAACGGTGTTGTCTGCTGGTCTCCATTTGTTCCAATCTTTTACTTCTGGGCCCAATTTACTGCCAAGCCCAATTATTATTTTCTTTTTTAGAATTAAATTTAGAAACTATTACAAATTAGTGCTACTATAAAAATTTAATTGCCAAAACCTCTATTACAATTTAATTTTTACCAATTTGTCCTAAATGACACATGCTAATTTTCAATTGGCTTATTCACTTTTGATGATTATCCTTAACCAACGCGCGTTGAACCCACACCCATCATTTACCATCCTTTCCCGCTTTATCCCCTCATACCCCACCACCACCACTGCCATCTCCGTCATTGCCGTCTCCCAATCCATCTCGTCCGTCCAAGACATCATCACCTCCAACCCTATGTTGTGGCTATGATCGATGATGTCTATGGTGTTGAGATCGATGACGGAAGCAGAGGGTGACGAGGAAAGCGCCGACACCGAGGAGGATCAGGCCTTGAATTTCATCATATGAATTTACTATTTATAGGCCACATGATTGCCTCTGTTTCTTTGTTGATGGTGGTAAACTTGGTTTCCATATAGTCTTTGTCTTGCGCAAGAGAGGTTTTGAATGGTTTGGTCTTGTAAAGGAAGAAGAAGTAGTTTACTTTATAAATGCTTTGTTCTGTATTTGGTGGTTTTAGTTTTGAATAGCTTAGAAATGTAGTGTGAGGATCCATTGTGGTCCCAGAGAGCTTTTGACAAATGGGAATTGAGATTGAATTGAATTTGTATTTGAATTCTATGTTAGAATTGGTAAATTTTTATCCAAATTTTGGAGAGATTTGGGAGAAGGAAACAAAGACTGAAGGAAGGGGTCGACTTTGTTGACCGGGAATAATATGGGTATTGGATATTATAATGAGAAAATATATGAAAGATTGCAGGAACAATTGTGAAAATGCAGGAATAGTTATGAAAATGTAAGAAACTGTAGTGAAATTTGCATGAACAGTTATGAAAAATGAAAAATTGAAATAAGAGTTTTGAAAAATGCAGGAACAATTATGAGATTTGCAGGAACAATTGCGAGATTGGCAGGAATAGTTAGCGCGTGTGTGAAATTTGCAGGAACAGTTATGAAAAATGAAAAATTGAAGGAACAATTTTGAAAAATTCAGGAACAATTGTAAGATTTGCAGGAACAGTTGTGAGATTGGCAGAAATAGTTAGCGTGTGTGAAACTTAATCTGGGCGTCCGCGCGCTGATGTCGGTCCCCATGCCAGTTGTTGGGACTAAATGGTAATATTATGATATTTTGGTAAGGAAAAAAGTGAGGTAGATATATTGGTAACACTTTAATTTCTATGACTTTTTGGCACAACCCTTAAATTTACTACCAAGCCTAATTCCTAAGATTAGAATAAATAATTTTTCAGAGAATCCAATGAAGGAATATCATTAGATATTACTCAAAATGAAAAAAGAAAAAAAAAATCGTGGATAAAAAGATTAGTGAGGATAGAAAGGAGAGTAAAATTCCAACTATAGGAATCAACTAAATAAGAAACTGTTGTAATAATATTAATTTGGATGATCTTTTATGTTATCCATCTCAATGTTGATGACTATATATATTATCCTCATTATTCTCATGTATTTATCATTATAATTAGATAATTTGATGTAAATTTAGGGACTAGATGGTCGTTCTGTAGTCATCTAGTTGCCTATATATATATATATATATATATATATATATATATATATATATATATATATATATATATATAAGACCTTAATGAGAAGATAGCTGACACACCCCGCCCCCAAAATGTGGGTTCCGGGGGTGTGGCCAAACACCAAACACATGAGCTTCTAAACAACGGTATTCGGTTGATGAGGCAGAGAGAGGATGTATCTAGGGGTACGAAAGCGTGGCGTGACACGTATGCAATAATAAAATTCATAATTTAATCGTAAACATGCATGGTTGGCGGAACGTTGAATTCCATTAATCATATAAATTAATCTGCGTGCATGGTTAATCGACATGTCATGTGATTCTTAGCATACCAATAAGATCACCCCTGATCTAAAAGAAGATTAGAGTTACCAACCTTTGCTCGCCATGATGATGATGATGATGATGATGAAGTTGTAGATGGTCAAGTGTCCATCCTCTACAAGTATCGACACGAACGGTATTCGGTTGATGAGGCAGAAAGAGGATGTAACAGTTAGAAGCACCAAACACCAACAGATGATGGCGAGCATCACGAATAGCTATGGCAACTCAAAGGATTTGCGGCACACAAGGGTTTCAGAGAACCAATTTTTATGACTTTGTCTTTTAGTAAAGAATGTATTCTCAGCACATGAGATTCTTTACTGATAGGTGAGTTGTTTTTAGGTCTATACCTAACAAGTCTTTATATAAAGAACTTTTTTTCTAACAGGCTTGGACTTTTGTTTAACAATTAAACAGCAATCCTTCTCTCACAAGGAATAGGGTGAGGCAACTCTGAGAGAAACCCTGGAGTTGCCGTTTCCCTATGAGGCCGCACTTCTTAGTGGGATTAGCTCACTGATATGTCATCAATCCTAATTTATTTAATTGGTCAATTCCAAATTGTGTTGAGCTAATATTAATACTAAGCCCAAAAAACTTGTATTTCTTTATTCAAACCCAATCACCAACTAAAATAAATTTGCTATTTAACATATGCTAATTTATATTAAATATCCTCATCAATTAACCCGAAGGCATGCGTTCTTCTGTGTCTGACCTCGGTAGGTTCCGATAAAGCTGGCAGTAAACAATCTTTTTTTTTTTTCTGAATATGAAAATTACCAATATTCAACCTTATAAGGAAGATCATTCACAAACCGAGTAGTAACATCTAGCCATGGCTCTCGGCTACCTAGATTATCAAGAATGTGTTTCGCGAACTTCTTCATCACACATCGAGCAGAACCATTAGTTATGGTTATAGTGCAATAAGGTTCCTTCGTCTCCTATATTCCGATCAAATCATTTTGGGCATGGAAACTCATTGTCAAGTCCTAATGCATTAGTATGCCGATATGATCGCCCTAATGTATCTCTTTACTTATATGCTTCGGTTGAAAACTTAGAGATCTTCAAGGGGCTCTTGGGATATCAACCTTCACTGATTACCTAGAAGGTGAATCTCATTTTGCTCATTCACAAATCTCCATGCTTGAATTCATGCATCCAATCCTCACCTACTTGGCCCAAATCATTCTTGATGAACTGTGAGATTGAGGTCAAAGTTCAAGTCTTCCAACACCAAATATCCGTTGAAGCTACAGGTCTATGAACTAGTTTGCACCCATAACTAGCCAGAGCGTTGTACAATTGACATAGTAGGTAAACTTCCATTCGTACGCTATGTGGTTGGTCAGTGTTTAGTGAACTCGTATCTATATACAAGCACCTTCATGCCTATTTCATATCACTATAAGCTTAGTTTGAGGTCGACTACTAAATACAACATGAACCGGCCTTAACAGATAACCAACAGATTACGTTTACAGTTTGATGCTTTAGTAATCGTAATTGAGTTCTCATATGGAGTTGATGAGTTCTATACAAGTGATCAAAGGTCTATCGTGTCTGGATCCACTTCGTTCCATAACAAAATTCAAACCGGAATATTTATCGAGTGTTATTGACTAAAAACCTGAAATTTTCTTGATCCACATCATATAATTAGATCACACAAGATAAATTGGAGATTCAATTGGCGCAAAACAAAAGAGACCTGAAGATTCTAAATTGTATGATCCAATAAGGACCTGAAGCTTTCTTATTCAGACCCATGCATCGAAATGAGGACCAGCACCCGCCTCTTGGCTCCCCCAGCTGCACCACCATTGTTTTTCTCTGACACCAAACTCCCACTCCTTGTGGTACTATTGACGTAGTCTTTGCCCAAATAGTTGTTGGGCTACTGTCTTTGTCGGATACCTGGACCAAACCCTAATTTGGGGCCGGGTTTGTGAAGCTCTTTGGACACCCTTATTTTTCTGCACACCCATCTTAGTTTATGAAGCTGTTTGAACACCAAAATTTGATTGAAAATTTTCCACATATACCCTTTACAAATTTGCTTTTTGAACATCCGGAATTGAACTCCACATCCATCAATTCATCCCCAATCACAGTTTTGATACAACTCATGAAATCCTCCAATGCTATCAAATTGTCAGATTCTGAGAGCTCAAAGCTGGAGCTTGCAAACAAATCCCAACTACGAAGATGACTACCCAGAAATCTTGAAGACAACTTAAATCAGAGAAACACACTTGAACAATCAAGGCACCAGATAAAAGAATGCAGACAATCAAGTCGCTGGAAAACCTTTGCCAAGAACCTTGATTTCTAAATTGGGTTTTCCTTGGCACAAGCATCATGACTGAAATTTAAAGAAAACAAACGCAAATTAAGAACATTGAATTGATCGGTTCCGTTCTATGATTGATTTGATTCATTACAGCAAAACTAAGAAAGAAAAGGACATACCTTTCAGCACTATACAATCAAGCAGCTGCAGAACCTGTAAAGAGTGAAGCTTTGAGATGATGAAAAGAGGAAAGAACAAAAAATGAAAGATAGAAAATGAAAGAGAATGCAAAGAAGGAAAAATTGTATCTTTTGTATTTCCTCTATATTGAATTAATATTACAAGTAACAAAGTTGCATTATATACAGATGTGAGTGGGTAGCATATTCACATAGCATCTAGTATATTATGCACAGGTGTATAATCCTGTAAAATTCCAGATTGTTCTTGAATGATCTTGAATGGTGCAGGTGGCCAAGAGAGTAGGTAGTCAAGGTGACCGTTGCTGCTGCTGCATTCTGCATTCTGCATTCCGTACACTGGGATTCTGCATTCTTGGTCTGCTGAGGTGTGTATCTGATGACTGTATTAGAGGGTCTGTAATGTTAGAATTGGTTTGTCTGTTATCAGAACCATGTCGAAAACCCTGCTTTCTCAATTAAGTTATCTTTGGTACAAACAATATGGCTGAAATAAATCACTTCCTTTCAAGCGTAACCCTACCAACCTCTATCTTACATTCCAAATCTAGGAAGTTCTCAAGGCTCATAGGGAGGGAACTTCAAGGAGTCGCCGACTAGAGATATTGAGTTTCTTTTGATTGAGTTTGATGGCGCGACCGTCGTCGACCACCTAGATTAAGGCCGTTCATAAGTACAGTATTCTTTTAACGTGAGGCATATAATATGTGTTGGAGCAAATGCGGTGGATAAGGCAAATCTATAAGACAAATATGTCATTTCCTAGCCATCTAGTTGTCTATATATATGAGTGTAATGAGAACATAACGATACACTTGATTCCTCTCTATATTTATGTCTTTGTTCCTTATTTGAAACTGAAACTAATTTTGGCACACTTTTTTTCTCATCATTGGATCGAAATTTATTCTATATGATGACACACAAATATTTTTATTTTATCTTAAGAAAACACATCAAATTGTCATAATAGATCCTATAAACCAAACATAATCTATGGTCCTTGAGTCCTATAGTAAGTTTCTTATCATAGGACGATCAATTAGGCTGTCGAGCATTTGGAAAGCCCAGTTCATGTTGTATTATGAAGTTAGTCTCAGTCTCAATGTATAGTGACATTAACTGGAGTCGTCAGATGTTATGAAATCCAAGGACGTATAGTGACTTTAACAAGTAGATTTTCCATTATGATTCTTCTTAGGAGAGACTTGTTCCACTTAAAATTTTCATGTAAGAAAAAAAATTCCACTAGTGCTTATATGTAGCTATATCTTTTTTTTTTTGGACTGTTAGCTATATATATCTCATGAATCGAAATTTTTGAAAATATCAGCGACATACTAATCCATGCTCGCAAGTCTGTGGAATTTTTAGAGAATTGGCCGAAATTATGGGATTACTAATGACATTTTGATCCTTGCCTATGACCAATGAACTAAAATGTGAGTGTGACCATCGATTTCTTTCTTTTCAAAATTTAAATGCCCCTAAAACAATGACCTTAATTCATTTTAAATCCCAAAATCCCAACATAAGGTTACTTAGCCACTTTTTTTTATGAACTCAAAGATAGTTGCCTTTAGTTGGTATTTATATAGATCATATGTAAGGAGTCAAGCTTAATACATTGGTCCATGTTCCGATATGATGATTTGAACTCTGATGAATTATCCAAAAGAAAGATAGTATACATATACATCTGACAACTTATGTCTAGTTGGGGCTTCTATTGTATGTTAACAAGATAACTTCATTCTCTTTTAATTAATTGTGATGAAAGTTAATAAGTGTCAGTTCCTATTTTCTCTCAATGTGCTCTCAATGTGGTATCCTCCTCCAATGCTAACTTCTCTTTCCAACTTCTAAGTACTTCATAAGAAATCAAAGTAACACTCGAACGTTTAATTGAGTGAATCATTGACATCCAAGTTGTAAGCGCCTAAACCTTAGTATAAAGAGTTCTACAAAATGGTTTCCAAACTAACTAATTTTATTTGATCATAAGAAACTTGATCCCTTGAGTACCACCAGCTCCTCATACATTGTCTACCATTGAATTTTTCTAGTTGATCCATATTGTTGTTTCTTATTCATTCAAAAGAAACATTGAGAAATGTTTATACATCCTCCCGCATTATCTCCATCGAATTCATATGGTTGTTCTATATTAATTAAACTAGATAAATAGATGAATAAAAGTATATAAATGCATCAAGTTTATATGGTTAGTAAATGATATAATATTGCTAACAATTGTAGTCTTGTATTAATTCCCGTGAAATATGATTAGAACAAATTATGATTTTTAAGGTTACTTAAGATTTGGCTCATTTAAGACAAAGAATGACAACTAAGGATGGCTACCCTTCAGATCAGAAAATTGAACTCAAAGATTGAGGATTTAAAAAATGAAAATCGTGAGATATCCAGGAAGTTGGAAGTCGCTCTTACCAAAAGTGAGGGGGGTTTAAGAAAGATATTGGCACATTTTCTGAAATCTTAGAGATGAGATCTCCAGGAAGTTGAAAGTCGCTCTTGCCAAAAGTGAGAGGGGTTTAAGAAAGAGATTGGCACCTTTTCTGAAGTCTTGGAGAAACTAAAAGTTTTCATTATGGCTTCAACTGTATCAAGAGTTACAGTATTTGGCACCTTTTCTCCTCTGATACCATTCAATATCTTAATTCGGGAGCTAAATGAAAGAAATGGTCTTGAAGGACATCAGAGGAATCTGATTAGGTCATCTCACATTCGCATTATCCACATGTTTCATCTGCCGCTAATGATTCTAATTGTGCCTTGAAAAAGTTGTAGTTCCTCTTACTCTCTAGATGATGGCAAGCTGTCATAGTTTCTTACCAAAGTTATTGCAAATCAATGGGTATATAATTTATCTTTTTACATGTATAAAAATTACTATTTGCATCTCAATTTATAATATTACCTAAAGTATGCCTGCAACTCCATCCTCATCAAACTTTTCCTTGCGTGTTGCAAGGTTTTTAACGAGGCCCCGGTCTTCATCATCGATTGTAGTCTTGTACTCTCCGTTTGGTGTATCACCAAACATTTCATTTAATAAAACGCATTCTTATTATAAAAAATAAAAAAAAATAAAAAAACTCCATCCTCATCAAAACAAGTAATCCCTTGTATTCAGGCTCCATAATTAATATGTACTTCTTTCATATCACCCAAAGAATAGAAATTCATGTATTTATTTTATTGAACGAAAACTATCATATCATATATTTTCTCTTGGTGCCTTATCCAAGCAATGCGATATGCAACATAAATATATTATAAAAACAATGAGATATGCATCATTGGTATCTTCAAGTATTTAAGAGGTTTTGTTGAAGTGACTTTGGTTTAAACCTTAAAAAATACACAAAATGTATGAGCTTGGACAAAGGAAAAAAAAAGTTCTGCAATTGGACAGACCAAAGTTAGCTCGATCTAAAGAATCTTAATATGTCTACAATGAAAGTTCCTACTACTCGATAAGTGTATCATGTCTAAGTGCTTTAAATTTTGTAGGCAGAGACATGTCTTTTGGACAACATGCTATGCACATAAGAAAAAAAAAACTCGACAGATTGTTCTTACATCATGCTGCCAGCCTGCCAAGACTGTTTCAATTTTGGATGGACCATTATGTAACATAAAACCACGTGCAACATAAACCACATTGCTTTAAAATACATTGATACACCTTGCGGCAAACATTAATGATGTAACTTCCACCCACTTGTCTGCAATGTCTGTATTCGGAAACATGGAAAAACATTTAAGCATGTCTGTAACATTTATTTCAAATTCAAGTGTTTAGTTCCTTCCTATGAGTTTTGACCCATTTCCTCAACTCTCCATTCATCAAGTACGGCCAAGAATCTTCTCCGCACTCTTCAAATTCATTCTCTCTTTTTTTGACAAGTTTGTTTGCATATAACTTTGATGAATAGCAGTTAAGGATCTCATAAAGGCAATGCTCTTAAGATGAAAGATGTAAAACTACATGATGAAACTTGCAAACCAATTCATTCTCAAAAGATCTCAACTAAAATACATATACATATGCACAAAGTTTTTAGCGAAATCGAATAAGTGTTTGATCAACGGGAATATGGTAAAAAAGAGTTTGATCGACTGGAGCATGGTCAAACATGAACCTGATTAGTAGGAATCGAAGAGTTATTCGATTAGTGGGAGCATGGTCGAAGAGAAGTTCGAGGTGATGTTCGAGCAAGCGAGAAGTTGGTCAAGAGGATCAATCCTATGATGAAATTTTCCTTAGCCTACTAGGATAATAGCCTTAGATATTGAAGGTTTTTCAATTGAACTAGATTTTTACCCACTCAAAGTTAGTTTATCAATTAGAGTTACATTCTAAATGTGCACCATAAACCACATTGCTTTGAAATACATTTTTGTTGGTAAATCAATGAATATATTAACGAGGGCAAGAAAGCCCTAAAGAGAAACAAAAATTGGAGAACCCAAAAAAAAAGCACATCTAACAAACCACGAAGGTAAGAAAGCTAGGCAAACAAGCCATGAAGCCAAAAAGAATCAAATGACAACACTAAGGTTTAGGTATGTCCAAATTACGAGCAGTCTGCAGATTAGCCAGAGAATCTCAAAATTTTATAGTGCAAAGCCTACATCTAACCAAATCCACCACAATGCACAACAAAACCTCGGGAGAGCAAGGTCTTCCTCCTCTAAACACACTCAAATTGGATTCACTCCACAAACAATAAACTGAAGCAGCCATAACAACTTTCCTTACCACCATAGCCAACGACTTCTCCTGCCACCGGGAAGCAAACATGGCAATCCCTTAAGGCCATGGAGGATTAAACCACGGGACACCACAACGAGTAAGAATACGCTGCCAAAGACCACCCACATATGGGCACTAAAAAAATAAATGGTTGTGCGACTCCAAAGCTCCGTTACACACGACACAAGATAAGTCAGAGCGAGAAATATACTGACCTATATGGTCAATTTCCTTTAATTGCCAACCAAAGAATAAAGCTAGCACGCAGAATTGCAGAAGAGTGCCACACAAGGTGATACGAAACAATAGAAACACCTCCCCCACTCAAACACATCCACATAGAATTAGAGGAGAAAGACCCACCAATAGTTCAAGCAACGAAATCCTACTAGTTCTCCCTGACATAAAACAACAGGAAATCCAAGACTAGTTCTATTTTGACACAAAACAAAAAAAAAATCCGACTAGCTAGTTCTACTTGACAGAAAACAATTACTCAAAACGCCCTCTTTTATTCCCACTAGTAGAGGATTCCGGTTGATCAGAGGACCAGCCTGAGGAGCTGCACCATGAGATTTCGGTTGATCAGCAGGACCAGCCTGAGGAGCTGCACCACGAGGAAGAGGTGTCTGAGGAGCTACCCCTCGAGGAAGGTGTGCCTGAGGAGCTACACTACGGGAAAGGGGTCCAAGGAGACAAATATGACATGTGGGAGGAGCTGCACCACGAAGTGGGGCTCTAAGGGGAAGACCACGACCAGGTGCTCGAGAACGAGGGTCGGGTAAAGGAAGAGTAGCAGGAGGTGCCACAAACACTGGCGTTCGGACGTGCACTTTATCCCTATCTAGCAGGCCTTCCACATCAACTCCACCACACTGCTGGATCCGGTTTGAAGCCAGCCAGTTTGCCCTTCCTAATGGCACAATTGGTGGGTAAAGTAGAAATTCATTGACTTGCTCGGGAGGCATCAATCGCGCAAGTCGTGGATCCTCCTTGACAAACTCCACAATGGACAGCCTTCTCACCTAATATAGAATACAAAAAAAAAAAAAAAAAAAAAAACAAGAAGGAGATGAAAACACACAAGATTTGAAAATTACTTAGAAAAACTATAGAGAGAATTGCATGATACAAAAATTTGAACCAAATTGTGAACCAAATTGAGTTAGTTGGATTTAAATGACATTGGATCTCATTATTTTTGTCTCCAACTTTGATCTGAACCAATTCAATAAAAATTTATTAATTGATTCATGATTTTAGTCCAATTTAAACTAGAGATTATTGGGTATAACCGTAGTACCACATCAGCTTGTACTACTCCCATTGAGAATCTGCCATGTGTTTTCTTTTGGTACAGTTGGATTTACAACACATTTTAATTTTTAGAAATTAAACTTTAAAAAATTAAAAACTTAGAAAATAGGAGAAGATGCCGCAACAACAATATTCGTCGTTGTCGCCGCCCCCTGACCTTCATTGCTTGCCATGGCTGCCTCCTTCTTCCCCTCTTTTTCCCCATCAACTCCAATATGTTAATCAAAACAACAATTACAAAAAGAAGCACTCTTTAATGCACAAATATACCTCTTCAGCCCATTGACCCACCGATCTGCCTTGATCTTCCGTCACCACTTCGCAAACCCACCACCCAATATGATATGTCAACTACATATATCGTGCCATCAATTATGTCATGGAGGCGACATGCCCAAGATTCCCGAGGAGGAGATGGACTCGATCAAGAAGAACAATGTTTGCCTCAAGCTCAGCCCTAAAGGATTTTGGGTGCCAAGATGAGCTCCAATTTTCTATTAAAACTTGACAACTTGTTTTCCAATTGAATTTTTTATGATGTTGTTATTAATAGTGGAAATTAAACTATTTTGCAGTGGTATGATTTCTCTCATCGTGGAGCCAAGGAAATGGTGGGTGGGGTCTTTGTTGGGGAATTTGAATTGATCCGGCGTGATTTCATGGTATTGTATGGAAGGTAAGTTTGAGCCATTTGGGTTTGGTTTGATTTTAAGGAATTTGTATGGATCAATGGAGGTTGGGATTGATTCGCCATGGCTGTATTGTTTATTATGCTCGCCAAGTGTTTGTTGAAATGCTTGGGTGAAGCATAGAGTAGGATAACGAACCACTGGTGCGGTGGCGGCAAAGAACATAGTAGGAGAATCAGTTGTTGTTAGTCTTGGTTCTGTTTCCATTGGTGGCGGTAGAGGTAGTAGCTAGCAGCGACGGACGAAGGTAGTGGTAGAATTGAAAGTGGAAGCATTTTTTAGTCTATGTAGATGAGAAGTTGTATAAAATTGAAAGTTTTATAAAAAAAAATTGATATTTTTTGTTGTAAATACATAGGTTATGGATGCCCATCATTACAACTCTATTATCTCCACCTTAATGTTCATCATAATACCTCCATTGAAGGGTTGTAACTCATGTATTAGTGATTGTATTTAGTCATTGTAACCTTCACAAAAGTTGTAAATGAGGCTTTAAATTCCTTATCTTGTAAGCCTATAAAAGGCACATACCTGTTTCAAAAAAATAAAAGGCACATACCAATGATGAATGATTGACAAGTATGAGCACCATATCTCATGTCTCTCTACTTCTATTTCACTCTATTTTTCTTTTAGTTTTATAACATTTTTGAAATTAAGGGTTAAAACAAAAATCAAAATCAAAATGTCCCTGGACTCTCACATAGAGAGAGTCCTGTGGACCCCGGACGAAATCGCCTCCCGCGTCGCCGACCTCGCCGCCCAGATCTCCGCCGACCACTCCCCCACCTCCGAACCCCTCGCCCTCGTCGGCGTCGCCACCGGCGCCTTCCTCTTCCTCGCCGACCTGGCCCGCCGCATCCCCCTCCCCATCACCGTCGATTTCATCCGCGCCGAATCCTACGGCTCCGGCACCGAGTCCAACGGCTCCCCCGCCATTTCCTCCGCCTTGAAGCTCGACGTTTCCGGCTGCCACGTACTCCTGGTTAGCAGCTCTCTATTCTCACCACCTGCATGTTGTTACTTGACGACGCCGTTTTCTGATAGTTGTGTTTTTTTTGGTTCAGGTTGAGGACATTGTGGACACGGGAAGAACAATTGCGAGCTTGATTGAGCACTTGAAAGCAGTAGGAGCTTCCTCTGTCTCAGTCTGCACTTTCCTTGACAAACCCTCGAGAAGAAAGGTCGATTTTCAGCTCCACAGCAAGGGAAAATTCTACCGCGGTTTCGAGGTCCGTATCGAAATTGAAACCGTCTTAAATTCTACATGAGCCGAAAATTTAGATCAATTTTTGTTGTGTATAAAGTTGATAGAGCAAATTGTTATAGCCTCAATTGATAGAATAAGATTAGGACTTGTAAAGTTGGGATTAAATTTGACTTTGGTGATTTAGATAGATGGATGAATGAAAGCAAATGAAAATATTAGGAAGCAGAGAAGACGTAGGGAAACAGAACCAAACCCACATTTCAACAAAAAAGGCAATAAGAAGACAGACAACCAGGAATTAACTAAAAGTAGGCAATTAGAGTGAAGAGTGAAGTACTGAATGAAAATGGTGAGACCCAAATAATTTGGCAGCCGTCGGACCTATTGCACCCGTCATTACTGATCCTAGTACATGATTTGATTGATATTTATTTGACTGCTCAGAGAATGTCTCAGAAAACCATAGTACTGTCTTTGAGAAGAAAATGAAAAGGCACTGTTTGACTTGTTTGGGTAGACAAATATTGCTCTTACCTCACATGATAGCTAATTGGAGTGCAACTTTATTTCTGCCAAGATAATGTCTTGCAAGATGTTTTAGATGCTCTGTAATCAAAGTATGGAAACAAGAGTCCACCCAAATAGACAGTTTAACATGCCAAGCCAAACATGATCAAATTGGCTGTGTTTATGGCTTTGTATCTGTTTGCGTGCGTTTTAGCGATCGGTGATGGGATATGATCTATTCATTTGGTTAAGTGTAAGTTTTGTTGTGACGTGGAAGTCAGCTATAAGGTATCAAACTCGTCTGGTTGTTTGTTTGTTTTGCAGTGCCCAGATTTCTTTGTTGTGGGCTATGGAATGGACTTTGCTGAACGCTATAGGAACTTGCCCTATGTTGGTGTTTTAAAGCCTGAACATTATAAGTGAGCTGATTTGCCAACCAACAGGAAGTAATTTACCCTTGATATTAGGAGATGATTGGTGTTTTTTTCATGTGTGTGCTTAAGGCGTCGTCTTGAACAAGCTACAGCTGGCTTATGTATATTGTAGCATGCTCACTCGATATAACAAAATTTTAGACAGCATGCTCATTATTTTGTACTCTGTTTTTTCTTAACTTCATTTTTCCAACTGACAGAAGATTTTATTAGAAGGGGGTGGAAATGTTCACTTCCAAAGCTATCCAAAAGTCATATTGGGCACGGTACCACCTTGCTTAATGATGTAGTACCTTGATGATAATAAACAGGAACCCAGAAAACAAAGGGAACTCTGTGCTTTCAATCAGAACGTTGTCATGTGCTAGATTTTGTTCCAGAAGATTTCTGTTGTGGTTAAAATTTCCTGCCATGGAGTTTTCTGTCCAAAAACTTTAAGCGTTGTTTGTTATCTTGGAGACCATTGTCTGTTCAAGAGAACATCGGAGTACAATAGGAAGAAGAAAACTGGAAACTCAAATATAGCATTCTATAGTGTTGATCTCTATGTTTATTACTGACATTTGGTTACTGATGATGCATCTTTTTGGTCGTTCTTTCGCAAGTTGGACACTCTACATACTTTTACATCTACATTTTTGGAAATTGTTCGAGTGGGAGATGCATCTAGATCGAAAAACCTAGTGCTCGCTGGCGTGAGATGGAAGACCTCTTCAAGCATCATTGCAGCGAGTTCTCTTGCATGGTTGCTTCATACCTTCATCAACCTATATAATGGGATGATTAATACGATGTTTTCTTGACACAGCTGCAATAATTCCGAACTGAAAGACTGGTAAACTAGATCAGATGACAGTTCTCACCTTATTATTGCATAGAGAAATCAAAAGGGCATTACAATCTTCCGCCAGACCACCCATTTGGAGTTTTAGTGTAGAACTTGATGATGGAGATGTGCTTAACCTGTGAATGATCCAAGCTTCCTTTAATGCGTATGCCATTTATGACCACATCGGCAACATTGAAAAACTGCAAGTCTTGAAGACAGCTAAGGTGTTGTAGTCCAAGAGGCAAATGCTTTAACTCCATGCAGTCCTGAATAACCAGTCTCTGTAATGGTGGCATCACCCCACTCCCTATAGTGATAATATTCAATTGAGGGAAGTTGATTAAACGCAATTCACTCAGCTTTCGGAATCCAGTACGAAACACCAATTCATTTCCTACATAAACATTGCACAGCCAAAGACTGGTCAAATTTGGTAGTGTTTCGATGCTAGGAAGAAGATCAACTGTTAATCTAGAAGAGTGCATATTCAGGGATGTTAGGGTCTGAAGAGACTGAAACCAATGTGGAGCTCTCTCCAATTTTCCATGCAGCAAAAGTGTGTTGAGTAAAGAAGGAGCTGATGGCAATGTATCCAAGCATAACACCTCATCCTCGTTACTTGCTCGGACTAGTAACAGTTCAATGAGCTTCATGCTTTTTATGGAGTGGCACAAGTCCTCCCCATCTGTTGCTCTCACATGTGTCAAGCAGAGTGTTGTGAGTTGGGTCATGTTTTGAAGTTGTTTGAACAACTTTCGCTCCTCTACCTCGACAGCATCTAAAACTTGTAAGCTTTTTAATTTACTTACATCAAACGGTGCTCTTGTACCCTTATAGAAATCAAAATGCGTGTAATCTTCCCAGTTGTAACGAAACATCAAAAGGTGCCGCAAGTTTTTCAACTTCCCGACCCCAGTTGGAAGTATTGTAATCTCTGAATGCCTAATGTCAAGTGTCTCTAAGTTGTGAAGTTTTCCTATGGCTTCTGGAAGCTCTTTCACTTTTGTTCCTCTTAGATTTAGGTACTTCAAGTTGAAACACTTCACTAGTTCATCAGGCAGTTGATTTATCGGGACATCTTTAAAATCTAAAACCCTTGATTGTTTGAAACTAGATGGAAGTCTTGCTGATGAACACGACGAAGTGGCCATCTCAGAAGCAAAGATAAAGAATGTGCTAACCTTTGACAAGTCTCTCCGGGCCAAAAGCTCTGCACTGATATTTCCTTGTATCGATAGACGTCGGGAAATTCTGCTCACTTGATTTGTCTGCACCTGTTCACTGTAAGTTGAACAAAACTTCTCTGTTTCTGAAATTGAACGCGCAAGTTCTCTGAGAAGGTCGTGCATCTTTAATTTTTTTGCCCTTCCAGATGGTTCCCTCTCAACAATTTGTAACATGCATCGGTTTGTCAGCTCTGCTATGTAGCTCTCCGCAATCTCTTCTGGCTTGATCCCATGAACATGTTCCACAAATCCTTCTGCCATCAACAGTCTAATAAGCCTTTTACTTTGAACCTCGTAATCTTCCGGAAAAATGGAAAAATATAAGAAACAATGCTTGTGTTGGTGAAGTAAACCATTGAAGCTTAGCAATAAGATGCTCTTCAGCACGTCAAGTTTCGGGTTGTTGCTTAAATGCCAATTCAAGCTACTGTAAACCTTCCTCCACTCAGACACCAAATTTTTGGTTGACATGAGAGCACCTAAAGCCGCAATTCCAAGAGGCAATCCTTTACATTTTCCAACAAGATCCCTAGTAATGCCTTCAAACTCTGGTGGACAACAACCGTGAGGCCAGTTAGAGAAAGCTTTCATGGAAAAAAGATCCAAAGCTGCCTTCTCAAGAAGAGGTTGAATATTGTGAACCTGGCTTCCAGCTCCAAATGAAGAAGAACCGATGTCTTTGTTCCGAGTTGTAAGCATAACCCGACTTCCACGTGTTTCATTTGGAAGTGCAACAATGACTTCTCTCCAAACCTTTATATCCCACACATCATCCAACACAATCACATACTTCTTTGGCTGCAAAAATTTGACAAGAATATCAACCAAATGCATGTAGCTCATACTACTCAAGTCGTGAGGAACATCTGTGTTTGCTCCTCTGTATAGCTCAGTGACCATGAGTCTCAAAAGATCTTCAAGTCTGTAGCTTTGTGAAACAGTGATCCACGCGTGGCAATCAAAGTGCATCTTAATTTCCTGACTCTTGAAGGTGTTTGCGACTAAAGTTGTCTTGCCTGAACCCCCCATTCCCACCACTGAAATCACAGTTCTTTGTGGTTGTCCACTCAACAACCATCCAAGTAACTTCTGTTTGGCGTCTTTGATTCCCACGAGTTCATCGTCTTTAAAGAAAAGAGATGATTGCCCGTGGATTGTCATCCAACTGGGATCGTAATTATGATCAATAATAGTCACTCCTTCTATACGTTCAACACCATATCGTTTGATTCTGCCGGAAATGCTGTTGATGGTTTTCATAGTCTTCTGCAATTTAATGGCAAGCTGATGTTTCTCCCATAGATTCTTGGGGAGGTAAATCGTTTGACGAAAGGCTCTTTTGAATGGACCCCAACTCCGTCGCTTGTTTATGTGATAGGTGAACTCCTCAATGATGTCTTCAACATCAATGGATACATCCCTCATGTTTTCTATCCAAGTTTTCTCTACTTGAGTGAGAGCTCCCTTCCTTTCAGCATCTGCCAAGAAGGCTTTGATCGTTAGCAGCTCAAGCTTGATGTCCTCAAGTTGATCGCGAACTCCTCCTAACAATGATACTTCATTTTCGATAAATGAAACGATTTTTCCACTCAAAAGATCGACTGGAAGTGATGAGTTCATCTGCATTGCTCTACGTTATTTTGCTGCTTCTAACTCTCTGTCCAACAGCACATATAAAATCTGTAAGTGAGATGCAAGAGAACTCAAATGGGGGTCATCCAAAACTGCAACAAACACGCCTTCCAACCAACTACATCTCAAGGTGAAGATTTGACTTTGTTTCAGGATATCATATTGTATAGGTTCAACGAATTCATATAATTAATCGATATCGAATGAACTGGTAGAGTTCCAGCCCATTAAATCTTTAATCTAATGGATTAGAAAACAATAACCTTCCATGTGCACTTTGGTCAGGTATCAAGGGTAGCAGACGACCAGGTCCATCGTTATATATGATCACTGAGAAGAGCCATGTCATTTTAGTTCAGGAATCTACAGAAATAGGAACGCGAATTGTTGTTTGTCTATATACTTTGTAGAGAAATTCTTTCTGAAGTTGTTTATGTATACATTAGGTGAGCCATCATCTTCTAATGAATGAATGAATGATAGGTGCCATCATATGCTAATGAATGTATGATGGGTGGCCTGTATGAAAATCTGCATCTTCTTAAGCAGCGGCAAAGCCATTCAAGATGAGTTACGATAATTTGGGGGCTTTATATTGGGTAGTGAAATAACATTTGCATGTGATTATAAGGAATTGGATTACCCTCTTATTGCTAATTTTTTAGGAGAGCTGCTATGTACACCATATTTTCTTATTTGCACACCCTACCATTTTTTCGAAAGTAAAATTATCTTTCTACACAAGTGTATATTTAAATAAAGGACCTATAAGCACTAGGATTGATTTCTCAGTGTTTCTTTTGTAATTGGCTTTAACTTATATCCAAACACCACAAAAATTCTTTGCAACCTAGCAAAACAAGGAATGGCGGCCGCAACCAGCCCTTCCACCGCCACCTCCTCCCATTTCGACAGCCGCCACGATGTGAATTTGTAGCTTTGATGGTAGAGATATGTTATAAGTCTTTATTGAATAAAATTAAATGTAGGGTATATTTGGAAGTTCAGTATCTAATTTGGGTGTCCAAAAAACATTGAAAATTTTTAAATTCAAGAAATACTGGTATCCAGAGAAGAAAACATGTCATGATGTACATAACAACTCTTTTTTTAATGCAATTATTATATAATAGATAATATGATTTTCAATAATACTAGAATGACCATATTTTTTTAAACCATCTCTTGAACAATCTTTTTGTGGCAGGTGATGGTTGCATAAAACTTTAATTGATTATCATCTCACTAAGTATTGAATGGTTAGATTGATTGACACATCAAATGGTTTGGAAGATTGTTTGAAATAAGATGGTCACCCTAGCATAGATGATTTTAGCCCTCCAACATCACTTGTAGCAAAACCCCAAAAACTTTTCACAAAAACCCATTTTGTCAAAAATTTATTTCTTTTGTTGAATTATATATTTGTTACATATATGCCAATTTTACCCATTCACATTATTTTCTAACCATTTGTGGTGGGGAAGGTATTAACCTCCACAACCCACCTTCTGTGATAAATTGTGGTGGGCAAATAGAAGATGGATTGTTATTAGACAATAGTGAAGACATTCAACTCACATAATAAATATCATAAAGAAAACAATTTTATCCACATGTTGTCTGACTTTTTTGCTTCTAAATGCTCAACACTTCACCGAAAACAATAAGGATCAGCAACATATTCAGTACAAAGATGCAACAGATCATGTTTTATAGAACATGATTTATTTGTTATGTATCCAAACCATAGAAGTTACAATTTTTTTACTTAACAAATTTCTCGAAATTAGAAAATTTTCTCATCCAAACAAGAGAATTCCCAATTGACGGAATTTTAATTGATAGGGATTTAAATCCCATCATTTCACAACTTCTAGTAATTAGAAATTTCCTCATCCAAATATAAGGGAGGATTTCTAAAAAATTTAGCATTCACATTCACTCAAATTAACGAGTTTTATCAAAACTGTACAAAAATTGACTCTCAATTTCAAAAATGTCACTTTTTTTATAAAATTTTCAATTATATACAACTTTTCATTTAAATTGACTCAAATACCCTTCATTTAAGTTTGAATTGAGAACAAAAGTATTGAAAAGAAGATGTGGATCGTATCTAAAAGCTTAACATCCTTCTTCTTAGTCAGAATGTTGAAGTTAAGCTGGTCTCTTTGGCAAGACTAAAATGTGGTGGTGGTTATCAAATCATGCTTCAGTTGTCTGCTAAATTTATATACACTTATTTATCCATTTGCCTCCTGCCACTCTACTTCAGTCTCAGTTTGCCTCCTGTAACTCCAGTTGTCTCAATTTGCCTCCTGCCACTCTACTTCAGTCTCAGTTTGCCTCATGCAACTTCAGTTGTCTCAATTTGCCTCCTGCCACTCTATTTCAGTCTCAGTTTGCCTTGACATTAGTTAATTATGACTTAACAGATTTGGGTTGCAGGAGGCAAATTGAGATTGAAATAGAGTGGCAGGAGGCAAATTGAGAAAAAAATGGAGTGGCAGGAGGCAAATTGAGACTGAAATAGAGTGGCTGGAGGCAAATTGAGACAACTGGAGTTACAGGAGGCAAACTGAGACTGAAGTAGAGTGGCAAGAGGCAAATTGAGACAACTGGAGTCACAGGAGGCGGCTGGAGACTCTGAAAATAGAGTGGCAGGAGGCAAATTGATATATAAGTGTTTTATATATAAGGAGAAGCCTCTTCATGTCTTAACATTATCAATTCTGAATAAGACGGAAGAATGACCTAATTACTTACTTAAAACTCCTGAATTGCCACCTCATTGGTTGCCTTCTTTTGTTTGTTACTGGATTTGATGACAACCATAACAATTTTGGTTGTATGGAATAGTTTACAAACTCTTGAATGTTTCGCAAGTTTTTCACGTAGGACACCTTGTGCTTGGAGACCTGATGCTGCTTCCCGTCATCAGACCCTACCCAATGTGCCAAAGCAACAGAGTTTCTTGGCGGAATCAGATTGGTACTGCGGCCATGGAGCCAATTAAATAAAGGGTTAAGATTAGGGTTTTGATTATTAAGTTTGAGTTTGTTTGACATTGATTTAAATAAAGGATATTTGAGTCCATTTAAATGAGAAGTTGTATAGAATTGAAAATTTTATAAAAAAGTGACATTTTTAAAATTTAGGATCAATTTTTGTATACTTTTGATAAAAACTCCAAATTAACCGCGCGGACACTGCTACAGCCATATTTAACATATATTAGTAGTCAGAAAGAGAGAAGTGGTAAAAAGTTATCTGAACTTTGTCATGCCCAGCGGGCGACCAAACAAACAGAGAGCCCTTAGAAAGTTTTATCACATTTTCAGAAGCACCAAACAATTTGCGCTCCCAGCAAAACGCCATGGGGGGAGTCGCAAGGACGCTTCTCACCTTCTCGCTTTCCTCAAGCCTCTTCACTCTGTCGCGTCTCCCTACAGCCAAACGCTTGTCCATCACAAAGCTACCAAGACCCACCAGGGTTTTAGTAGGGTTTAGGCCTCTTTGCACCGCCACAACCGCGACCTTCACTAGTCCGGCCACCACCATTGACGCCGAAGACCAAGAACCCCCACCCTTGAAGCACTCGTTGCTTCTGGAGAAGCTGAGGCAGAGGCACCTCAAAACCTCTGCTAAAATTCAGACCAAAACGAGCTCGAATTCGAGTGGGAATGGCGAGAAGCAGAGCGAGGACAAGAGGAAGAGGGAGGCCGAGAGTTTTGGGGAGTTGGGTTTGAGCGAGGAGGTGCTGAATGCTGTGAAGGAGATGGGGATTGAGGTCCCTACTGAAATTCAATGTATTGGAATCCCATCGGTGTTGGAAGGGAACACTGTGGTCTTGGGTTCTCATACTGGGTCTGGCAAGACCCTGGCTTACATGTTGCCTCTTGCCCAGGTGATCTTTTTGTTTGGGTTTTCTTTCGAATAAACAACTATCTTGGACTACTGTTTGCTATGTGGGTCGGTTCAAGTTTTTGAATTTGGGGTTGTTTTGACATGCAAAACTTAGATTAGATTGTGCTTTATCACTTTGTGTTACAGTATGCTGAGCTTTTATTGGTTTGCAAAATGTCATGTTTACTTATGCTTCCAAAATCCATGTTTTGTGTTCAGTTGATTGAGATTCTTTAGGCTGCTGAGATTAACCTCTGCTACTTGATCACAGTTTCATCAATTTTCAGTAGTAACTTCAAGTATATTCTAAATTTCTAAAGACTTATCTTACAATTAGCATTAATCAGAGGTATGCTGTTACTCTGTTGATTTTTGTAGCTGTTGAGAAAGGATGAGGCAGAAAATGGTATTCAAATGAAGCCCAGGCGTCCTCGAGCTGTTGTGCTTTGCCCTACGAGAGAGCTGTCTGAGCAGGTTCTTTTTGTACTTTTTTCAGATTTTGGAATCATCCATGTGGAGTCTGCATTTTCTCTTGACATGAGGTGGGTTTTGCAGGTGTTTCGTGTTTCCAAGTTTGTCAGCCATCATGCAAGATTCAGGTCTACAATGGTAAGCGGCGGTGGTCGATTGAGACCCCAGGAGGATTCTTTGAATAATCCAATTGAGATGGTAGTCGGGACCCCTGGAAGGGTTCTTCAACATATTGAGGATGGCAACTTGGTTTACGGTGACATCAAATATGTGGTATGTAAAAATGTCTTATCTATTTTCTTTATTTTGCTCCTTACTTAGAATTTTATGAGATAACATTGGTTATAGTAAGTTACCACTAGCTTTGATTAAAAAAAAAAACAATGTAGTAAGTTGTTGGTGCACTTCATGATGTTGGTAATCTCTTTGTAGGTGTTGGATGAGGCAGATACCATGTTTGATCGTGGCTTTGGTCCAGACATTCAAAAGTTTCTTGTTCCACTAAAAAATCGTGCATCAAAACCTGATGGTAAAGGGTTCCAAACTGTTTTGGTCTCAGCAACAATGACAAAGGTGTGTTGACATGCATTTTCTTGTTAACAAAATGTTGATCTTATTTAATAGATAATTTATAATAATGGCTGAACATATTCATTGAAAGGGAAATTTTCCTTTCCGATGGTCAGGAACTGGAATTCTTCAGTTTATTAAGCGAACATGTGAAGGGAGTATTTTTCATCCTTGTGCGATTTTTGCAGGCAGTGCAGAAACTGATTGACGAGGAGTTCCAAGGAATAGTACATTTGCGCACATCCTCACTGCATAAAAAAATTTCATCTGCTCGTCATGATTTCATTAAGCTTTCAGGTTCTGAGAACAAGCTGGAATCACTGCTACAGGTCTAATTCTGTGATAACCCTTTCTTTGCTTATCAAATGGTCATTGTGTCTCTTGACTTGAATTCTTTGAAAATTGAACTTGTAGTATTTCAGTATTTACTTCAACTTATGAGGAACATCTTCCAAGTTCAGTTTGTACTATTAGCACATTGGTAGGTAGGTACTAACTTACTAACAATGGGGTACATGGAATTCTGTGCTCAATGTGTTAACATACATAAGAAAGTTTCAGTCAAGAAGCAAATATATACTTTTACATATAGCAATATAGATATACAACATAAATGTTGGTCCATTTTATGTTGTTTTTGTTTAACAGGCTGATACACGCTGTTTGGAATTGACTGCATTCATTGTCAGGGATTAGTTAGCAATGTTGTGGGAATACCCAAACATTAGAAAATCATTTCATAAAAGTTAAGGTGCAAGAACATGATGGCTTTATATCTCAATGTGACTTTCAATACTCGTGTTAGTGTTGAAGAGTGGAACATTAAATTATATAGTGATGTAATTGGATGCCTTTTGCCGTGTACAAAACAAAAACTGAGCTTTTGTTGGCGTACGAAGGAGGCGAATAGTGTCCATATAAGGTATCCATGTTTTAATCTGGCCTCATGTCTACTGGTGAATGCTCTCTACCACTGGAATTATAAGCCCCCTCAATAGACTTATAAGCTTTTGGTTTCAATCTTCCATGGTTATGATAGCATCAAAATCTGAACCTCAATTGTTTTCGACTATATCCAGTTGTACATTGATTGTGTATACGACCTTGAGTTCGTCAATTCCAGCATCTTTTCATAATTGTGATGCAAAACAATTAAGCTCTTTGGAGGGAGGAAATTGGTGTCTGTGATAGGAAGATGGAGAGATTAAAAGATTCTTTGAAGCAGTAAGGGGGAGTATGTAGAAATTATTGGATAGAGTTCATTTTTGGTCAAATTTGTAGGCGTTGTTTCTTCTTGAGTATACGAACTGGTATTCATGCAATCTATTAGGTTTGGAATGCTATTGTCGGGTAATTTTGCTGTTAGTGTTTTTCTTGTTCTAAATGGAGATTGTTGTGTACAGGGGACACCTTGTCCCTTATGCTGTCTTTTAGTTTAGCAGTAACTACTATTATCTCTTCTAATACTAATATATTTTGAGGGAATATTTACCAGCATTAGCTGTACATTGCTTCAGAGAATATTGGTGGAACTTATATTTTCAGACTACATTCGTTTCTTCTTGGAGAACATAGCATAGTACCTGAATCTTTAAAGAAATACATGTTGGTTAAGTACATGGCACCTTTCATGCATTCAATACTCATGCCTGTCCAGTTGCGATGCTCTATATCCCAAAACAGGGCGTTGAAATTGATTTATAAGTAATTAATGTTTTTCCTTGGATTTTTGTTTGGGTGCCCCTAATTTACAGTAGCTTTTCCCCTTGGATATAGTTGCTCTATATTGCATCAGTTTAACAACAGAAGACTTCTGTTGATATACAGGTTCTGGAGCCTAGTTTAGCAAAGGGAAATAGAGTGATGGTGTTCTGTAACACATTAAGTTCCAGCCGTGCCGTGGATCATTTTCTCAGTGAAAATCAGATCTCAACTGTCAATTATCATGGTGAGGTGCCAGCAGAACAAAGGTGAGACAACAAAAGATATTATCTTCCATACCCATCCACTTATAAAATCTGCACATTTCCCTTCAGATAGAGTCCATATTTGTACGTTCTGGAGCAGGCATGGCTTTTTTTATAGGACGATGCCAATTCTCATGTATTGGAAGTTTTAACTAAGGCCTCAGAAATTAGTAGAAACTGTTCACACCTTCTACATTTTTAAGTTGTCATATACTTTTTTTTCAAGCATTTTGCAATGGAATGGTACACATAGTATGCTGTCAGTATGGTTTTACTTGCATTAGGTGCAGCTAGATAGTAGAGTTTTATTTACAGATGGATATTAGTATTTAATATAGTGATTAGCCTGACTGTATTTTTCTAACGCTACAAAACAGGGTTGAAAACCTCAAAAAGTTTAAGAGCGATGATGGTGATTGCCCCACATTGGTCTGCACAGATCTTGCTGCAAGGGGACTGGACTTAGATGTAGACCATGTTATCATGTTTGATTTTCCCTTGAACTCTGTAAGCATCAGATATGCGTTCTGTTTTCAGTGATTACTTATTAGCTAATGTTTAGACTCCCCTTGCTCTTCCTCTTCTTTGGGAGTTTAACCTATATTCCTTTTTGGCCTTTTAGATTGACTACCTTCATCGTACAGGAAGAACTGCTCGTATGGGTGCAAAAGGTATACATGTCTTTACAATTGCATTTTTTGTAGATATTTGTCTCCGTTTGTATCTGTTAGTGAAGTTATCAGAGTTAACAACGAATATTTCATTTGTGGTTGTCTAAGCTGAATTATTTCCCTGTATACTTTTCAAATCTTATCACACTGTTTTAAGTGTGAAAGATATTGGCTGAATATGTCATGAATAAATTTAGCAATAAAATTATTGAAAGTACACTTTGTTAAGAATCTTAAGATTGCCTAAAACAACAAAAAAGGAAGTGGTTAGGGAAATAAAAGCCACATCTTATGTAAAATATGTGCCTGTCCATAAGGCTGCATATTCTCTGTAGTTGTGTACTTGTTTGTTTGAAGAGTATCCGCATGCCTCCAACGATAGAATAGTTCTATGGAGGGATTATCATTGTTTCTCTGTTTGGTATTGTGCAGCATAGCTAATTCCCCATTGTGTCAATTTATACTGTTCATGCTTACTGTCATAATCTCAAAAGTAAAACATTTCTTCTAATATAGGGAAAGTGACGAGTTTGGTTGCTAAGAAGAATCTTATGTTGGCGAACCGAATTGAGGAGGCTATAAGGAAAAATGAAAGCTTGGAATCTCTCAGTGTAGATAGTGTCAGGAGGGATGTTGCCCGGTCTCGAATTACTCCAGCGAATGGAAAGAACACAAGGTTGGTAAGAGTCTCAAATCAGAAGAACAATAGCAGGTCAACATTTGCTACTGCCAAATCTGGAAAAACCTCTGCATTTGCTCCTGGCAAATCTGGAAAAACATCTTTTCGGGCATCGAAGTTGGTAAAGACAAGAACTCCAACCAGCTCAAAGAAAGCTTCTCCAACTGCAAGCAGTCCAAGAAAATCTTCCGGTGAGAAAAGGCAACCCGAAAGCAGAAGATCGAGTGCAGTTAAATCAACAGCTTCGAAGTTAAGTGTTGTTGGGTTTAGAGGACGGGCATCTTGGTCCAATAAAAAAGAATCAATGGCATCCAGATGATTGTAATCGAAGTCTTGGATCAAGTTGCAAGTGCGTATTAAGACAAGAAATTGTTGTAATTTTTTATGCTTAATGCTTTAATTTTCTGTAAGAGTAAGATTGGTAGTCTCTTGGTATGCCTCCGGAATCGAATTTATCACCTTTTCACCCAACCTGTACATAATGCCTTCAACCTTTTGAAGAGAAAGAAACTTGTGAAAGAATGAATCATTTGAAGAGAAAGAAACTTGGTATTGATATATTATTCAAATTGAGGCCTACATGAAATTACAGGGATCCAAAACTACGGAATTGGCGGACAGGTTTCTAAGAATAGGAAATTTTTTAACGTGAGCAGCTTTTCTATTTTGGGGTTGCCATTTTGTTCTTCTCTACTTCCAGGTTAGACGAGGAGTTTTGTCAGGCTTGACGATTTTCCCTTCCGCGTCGTAGATTATGACACCGGAAAAGTCCGGTAATTGGCACTTGCCACCCATGAGTATGTTCTTCTGCCAAACTGGGTCGTCTTGCTCATCACTATCTATGCTCGTGTCATCGTTCCCTGGCTGAACATGTTGGATAACAGGACCATCATCAAAAAAGTCAGCGCAAGCATTCCAGCGCCGACGCCAACTACGCGAATGAGAAGCACACATGACCAATGCCATGGCACAAAATGCAAGGGACATTGCAGCCAGGCCAAGTTGAAATACACTTGGAAGACGGTGTGTCGAAAGAAGATGGCGAGCCATGAAGAATTTCAAGATGGAACTTAACTTGGGTGTGGACTTCTATTCTCATAGTTTTATAGAGTTCCGAAATAGCTCAATGGGAGTAGTTGAAAACGAGGATTGGTTACAATGGTGGTTTGGGTATTCTTTGTCCTCCATGTTCCGTGACTTATGTGTTCTTTTTTCCTTTGTTTCTGTAGACATTTTGGTGAGTTTAGGTAAGAAAAACTCATCTACCCTAAAGTTGTGAAATCTGAACAAATATACTAGTCTTTTCTTTTTTTTTGCCTTATTATTTGCTCATTTTTGTTATCCGTTGTTTTAGGGATTTAGGCAAATCACCGAAGGACTGTATCAGAATACGCAAATTAATATAATCATTTACCACAATGATTAAATACAAACCTTTCAAAAGAAAGAAAAAAAAAAAAAAAAAAAAAAAAAAAAAAACTTCCATGAAGATTATCAAAGAGAGAACATGATGCCACCTGATTAATTTTCTTCATTTTCACCGGGATATCGATAATTCTTTCAACCTTGTCATTGCTTTCCGTTTGCATACAGGTTTTCTGTTGAAGACCACAAGATGTCCCAGAAACATTCCAAATGCAAGTCCACATCCATACCCCATCAGTACGGCTTCCCAACCAAATGCTTTCAGAAGCTCTGAAAACTTATTTTCGTGGAGGGTTTATGGTTGAGGTTGCTCTCCTTCATTGCTGCTGCATACTTTTGATATTGGAAATCCAAACAAGTCCTGGTTTCTGCTGTAAGAATCATTGTAGGTATCGGTCCAATGAGCTTGTTTTCTGAAAGATTCAAGGTGGCAAGATATGTAAGGTCTGCTAAGTTGCTAACTGCTGTAGAATCTCCCCAGTGTTTGATGAATGGTCTAACCATTCAAGATTGGTTATATTTTCAAGAGACGCGGGGAAAAATCTTTGTGATTGCTATGAGAAAGGTTTAGCCCACTGAGAGATCTAACATTGCCTATCAACAAGAAACTATTGTTTGAGAAGTCAACTGCTGTAAAGATTGTAAGTATTCTCACCAACTGCACGTCAATATCTTTCATTGTTACCATCAATGAATCATAATAATATACAGTCGCTCACCCTCATGTACATCACTCCGTCTTTATCGGCTTTTTCAACATATTCTGTTGGTGAAGGGCCAGTGAACTCGTTGTCAGATAGGTCAATGATCCGCAACTTCTGATGACAAAATGCAGTGTTCGGTTTTCCTACCTAACCGTGAAACCTATTAGATGGTAACACAAGAATTTGAAGGCTTGGAATTCCAACCAATAAGGAAATGTGTCATTGCTCCTGTCATTTACAAGATAAAGAACTTCGAGCGAATTGCAGTTGCCTAATACCATGGTATTGGTCTCTCCAACTCACTGTTGGAAATGTGTCATTGCTCCTGTCCTTTACAAGATAAAGAACTTCGAGCGAATTGCAGTTGCGTAATACCATGGTATTGGTCTTTCCAACTCACTGCCTGGAGGTTCAGTATCTGAAGTCTAAAATTGGCATTTGTGAATGCTGTTGGGATGGTTCCATGGGAATTGGTTCATCCTTATATCCAATACAGAGACCTTAGAAGTAAAGCTTACCAGGCATTCAGAAATGGTGCGAGTTATGTCATAAGACAAACCGATTGCAAGGACATAGAGGGCAGTCAGATTAAATTTGTTGTTTGCAACTGACTGGAAAGGCAGTGGTGGAAGGTGGTAGAACTGAAAGTGGTCCTTGGAGTAAGTTGGAGTCAAGACTGTTGAGAATGTGGATGTTTATCCCACATTGGAAAATTAAAGGACCTTGCAAGTGCTTATAAGGAATTGTGTTACTCCTTCCATTGCCAATTGGTTTTGGGGTGGAACCTCAACCACCTTCATCAAAGACGATGAATTGTGCGTTACTGCTTGAAACTTGCTCTGCTACTCAAGCCTCAATGAATCCCTACCAACATGGCATAGCTATTCAGGAATAGGGCCACCAATGTTATTATTGTAAAGATCTAACTCTGTAATTTCGTTTTGCTTTTCAGAACTCCGGAAATTTGAGTCATGTTGCAAGAAGACAATGACAGTGATGAAAGATTGGGCAAAGTGTAGCTATGCTGTTTGTACTCAAATAAACAGGATTAGAAGAAAGATTAAGCGATTGAACACTTCGGACTTTCGGTAACATATTAGGTTCGAAAACGGCATTCAAAGAATTCGATGAAAGATCTAGACTTCTAAGATTCAACATTTCAAAGACTGAGTTAGGTATGGGACCATCTAGATTGTTATTACTCAAATGAAGATATTTCTACTGGAACTCACCAATGTGACAGGTCAATTGTTTGTGACTGTGATGTAGTATCAACAGTGATGGTGGGCATCAACCATGGTATGTTATGTGAAATGGTTTTCAGGCATGTCCACCTGTGCTACTTTTGCAGATACGTTACTAACTTGAGGTGGTACACCCTCAAAGTGTAGACTACAGAAAAGAGTTGTCTGGAGTCGTTGAATGCACTAGGAATTTGGCATGTAAAAGAATTTTGTGAGAGACCAAGGCGGTAGAAGGCTTAGATCCTCAAGATAGAAGTGTTATAGAGAACGTTCATAAAGGTGAGGCCGCATCTGATTTCAAGATGAAAGGCGATCGAATTTGAAGGTACGGAGATTGCTTGAACGAGCATAATCTCTGAAAATTTTAGAAGAAGCTCACAAGTCAGAGTAATACGGTCTATCCAGGAAGCACAAAAATGTACCATGATCTTCGGTTTCACTACTGGTAACCGGGCAAGAAGACATGTATCTTGGAGTTTGTGACTAAGTGTTTCATTTATCAGGAGGTGTAGAACCTCTAGATATTCAAGAATGGAAATGAGATAGAGCCGGCCCATCTAGATATTAGTTCTATTTTGATTTTTTTTGTAATAAAGAGAGCTGCTATGTACACTGAAAACTTTTCTTTGGACACTCTTTATTTTTTTAAAAGATAGAATTACTTTTATAACCATATGTTAAATTACATCTATGTACATAATTTATTTTAGGAAGAAACTTAGGAGTTGAAGACACAATACCCAATTATGATAAAAAAAAAAAAAAGATGTGGCATGCTCTGGGCCACGTGGCTTTTCTTTCTTCTTCATCCCCGGAGCTTATGATTCGGCCGAAGGTGTTATTTATCCATTCTTGGTTTTTCTTTTTATGCCAATGTTGGTGACTGGAGGTAACTCTCCTCAATTATTCGTGGGATGGGAAGGGGTAGGTCTTGCTTAATATTTGTTAATTCATTTATGGTTCTCAAATTCTCTCACCAGTTCCAATCCCAAACCCAGCCCCAAACTCCTCCTCCTCCGCCGCTAAACTGCAGCGCAATCGCAAGAATAGAGCCGTAATTTTAACCTTGAGGTAACCCAGAAAAATTTCTTCAAATTTTGTACAAAATTAATACTCGATGCTTATAATTGAACAGATTAACGATGGTAACCCCAGAAAAATTAAGTAAAATTTTCAGTTTGTTTTTACCTTGAGGTAAGTGGTGTTGTCCGATTCGAGGGTTCAGTTGGCGTCAATGCATAGGGCTTTGAGGACCTCGTTGTTGCCGTAGTGCCCGGGGAGCTTGAAGTTGCCATACAGTCTTAGGCCAGTGAAGATCTTCTCTCCAATGACCCTCCGCTGCCTCTTTCTGCTTTATTTTGGGTTTAGGATTTCTGGGTATATTTTCTGTATGATTTCTCTATCTGTTATGATGGCGGATAAGAATAAAGATTGGGATTTAAATGCTTCCCATCTACAAGGTGCTCAGGTTCGCCAAAAACATTATAAAAAAATTGAAACTTTTGAAACTTTGAATAATGAAGGCTATATGTGGAAAAATATTAATCAATTTTAGGTGTCCAAAGAAGTTTCAAGTTTTAAGATGAGTGTACAAAAGAATTTGAGTGTCCAAAGAAAGAATTTGAGTGTACATAGCAGCTCTCGTAATAAATCATCTCTAATAATGGGGTGGTTAAAAGGTTAACGGGCCACTAAGAAGGCTAAAGGGTTTGAGGGGTGGCTACCTTTAGCCTTTTAAGTAGCCCTTTAAACACCAAATTTGGCAAGTCCACATGCAACCCTCACTCAACTACTAAATATGATAAAATTTAGAGGTAATCTAAATAATAAAAAATTATTTTTTAAATAGTTAAAATTTAGACATATAACCCTTTAATTTTTTTATTGTTAAAAATTATCTTAAGAGATCAACTGGCGCCACTATATAGGATCCGATTTCGAGGGGCCCCATCGGGTCCCCAAAAAGTTCACTTTCTTTGCAAATTTAGCTATTAAATTCATAAATTAATAACATATAAATTACACCAGTAAACTAATACACCACTCATTCTTTTTTGGGACAATGACTTTTAGGAACAAAATAGAGCTCCTAATTTTATGGTAAGACAATAATTTTGAATATTCAACTCCAAGGACAAAAATACTGGTGATCACCTTTGACAACAAAATAAAGCCTGGCGCACAAACAAAGCCATATCGTGTGGACCCCCTTCTCTGAAAAAATAAAAGAAATAGTTTTTGCTAACACAGGTGGTTTTGGGGGGGGTGTTTGTTCCTGGTCATGGATAGATCACCCAGGTTCGGGTCCATAAGCAGTGACAATTGCCCTATTAAGACTCGCTTTCGCTACGGCTCCGGTGGGTTCCCTTAACCAAGCCACTGCCTATGAGTCGCCGGCTCATTCTTCAACAGGCACGCGGTCAGAGCCCTGAGCTCCTCCCACTGCTTGGGAGCTTACGGTTTCATGTTCTATTTCACTCCCCGATGGGGGTTCTTTTCACCCTTCCCTCACGGTACTACTTCACTATCGGTCACCCAGGAGTATTTAGCCTTGCAAGGTGGTCTTTTGCTTCTTTGGCCACCATAAAATCACATTTGATCCTAAGCAGAAAACATAGAAAACATAGCCTGATGTGCTCTTCCAATTATCAAGTGAACCTGCCTAATCATCGTTTGATTAACTCACCAACTTGCAATTACTGCCTTTCACATATTTGATTCCATGCTTCTTGGTACCTTAAAGACACTGTAGGATTATTTTTTTTCAGCTGTATAATGAGACTTCCTTAGCTTTGGCATGAACCTTGAAATCACACTCTCAGAGAGCATTATATTTGGTCTTGTGTTGGTGAGATAAATCAAGGTTCGGGTTTTGAAGATGACTGGGCCAGCGTAATCATTTTGGGTTGTGTATAACTACTTGTTGAGGGATCAACCCAATTAGTCTATGTTGATAAGATCATAGATTGATGTATTTAAATCAGTACCTCATTTATTTGTATCTTTCATATGCATCTGCCATAATGTCTTCCGTTTTATTCGTGTTGTGCACTTTGTTTTGTTTCATATTTTGTTATTTGTCAATGGGATCATACATGTCATTGTTATTGATTGTTTTCCTTTATGCTAAATTTTTGTGCAACCAGATTCTTATAAAAAAGGTTGGTACTCGGTGCAAGATTTGTAACCTGACAGACCACTTCACTTTCCGATGCCCTAATAAGGGTAAAGATTTGATGGCTTACACTCCAATTAAAGTGTGTTGCTCAATTTGTCTTTAAGAAGAAATTTCATTGGCCCATTAATTGCCCCTACTTGAAAGATCTTCCAAAAGATGCATGTGTTGGCCCTGACATTGAAATAGTTCATAAGTCGGTTGGCACCTCCGCTGCCCCTAATGATAAGTGTGAAAAATGTGTCATTATGAAGAACTGCTGGAATTGGGTTTGTCAAGACAGACTGCGTAGATTGATTGAGGCCCGCAAAAAAACCAGGAACTAGGGAAAGAAATATATCTCTTTCCTTGGACTTGGGCAAAAATAAAGAAGATATTAGTGGGAACTTGGTATGCTCTTAACTTTTGTACATTTATTATTATTATTATTTTTGAAATAGACAATCTAAATTTATGCATAAATTATTTAGTTATGTTTTTCAATTGATTTCACAGATATGTTGCTCAACGAGGACTCCGGCTCAGAAAAAGAGAAACTGCGCAATCTGCTAGGTATGCTTTTGATTTTCACTCAAGGTTCATCTGGAATTTGATTGGATGTGGGTTTTCTAGAATTTTTTGTCACAAGAACTTGTTTTTATACCTCATCTTTTTTTTTCTTCTTCTGTCTTTAAGATGAGGTGGACGAAGATGAGGTAGACTATCTAGCATTTTCTACTTTGTCTGTGTGTATTCTGGGAACTTCTTTCTTAATAATAGTATAATGTTATACTTCATTTACTTATGATTGTTTTTTGGCTAGCTTATTAGATATGCTGCTCCATGAAAACTCAGGCATTCATGTGAGCTTCGGTGTGCTTTTTTTTTTTTTTTTTTTTTTTTTTCATTTTAGAGTTTGTCCGAGGAAAGTGTGAATTTACTTATTGCCCTTTGTGTTTCTGCGAATTGAGTTTTATACTTGATATTTATGTACGAGTTTTGTTTCTTTGGGTCAATTATTATTTGATAAAGTGCTTGCACAATATTAAAGTCCTATTCTTGAGTCTCTCTATGTAGGTTTTGTTTTAGATTATGTATGGCTAACTAGTTGATGGGATCTAACAGGTTGCCACAGTGTGATGTGTGTTTTTGAAGATAATAAATGTTTGTGCATATCATATTGAATAAAATAGAACAATTATTTCTTGATGGATAATAGCTAGATGTTTAGTCATCAGCCATGATGTCTCATCTCTTGTTTGTGATATGCTTTTTTTTTTGGTTCGCCATTATCTTTATTGGGATTATATAGATGTCGTAATATCTAATTTTTTTTTTAATTGAATGGTGGATCAAGAGGATGTGATTGATGCACGACTGATGGTTGTTGGCCGTGGCTGTGATGTAACTAATTCCTACCACCCTAGTGAGGACATAAGAATATACAAGAGTCCATTACAAAGGAATTGAATGTACAATAACTCCAAAGAGTTTTGGGTGTGATAATTTAGGTTTAAGAGATTCAAAATATTATATATTTGATGATTAACATTGTAACACCCGCAACTTGAATTTGTGTTTTGGACTTTGATCGCCTGCGTGTAATTTTGTTTTGTATTCTGATTTGTTATAGTGTTTAGGATTACTAAGTTTGTTAGGGAAGCCCCGAGACTCAATCAGCTAGTATACGTTAAGTTAGACTAAGATATTTAATTGAGGTTTAATCGTAAGGCCCGAGAATAAAAAAGACTGACTTTTAAGTTAGATTAGAACTCTTTTGTACGTGGTGATTGAGTTTTAGTTTGAGTTCCATCGTGTTATGGGAGGAAAGAAAGGGAAACGTGAAAACTGGTTTTCTTGAAGTTTTCTGACGACCGCGGATTTCTAAGTTGATCTCGTTGAGGTAACAATCTCTTCGTTTGAAATTTCAGTATGTTGTACTCGACTTCCGAAGTTTCCTTTAGAGTTCAGTATCTTGGTAATAGGTTAAGAACTCAATTTTTGGTGGATTTTACAAAGTGATACATTGCGCAGCGAGACTATTTTAACAGATTTCAAAATCATACTCAGGTTTATAATTTGTGAATTTTGAGAGAAAACAGGTATGGGGTTATTTTTTAAAAAAAATGGCTTTGTACAAACGTAGGTTGCAAGTACTTTTTGATAGTGATACTAGTTAACAAGTTTTACTCATTTTCGGCTATAAGATGCTAAAGAAAATTCCCCATAAAATTAAGGAAGGTTTAAGACGGCCTCTTGGTTATCTTCCTTAAGTTTTGGCCGATTCGAATAAGTGGTTATTATTTGTTTCCTAAGTAGAGAAGGTACAATTGGATTACTGTTTCCTGCAGTTTGTGTTATTATTTGTTTATGACCTTATTGTTGTGTTTGCTTGGTACGTGTAGGACCTATCTAAGGTTCGTGGAAGAAGGTATTTGTGCTTACTACAGTTAAGGTAAGTAGTCTAAACATGCTCTGGAACCATGACGAATCGTATGCATGTATATGTATGTAAATATGCCTATAAGTGCTTATGTAGGGTTTTTGTTTGGCTTATTTATGTACTTGATTGCGAGTACATATTTTGCTTATGAAAAGACTATGAATATAGGTATTTAATATGTCTTTGTATTCAATAAGATTATGATATATTGTAAGGCTTACTTGGTGTGGGTGTCGCCGACATGTGACACCATGTTTAAGGCTCATTTGATGGGTGTTGCCGATGGCTGAGACTATATGTTTTAAGGTTCTCATTGTGGGTGTCACTAACTGATGACATTGATGTGTATAATAAGTTATAAGGCTCACTATGAGAGTGCCATCGACGGTTGACCCATTAAGGGCCCACCTTGTGAGTAGTCATCGACGGATGACTCATTTTTGTTATAAGGGCTCACCTCATAAGACATCATCGACGGATGGCTAGTAAGTTGTTAAGCTCTTTTTGTGAAAATGTCTTCTTTGGTAAGGTTAAGTATATGTATAAATATCTTCGTACTACGCTTGTTTGATTGTTTGGGCTAGTTTGAAGTGTGTCCTCGTTACTTACTAAGTTATATCTCATTATTAGTTTGTTGTGGTTCCATGTACTAGTGATGAAAGTAAATGCTTAGCAGACATAGCAGCATTGGCGTGGTGTCAAGGTCCCTTAGGCATACTTGAAAGTCTATTTAGCTAGAAGAATATGTGGGTTCTCACACAAGGGCGCTTTTCGCTAGTTTTGTTTGTCTAATGTTTGAGTTTAAAGTTAATTTTATGTTGAGTCAATTATGTTTTATTGGAGATTTTCAAGGAAGATTTGATTATAAGGTTTTTTCTAAGTTCATTCGTTGTTCTGCTTTCGTAATTTAAGTATGGGTTTGTAAAGATGCACCTTGGTGTGCTTACACAATTGGGGGCGTTACAAAAATTGAATCCTTAAGGAAATGATTTTAGTTTACTATGCTATTATCTTGAATTTTATTAAGTATTGATGTAGAGATTTGATTTCTGTATTGAATAATTGTAGTGTTATCTTGAAGTTTATTATACATGAATGATATTAGATAATGTTTCGCTACAATATTATTTTTAATAATGTTTTATATTTATGCCTCCAGACGTCGAGACTTATGCCTCGTCGAGGCTTACACCTCGTTGAGACTATCATCCGACGCCTCGCCTTATGCCTTAACATTTTAAAACATTGATGGCGCATGCGATGAAAGTGAAAGCTTGATGTTAGTATGTAGAGGTTTTGGCTCTGTTAAAGTAAATTAAAGTATTAGTTTGATTTTACTGCTTATGTATATATGCAGTAATTATCGTGATTCTAGATGCATGTTGGTTTAAAGTCAGAAGCTTCAAGTAATCAATTAGTTTATTCTGTTCAAAAGCTTTCAATAATCAATTGGTAGATTATGTTCATATTTGGTATGTAGGTGAGATATAATTGGTCAATATGCATGCTAGTAACTGATTGGTTAAGAACCATGTGATCAGACACACTTAAATGTATGAGTTTTTCTATGTTTTCAGCTAGAGACGCAAACAAGTGGATGCCAATTGCATCTTCAATATGAGCTGCAACGTGTGGCAATGGAGATCAATATATTACACTGCTTAATGCTATGCAGAACACACCTTCTCATACACCTATCATTGATGTGGCTGATGATGCACATAAAATTATGAAAATTGACCATCTAGACATAATTGCACTTCTCTCGGTTGCCTACTAGTATTATGTAAGAATAATTTACAGCAATGTAGATCAATATAATACATTTTTTAATGCTCTGCAAAACATACCTTCTCATGCACCTATCATTGATGTGGCTGATGATGCACATAATTTTATGAATATTAACCATCTAGATTATTTCTGTAACTTTTGAAGAAAAGTCACTAACGCTTTCACTTTCCATCATTGCAAAAGCATCAAATTTTCTCCATAGGGTCTGATATTTAGAGTGATGGCTTTTGCTGCGCCTTAATATTCTTTCTTCACGATGTCGCAAGCATCAGTAGCCTTACGAACACCAAATATCCTTGGATAAATTGTCTTACTTACTGCCTGTTGTAGGAACCGAAAGACAGTAACATTTCTGCTTTTTGTGTATTGCTTATGTTGTACTTGCGTCAAGTTTGCATCCTCAGGTGGCTCTTCGTAGCTCGTTGCAAGATCCTGAGATTCAAAGAAGGTATCCATTTGTTTGCTCCAGTATTCATAATGCTCTCCTTCAAAAATGGGAACTTGGCTTGGTGAATATGAGAATAAAGTGGGGATTGAAGCTAAACCCATGTTTGACATGTTCATAAGACAAACAAGGTATGGAGCCGAAGCTCTGATACCAAATTTATTGGGGCAAGTGGAAGTAAAGTAGGCTAAATTAGGAATAGAATAAGTAAGGTTTTTTTTATTGAAAAGGGCTTTCTTTGATTGAAGGATTTGCAAAGCTGCTGCACGTACAATACAATGCTTTTGTGTTGTGAGTTTCTTACTTCTTGCCTTCCAACACTACAACCATCACTATTTAAATTAAACGAGGAGACTTCTACTCATATATTAATTACGATATTCGACAACTAAAGGACTCCGACCACCCAACTATGTTAGTATTTAAAACTTAGTACTGGACATTTCTAGGAAATACAAGATTACAAATTAACTTTTAAGAGAATGTGGAGTGAGAGATATACATATGTGTACTGAAATGACTCGCTCTCATTGAATCAAGGTCAACTTCGTGGGAGCAATGAGTTTTATACAGTTGAATTGATGAACCAAAAAGGTGACTATGGCTCGGCTACTAAAGTGTTAGAATGATATATAGGTCCGTTTAGCCAAATTGGTGGTAATCTGTTAAATATTTTATGTTATTGGCGCGTTGCCAAGTTCGAAGGCAAGTTTTAATGTAATGATACTTGTAAAGAAAAAAAAACTATTTCAAATGCTTCAATTTGGACAAATGTCGAAGATTATAATGACAAGCAAAGAAATGAGGACTTGTTAGGTTCACGATGCAGTTAAGTGGACGATAGTTGTGAGTTTGATTTTATCAAGATTGACTTTTATAAAAGACTTCGATGAAGTATATAATGTTGTATCCCTTAGTTTGTTTAATCAAATTGATTCGTTCTCTGAACTGTTTCTCTCTCTAATCTATCTTAGATTTGTTAGATGACAGATATGATTGTTATATAATCATACATAGTTTTTGTTTTCTCTTTATTTAATTGTTCATATTATTGATTGATGGAAATTATAGGGTTTGACACTTTTTGTATGATTAGACTTGAAATTGTATGTTCATAGATATCTAATGCACCTTTAAGTGGTAACTTCTGGTAAAATAGATGTTTGGAACCTTCGATTATACAAAAATTTTTATTAATATTTTCCTTGCAAGAGGACTAAATAAGATAACTATTTTTTTTTTGAAACAGAGTAACTTCAAACATCTTACTCATTAGGATGAAATACCTTTACTTCCAAATTGTCAAGAGTATAAAGTATCTGATAAAAGCCTCCACTTTCATATATCAAAACCAATACTATCATGACTATAATGTTGTCAGTAGCCAATCAACAGAGGCATATGAAGTCAATCCACAATTCTTATCCTCCATGTGTCTGCAAAAGTCTTCATCCTTTCAAACTCCATATTCCAGTTCTCATTGGTGTACATGTAAGGTCCTCGACTAATCTTTGCCACTCCAGTCCAGGATTCCTGCATCTTCAAACTCAAAAGAGCCTTCATTTCAGGATAGGAGCATACCATGATTACTGGGGCCACTTTCAACTTATTCAACCAATAACTTTTCGCAATCATTGCTTCCCTTAATTCGGTCCTGAAGTGATCAACAGTTTGATAATGGGAGTTGTAGCCTGCACCAATATCATTAATTCCACTCTTTACTAAACTCATCAAAGAGTTTATAGTCACCTCTTCATGTTTGCGCTCCAAGTATTGCATCATCGCCATGTGAACATTGCTCAATCTGATCTGTCATCCTCGTGGGATTGGCTGTTGTGGTGGCTCCTGCCCCAGTCCTCCTTGTTGGACATGTAACTTTTATTGATCTTGTTACATTGATCTTGAAGAAGTTAATCATTGTTTGAAATATTTCCATTCAATACTAATCACCCAAATATTTCCTTTGTTGCTAATGTATTAAGAGACAATGCTTCAAGGCCGACTACTTTCAGACAGTTGTTTATGTGAATTTTCTGCTAAAATTGTGTTTAATACATGATGAAAATTGCTTCTCCAGTTGTCTAAGTTCAACATGGTTGAGAGTCATTTCAAAAGAGGATTACACAATTTTTTTTATTGGCTAGTTGCATGTGTTGGGATACTTCTTTTTTATTCTCACCAATGTGGGATCCTACTATTATGGTCATCACATTAATTAGTTATATATATTGAACACAATACACATAATTCAAATTGTTTAAATACAATCAAAAAACCTATATAATAGCAAATTGACACATACATATATGTGTGACGGGATACTAATATCTTTAAATAATGATTTAGGAAATGAACCAATTTGATAACCAAAAGGGAAAATTACACGCTTAACACTTAAACTTTTCCACTTTTGTGTATCCACTATTCAGATTTTAAAATTTTACAATTAACAATCTAAACCTTATACATTTTGATAATATATCACATCAGTCAACTTTTCATCCAAAAAATATTAAATAAGATCATTTTAGATACATTAGATCACTTCTTAAGATTATATTTGTTGATTCATGCGATACAAAATATTTTCTATTATAAAATTGAATATAAATGTAAATGTTTTCGAGATTTTTCATTATTTTTAAATTCTTGTGTTTTATGTTCTTGAAGTTTATAGCTTGTTTACATAGAGGGAATGACAATGGAATAAAGGGGAATCACCCTCATTGGAATGACAATGGAATAAAGGGGAATCACTCTCATTCCTTCCTTTCCTTTTGTTAACTTTAGCACTTGGCAATGGAAAAATTATGGGTCTCATTTTCATTCCCATTCCGAAGCGATTCTCTTCGGTAAGTAAACATGCCCTTAGTTTCCTACTGACTTCCCAATTGACAAAGCTTACCTCAAAAAGTAGTTTTGTGACAAGTTTTGCTTTTAAACTTGATGGTATTATGTTTGAAAGTTTAATTTAGGTTGTATATAAAGTATAAAATCTAAATAATTAATTATAAATTACGTTAGTCTACATGATAAATGTATAAAAATGAAATATTTGCTAACTAAAACTATCATGCTCATCAATGTTGATTAATGTGGGTATGAGCATGCTCCACCACGCAAGCATTGTTCAATTTACATTACACCTGAAAAGGTTTGGTTGTGTTCCTTTTTAGGGTTTAACTGGAGAGTCGGAGATTGAGGTCGGGTGGCTTTGTAGGGGTCTTTCAACTCGAGTAGGTTCACAAATTGGAAGAGCAAAAATGCATCATCAACGTTCAAAAGTTCACTTGTGCAAATTGCTCTTCCGTCACTCTTCCACCGCTCCTCCGAAACTCCGTTCCTTCAACTCGCTCGCAACGAGTCCGGCTCACCGCGCTTCGGAGCCAGCTCCGGAGACCCTCCTCGACAAACCCACCACAACTTCCCGCCATTTTCTTCACCAAAATCTCTCCTACTCACCGACCCAGTTCGTAATTGGCCGGAATCTGAGGCAATTCAGCGGCGGGCCGGATGAATTCGATCAGAACAGCGTGGTGGACACGATCAACCTCAAGTTTGCGGAGGCGAGGGAGGAGATAGAGATGGCCATGGAGTCCAAGGAGACTGTGTATTTCGATGAAGAGGCCGAGTGTGCTCGAGACGCCGTGAAGGAAGTGTTGGACATGTTTGATGGGTTACTGGCGAAGTTGCCGGAGGACAAAAAGGCGGCGTTGCAGAGGTCGATGGGGCTCAAGATTGAGCAGCTCAAGGCCGAGCTTCAACAGTTGAATGACTGATCCTGAGGTTCGTGGCTATGGGGTTTTGCCCGTTTCTTTTTATTGCATTTATTCTTTGATTATGTATTTTTGGGTTCATGAGCATATGCTCTGAATTCTGTAGATTGTTGTATTTCTTTCATGAGTTTATTTTCGAATTGGCTTTCTTGCTAATGATAGTCTTTTGCATTGTTAGAAATACTAGGATTTCATACCCTGTCTATGAACGTTCTACTCCTTAGAGTAGATGGAAACCATCAAGTGAATGGTGATATGCTTCTTGAAATAAATATGCTAGTAATGGCTAATTTAGGTTTTACATGATTGTGACATTCTTACATGATTGTGACACCTTGAACAGATATATGTTTTATGGCAGCAGCGAGTAAGGTGCAAATAGATGATTTTCTTTTCTAGCTCATAATGGAGCCATTTCCTTGGTCAATTGGGGAAGTAAAATCTTCCCAGTTGAGCATTTCTGTATACGATAATCTTACTTTTTCTTTTGTGTAAAGTAATTGGAGAAACCATAATTTCCAGTCTCAGATGAAGAGGACCCTAAACCTCTACTAACCAACAAGACACTTGATTGCATGGTCGCAACCATACACTACAATTATATTACAGCAGAAAGAACAATGCAATAGCACCATCCAGTACATCAGTTGGTAGTGACTTATTCTCCCAAATTGGACACCATATACATGTTCTTGTTCCTTTCCATGTTTGTAATAAGGCTACTAATATGTACTGAGAGAACGCTAAAATCTCTCGGAGGTACCCGAACTTTAGGAAAGTCAACTTTGATTGTCTCCTAATTATTCATGTTTAGAGGGGTTGTGGGTTGGTTTGCAGGAACTATTTGAAAAGCTTATAGTACATGATCCTGTGAATGCTATTCAAAAGCAAATAAGTAATACAATTCGTGGTAAGACCTAAACTCTAAACAGTAACAGTAAGTACGTTATTTGTAAACAGCATTTACAGGGTAACATATTGTAAATTCTACGTTAGTGCATCTATTGAAAAGTTAGATCTTTATTAAATAGAACCTGTACCTCTGCTTTATACACCGGCTAATCCTGAAAGTATACTCTAGCTCCTTGGACCTACAGCTAAGAGTCCTTCTCTCTACCAGACTCGAGTTTCCGGCCGTTGGATCAAGATCACAATTTTGATCCAACGGTCGGAAACCTGAGTCCGGTAGAATTTTCTACCGGACCGTCCGGCGTGGAGAAAAATTGCTACAGCTAAATGAGATGAAAGTGGACAATCTGTTTAGTTATGCATGTCAGTTTAGTTACTGTTCATTCTGCCTCCTTTTCTCTTGTTGGCTGAAATAGCCGGTCTCCATGTTCATCTTAGTTGTAATTCATCTAGTTCCTTTCCAGTGCTGGTTATCGTTGATTAAGATTTGGTTAAGTTTGAACTTTTTCTTTGGCAGTTGATGATCTAAGTTAGCTTAGGTGAAATGGTTGAAGAACATGTTTTATTTAGTTCAAAAAGTTCAGAAACATATATGTCCGGAATAGTGATATTCCAACCTCCCAAGTAAAGAACTGTGACAAATAATGACGAAACTAATAGGTTTAGATAGGAAGCAACAAAAAATGTACCAAATTTTATACCCGAGTATTTGGTTTGATAACCTGCTACTAATTCTTCTTCTGGTTCTGGTAAATCAAAAAGATTTCTTAAGAAGATTTATGTTTAGATCAAACACCTCATTTGGAAGTGCTCTTGGTTTTGAAAAGAAAATATTGTCACCCCACAATTTGAGTTACATTGTAGGTATTAGGTAATACTGAGGTGTAATTAGCCTAAAGATATTTCAAAGAATACCACTCTAGCACAAGATGGAAAAATAAAGGTTAGAACCACGAGTTAGATAAAGTTGACAAATCCAGATTTTGACTTTGGGTTGTCCCATGGGATATGGGTCAAGTTCTTCTGATAGAGTTTGAACAATTTCTTAAGAGTTTGTTACTCTTTCCTTTTTTTTTTAAATCGTCCAAGGAAACTTATGGATTTATTACTTTGCTTCATTTCCAGTTTAGATTTGTTTCTTTATGTCATGCACATAGATGATGGGTTTGTTGATTTCACGGACCAGAATTAGTACTACTTATCTCACATTTACAACTGCCTGCTTCTTACTAAATACAGTGTGTTTAATCTATTTACCTTTTACAAGAAAACTGTAGCTTTAAAGTATTTGACCAACTTATGTGCTATTATTTCCAAGATTCAATATCTGGAGATATTGATTTTCATGAGGACTGTAAGAACAATCAGTTACCACATGAAAACAGAATAAATAAATAAATGAGAGTAAGACGATCTGCTAAGCAAAATAGAATTGATGATGCAGGATTATGTATTTAAAAACGTTTGTTGGACTGCATATGTTTTACTTCTGTTAAGACGAAGTTCTAATATAGTATCAGACTTGTTCTTTTCTTTTCATGCAACTCTTGAACCTCAGATTTTTCCGCTTCAATAAAGCTGTAGTTTAAGTACGTCCATATTTGTTTTTGTGCTAATAAGCATTGAATAGACATAGAGATAGCTGCCTTCTCATGTCCTATTTTCTACTTCTCTATTGCGTTTTCATTTCTTTTAAACATTAAACGATGCTCTATGGCTGACCAATTTATACTTCTACTTATCAACAAGGATAATTAGCACTGCATTTTCTACAGATTGTAATTAGTGTTCCATCCATCCACAAAACGTATTGTAAGTCATGTAAGGATTTTTGCGTTGTCTACACCGTTCGATGCAAATTTGTTACTTTGGTGTGCTTTTTCAGGTGTCAAATTGGCGTATTGTGGTGGGAACAAGACTCGGACTGCCAATCCCTTCACAATGAATTGATGCATTTTTTGCAGTCAAACCCTTGTATTCTCTCCCTTCAGTTTCTTTAGATGAAATTATGCTCAGTAGACTGCTCGGCTCATTCAACTCTCGTAGGTAATACAAGAGCCTTTGTTATAAGACAATGACCAGTGTAATTTTGATTCGTTATAAATAAAGTTGATTTGTTAATTGCATACAATAGTTGAGATGCCACTAGATACTAATATTTCCATCAAAGCTTGCGTTTTTGGACGCCAATCTTCATTCAAACTTTTCATCAGATTGAGATCTATAACGGATAACTCACAAAAAGACCCTCGCTCTTCAGCTTGAAATTCCTGTCATGGCAGTTCAGAAAGTGCTTATAATAATGGAGCGGATCGGTGGCACCGCATGAACGGCCGTACTAGAGAGTAATCTGGGAATGGAAGCATGTATTCTCCTGAACTCCATACGCATTTGCATTATTGCGTCAAGCAGCAATTCCTCCGCTAACCACAAAACGACCTGGATCGATGGCAATGCTCTTTGTGCAATTATCTGTTTTATAAATCCCTACCAGCCGATCCGCCAGCTCAAACATATTGTTCCTAAGGCTGTTCAGAGCATCAAACAAGACATAAGTTTCAACGGCTTAAATTCATCTAGTACAAGATTTCCAGTTTCGATCCACCAGGAGCATATACCAACCTTATGATAATGAACTGTGCATCCTTCGTCCGGTCCTTCACGTAATTCCCAACAATAGAGACGTTCTTGAAGTCTGCAAGGCCATTAGAATCATAAACTGTAGCCGAAAGAGTGGAATACATAGATTCCAAATCCAGATGCATGAATTCAATATGATTGAAAAAAAAAAAGAGATTTAGCTCAAGAGTTCCTGATTAAGTACCTAGGGCAGCATCGATTTCATCCATAACATAAAGAGGTGTGGGCTTGTAATGGTGCAGTGCAAACACAAGAGCTAGTGAGCTCAATGTCTGCAAGTAGTAAAAGAACCAACACAATGTATTTCATTGTATAGTACATTAATATAGATGGTTTTTATGGGCTCTTTGGGAAATTAAGAGACGGGTCAATGAAGTTCACAGTACCTTTTCACCACCAGATAAATTGGCAATGTTCTTCCAACTCTTCTTTGGCGGTCTGACACTGAAGACAACACCTTCAGAGAAAGGATCAAGGGAGTCCACTAGCTCAAGTTCTGCATCGCCTCCCAGCGTGATCATCTATGTGCATATAACACAAATGAAAAAGAGGAGCAAAAATATGAGTTCAGTGAGAACAAGACACGAGGAAACAGATTCAAGATAACCTTACTGCCCAAAGGAAAGCAACGCAAACTGTAACATATCAACATGGAGATTTATCCCTTGAGACATCCAAGGTAAAATCAACCTCAGACTGTTGAACAAGCTCAGTTAACACACCTGATACATTTCCTTTAATTTCAAAGATATTGCATTAAATCCTGCCATGAACTCATCCAACCTGAATCAAAATAAGCTCAGATGAGTTGAAGTTGCAACTGGGAAAACATACAGCACAGCACCATATAAAAAATATATATAAAAAAAAGGTTTCGTGCCTCTTTTTTCTCCAGTCATCATACTGCCTCTTTATTTCATCACGCTGTTGAGTGACCATGTTAAGATCCTCAACTCGTTCATTGAACAATGAGACCTTTCCCCGGTACCTATTAAAATAACCAATTAGATGAGCTCTGAAGTATATAATCCAATAACAAGATCTTTGAAACTCAAGGGGGAACCTACTCTGCAATCGAATTAAGATTCGGATTCATCTCTTTCAATTGTGCTTCCAGAAGTACTACCATTTCAAGGGACCTTTTAAGGTCACAAGGATTATTAAGAATATCATCTGCCAAGGTCGCTTGAAGCTTTTCAGGGTCCACTAAGTCTTTCTGAATTCTGCAGGCAATATATACTATTCATTACCATGCTCAACACACCATCCTAACTGAGTATTTTAAGAGATCCACATACTGTTCAATATGATTTTTAAGGGAAGTTTGCAAGCTGTCGAGCCTTTTCTTGTAACCCTTCTCCTTCAACTCCAGCTCTTTGTATAGCTTCTTCATGTCTTGTAATTTGAATTCAGCATCAGCCTGTGAACGTTAAACAATGTTGATGGTGGAAAACAGTCTGACCTGAATTCATAGATAAATGATAAATAATAACAGATGAAGAATTAAGATGCCAGATTTGGTCGTATGCTATACAGATGCTCAGGTAGTAATCATGATCAAACCAAAGGCAAGCACAGAATGTGACCAATCATTGGTTAGTGACGGTATACAGATGCTCAGGTAGTAATCATGATCAAACCAAAGGCAAGCACAGAATGTGACCAATCATTGGTTAGTGACGGTAACTAAGTTAATAGCAGTGCTTACTGTTTTACAAATCAAGCTCTTCTAGTTATATGGTCACAGGCTCACAGCTACTACCAGAATTTGAAAATGGTATTAAACTTCGTACTACAAAAAGCACATGATAAATAGGTCAAGTTTTAGTAGAGCACCTCCAATGCCCGCAATTCATCCAGAGTTTTTTTCAATTTGTTATAGTCGGATTTTGCCTTATCCAGCAGATCTTTATGTTGATCAATAAGCTGCACAAGATACAACCATTGTACAGAAGTAAGATGCATTACTATTTTCAATATTACCTTGGTGGTTGCAGACAAATGAAGTAATGAAAAAGTGAACCTTCTGTATTCCCTCGTACTTCTCTTTAACTGCAAACGCCTTCTCTTCTATTTCTTTGAATTTGTCACAAATTTTTTTTTTCTCCTTGACAAGTCGTTCTTTCTCATTCTCCGATTCTTCAATGACCTTTGTCAACTTCTGTATAGTTTTCTGGCCAGTCTCAATTTGTACTTTGAGTCGGTTGGTATCAGTGTTGTTTTTATCAATATCCTGATGATTGAGAAGCATGGATTAGGACAGAAACTCCATTACAGTAGTTACAATATTTCATAGTGAAAGATATACTTACCGCCTGAATCTTATTGACCTTGAACTTCTGTTCTCGAAGTGTTTCACCACCAGCATTTTCTATATTACTCTGTAGCTCCAACGCCTAGAATCATGGAACCACAAATGGATCAATCAAATAAAACAAAAACTGAAGGATCTGTACGTATATTTTGTGTCTAGAGACACTGACTTTCCAGTTCTTTTTAAGTATTCTAATATTGAATCACCATGCAGACCAGAAGATACTTGTGTATGTGTGTGCAAACTGTGATTTGGTGTTCAGTTAATCAGCATGGTTAGTTGCTACCTGCAAGGAAAAAAGTTATAAATGAATTTATACCTTCTCCTTCAGCTGCTTAGACCCTTGTATAAGTTTATCAATCTTCTTCTCTTCAACAGATATGATATGCAGGAGTTCAGCCAGCCGGTCAAGGTCATCCTTATTCGGCTGTGATGCAGCCTCCAGGGAACCAATTTGCTTCTCAAGATATTTATGTTGTGAATTCAAGCTTTCAATCTGTTCAAAATGAAAACTTACATGGAAGGAGATTCATTTCAAATATATACAACCTACATCAATCCATTTTTCGTACTAAGAATTACCTCTTTCTGGCTTTTAGCTAGTTCCATCCCCAAGTGCACAACTGCCTTTTCTGAGGCTTCATATCTGCCGTCAGCATCAGCAATATGTTGTCGGATGTTCATTAATGAACCAGCTATGGCTGTGAGCTCTTTCTCAGCATTTGCAACATCTTCTCCTGAAACACTGATGGCACGAATAGAAGTGCCCATCTTACCACCCCGTGGGATAGGTCCCCCACCAGTCATAGTGCCAACTTTTGTCCATAATTCACCATTAACAGTTACCACTTGGAATCCTTTGAAGGCAATCCGTCTTGCCTAAAATACAAATAGACAGTTATTTATCTGCTTTCCAGAGTAAAATGAAGCTTAACTGGAATGAACTATAAGTAAAATAGATGACTGAATTTGTGTGAAAAAATGGAGATGAATTAGAATCTTGTACTGGGAAAATTGGAATTATTTTCAAAACATATTTAAGAGATCACTGTGTATGAAGTAGTAATAATTAGCCCCTGTGTTTCCAAACCTCTATTAGGTTGATACAAACATGACAGAGAATATTGCCCACGATAAAAAATCACCCATAGAAAAAATACCTGATTGACATCACTAGCTAAAATGGTGCCTCCTGTTGCCTGAAAGAATGCAGGTTTCAGTCTCTCATCCAGAATTTCAACTAAATCAAAAAGACGTGGAACGCCTTCTGGAGTGCTTACATACTTTATCTCTGGCAACTTTTCCTGAGTTATCAAATACAACATTAAATCAGGATTTCAGAAGTCCGAAATGAACAAAAAGCAATGCATTCAACTAATATTGGTGGAGATTTCCCGCAATTATTTATCAAGTTGCTATTAATACATAACCTCCATTCAGAAAGTGATCAGTCCAATTCACACCACCCACGTAAAACATTGTAGGTGCTTTAAACAATTGATAAATTCTGTTTAGGGTGCTGCTGAAAAATACCAATGCCAGGCAACTTGCAATCCCAAGATTCTCCCGTCGGAGTAGATCAAAACATGCGTTCGCAGCACTAATTGTTTCCACCACAATACAATCAAGTCTAGGGCAAGCAGTTGATATGGCAACGTCATACTTTGCTGCATAGACAAAGTCATCAGAAAGAAAGTTAATCCAAAATATGAATAAGGTCAGTAGAGCATGTGGTTCTGAAAAATAGTGAACTCTAGGGTTAAGAAAAGGATATGCACTTCTGTGTTTTAAACATCATAAGCACATAAAAAATAAGGCAAATCTAAATGTCAACATAATACAACAAACATGAATACACAGAATTTAACAGAAATTAACTAAATGCTATCCCAAATTCACAGAACACTCACCGTCAATAGCCCCAAAATCACCTAGGCGACCATGTATTCCCTGTATTAAGTTGGACTTCTTAGCATCTAATATTGCTTTTAAAACTTTTCCCTGATTCCTCTCAGAATCCAGAGCCGACTTAAGTTTTGAAACCTTTTGTCTTGCTGCTTGTTCACCAGGAATCAGAGCTTCTTCTTCTCTGATGTATTCCTGCATGAAATCACATGTTCTCTTTACATCTTTTTAAATGGAAAGTAACAATTTATAAAAATCAAACTACAATCTCAATATGAAATTACAAACCTGTTTCTCTTTACGAGCTTCCATGCTTTTGAGCTTGCTCTTTTCTAATTCACTTCGAATGGTTTCAATGCCTGCAGTTTTTGTTTCTATCTTTCCCAAAAGATCATCCATTTGCTTTCCACCATCTTCAAAAGATTTGCGACCAGCGTCATGCTGTAACAGTTACATGTAAAACTCTGAAATCAATGAGCTGTAAAAAATAAAAAGGTACTAGGCACACAAAGCGCTGTCCTGTCACCGTAATTTATCTTATAGTAAATAAGTTTTACTACCAATATAAGAATGTCACCTTTTCTTTCAAAAGCATCTGTTCGGTACATGCAACTTCTAGTTTCCCCCTGTGCTCAATCAGTTGCTTTTCCCAAGGCTCTAATTCAGCACGGACTTTTGTAAGCTCAGAGCGATATCTTTCAGTTTCCACTGTTAGTGAATAGAGGAAGCAGATGAAAAAAAATTCGTAAACAGCAGCATGAGATGCAATGGCGCTCAATAATGCAAATATCTTTTAGACTAAAAAAAAGTAATTATCATATATTCTTGTCCACCAAGTGTTTTGCTATAGCCAATGCACACATAAGCTCTTTTATTTTATGTTGAATTAAAACAAATGACCAGAATTAAAATTATAACAAACGACCTTTGGAGTTCTCCAAAATCTCCTCCAGGACTTTTTCTTCACCCAACAAGACTTTATGCAGTTGTGGAAAACTTTCCTCTAGGATCACAATCAAATTTCTAGAGTCTTCACCCTCCTTCTCTATGTCATTAATCTTCAATGAATCCTGCAGTTGAAACCAAAGAGTAAGATGTTCATCTGCCTTAACCTCTACAAAAGTATGCCTTGCCTCTACCTTTTCATGTTTATCTTTGAGTTTCTTGATTTTCTGCTTCACATGCTTCAGATCCTCCCGATACTTAAAATCCTCCCTTTCAAACTGCTTAAATTCTTCCTTGCATGCTCTGAGGTCAGTATCAAGGTCCTATTATAACCAACACAGAAAATAAAATCTAGTCATGTTTTGAGAAATTGCCATAGACATCATAAGGGTTCATGTGCTGGGGACTTCATAAAAAACAAACAAGAAACCCAAATATATTTGATATAAGCTTGGTTTTTGGAAAACTCTTTTACAACAAACCTCTTGTGTCTTCATATGTTTACTGTGTACAGATTCAAGTTCCTTCAAAGCAGAAATGTTCTCATGGACCTTCTCCCTGAAATAATGGCCATTCTCTTCATTAACAGTAAGTCTCAAACCACTGGAATACTAGAATGACGAGCTTTACCTTTCAGACTTTAGATTTCCTTCTATGATCGAAATATTTTCTTGTAGATCTACCATTTTAGCTGTGCTATCTTCATGAGCCAATCTTGTGGCTTTCTCTTGCCATTTCAGAAGGGACAACTCTTTCAGCATGTATGCTTCTGCTTCATTTTTCACATCCTGTTCAATGATTTTGGTAAATATCAAAACATTAATGAAATCATATCATTAGATATCTACCAATCTGTAAACTTTGTGTACCTCCAAGCTATCTCTTTCCTTCTCCGCCAACTTGACCATTTGGACAACACCAGTTCTTTTCTCATTGAGGGATTCTAACCTTTGAGACATATGAAAATAATCATGCGCAGTATTTAGGAAAGTGGGGAAATTCTAGGCTATCTAGCAAGGACAGTTCATGATCCCAACCAAATTATCTGATTAATAAACATGAAATCTTTTCCATAAACTAAAGCACTGAGAAAGTACTAACTCTTTGTATGATTCATCAATCTTTTCAACATATTCATTAGTCCCAATAATGTCCTCAAGGTATTCAAGGAAACCTTCATCGTGGGATCCATGAGCTTTTGGCTTCATAAGTGAAATCTGCTCAACCTCACCCTGATAATAACCCGCAACCATAATTTAAAACACAAAGAAAATCTTATCAAAAGTAGAAAAGCTGCACGTCTAATATGATCAAACCTGAAGAATCAAAAAGCGATTGTTGTCCAGGTCAACTCCTTTCCCTTTCAGTTTCTTGGTAACTTCAGTGAAGTTGCTTGCCCGGTCATTAATGTAATATTTGGAGGAGTTATCCCGAAATGCTAGCCTGGTAATTACAAAATCACTTTCCGGAACAGCTTTAAATGTACCATCATCCTGCATTGGATACAACACAGTTTGAACACAAAATCATCGAACTGAGATAGCTGAAACTTTCACCAGACACATAGGCACATACACACATAGGATAAGAGCATTCGGAATCTATAAATCATACTAGGTTCCTCAGTATCTCAATCTTATCATCTGTTTTGCATTTTCTCATATTGAATTCAGCGAACAAAGCGATTTTCAGAGTAAAGGAAAGTAAAATGAGCCAAGGCTGAAATTACCAAATCAATAATCTCCTGGAAGTGAACAGAAACTCCAGCACTATCCAGATTCTGGTGATTAGTGGAGTTATGAATAAGCTCCGAAACTCGGTTAAGCCGCATCTACACTCATAGATATAGCAAACTACAATTAGGAAAAAGAAAACGTAAACCTAATCGTCGAAAATAATTACACAGAGGAAAAGTGAGTATACACCTGCTTAGCTCGCTTTCCAAATACAAAGAGCATTGCATCAATCACATTGCTTTTCCCACTCCCGTTGGGTCCGACAACAGCAGAAAAGCTCTGCCCAAACAAACTACACCACAATCAACCGAGGTCTAGAGACCCGAGGTAAACATTTTCGAGGTAAAAGAACCCGAATCACGCAATTCTGCAACAATTACAGCAAACAAGAGAAAGCCCTAGCTTCTAGCCTTGCAAAATGAACATTCGCGGGGACTTTATACCAAGAAAATTGAAAATGGAAAACCCTCATACCAAACAAGACCCTGGCTGGCCTAACCTTGTCGAAAGGGCCGACGCGTTGCTCGCCGGCGTAAGATTTGAAATTCCTCATAATCATATCCTTGATCACGAGCCTCCGGGGCCTGGATGCTGCTTGACCCGAGTGCGAGACGTCGGCCATGAACTCAGCATCCGTCCCCATCAGAACCGGAGCCCTTTGCTCGCCTTTAGGAATTGCTTGCCCTACTGCGATCTCAAGGTTGCCCAACACTGAGAATTCAGACTCTCTTCTCTGTCCCGAAAACTGAAGGGTCTCTATTCTCGGTTGTAAGGCAGGGCCCGGTACTTAAATATCGCTCCGGCGGGAAACAGAGAATTGAGAGAGGGTCCGAATTTTCAAATTAAATATGCGATCAAGTTTCTTCAATAAGAAGTTAAGATTGTTTAAGGGAAATATTATGGGCACTCCACATTTTTTATTTTGCATTCCACTTCTTCTTTATATTTCACATAAAAGTGAAGTGCATAATGAAAAAAGTAGAGTGCTAATAACAATTCCCTTGTTTAATTCATTGTTTTGGAATAAGCACAGTGCTAACACAACTGTAAATGTTGTATGTGTCCGACTTGATCGATTCGGAGTGTGGTGAGTGGCGGCAAGAAGAGGTTATGCAATGTTTAATGCTGCAAGAGGCCCAAGCAGTGTTGTGTTTGCTAGTAAGTAGAAGTGGGTGCACTGACAGGTACATTTGGCACTATACCAGACATGGTCGGTATACGGTAAGCTCGGGCTACAAGGTTATTATGGAGTTGGAGGCAAAGGGTGAGCTTGGAAGACAAAGTACCGGAGCATTGTGTAGAGATCATAACCACGGTGATGTTTGGTCGAACATCTGGAAGATGGATGTTCCAAATAAGCTAAAGCACTTTGTCTGGCGGTGTTGTGGTGGCTCCTTGGCGGTGAGATCTAACCTGGTACGGCGTGGGATGCGGATTGAAGACTGTTGTCCGCTGTGCAACCAGGTTGGAGAGACGGAACACCATCTGTTTTTTCAGTGTGGTTTTGCATGGGAATTTTGGTCAGCTTGCAATATTCAAGTGGGGGATTGGGAGAGCGAGGAGGAACCATTTCTTATTAGATGATTATGGGTGTTGAATAGGCTCACAGGCCAGAAGGAGGTGGTGTGTAGACTGATATTTGGACTATGGCGAATTTGGAAGCACCGGAACGATGTTGTTTTTAGTAGGAGTGGAGATGACATTGCGGGCTGTGTCACAGCGATGAGAATGCAATACCAGGAGTACGTTGATGCCATGCAGCAAGCCCATAGGGGTTCGGTCTCTATGATTGCAGGGGCTCGGCCACAAAGCAACGGTGATGCCTTGAATTTGGTACCCAATGTAGCGTGACCGGAACGATGGATACGGCCAGTGTTTGGTTGCCATAAGTTGAATTGCGATGGAGCATGGGATCCTAGAACGAGGAAGGGGGGTTATGGTTGGATATTGCGAGAGTTCTTATGTTGGATGGTGGCTGCTGGGGGTGCGGGTGATCAGCAGTATACTTCTGCTCTTGTAGCCGAGGCGGTGGCGGTGCGGGAGGCACTCACCTTCTGCATCCAAGGGGGGTTTAGGAGGGTGGAGGTGGAGACGGACTCTAAGGAGGTGGTTGAGGTGTTGTTGAAGAGGTCGCCGGGAATAGCAGAGATCGAAGGTATTGTGTTTGATATACAGTACCTGTGTGCTGAATTAGATGCTGTTAGTTTTAAGCATATTCCTAGGCTATGTAATGAAGCCGCACATGAAATTGTGGCGTATGTAGTTAGACATGGGGGGTTACACAGCTGGACTGATTGTCCTCCATGATTATTTAATGTTTTGGCGTCGGATGCGAATGTTTCCGTCCGACTTTGAGTTTCAATAAAATTTACTTTTGGAAAAAAAACACAATTGTAAATGTGGAATGGACATCAAGGTAAAGTGATTTTAAACACTCTACATAGTTACGTATGGACAAATGGATTTTTGATGTCCATTCCCAGCAAAATACTGATGGGCCTTTGGATGAAATTGAAATGGATTAAAAAAATAAAATAAAAAAGAGAGCTGCTATGTACACTCAAAAATTTTCTCTAAACACTCTCAACTATTTTACAAGATGCAATTACTTTTATATCCATATTCCAAATTACATCCAAGTACATAATTGTTCTTTCTAATTCATGAATTTGTATTCTCTCCCAGATGAGCTCTCTTCCTCACCCTCAAATCCTCAATCAATCTGTTCATAATCTGAAAACCAAGAGAAACCTCGATTTCTGGGAGTGTTCTTGCACAACCCCCCAATAAGTTAAGCTACATATATTATGAAGAGATGAACACAACCACATGCAGTGCAGATATGTCCTATTTTACAAGACCAATTAAAACAAAACTGGAGACACACCAATAGACTGATAAAATTTGAGTAATAGCAAAAAATGTATTGGTCTGGTGATGTTTATTTGCTCGGGATTGTCAATCGTTTATTGAAGAATGGTATCATGACTTTGGTGCACACAAAAGAGGATATATGTCATGTAATGTCATCTTAATAGAAGTGGATATAACGCTTAAAGATCAGGCTTTTACGGCTCCGAGGATTTCATCTGTTTCCCGTTGATTTTGCTCCAAATTTATCTGCGTATTTCCTTCAAAATAACTCGTTTTCCATATCTATTTGCGCTGGACTTTTTTTCACACGCTGGGCAGATTAACTGGGGAGTTATGAAACATGTAAAAATGCGAGTCTAACTTTGGTATAAATTGCCAAGTCCATTCTGACTTTTTTCAATCAAATCATAAGTTCAATTTCCTTACTACACACAAAAAACTACCTCTAGCAATATTTCCTTGTACTTGGCTACTTTCAATTGCTCTGCTCATCAACAGAGGCCAAACTCTCTGCTCGGCCTTATTTCGCATGCTCATTTTGCCTTCCTCTCCTCGCAAGTAGTCGTCAATCTTGCCGCAGGACTTTGAACTTGTTTTTTTTTTTTTTATTGTGAGATTGATGTTAAAGATTGTAAATTTAATACGTGTTTTGCGTTTGCTTTGGGTTTTGATGTTTGAAAGGTGAAATTCGATGATGTTTTGATGTAGCAGAGAAGATGATGTTTGGCGGAACAAAACATTAGGAAATCTTTAATAATAATAAAGGGTATAGGTGGAAATTTTAATTAAATTAGAGTGTCCAAAGAAATTTAATAAATTTAAGGAAAATTTTGGGCTGCTCAAGGTTGAGCAGCCAAGGCTGCTTCATGATGCATTTTCCGACTTTCTCTCAAATTTTTTTTATGATCGGAACCGTTCACTTTATTCATTAACATGTCAAGATCATTCCTACAAAAATTCAATCAAAACGGAGATCGTTTGATTATCTAACTATATGAACTATAAGAACGGTATAATTAGGCATTAAATGAACCGTCGATTGTTTTACAAAGTTACATAACCAAACGATCTCCGTTTTGAATGAATTTTTGTAGGAGTGTTAAGCTTTCCAAGCTAATAGTGGGTTGATTGAAAATTTGGAGATCGGAAAATGCATCATGAAGCAGCCTTGGCTGTTCAACCTTGAGCAGCCCAAAATTTTCCTATGTTATTTATTAGCTTTGGCTGCTGAAATGGGAGTGTTAAGCTTTCCAAGAAAATGTACATTCTTTTTTTTTTTTTTTTTTTGGTAAGGATTTTTTTTACAAAAAATCACTTCAATCGGAGATCGTTTGGGTTATTTAAATATGTCAAACATACGAACGGTTTAATTAGATGTTAATTAAACCGTTCGTATGTTTGACACATTTAGATAACCCGAACGATGTCCGATTGAAGTGATTTTTTGCAGAGATGATCTTTACTGAGTAATAAATAAAGTGAACGGTTCGGATCATAATTTGCATTAGTGTGGAAGGCTTAACACTCCCATTTCAGCACCTTTGGGTGTTGAAGGCTTCAGCAGCCAAGCAGCACGCAAATTTAAATGAGTGTTCAAAGAAATATGAGTGTCCAGAGAACACTTTTGAGTGTACATAGCAACTCTCATAAAAAAACCATCCAGATAATGGGCTCAGCATGGCTAACTCAAATGAACTCTTTTCTTTTTTTCTCTTTCGACTGCGAAGTGGGAACACATAGGTTTTCTCGGTCTCAAAATGCCCTTCATCGAATACGACCAAAAAAACAACCCTCTTCCTTTTTCCTTCTTGAATTGAGACTCGAGCACTCTGTCAAAAAGATGAGGGCTTAGTGACTGCTACTTTAGCATGCTTATCTGCGGACAGTCCATGATCATTACCGACCAAGGAAGCATGCCTAAGAAAACGGTTAAGTCAAGTCAGATTGGCATGAGCGCTTAGGGAAGACAGTTTGTCACTACACCACATTCGTGTAGCTCATTACCTGGCCAGGGTCCACTAAAATACAAGGATGTGAGGACATAGATGCTCGTGGAACAAAGACATTGCTTTCATCATAGTATGATAGAGGGGTTAAGAATGTCTTGTTCGGTGTATTTGAAAATAGTCTGGGGTTTATACGAAATGCTTTTGAGTGAACGTCTTTATTGGCTATGTGACTTTTACATAATTTGATAATTTATGTTCTCGTAGTTGTACATGCTTTCGTAGGGTCGCACCATACTCGTCACTGCGTTGATAGAGTAAAAAGGAAGAGGATAAAGAATCTAGTCATTAGGATACCACTCGCATATGGGTGAGTGGGAGACATTAGAAATATTTGATTTATTTAAAATAAATCAAATATATGGTGATCCACCCATTAGGGAATGGATCCTAATTACATCCATTTGGGAGGTGAATCAAAATTACATCCATTTCATCCTTGATTAGTTCTTAGCAATCAAATCAGGCATCATTCCAACGAATGTGCCAATTGAAAATGACCGATCTAACCCCGACTAACAACTATAAATAGTGGTAATTGGGAGAGGGTTAGAGACACAACAGACACAACAAAAACAGAACAACACATGAGTGTTAGCCGAGATTTCTAGAGAGAAAGCCTTAGGAAAAGCTTTCTCATCCTTTCTCGTCCTTATCTAAACACTCTCCCGATTATGGTGAGGGCGAAGACTATAGTGTAACTCTTGGAGAAATCTCCTTGTAGCCAAGCTTACACCTTACGTAATAAGCCATACACAGAAGCATCTTTTCGTCTGATCGTGTTCGTGTGTTCGTCGGATCGTGGTTCGCGATCAAACACCATGGAGGGTTCATAATCACAAGACATTGATCCGACTATGAGACTTCTGCTAGGTATATGTTCATATCTCATGATTGTATATATATACGTGTTTATGTGTTGATATGCACATAGTTTTCCAACAATAGAAACTTCCTTTTTGGAATAGTGGGCAGACCATGTTATCTCCCGTTCTTATGTTTCGACCTTTGCTTCTATGTTTTTCGGAGTAGAATTTGATGTCCTGTTGCCAAAGTGCCTCTTTCGACAGTTTTTGGCACTTCGTTGGTTTTTTTAAAAAAGTTTTATAAGGGGAAATGGGGACTAGAAGCCTTCAGGCGCAGAGGTACACTTGCTAGAGCTATATGACCCTTCTGACAGCTTGTGGCTCCTTCAGTATCGAGCATTGATTTTTTTTTATTTTTTTTTGGGTTGCAAAATCGCCAATAGTGTCAGTATATGATAATTTTACATGTCGTGTTAATGCCAAATATAATGCTATGCCTTAACCATCTTTTCCATGAGATGCGGATTGAGAGTATTGACTTGACCATAAGGAAGCAAAAAGAGTTGCTTATTTGATCAGTTAGTCGACCTTGCTTAGTTTTGTAAGATCATGCTTTAATCAAATAATTGATTTTTTTGGGTATAATGATCAATGTTAGTTTTAATTTCCATATCATATATACTATTGCGCTTTTGAACTAGCACTTCCTAAAAAGTTTCAAGTGCATGGACCAAACAAAGTTAAAAAAATTCAGAGACATGGGATGGGAGACAAATCTTGTGTCTGTTGAGCATGTGGCGGAGGAGAGGGAAGCAATGTCCTGTTTTAGTCTGTCCTCCTTTTACACTGCAATTCAGGTCCTACAAGTGGGGGCATCTATTTCCCATTCTTCTTTTCTAGCCAACAAAATTTGAGATATTGTTTGGGATTTTGGTTGAGGGAATAACTCTTCTTTTGTAATGTCATTGCACCGGCAAACATCTCTGTACCAATAGTCAGTTGGTCATTGTGCGCAATCGTCGACCACAAGTTGGTCAGTACTGTATGCGCATTCATCAAACGCTAGATGGTCTACATACGAACTGTTAACCAGCAGTTGCGCACATTGTGCTAGCAGTGATCAAGAAAATACGGTAAGACGACCAATAACAAAAAGCAGGGGAAATGTGACGTGAAGCAACTTCACCAAACTGTCGTCTCTAAACTGTACAAGAAACCTAAGATCACCACTTCAACCTCAAACTTTCCTTATGTCCCTCAATGACAGTACTCTCTTATGTTGGGATAGAAATCAATCGGACCCTCCTTGGAAGTTTTGGGAAGAAAAAACTAAGAAAATTCGGATAAAAACTAGCTATGAGTTGAAGACTGTTTTATTAGGGGTTGGGAAGTTTTTCCCCATTCTTCAGGTTGGCTCTTAACCTCCATTAGCAGTGCCACCACTTCCTTCATGGTCGGTCTTTCTGCGGGCGATGAGTTCACACAAAACATTGCTATTCCGAGTGTTTGCAGCATCTCTTGCACCATTTGATCCGGTAGGCCTTGGAGCTTTGTATCTAATATCGATACAGCTGGCTCAAAACTTCCCATCTTCTTCTTCACCCATTCCACAATGTGGAGACCATCACCAATCTGGTGCTGAACAGCACTACGCCCACTTAGAATCTCCAGCAAAACCACGCCGTAGCTGTACACGTCACTCTTCTCTGTTATGTTCATCGTGTATCCATATTCTGCATTAGTAAAATAAGATTATTTGTTAGACAAGAAGTTACACCGCACAGAACTATATGATCTGCAAGACTTGAGACAAAATTTTCCAAGAGGCATCACAATTTGATCAAAACTTGTAAGTATTGTACTGCAACTTTCATGAATAAAAAATCAAACGATAAACGAAAGTGCAGTCATCGGCAATTCATCTCAACTTCTAAGAGAAAAATTGAAATAGAATTACCTGGGGCAATATAACCATAAGAGCCGGCTACTCTGGACATTGCGTGATGGTAGGTTGGAGAGTTCATCAACTTTGCGAGACCAAAATCCGCAAGATAAGCTTCATACTTTGAATCCAAGAGTATGTTATTGCACTTCACATCCCTGTGAAGAATTGCCGGAACACAATCATGATGAAGGTACGATAAACCCTGAGCTGACCCGATTGCTATCTTGTACCTAGTTTCCCAGTCCAAATTCCTATTCCCTTGCAATAGCTGTTGCAGATTACCATTGGGAATGAAGTTATACAGAAGTAGCTTGACACTTCTATTTGAACAGTAGCCTAGGAGCTTCACAATGTTCCGGTGGCGAATGTGTCCAAGAATTTGAATCTCTGCCGCGAAAGAATCTATCGTTTCTTCCTCTTGCTTCGTTTTCCACAGCTTCTTCACCGCAATCAAGTCCCCATTTTGCATTTCCGCCTTGTAGACAATCCCAGAACAACCTTTCCCAATCACATTTTCATCCTTCAAGCACTCCAAGATGTTATCAATGGTGAAGTTGAGCTTCTGAAATGGAATGAAAGTCCATGGATACGAGAAATCTTCAGCCCCTGATGAGGATGGCAATGCGCCTAAAGATTTCTTAACCATGTATCTATGATTTCGCATAACAAGAATCCACGAGGCAACAACAGCTATGGTCACGCAAACCAAAATCACAGAAATTAAAGCAACAGTCTTGGGGGACTTTAAACCATTCTTCCCCATTTGACTTGAGGAACAAGTAGCCCCATCAGTAGATTCACAAAGATTCCGGTTCTGAAGATAGGAAGCTGAAGAAAGGGTTCTGAAGAACGGTGTAACTGGAATAGGACCTGAGAAGTTGTTGCAGGAGATATTAAGAGAAGTAAGACTAGTTAAAGAGCCAAGCACCTTAATGCTTCCGAAGAGAAAATTGTGGGAAAGATCCAATGATTGCAGTTGTGTTAAGTCAGCCATTGTCTCTGGGATTTCTCCAGTAAAACCATTTGAGCTCAAGTCTAAGCTGATAGTCAAGCTTGTCACACGACCGATTTCAGCTGGGATAGGACCGGAGAGGCTGTTGTAGCTCAAATCCAGCAATGTGAGCTTCTGCAAGTTCCGAATAGACTTTGGTAGCGAACCTGTGAGCAGATTATTGTTGACAATCAGCTTGTTCAAGTAACTCAAGTTCCCAAAGCTCCAAGGAATTTCCCCCGTGAAGCTGTTTCGGCTGAGATCAAGCTGCTCCAAATTCACAAGCTCCCCGAGCTGAGGTGGGATTTCTCCACTGATGTAGTTGTTGTGCACATCCAATAGTTCAAGAACTGTGATGTTGGCAATCTCAATTGGAAGCCCTCCGGAGAAATGATTCATGTACAAGTCAAGAAACACAAGGTTTTGCAGTTGACCTATCTCTTTCGGAATCTGCCCCGAAAGCTGGTTTTCTCCGAGCCTTAACCTCACCAGAGATTGGCAATGCGCAACGCTTCGTGGCAACCCGCCTGATAAGGAATTCCCCAGCAGCAAGAGCTTGCTCAGCTTCTTCAAGCCAAAAATTTCTTCTGGGATTGTCCCGGTAAGCTTGTTTCTTGAAAGGTCAAGTGCATAGAGCTCAGTGCAGTTCCCAAATGAAGACGGTATAGTCCCAGAAACCGAATTACCCCACAAGAAAAAGCTCTGCAAGAGCTTCAAGTTTCCAACTTGCCAAGGAATTGTACCTGATAACTGATTCTTGTCAAGCTGAAGAGCAGTGAGACTTGTGCAGTTGCTGAACTGTGACGGGATTGTTCCAGTCAGCGAATTATCCGAAAGATGAAGCTGTTCAAGAACCACTAGCTTCCCCAAGTCCCTTGGGATTGAACCAGAGAGATCATTGGCAGAAGCATCAAGAATCACAAGTGAAGAACAGTTTGAAATCTCAGCTGGGATTGGTCCAGACAGTGCATTGCCCCACAGAAGAAGACTAGTCATCTTTTGCAACTTTCCCAGTTGTGGAGGAATAGAGCCAGTAAGCTTGTTCATATGCAAATACAAATTCCTCAGCTCAGAACAAAGCCCGATTTCCGGGGGTATTGAGCCAGAGATTTCAGTGTCATAAAGAGCCAGAGTTTGGAGGTTGATCAAGTTGCCAAATGTAGATGGAATCACCCCGGACAGTCCGGTGGCGGCGGCGCCAAATGTGGTGAGATTGATGAGGAGGCCTAATTGGGATGGGATTTCTCCGGTTATGTACGGATTCCCACCAACACGAAACTGCTGGAGGGAAGCCAAGGAGCCTAATTGAGTCGGGATTGAGCCGTTAATGAGATTGTCTTGAAGGCAGAGCACTTGAAGAGAAGTCAGGTTGGCGAGTTGTGGCGGCATTTGGGCGGTTAATCTGTTGGAGTTCAAGAAGAGGAACTGGAGGGCGGAGAGGGCGCCGAGCTCCGGCGGAATGGGGCCGGTGAGGGAGTTGGAGGAGAGGTCGAGGAGGCGGAGACGGGTAAGCTGGCCGAAGGACGGCGGAATTGGGCCGGAGATGTTGGTGGAGGAGAGGTTGAGCAGCTGGAGATATGAGAGGGAGGAAAGCTGTGGAGGCAGAGATGAGAGGTTGAGGAAAATGTTTGGGAGGGAAAGTGAGATGACTCTGTTTTGTGGGGAACATGTTATCCCCTGCCATGAACATGGTGTTTGGCTTGATGAGTCCCACGAGGACAGCACAGATGAAGAAGACGATTGCTTTGCATTTGCAGGAATAAGGGAGAGAAGGGCTTGGCCATCGGAGGACAGTGAAGTTGATAACAAGAGTTTGGTTGTGAAGATCAACAATGTGAAGGAAAACAGAACATGGGCTCTGTTTTTTGACATGTCTTTTTGAGTGGTTGTGGAGAACTTAAGGTTTTGTTGTGGTGGTTGCTGCGGTGGTGGAGGTGGTAGTGGTGGTGGAGGTGGTGGTGGTGAAAGTCTGCTCTAAGGAGACAACATGCATGTGAAGGGAGGTTGGGGGATGCTTGAATTTCACAACAAGGTGTTGAAATTGAACTAAGAACGCATGTGAACAAAAAAGATTGCGTCACACATTTTAAGTGTTGAACTTGGTCAAACCCAAAATGGTGGAGTGTGATGTTAGTTTACCGGAAAATGCACCCTTTTTTCCTTCTAGCCCAGCCTCTTCTGGTGGTGCTGCTATGGTTGCGGCGGCGGCTCAAAGTCTTGTGGCCTAATGAACACCGCCAGAAATGGAGGAAAAAGCCATGTGGTGGTGGTGGTGGCGGTGGTGATAATTAGTGTGAGGTTTTGAGGTCCAAGGAAGCTAGAGCAGACTACTACTTTTTTTGTGCTCTTTGCGTGTATTATGTTTCCAAGACTTTGAAAACCATGCCAATTTTTTCATATAAATATCGCCACTCCCTTATTCTACTCTACATTTCAGTGTAGAGGGTTGAGTGCAAATTTATAAATTTGTTATGCTCCAAATACCCTTAAGAACGTCTTTTCCTATCCAGTTCATTGGGGGCAATGTTGACAAATTGAGGTGGGGTTGCTCATACACTTGTTAGAAATCAGTGACATTTGGAACTTCTTCATCTTGGGGACCCCGGATGTTAAGTTTCGAATTGTCCACTTCGAATTGAGGTACAAATTTTTCTACAAATGACCAAATGGTGTGATATGACACTTCGGGTCAATCTTAGCTTAGGATGGTATTGCACTTGCATAACGAGATCTGGAGATCGATCAATAATGAACTTAAGATATTATTCTTATGCGAGAACATCGTTTAAGTTAGCAAAAGAAAATTTAGAAACCAGTTGAGGTAGTCCGAAAATAATGTAAGTGAAGTAAGTAAACTCTCTTTCATATCCATACCCTATATTTGGGATACTGTAAGATTAGATTTGGTTCGGTTTAGAGCATAAACCCTAATCAATCTATAGAAGGTTAAAGTTTGTTATATATCCGGATTCTCGATTTGGACGCATTAATTGATACTTGTTTTCAATAGGATGATTAGTACAACTGATGAAAACTCAAGTAGCTAGAGATAAAATGGTTAACAAGAATGGTAATTGAGGCCGATCTAGACAGAATCAAAAAATTCAGGGTCTAGGGCATGGGGGACGCAGAGTGAGGACTGCCTGCTGCTGCATTGGGAATAGATATCAGACTTTGATGATAATATTCAAGAGAGGGCATGGAAGATTGTGAAAGTTTAAAGGGTTTGGTGTTATTATATTAGGGGTTAACGTGGAAATAGAGGAACTTTTATTGGAGCATTAGGGTTTACTATTTTTTTACTGCTGACTGATTACTGTTGGTAACGGTGAAAATTAAGTAGAGAGGGCCAGTCTGATTTGGTTACCGAGGGAGACGGTAGTGGGTTTGTTTTGGGAATTGGGGGCAAAAGAAAATTTACTACTTCTTCACATGAATGAGAGAGAAGAGAGGTAAGGTTTTGGAATTTAATAGGGTACAATGCACGATTAGGCTTTATTTAGGGCTTTAGGTTTTCACTGTTTTGTAACCATTCATTATCCCTCTTCAGGTTTTCGAAGACGAGACTTCCAATACTCGTCCTCTTTCTGATGTCTTAATTTCTTTTTTTTTTACATTTCACTTGCAAAATGGAAATTTAATATACATAGAATGCTTAGATATTCAAATTTCTTTATTTCTTATTCTTTTTTGTAAGTAAACATATATATTCTTTCGAGAAGGAAACAATTATATGTGCATAAGCTAGTTGTACTATTCTTTCTAGCAAAGGTAAAGAGGAAAATAGGTTTATTAACTTACGAAACTTTATGTAAATGAAGCTGGAAAAACTAGAATCTGCCTCAACATTTTGATGTTACAAATTTCTATATGTAACTCGCTATGTACATGCAAGATACCAGTTGCTACTTGGATTAGAGTGTTTGTCCTAATTAAACTACTTCTCTATTGCAATAAAAAATGGATGATTCATTATGAGAATAACTCAAATCTAGACCTTGGCACGCATAGTCCAAGGCAATAAGAAAGAAGAGTGCCTACATCTTATTACGAACTAGCATTTTGTATGAATGCATCGGTAAGGTTCTACATACCGAATGATTTGACACTAAAAAGAGTACCTCTCGGGTGCTTCTCCAAAAACCTTTGATAGTGCATTTCTAAATAAGAGTGTTGCTTGAGATATGCATCCTAAAATGGGGGAGGAATTGATTGATCCCTCATTGCAAGCGAGACAATGCGATCAGCTAAACTTAAGCTACAAGCAACTCAGGCGATCGAACTCCATCAATTGAAGGTTGGTATACATTGGATCATATCAAATCAAGTAGTAGTCAACAACAGATTTCATCATATAAAAATTAAGATTTAGCATTATAGAGGCAGTCGGTATATAAATAAAATCGATCCATCAATACTCTTCTGCCACACACGCTCTAGAGTATGTAAAGATTATGTTGGCCTCGTGTCTTAATTCATAACAGATAAATTCATATATCGGAAAAACTGTGTACGCAACAAAATACAGATTCATATTATCCTTAGGTTGGAAGTCTATAATGAACCATGCACTGATGTCCAAAAATATAATTTTTGACACTAGTTATAGGTCATTATTTTGATTGTGAAGCAAGACATATATTCAAATTGTTGGATCATATAAGTACATGATTTAGTTAACATTAAAATTTAGAGGGGTTGAGGGTTAAAGCAGCAAGACACACATAAAAGGGGTACAGTCGGCCGCTTCATATGTTATGTGTATGATATTCTAATTGATCATATGATTCATATCTTATTAAATAATGGTAAAGCTGCATATTGTAGTATATCTAACTCTGAGCTGCAATGGATTTGACCCAAATAGTCTTAGGGACCCAACTTTTTCAATAGAATTTCATTTTCATAATCTCTTAAAAATAAACTGAATATACTTCAAAATATAGAACTCTTACTAAATTAGAATAAGTTGGTAGCTTTATCTTCCCCTAGAGAGAGTGGTATATGTCTTATTTTTCATAATATGTAGGAGTGGGGACTACAGACTACTTGAGCTAGCTTACCGGCAAGTGGACCATTTTGGTTGTCTACTTTACTAGAAATTTCTTTTATGATCTTAATAATTTGTTCAAAACTTAAAACACATTATACGCTTTAACTAGACGATGTTCAAAACTTAACAAACTAGCTAGCTTGGGAAGTCCTTTCAGACCCACCCCCCCCCCCCCCCCCCCCCCCCCCCCCCCCCCCCCCCCCCCCCCCCCCTCCCCCCAAAAAAAGGACATTTGGAAAGTCCTCGTTCGAAGTGTCACTTTGGTCGGGGGCACGTGCCTATCACGTAGCGGAGTTAGGTTTTGCTTATGCATTCAACCAGCAACTACGTCATAAATAAGTCCCACACAAGTTTACGGCCGGAAACCTCATTCATTTCTGACAAATCTAAGGCTTCTTATAGTTATTCAGTTAAGTTTGATACTTGTAAATGGAGTTCTGATTGAGATGTCTATAACAATTTATCGACATTAGATCTCATCTTATAGCATCACTGTCATAATGTTTAGAACTCATAAGTTTGGACATCATTCCGGCCAAGTATAGAAGAATATGTCTAAAAATAAGTTTGAATATCACTTTTTCCAGTCGACTGCGGAAGGCCTAAGCACAAACATTACCACAAAAACATGCTTATAGGCAACAAATCGGAATGAGCAAGAACAAAGCCCAAAAGAAACAAGAAGCTTGAACAACCAGCAGCACGACATTGCCTACAAAGCCACCAAGGCAACAAAAGAGACAACAACCCTAATACAATAGACAAAGAGCAAAAACAATGTTGTCCTAAAAATCAAAAAACTTATTCCTATAAACTCATATTTTTCATCCAAATTCAAATATGTTGTGAAATTAGGTTGTATAAACCCAAAATGAAGGTGGAAAATCTACCTTGGGGGGAAAATATACACCCTCTACTATTGTGTTCACCCTGAGGTGGCACCTGTAGGTTCCACTATTTTTCTTTCTTTCTTCTTTGTTTTCGCTGCCTTCACCATTTAAAAATACATGAACTTCATTCAGGGGCGGAGCCAGCCCAATGTGAACGTCAACGGCCACTCCCCTGCTCGCCAGAATTGGTATGGGCTGGGAGCGGGTCTATGTGGCTCCGCTCCCCTGGTCCGCCAAGAAGAAGAACCAGCTGGAGGCGGCTGTGCAGGAACCAAGAAGAAGAAGTAGCAACTTTTTTGTTTTGTTTTAAACAAAACGACGTCATTTGGTCGCTGGTTTTTATCAGTTTTATGGTTTGCGTATTTGGTTAGGATTGGATGGTGATGTGGAGTCTTATTTACATGATGCTAAATCATGGCCGTTGATGTGGAGCCTTATTTGATCCGGATTCTTTCACTGTTTTCTTATGCTATTCAGATTCACTAGTCATTGGGACCAATCTAATTTAACCATTGGGGTCTTCCATTCCATGTATGGATTGGGTATTATTCTTTTAGACATTGTATTGAATAATTTTGGAATTAAAATATATAAAAATATAGAAAGACAAGATAATTACTCCCTAATTCATAAGAGAGCATTTGTTTCCCTCATAGGACATTATATTTAATTCACGCTCCATTGAAACCAAATTTCTATATATTATTATTTTAAGTTTTGATTAATTTCTGATTTTGGATGTACGGGAAAATTTTCAGTTTGTTGAAGATGCGGCTTTTCTGCAACTTTTGAAAAAGTAGGTAAAGTAGTGTCATATTTTTGTGTTGATTTTTGAGTAAATGAGTTTGCTTGTTTTGGTTATGGGCTCTACTTTTTTATTCCTTTTCATGCATTCATATGCAAATTTTTACTCACCACCAAAAAAATAACTCCACTCGATTAATGGTGGATGATGTTTTGGTAATACTCACCACCTTTTTTTAATGGTGCGCAAAAGGAATCCACCCATATAAGACATGTATAATTTGAAATTGATTTGTTATTAGTAAAAGTTAATGGAAAAACTGCCCTCAAGAATAAACTAAGTAAAATACGTATATCATTAGTCTTGCTCACAGCTTTACGTTGGTGAAATTTCGTCTGCTAAAGTCTCCGTCATCCATTTTGGCCAGTTACATAGTGAAAAAATTTCGCTCCCCTAGTGGAAAATTGTTGGCTCCGCCCTGTCTTCATTCATCCAACACAGTAAAAAATTCTTAAAAAAATAAATAAAAAATTTAAAACTTTTTTTTTAAATTTTTTTTATAATGGACTATAAATCAATAATCCTGATCCTCTCTTCATTCATTGCATTTTATGTTTTTCTTGTTATCTAAAACCAAAATATAAAGGAGAATTCCAATAGTGGTTGAAGAGGGCAAAATTTCCCCCTTATTTTCCCTTTAGCATTAGAAAATTATGCATTTTTTCCTCTAACTTTCCTCAACATTATTTTTGCTCTAAGGTAGGGGATGACTAATTCTTCAGCCTACCCTAGCTCATGTTAGCTCTGCCCGTTATTATTGGTGGATTTGAGCGCTTCATGCATTGTCCTAACAACAAAGTCTAATTAAAAGAAACCCCGGGAATATAATAGAAAATCTTATAATTCCAGTTCAGAAACAAGGTTCGTCGATCTCATTATGACACTTGAGAGGGCACCTCAGCACCTGAAGGATTTTCTATCACGTGGTGGGTGACTAATTAAGTACCCCCTTTCTTGGCCTTATTTAGATATTTAAATGTAAGTATTCATGGAGCCCCAAACCCTATATAGTTTAGGGCATCACGACTTGCTCTGTAGACAATTTCCGCTCAAACATATATATGAAATAGTGGAAAACATGAAGAAGACAAAAAGAGACGCAGACTCATTATGATCAACACTAACTTTTATTTCAAGTAAATATCCAGCAAAGAAGTTGATTTTCTGAGTTTGTAGGTAGGGTTGCCAAGGCCCCCTAACTTTCTACTTATGTTTATTTTACAAAGCTAAAATTGTAGAGACATCTTGCCGGACAGAGATTATTTGTAACCTACCTAAGTTGTCTTATTTTAACTCTTCGTGGAACTTATCATCTTGTCTGTATATGTATGGATCATCCTCTCCTACCGAGTGAAGAGTTAAAGTGATGTTCAAATATCCCAGTTTCACTCTTCCATTCTTTCTTTTCCTCTTGTTAGATTTACCAATTAGATAAGCCTTCAACCTTTCAGTTAGGCCTTATGGTTCCAACATTTAAAAAAAAAAGAAGAAAAAATCCAATTCAAGCATGTTATTCCGACATAGATTGGCATCTCCATAATCTACATTTAACCTTTTCTCAAAAGAAATTTTTAAAAATTGCAATTGCTACAAATTTAATGATTTTGAACTGACAATGCGATCAAAGTTTAAGGTACTTTTCCTTCCACTTAAGAATGAATGGCATTGTACTGCAATTTCCTCCTGCCAACACAACCAATTTCCAGTTGCTACAGGCCAAATTTCTGACAGATACTCAGCATTAACATCGACACGATCAGCAAGCATCATTTCCATAGTTAAATTTTCGGGTCTAATAATTTCCAGATTCGAGCTAACTTATATCACTCATAAAAAAAAATTGTTGCAAGCTCAACTGCATTGCTATTAGAAGGCCAAGTTTACACTAACCGAATAAGTTCCTAAATTCTATATCATCTAACAATAAGGTAAAAGGAAAACAATGCTCGGCTCTTGACCTGTAAGGGTGCAGATCACAAGCTAGTCACGTACTGAATTGACTCATGAAAATGCCAGAATTAAAAGAGTGATTTGTCTCTATGGAGGGAAAGCTCTGCATCTTTTAAAATAAAGCCAGAGGAAGAAATATAAATGTGAAGGAAACTAGAAGGGCAGAACATCATTACGCACCCCAATTCACTAGAACTCGTGGTTGGGAGTTCTCATGAGAGTGAATTGAATAAGATCAGAAACATGAGTGAAGCATCAGCTCACAACAAGGGAATGAATGCTTACATCTAATAGAAAGCAAAGAAGTGTAAGGAAAACAAAGAACACGAGAAATACAAAATTTCAGTAGAATACTCAAATAGCTACCTATGATGGTGAGTGTCATATGCTAGTTGCTTCTGCAGACTTACTACTGGGTCGTGAGGTAAATTAAATAGATACAAAAATCTGACTACTGATGAAAGAAATCATTTTGATCTTTATACCTCTCGAGGGTTGTGTGGCTTATAGAAGTACTGCAGAGTGGTACAGTTGGCTTTCAAATTGCCAGTATTACAGGGTAACCTTCTGCCATGGCTTTGCTCTTACTCCCTTTCAAATTTGAACCATTTCCAATTTGCATACATGTTTAGTTCATCAAAAGGAAGAGCCTCGCTTTGAGGGGATTCTGACTTCCGATTAACAGCAGGCAATTTTTGCCTATACTTCTTTGCCATTGTCTCAGCTTCTGAAAATACTTTCTGCCAAAAGGATGAATATTCATCAGCCACTTTTCAAGAAACACTTAGGCTAAACAAGTCATGGAATTTCTCAAGATAAAGAAAACAATCTAAGTACCTCTCTGTCTGACAAAAAGAGGCCAGGTTCACTTTCAAGGTCGGCAATGCTGTACACCAAGCAAAGTAGAATTTTGCATCAGTGGGGACTATTAACCCAAATACTACTTCGAGAAGACGACAGGATAAAATCAGCAGAAACAAAGACAATAGACAGCTCATGAGAATACAATCACCAGTAGGTCGTAAAATTACAAAGCGTAAAAAAAGCTATCACAGTATATCCACAACTCAGTTAGATACTAACATTCAATTAAAGCATTCTACAACTGCATACAATCACAAATGTAGCTGGAAAAACAAAATAAGTTTAATCTGGAAGGATATTTATATGACTGTCATACAACCCGAAATCTCTTATCTGAAGCTTATCAATAACACCACAAAGAATTGCTCCTTTGAAAATCAGGTGCATGCCAACCAATCTGTCTTACCTATTTTAAGCGATCAGTGATAAAATGATAAAACACAAATTGATTTGCCAGTTGGTTGTTAGGTTATTCCTCATGGCCCTTTAAAGATTATTTCCCGGGGAAAAAACCGGTAGAGTGTCCTATGGGCATGTAATAGAGATCTGGACTGGATCCTACAAAACCAGAGTGAGTCACCAGTTTTTTTTATCAAAGTTTTGGTCAATCTTGTTAAGTGTATGCATTTGACCACAATGAGCAGATCCCTGTTTAATCAATTTGACCATCCAGTTAAGTGTATGCATTTGACCACAATGAGCAGATCCCTGAATTTATGCAGTAAAGGGGATTTTCTCTAAAAAAGATTACTGAATTTACTTGTTATACCTGAGAGATATTTTGTCAGGAAACATCGACTTCACAACCAGAACTTTGACCTTCTCGTTAACCTTAAGTATGTCACTGACAGAGCTTATCCGGGCACGCGTCATGTTTGATATATGCAGTAATCCACTGAGAAAACAGTAAGGTACAAAACACTTATCAACAAGTACTAAACAGAACAAGTTCAAGATACAGATCCCACTAGTTTAACACATATCTGCGATCAGGATACAGTACAGTCAACATAAACCAGCCTCGGCAATATTACACTTTTTATTGGCAATGTGACAGTGAAACCATGGCCCTTGAAGATTTAATTCCACTTTCTCTCGATCCTATTAATATTCAGAAGTTAAACTGTATCTAAACTCCAAATTCTATGATAGTGCCACTCAAAATCTGCATTGCAGAACTAGTACACTGTTGAATGACTCTTGTGGACGACCTGGATTCAATAAGACACGAACTACACAATTTATACATGGACCAAAAAGCCAAGCCATGAAACAAAATATAACAAAACCGAAGCATAGCAGGTGCCTTTAGAATACTGAAATATAAGATTATCTCTGTTCTAATTATTATCAAAATGCACAAATTCTATTATAATACAGTAGTAAGGAAACCTAATTACTCAAACTCTATTTGCCACGATATTGTCTGTGATATTTTTCTTCTAAGTCTTTTCAATCCCAGATTATATCTTCACGAACTTAAATTCCTATGAGAGAAAACCCTGTTCATTTTTTTTCCATGTCCAGGTATACAAGCTCTGAAAAGTGTTCCAAATATGTAGCACTGCTATTAAAAATGGCAAAATCAGGGAAAGAATGTGCCCAGTCTTAGTTTAGATAAGTTCGAAAGTTTAATACCTCCTATTAGTTTCGCCAATCCTCACTTGGGCTCCATATGGAAATAGTTTCTTAATGGTCCCTTCTAAAAGTGTGCCCTCCTTAAGGTTCAACATTTCCTGCAACATTATGTGGCAAACTGAGGTCAGCTTTTAAGAGAAACAGAAACTAAAAACCTGAAGAACAAACAACACAGAACATTGTAAGCAACAAAAGAGCATGAATAAATAAGTCTCAAATTGAAACTGACCCAAGCTGCCTTCTCACTCAAAACTAAGTCATTCTTAGCTTCATCCATTCGAGTAATTTGCACATGCATCCTGCAGCCCACCTAAACCATTGAAAAACATTATGCCTAAGAAGCAAACTAACAAACAAATATGCAAGCATCTTACAAGGAAAAATTCAAAAGAAAAGAGAAAAAGGTTTAGAGGCCTGGGCAGGGAAAAGAATACCCTCCTAGTTGCATACCTATAACAATTGCTTCTCCAGAAAGATACTTTTCATAAACAAAAATAATAACATCCCACACAAGTCCAATGATAAAACACAATGAATCAACCATGCATCTGACATATTTAGTGTGTTCCAGCAAGAAAACAGTTCCAATTGATACATAATAGCAGTACCGATTGATGGGCTGAATGCATGATATAAATCTAGAAATCCGAACTGAAAAGTACATAAGTACAATTCCTAACCATCAACTTACATTCTCTTTCAGTTCAGTGAAGTTGTTCACTTTACTCAATAACTCAGCTTTTGGGAGGAAAGCACGCAGACCCTAAAGACCCAAAAATTAGAACTATTAGTCTTGAATAAAGTTCATATACACATGCACAAAAGTCAGAGCACAAACCTCAATTCTGGTCAGAAGGCCGCCCGTGTTCCATTCTGTAATCCTGACTTCAATAGGTTCATTGAGTTGTTTTATCTGTAATATACATAGAAAAGCTTTTAAGGATTACATTTTCACCAAACTTCACAAGTCGGATAATAAAGAGCTAAATGTTGCTAAGAGAAATCAAGTATCATGATTCATGATAACAACAGATTTTGAACCTCTGAATAACTATTAAGAAATAGATATGGGTGCAAAATTATCAGCAACAGAGGCAGCATATTCCCAAAATTCTGGTAAGAAGTCATATGCACCAAGCACATAGATAATGGATTTATCCTATAAGTTGCCATATCCATTCAACATAAATAGAAAAGAAGCAAGAGAAGAACCTGCCTCACTCGATGCCAAGCAATCCGCCGGAAGAGCCGTCTAGTTGAAAGCAAAGGCCTCCCACTGAGCGTCCTTCCTAGAACCTCAGCAAACAAAACAGTCCCGGTTTCAACAACAGGCTTCCCCGGGACTGCTCCACCGCCAACAGCTTCCGTTTTCACAATCCCCATCTTCCCTCTAGCCATAAACTCTTCAGCATCATAATTCGTATCGCATAACAAGTAGTCCATCTCTTTGTCATACAGAGGCAGCACCTCCTTAGTCAACATTGTACCCAACAAGTCTGCCCCCACATTAACATCAAGTTTATTCTCATTTCCTGAAACAACAACACCAACCACAAAGTCCCCCGGTTTCGGTTCATAGTACTCTACATTAACCTTCTCAGCTTCCTCATTTTCATCATCCAATTCACTTTTTTCCTTAAAAACTCCTACTTGACCAGCCTTTTCTTCTACTCCACCTACTTCCGCAGACTCTCTTGGCGTGAAAAACTTCAAGAAAGGCGCTAAGGCCTCATCTTTATCAATCTTTTCGGACTCTTTATCTACTTCTTCTAAATCTTCGTCCACTTCCGAAACAGACCCATTATTAATAGGTAGTGGGGAAGGCTTATCCCGCAACTCAAGCTCTTCATTCTCTCCAATTTCGTCCCCCTCGGACTTATTCGCCAAATGGGTACTCGAAAAAACATCAAAAACATCACTCCTAGTACAAAATCTAATGTGGGTGCTCCCCGAAACAAAAAAACTATGAGAAATTTTCAGTCTGTTAGGCAACCCAACAGTGGAAAATGAGGTATAACTTGGAAGCTTTGAAACGCAAGATTTGGGGATGCTTGAAAATACTGAGCTTGGTGCAGTGAAATTGTTGAGCTGATGTAACGAGTCGGGGAAGGAGAAAGACTTACAGGGGTGAACAAGGACTGGCATATCTGTTTCGTTATCTTGCGCACCTCATGAGCTCTGTTTAACGGGCATGGGAACCGACCACTCTTTGTAGCTTGGCTGGGCTTTCCCGGCCACTTTTTATCCCTCCAGTACGATATTTTTAGTTCCAACATCTGGTCACCTTTTACGTGTTTGTACTTTCGTTTTGGTTTTACGGTTTTACCGAATCAGAGTCACTTAATTCACTCTGTCCAAAAAGTAGGTTTTTCCATCAGACTTGAGATTTTTTTGATAATTTTTGGGTAGTCTAGCTAAAGTAGTTACGGGTTATTTTGATCTTATTTTTCACTTTCTCGATTGATGGATATCGTGATCAAAATGGTTCATTTTATTGATTATACACATAAGATTATCCTTGTAAAAAACCACTTAAATCCGAGATTGTTTGGTCATCTAACATTAAAAAACATATGAATGCTACAATTAGACGTCAAACGAGTCGTCTAAATATTGCACATAGTTAAATAACCAAACAATTTTGGATTTGAGTTATTTTTTGCAGAGATTATCTTATATGTATAATCAATAAAATGAACGATTCCGATCATGATACACGTTAACTGAGAGGGTGAAAAATAATATCAAAGTAGCCATTCGCTACTCTAGCTAGAGTAGCCAAAAATTGTCCATTTTCTTTTTTCCGAAAGCTTTAGACTTGTTAATGGATTGAACTTGATTGAAACTAAAATGTAACACTCCAGATGAAAGTGAAACAAACATATTACAAGGACGAAAGTAAAATCGCAGATAAACCCACCACTGTAAGTTTTTCCAAACAGTTAAAAATTTCAAAAAATCTTAAAGCAGGGATATATTTTTGGGGAATTTTTATCCCCACCCAACAATGCTCTCGCGACATGCATCACATTATTAAATTTTTTTTATCCTTATGCAAAATTACACTTAAAGACCAAAAGATATAAAATAAAAGAAAGATTTTCTCATCACACCCAATATCTTAAACAAAACCCTTTACGTTCTCACACAACACATTCTCGAAAAGAAAAAGTTCTCACACAACCCTTCAAGTTCATTTTTAGTGATGGTAAAGATGATTTCAAGTTGCTGAAATTTGGTTCATATTTATCATTCAATCAACTTGAAGCAGATTATATTGTCTGATACTTGAGCTTTTTATTAAAATGATGTGATGTCTTCATATCTTGTGATGTTACCACCACCACACCGAAACTTGCAAAGTGTGTTGGCTTCATTAGACCCGTGGTTGAGAATTTGGGGGCCTGGTTCAAAAAATTTACCAGGGCCTTTCAATCCATCTTCAAACATACCATAATAGCTATTTTCTACTTATAATGTATTAATACAAAAGATAAATTCGAAACTAAAATTATAATAGACTTGAGAAAAGATTATTGAATTCCGCAAAGTGTATTACCAACAAAGTATTGATAGTAAAAAATAATATAGCAAAAGTCAAAACCTTCAACATTCTAATGATATGTGACAATCCTAAAGTTCAACGCTCACTTGAAAACCTTTCTCCTTGTATTTTTCGAGGCAAATTCAATCAAAATTTTTTGAGAAACCCTAATCTAAATATAATTAATTCAATTAACACTAATTTTTACATGTATGAAGATTTCAATATTCAATTATGAAAATTTACTTAAGTCAAAAAACTAACCTTAAAAGTTGAATGATACCAGCAACTTCGATGACGATGCGACAAAGAAGAAAAGGAAAAGAAGAAACCTGTAGAAAGTGTGATGCGGGATGAGTTTAATAGGATTAATATTTTAATTTTTTTCATTAATATTAATATTCATTAATTATTCATAAAAAATTTTAAAATTGGTGGGCCCCACTTGAAGTTGGTGCCTGGTTCGGATGGCACCAACTGCACCGTACTAGCGGCGAGCCTGGGCTTCATATCATGTGAAATTTCATGAACTTGATGGCTTTTTCTCGTCACGGTCATGAATCAACCGAGTTAAATCCATTTTCTTCTTAATCTTGTTAATATGCATAGGTTAAAGTAGTGATGGGTGTAAAGAGAAAATTCAATATTTGATTAAGAGGTTTTTTGGAATATAAAATGAATGTAAGGAGAAAATTCGAACTAAGTAAAATAGGTGGTGAGTGTTTTATGAAAATTGATTGTATTGAGATAAATGATTGGTGTGGATATAATATTCCATATTTTTTGCTCACCACCCTTACTATCTACCTAAATGGTGATATGCGTATTCTAGTTTAGCTACAGTTAGCTACAGTGAATAACAATACAAATAAAGTTCAATTGCTTGCGAGTATTCGTGGGCTTCCAACTAATATAATACTATTGAGCAAATTAGTAAGCAAATGGAGAGTGACCTCTTAGAGCAGTGGCACCGAGAGGGCAAAACCGAGAGCGATCCAATGAGATTGCCCGCGCCCAACTTTTACAGCGGCACCGCAACCCAAAAACGAGGGCAATCGGCAGGCGAAAACAAGGAGGGCAAGGGTGAGGGCAACGATCGCACGTGAATGCGCCAGTGGGCAAAGACAGCGTCAGCTCTGGGTCCCACGAAATGACGCTCCACCGGTCCACAAGAACGCTCTTCCGGATCCGATTCGCAGGCGGCGATGTGGGTGCAGCAGTGTCCGAATGCTATTTGGAAAGATGAAGTGTTCGGCAGTGGCTACCGAACACTATTTGGAAAGATGAAGTGATCGGCAGTGGCTGCCGAACGTTGTTTGGCATGCTGTTTTGTTCGGTAGTGGCGGCCGAACGTTTAAAACATCAATTTTTTTTAATAAAAAATCAAAATCCTTTTCTTTTCTATAAAAAATCAAATTTGTTTATATCAATTTTTTTTAGTATGTAATGTTTAATTTTAGGCACAAATAAAATTTATCTGACAAATTTTTTATATCAAATGTAGTGGATCGCCTTTGCCCTCGCCTTCCATAGATGCCAGCTGCGAAATCGACGTAGGGCGAGAGCGATATACTATTCATCACCCGCGGACGAAAACTCTCTCAATCGCCCTCACCCTTAGGGGTGCCAATGCTCTTAGAGACCTCACCTCTTATAGCTTTGCTCGAACTAGGGTTACTAAATTTGACACCAAAGCAACTCATTTATTTGTGAGTTGCCAAGCAAACCTTACTGCAAACGTCACCTCAAACCCAAAAACGTAATGTGGTTTCGTGAGTCTTTTGCAATCGTCGTTACACAGATGGACTTTGAATTTATTAGGGGTGGACACGGGATCCCGTCCCAGTCCCGTGTAATTGAAACGGGACGGGGACGGGACGGGATAAATGTTTTTAAGAATTGGTCCCGTCCCGTCCCGTCCCGTCCCGAATTTAATCGGGACGGGTTCAGGACGGGACGGGATTATCCTATAAAAATTTTATCAACTTCAAACTAAACAAGCTAACCCAAATATGATAAATCAAAATCTATCTAAATACGCTAAGAGAACTTCACCAAAAGAAACCAAAAACAGATTATTACACAAATAAAAAACTGGGCATCAACCGTTTTTGTAAAATTCACCAAAATTCAACCCCTCATGAGATGGAGTCGAAAATTTGTAGATCATAAGTGAACATGTGAAACTGACTCCTTCCAAAATCTCAAGTAAAACGGAGTTCAAATGATATGTTCACCAAAAGAAACCAAAAACAGATTATTACACAAATAAAAAACTGGGCGTCGACCGTTTTTGTAAAATTCATTAAAATTCAACCCCTCATGAGATGAAGTCGAAAATTTGCAGATCATAAGTAAACATGTGAAACTGACTTCTTCCAAAATGTCAAGTAAAACAGAGTTCAAATGATATGTACAATCTTACATGTGATGAGGTACATATTTTTTTAGTATACACTTGTTTTTGAGCCAATAAAATGGTGACACTTAAGGGGTTTTTATTATTTATTTAATACCATGCATATTATACGGGACGGGATGGGATTTCGGGATAGAAATTTCTCATCCCGTCCCGTCCCGAAAAAATTAAATCGGGACGGGACGGGACGGGACGAGATAAGCTAATTTTGAAATTAATCCCAAACATGATGGGATAATTCGGGACAGGATTCGGGACGGGAATTCGGGATACGAGATTTTCGGAATATTTTGCCCACCCCTAGAATTTATACACCACAGTAATTACAATTTTCACATCCAAAGCTCTGAAAACACAAAGTGAAAGAAAGAGACTATTGTTTGTTGGCGTTGCAAGCTATACATCGATCATATACGTACACCATGATATCAAAATTCTCTCTGTTTCTGTTTCCAATGTTTTCTTGCCACGGAAAACCGTGGAGCTAGCTACTGTAGCAGCAGCATCCGCAAGTCAGGACATAAACATCAGCTCTCCACCTTGAAGAACATATCAATAATTAATTCACACTTAAATAACCGCCATACAAATTATATATCAAAAATGGGCTACCACTGCAAAATCAAAGTACAAGAAAAACTCACATATAGGCCAGAAGGGCGATTATACAACTTCCCAAGCCGCAGGAGCCATGTTCTAAATGTCGCCGATGTCCTGAATATCGCCGATGCCCCAAAGCCAGAGCCATCTGATCTCTCCCCGGTTACGTTTGTTGTTGATGATCACCCATCCCTTGTAGCAAATGCGCTTTCTCTTATATATTAAACGAAGTCTTCAACATGATAATTGGAAATACATTCCAATGGTGGTTGTGCAACTTTACACATTTGAGTCAACTTGAAAACAAAATTAAAGAGGACCGATATAAGCTCGATCGGGTTGATATTCAAACCAAATTGGGCATATAAAAATGAATATATATATATTTATTTTTTTCCATATGAATGAATTATAATTATTTAAAGTCGATATATTTCTTAGTTACACCAAAGGACATTATAAGTGCCAACTAGTAGATCATAATCAAATCTCCATATTCCAAATTTAGTTTTAACTCTAAATCTGGTAAATAGTATGGTATCTTTCAACTCCCCCGTCAAACTCAAGTTCATGAGTTTGCCAAGACATAATCCTTTCAACATACCCTGAAAAGCTAATGACTATGAGTTTGCCAAGAAGTAATATCTCCAGAACCGCCTGTCAAGGTCATAGTAATTCCTAGGGTGGGCTTGGGTCGGGTCGGTCGGGATGAGGTCCAAACTCGAAACCCGACCCGAATGGCTTGGGAGAAGAAAACTAGAAAACAACCCGGACCGAATGTGTGGGTACTCGATTGTTCGGGTCAGGTGGGTTCGGGTTCGGGTATAAACCCGAGCGACTCCTCCACACTTCATTGTCTCTACCTCTTCTTTATCTTAGATCCAAAATCCTCCCCAAATCGCCTCTCTGTTCCCCAAATCACCTCTATCCGTCCATGCCCACCTGCTGGGACTCCCTCCGTGCCGTCGTCGTCGTCGGAGGCCAAGTCTCATCTCCACCTCCACATTTCAAAACACGTCGTTTTGTCGGATTCAATCCCAGTTTCCGAAACTTAATTGAAATTCTTGTTCTGTTTAATCTATTTGCAGAGCTCCGGCAAATCGTCGGTGGTGGAGAGCGCAGTCGGCAAGGACTTTCTCCCCTCAGGGTTCAGGTAATGTAAATTCACCGTCTTTTGTAGCTGGGTTTGCTCTGTTTCGCAGGGACGACAACTTTTCGGAGCTGAGTTTCGAGGTTGGGTTTCTCGGCTGGGGTTCGGGGTTGGGTTTCTCGGTTGGGTTTCGCAGCTGGGTTTCTCGGTTGAGTTTTGCAGGGACAACGGCTGGCCAAAACAACAACGAGGAAGGAGGCGGCGGGTTCCAAGAAATGATGCAGAAGAATTAGGGTTGGGGTGGGTTTGTAATTTTTTAATTTTTATGTGTATATTTTGAAAGTTTTAATAAATATGTAATTATCGGGTACCCATGGGTACCCACGGGTCTTAGGTTTTGGAACCCGATCCTGACTCGAATTTCTCGGGTTGGTTTGTGTTTTGAACCGATTTGATTTTTTTTTTGTCAATTTTCCCAACAGGTCTATTTGATCGGGTTTTTGGGTATGCGGGTCGGGGTGCCCACCCCTAGTAATTCCTACACCAAGAGATTGCTGATGATGACTTAATCTAGGGGTGGGCACGGTCTGACGGTCGGATTGAGCTCGTCTCGTCCTCCCTCAGCCTTGCTGAAACGGTCAGACCTGGTACGGGACGAAGGCTCGTCCCGCTTTGTCCTGTCCCGTTAGAATCGGGACAGTTCCGGAACAGTCCGGGACAATCCCGGTTCTTCACTTTCCCCAGAAACCGGCCACATCGTCTGAGCAATCTTCTTTCTAATTATCAAAATCTAAACCAAAGCAACATCAAATGTTCCAAAAAACTGAAATCACATATCAATTCCACTTCATTTACCATCAACTCAATAAAACAAGCAAATCCCATTACCAAAATCAGCATAAATTACCACTTCACTTCACAATCGGTTGAATCTGAAGAATCGGGATGCAAACCGGTTGATGTGAAGAGAGAATTGGCTTCGCGTGTGATTCACTCCACCGTCGTCCGCCACCTCCGTGACCCTGACTTCGCCGTTCAATCAGCCTGCGTTGACACCGTCTCAGCCATGTCGTCCAAGATCACGACGCTGTCTTTCTCGTCTTCGTTCCTGAAGCCTCTGATGGATCGAGCAGGACATGAACTCGCAGATCGGCTCAGTGCTGTGACAAGCCGCCGCAATCGATGCCGCGCTAGGATTCGGAGAGGGAGAGATCGGCTGGGAGGTGGGTTTGGAGGCGCAAAAGAAGAAGTTTGTGTCGTCTGGAGAAGAAGAAGTGGTGTTGGGCCTTAACATTGGGCGCTGGGACACAGAAAAACGGAAGAAAAAGGAGTGGGCCTAGGACTGGCCTCTCAACCGGGACAAACGGGACAGTTCGGGACATTATCTGTGTGTCACGGTCCTGTCCTGTTTTTGAATCGGTCCGGGACAAAATCCCCCCGTCCCAAACGGTTCTGTGCATTTCCAGGAACGGTTCGGGAACGGCCGGGACGGGACAACGGGACCGGGAAACTTGCCCACCCCTAACTTAATCAACATCTTCAAGTCCTTATTAAAATAATCCGCAGTTTTTTTCTTCAAAAAGAATACGTCTTTGATGATAGCTGAATTTGGCATCACACTAATAATACAATATGGAAATACTTGTATATGCACAACATCTCTCAAATTAAGTAAGAGATGAAATACGATTCAATATTTCAAGTTAGCTACCTACCAAGTTATTGAACTATTAATAATGCCTTGATTTACACATAATAATAACATATTGGTTAGCAATAATTCGAGTTAGCATAGTTCGTGCTAAGACAGTGTGCCCCACGGATTAGATTAATTTAGAGCAATTTAGTCCTACTTTCACACCGATGAACGTTTTAAATTGTGTCAAATTAGAGTTATCAAGTTGGACACTAACCTTTTGAAGTCTATTCCTCCCTGGAAGTGTTGTACTTCTTGAATGAATAGAGACCCTCTATGTTGTAATTTTTCTCCAACCGTTTTGGCGTTGTCTCGATTGAAAGCTTCTTTTTCATAAAAAAAAAAAACTTTTCAAAAAACAATACAGAAAGAGAACCGAATTCGTGATCTACAGAAAATTTTAAAAAGGAAAAGCAATTAGTACTTGTGCAAATGTGGTCGATAGACGTCATTTGTCTAGACATCATTCATTCACATCTAAAACTGAGAGAAATTAAATAGCCAATTCTCCGTATCAATTATTGGACTTTATAATCAATGTTCTTCACAGTTCATCCTTGCGTTAGCCTGGACCCAAAATGAAAGTTTGGGCTTGATGAGATGATCCAGAGGCCCAAACAAATGCCGATTGCTGCTGGTTGGTCTAACTCTGAACATAGAGACTTGGAAAACACAACGGTTGAAAAATTGCAGGTGTAGTGTAGGTGTAGCCGAACTGATTAAAGCCGAGCTTGGTATCCTGGCAATGGCATGGCATTAAAATAATACTAATACTAAATTAGAGAGTACCTCATTATCGATACAAATCCTTCACACGTTATAGCAATTTCGTAATTACACATGTACAGAAGAGTTTTATTTCCAACGATCATCAAAACTAAATTATGTATATACATCGATATCCCTATTTCATTTTATATGATCTTCATCGTCATCAGCATCAACACCCATCAACAGACCGTCCGGGTCGTGGCAGCAACAATTAAAACAACAGCAGCAAGTAAGGCAGTAACCACTGCACACAAACGAAAGTTACCAAGAGTAAGTTAAATCATGCACAAAATAACCCAAATTAACTTGGGGCTTGGAATAAATTTCAGTAAACAAAAAAATCGAAAGATTTTGCACTGTATAGAATTTTTTTGTCCCTTCTAGAGATGGGATTCCGTCTCAACAAAGAAAAGAAACATGAGCAAACATGCAAATGGTGCGTAATGAAAATCTAAGAGTTATCTATCGATCATTGAATTTTGTATAGCTGATGTTTATATATGGTAAATGAGTGATTCTGAGAAACTTACAATAACCCGATTAAGGCGCACATGACCGCTAGAATGCCGCAACCAAAAGAAACACGAGGCAGAGTTTCTTGACGCATCTGTATTCTCTCTCTTTTATCCAGACCTTTATAATCGCCTCCTCCGTACTTCTGCTGACAACTTTTCTCCATTTCGGACATTAATGGAGGGATGCTGTATATTTGCCTCCAATGAAACAAAAGCTTTTCGGTTTATAAATTCGCCAAAACTCCAAATTAAAAATGGAGGTCAACTTCAATTTCTTAATTTAATTTACTGAATAAAAAATGCAATTTGGCACATGAGCTTAATGCCATTTCTCCAGACATTCAAATCTAAATAATTGGAAAACAGCACATCCGCCCATGTGAACTTCACTAAGAACGACATTCATTCTTTTGCTTAAGAAAGACTTCATCTGCAACACCAGATGATTTCAAATGGTACTTAATTATATATGGTCAAGTAATTAAACTCATGTGAGTCGTACTTGTCGACTACTCCATCGACGTTGATATAGAACATGTGATGTGAGTCTCATTTTTCATCGAGCTATTTCGTATCAATTCAAAGGCAATCACAAGAATTTGTATCAGTTCCTAAATAATTATATAAGTAATATCGTATAGTAACGAACATGGAACTTTTGTTTGTCATGTAGCATCTAACAGAATATGGATCAAATTAATGGAAAATCAAACTGAAACATTTTAAAAATTGGCGGTACGTACTAAAATAAATGGACTCGAAGACCATTCATATAGGAACTGAAATATGATTAAAGACTCAAGTTAGCTACCTACCTCCTTATTTACCAATTTATTAAGCTAATAATGCCTTGATTAAACATGATGACTAACATATTGGTCAATTACGGCTTCGCAAGATCAGCAAAAGAACTATACGTACAATTTAACTGAAAATTAAACTGAAAAACCGCAAATCAATCCGAATCAAACTGCTTGGTATGCCATGTGGTTTGGTATAGATATTTTCTTAAGATATGTGGCTTGTAAAACCGAACTACACCACTTATAATGGTGCAAATTGTGGTTCTCAAATATTTAAAACCGTAGTTCAATTACCGCACCACAAAATTAATAAATAATTTAATTATATAAAACAATTAACACATGTTGTCTTTTCATTAGTTATTATATTGTGCTACCATGCATTCTTCAAAAGTAATCAAAACCTCAACTCTAATTAACACATGTCATCTTTAAAATAATAATATTTTATGACGAATTTTGATCTAAGTATATTATGTATGAATTGATAAAATTTAGAAAATGCATAAGAAGTCAAACCAAACCGCACCACTTGAAGTTGCTAGTAGGTGGTTTGACTTTGGTTTGAGATTATGTTAAACCGCATATGATGGTGTGGCTACGGTTTTACCCAAAAATTGCACCAAACCGCACCGCTCTCACCCCTAGTTTATAGTATAAACTTTATACACCTTATTTTTCTAACATTATTTGAGATTTTGATGAAAATATGGGTTTTTAGGTTTTTAGGATAGGTTTTTTTTTTTTTGGGTTTATTGAGCAACATTATTTTTGCTCTAAGAGACCAATTCCTTTTCTTTTTGATGAAAATAGAAAAAGATTTCTTCTACCGATCTTACCTCGCTCCATCTTCATAAACTCAGATTCATCTCTCATGTTTACTTTCTTAATTGAAAACAGAAGATCGACTTTTCAATTCGCCATGCAATAGCCCAAATCTAAAAAAGCAGGAGATCATAGCCAAAGAAATACTTTCAAGGGAATATCCAAAAAATTGAATAGCCAATTCAGATCTTCCTTTGTCCAAATCAGCATTCATTAATATGAACAATATGTGAAGTTTTTGGGTACAGATTTTGATAAATAACAATTGAAATAAATCTATGAAATTTTTTCATATTAACCCTTTTCTTTTGGACTATGAACTTATAATCAATTGAAAAGTATATAAACCATGAATTAGTAAGAATCCATTGCAAAGAGAGAAATTTGGAATTATAATTGTTGGAAGTAATTCATCTAAATATTGATTGCACATAAGGTTTATTTTTTTTAAGGTAAATGACAGATATGTTATATTAATAAATTCGGAAACAATTGGATGGTGATCAGCCTCTACATACACACCCTAACCAGCTAACAACATAGCCAAAACATAACCAGTGTAGAACCCCCGAGTCCATAGACCATCAGAATGGCCTAAACACTCCTGTAAAATCCCTATCATGCTAGGTGTAACAAGCGTACAATCCCACACAAATTTTCTACACACTTGTTCGGCTTTCCACTCAACAGAACCAGCCTTCTCGAAGCAAACAATGGACTCTCACACTTAATTGCGACCCTCCGTGTTTCCCAAGTGTTTACTTATCATAAATACGCTGCACACACCCACAAGTATACAGCCAAGAATAAGAGTTTGATTGCAACACAACAACTAGTGCTCACAGAGTTATGGGCAAACCCAACCTCTTGTTTCCTTAAACAACCAAGGAATTTACACAAGTGTTAGACTGAAAAGCAATCACTACTGCTCTTACTCCCCTGTCATTTTACACATTTATCATCACATATTAATAAGCTAACTCTAGCCAGTTACAACCCAGCTGCATAGGCACATGTCAACCTATAAATCTGCCAACTCAGCGCAGCTGCTGCCTTTCCCAAGTCCTGCAGCCATTCTCCGTGTCTTTCTCCGAAATATTAGCATATCCATGCAGGCACTATCCCCACGAACTGTCAGCATTTCGAATCGTCCAATTCGAATAAGTATTGGATGCGTAACTGTTCGATAACCGTCGATAACCGTCGCATTATATTCTCTGCTCACTTTGCCCACTATCTCCGGATTTCTCGCTGGGATGTGCATGCATAACTCCCAGTAACCGTCTCGAGTATCTAGCGTTCCCTGTATACTCTCGCAACGACCCTTAGCCAACCGCAGCATCACTACATCACTCCGTAACGCACCGCATAGTCCCGCAGCACTCTGGGACAACCAGTGCGTTACTCCGCGGCGCACTGAAGTACTCTGTGACTCACTGCATACTCTTGCAGCTCTCTGGGACAACCACTGCGTTACTCCACAGTGCAGTGAGGTACTCCGCGACTCACTGCGTACTCTTGCAGCGACTCGGGATCACCTCAACACACTCCGCAGCAACCCATCCTCCTTGTTAGCGGATTTAGTTACTTTATCCCAACACATTTCACTGTATTCATTTCTAAATAAGGTTTTATTAATTTAAGTTCGACCCATTCAAGATTAGAAGATCTCTTAATTACAATCTCTTACAATAAAACATAAGAGAAACATTCTTTGATTAAAATTACGAAGAAACTTTGTTTCCTTGGGGGAAAGGAGTTTTGTTTGGTTTTGTCAATGCGCTCGGGTAAGGTATCGAGTTGCCTATGTATCCTTTTGAGGGAATCAAGTCATCGTAGTTCAAGATTCCAACGATCGTAAGGCTTCGTTAAAGTATTTGTATTTGATCTATTTGAATGAATTATGGATGACTGTTTGGATGGGGATTTGATGGAAAGTGTTTAGTGTTAGGTGCTTATTTAGTCTATATTTTACCCATTAATTGATTGCCATAATACCATGAATTTAATATAAAAAGGACTTATTGCTTTGTTTTGCACATAATCTGTCTACAGGTACAGCTGGCGCGTTTCTAGTCAAAAGATGGCTTATTTGGACGAATATGCATATGGAAATATTATTGGTGAAAACCGAGACGTTAAAGATCGATTCCCCAAAGTTTCAGATTTTTCTCTTGGGCCATTTATTTGATATTGAATTTACAAGTTGGCCAAATTGCAAATTCTAACGGATTTGCGCAGCTGTGAAGGATTGGATCATTGAAACCTTTACCGATTTTTCCTAAAAGCCCGCGAGTACTTAAATTGAAGATGAGAAAAAGATCTATAAGGCCAATTTTTGGTGGATTTTTCGCAGACCCATTTGGAAGCCCAAATCAGTCATTGAATCTGCTGTCAAGTTCTCCCAAGTCCATTAGGAATTGTGGTTGTGATTAATTACCTTTTTGATTAGTATTAGGGTTTTCTATTTTAGAAAGGTTTTCATTGAGTCCCTATATAAGGGGCGGCACTGTTCATCCGAACACATACATTGAACTTTAGCGCAATTTTCTAGACCGAAGCCGAAGGCGGAGCGCTACGTTTGAGGAGTCGGCAACTTGGGATATTTCTTTACTTCATGTTTTGTTTTGTGATTTCTATATGACTATGTGTAGCTAAATCTTTTGCTAGGGCTAGATGTAGCCCGATCATGAATACTTTGATTTAGATTTTAGTTTTATCATACTTTTGCTTTATGTTGATTATCAAATTGCTGTGTTTATTGATAATTTGAATTAGATGTCTGATCACCATCTTATTTTGAATTACTGTGATGCTAGTTAGAGTAGACACCATGCCTAATAAGAGAATAGCTTCTTGCAATTTAATAGCATAAATTCCATGAGGTAGACAACATGCACTTGGATTTATGTGGTTAAAAAAAAGGACCAAGAACTTAATGACTTTTTGCATGCTTAACTGAGCTAGACACCATAGACTGTTAGCATATGAAAAGATACGAAGTAAGCTAGACACCATAGATGCTTTATACAATTGGGATCCTTAATCATCAACATGGACAATAAGTTTGGTAGAATTAAATCTAGAGACAAGTAGGATTGATTGTGGTGAAGTCTTTGCCCTAGGTTTTCTTATTCTTGATTTAATCTAATTTTGTCTTGTTTCTTTAAATTGCTATTTTATTTTGTTATTTAATTCCTGTCTTTAATTATTGTCTTAGTCCATAAAACCTCAAAATCATTCCCGCTAGTCCTACACTTTTGTGTATGCATTAGCATAAAAATTAATTAATTAGGCAAGTAGAACAATTAATCCTCGTGGGTTCGACACTCTAAATACTTACTATTACTTGTACGATATAGTGCGCTTGCTATTTTCTCAACATTTAGCTCGCAGTTGTATCTAGATTGAGTCTCTAGATTGCCTACGTATCCTTTTGAAGGAATCAAACCGACGTAGTTCCAAGTTTGGGAGTCCAACGAGTGTATGACTTCGTTGAATGTGAATTTGTGTTTGAGCTATTTGAATAACCAAGATTGGTGTTTGGAAGTTGTGGTTGCGTCTAGATTGAATCTCTAGACTGCCTGCATATCCTTTTGAGGGAATCAAATCAACGTAGTTCATAATTTGGGCTTGGCAATTTTGTATCACTTGGGCCTTGACTTGATTTGGGGGTTTAATGGGCTTTTTTGGATTTGAGCCCATTAATCTTGGGTTTGAGTGATGTCGCGTGTCCATCGATTTTCACCTCAATGTGTCGAAATCGGAACTGACTTTGCCGCGGTTCGGTTGAACTTGATGCGGGCTGGTCTCGAGTCACATGGCTTTGTTGGTCTTCTATTTGGTGAAGCCCAATACTTAAAATAGGCCCACTTGATTTGTTTGTTGTGTTTGCTTGGGCTGCTCATCAGTTCGGCCTTGTATCCTTGGTATGCACTGCTTGTGTCCTCCAATTCTTTATTTGATTAAGAATTGGAAAGTTGTCTCCTTGTGGGATTGATCAGCAAGTTGATTGCGGTGGCAGCACTCCATTGCTATTGGTGGTGATGTGTCTGATTCAACACTTGTTTCTTATCTTTAGACAGCAAGCAGCCCTCTTACTTGTGCATGCTTTGGGGTTTGGATTACCGTGCTTCCAAACTGCACCGCCTAACTTTTAATCAACAGACATCACAAACTTGTCTTTGTGGTGTGGTTTTGGCAGCATATAATTTGTGGAAGCCAAAATAATCTCGACCAGTTAGAATGTGCCACGTAGAATCTAATCCCGAAAGGACGAGCATACCCCTGACGGAGATTAAGAGTCGCTAAGCCGTCATTTCGGTCAAAGGGGAGATCACGAGACCTCACGAAGCTCATCTCCTCTCAAGGAGAGCCCTTCGGAGACCACCATGTCTCGGGAAGTGATCTCGGAGATCAGATAGACATTCAAGCGCATTAAATCTCATTTAATGCATTTAATGCTCCTAATAAACCTGCCAAAGGAAGATCTTCCTACAACCACTATAAATAGTGGTTGTCATTTGCCATTCGAGGTACACACAAAAAACCCTCTAAAAACTCCTAAGCTTCCAGAACTCATTTCTGACTCAGCGTTCTTTAAACCGAACGGCATTACTACGTACTCGAAAGCTCTTGTGTGCCCTGGACAGCGAAAGGCCGTCTTGTGCGTATCGTCTTCGGCGAGTATTATCTGATTGTAGCCGGCGTTCCCGTCCATGAATGACATGATCTGGTGTTTGGTCTATTAACATGTCGGCCATAGGCATCGGGTACTCGTCTTTTGGTGTAGCCTCATTGAGATTCCTATAGTCGATGCAAACTCAGATGGCCCCTGTGTCTTTTTTAGCCACTGGAACGATACTGGACAACCATTCCACGTATCTGGCTGGTCGAATGAATCCGGCTGTGTGTAGCCACTCTATTTCCTCTTTGACCTTGAACTCCGTCTCCCTTGTCATTCTTCGCGGTGCCTGTTGCACTGGTCGATACCCTTCTTTGATGGGTAGACGATGTTCCACTAGTTGCCTGTCCAACCCTGGCATTTCGGAGTAGTGCCATGCAAAACAGGTACGATATTCTCTGAGGACTTCGATGATCTGAGTACGCAGAGGTTCACCCAAAAGGCCACTGATGAACGTTGGCCGTGGATCTTCTTGTGTACCCAGGTTGACTTCTTCGAGCGGGTCCCGCACTTCGGGAGGTGAATCTTCGAGTTCTCTTGGCTCGAATTCTAAATCTTCCTCCGGCGCTTCCAGAATTTCGTCTTCTGGCCAATCTGATTCATGTATGAATTCCGCCATATTGATAGCCATTGATTGGCCTATGACTTTCTTTTCGCTCCAGTACTTCAGCAGTCGAGTGATGAGGGACCTTATGACTGCTGAGTGGTTCGCCACTTCGGGTGGCGTGTTATCCATGGGTTCTTTGTCGTTTGAGCAAGAACGGCCGATCAAGGTCGTCCTCACTCCCTAGTAATCCTGTGGCGATGAGTCTGGGGGCTGTTTCCCCTATGGGGCGGCCGTTCTGGTCAAACTCTGACACGATGAATGGCTTAGTATTGCCATCCAAGTAGTAGTGGGCATCGACGTGGTCGGCTGACGGTAAGAATGGCCGTGCATCGGCCGTTACCAATTCCCAACGTTCCTGAATTTCGTCCCAGATTGCGAGTTGTTGGTGGAGAGTGGAAGGTACGCACAAGTTCTGGTGGATCCAATCTCTTCCCAACAACGCGGAGTACGAGGATTTAGTATCTACCACAAAGAATGCCACGGTGATAGTTTTGTTGCCGATGGTCACGTCCAGGGTTATGATGCCCTGTGTGGCGGTTATGCCCCCTGCAAAGTTGGACACCGTGTATTCCGTCTTATACAGGTCCTTGGTGGTTTTTCCGAGGCGTTTGAGCTGCTTGGATGGTAAAATGTTGACTGCCGCTCCGCCGTCTACCATGACCTTGGCAAATGGGACTCCTTGGATATGAGCGAGGACATAAAGTGGCCGCAGGTGATCGGCCATGTCCCTTGTTGGAATGTCGAAGAGCTGATTGCCTGTTGGGAGGATCTGAGTGATCTCAGAGCTGTTGTCGGGCCCCTGGTCTTTGTCAGCGATACGAATGACTGGCTCTTCTTCTGGAAACACCTCTTCTACATGGTTGACTACCTGCGAATTTGTGTTTCTGTGAATGGACGATAGCAAATGTACCATGTTTACCTGGAAGGGTCCTAGTGTGAAAGGTTCTTCGTCACTCTCGTCTTCTGACCAATCTCTATCGTTTTCTGACCTTTGGATATGGCTTGGGACGGCCCTGGCCCCTTGCTTTCGTTGATTGATTCAAGATTATCCTCCATGCGCATATCGCTCATCTGGGTGGTGGAAGATCCTGCCTCTTTGTCGTGGCTGCCAGCATGGAACTCCTGGAATGTTTCCCCTTCGTCTTCGTCCACTGGTTCTGGCTGAATGACTTCTTTCCCCTTGCTCGTGGAGATCGTGACTGTTTCCTTGACTAGTCTCGACTTCACCGATGGTTCCTGGATGACGATTCCGGGAGATTTACCTGCTGCTGATCTTCGTTTCCACTGAAACAATTCTACTGCGTTGACCGATTGGTCGAGTTTTGGGGTGTTTTCTGGTGTGTCCGGCGAGTGCTCCTTTGCCGGCATTGGATTCTCCGCCATTCTTTTGGCTATGGCGTACTGTCGCTGGAGTCTTCTGCGCTGGGAACTAGTCACTTTTCCTGTTGGCTTCCCATTCTTTCCAACGAAATACCACTGACCGTCTTTAATGATTGTCGGCCGTATTTCTTCTAGAGTTGGATCTCTTCTGGGTTTCTTGACCATCGGTGGTGGAGTTTTGGCTGTTTCGGCCACAGCTTCTGGCAGTTTTCCCTTAGGTCTCCACACCTTTCTTTCTCCCGGACGCTCCTTACTCGGCGACGAGCTACCTGGTCGTTCTCTCTTTATGCCCCCAAGCCTGTGGAAGATGGCTTTCTTGGAGGACGAGTCTCTTATCGGCCTGATTGGTGATCGGGCCCTTGGTCTCGCTGATATTCCTTCGCGAGGACTTTTTTGCAGTTCTCCTAACCTCTTGAACACGTTGCTCTTTGGTGGAGGGTTTCTCGGGCTATGTGGCCCATAGTATTTCAGAGATGACTTGAGTGCTTCCTTCGTGCGTTCTTCCTACTCCTTTACAATCTGTTCATCCAACACAGTAGCCGATTCGGGGAACTCTAAATCACATTTGCACTTACAACGACTGCAGAGGACCACTCCAGCCACAATCGAGGCTTTTGGTCTTGATGGTTCCGCTCTTCGGGAAGTTTCTCTTTGCATCGTATCACGTGCATTATTGTAGCCGACGTCAATGGTAAGTCGCTGCTGAGTTCTCCCAACACCTTGCAATCCCACGTGATTGACTGGGAATGGCTGTGAATCAACTTTCATGACCGGTTTGTCCCACATGACCTTCCCTTGGGCGATCTGCTCCATGACGTATTCCCTGAAGCCGTTGCAGTTGTTGGTAGAATGGCTCCAAGAATTGTGGAATTTACAATATGCCTTACCCTTCAAGTCTTCTGGTTTAGGCAAGTTGATTCCATCTTTGTATTCGAACGCTCCGGAAGCTAGCAGCTCATCGAACATCTGATCGCTGTGGGAGATATCGAACGGATATTCCTTTGGTGCGTAGGGTTTGTTGTAAGCCATGCCCCCAGTTGGTGCTGCCGGTCGCTGGTTTCGATTGGCCCTCACCATAGATTTTAGAACTATTGGTTTCTTGATGGGAACCATCTCGGCGGCGGCCACTTCAAAATATGGCGTTTCCTCCTCGGTGTAGCCTTCGAGCTCCAACTGGCTCACTTTAGCTGTGGGCGGCTTGACAAAGTTGTTGCGACCCGAAGCTTTCTCTTCTGCAAGCATCCTCTCATACCTCGTGCCTCTGTGCACAATGTCTTGCAGATCAAGGAATTCGACTTCGCTGAAGTGCGTTTTCAACGGGTATCTCAACGCTTTCTTCGCCATGTCAATGGCGTATCTCTCCTCCATGGGCATGCGGCATTTCATCCGTAGTTTCCTGAATCGCGCAATGAAGTCTTCAGTGGATTCGGTTTCCTTCTATTTGCATTCAGAAAGATCTGTGATGGTGACTTCTTGCTCCACTCGGTAGAACTGTTTGTGGAATTCTTCTTCCATCATGTCCCATGAGGTGATAGATCCCGGCTCCAAATTGGAGTACCATGTAAACGCTGATCCGGATAGTGAACTTCCGAATAATTCGTAATTTCAAATCTGCATACGGACCTTCTAGGAGCAAGCATTGGCTGGTGAATCGGCCAATGTGTTCCACGGTCGGAGCCCTCTTCTCTTCCCCTGAGAACAGAGAGAAAGATGGGACTTTGAACCCTTTAGGGAACTCCAAAGCATCGATATAATCAGGGTATGGTTTGCGATACTTCGGTCGGCCACCGGTTGGCCTTGGTTTCCCAGTTGTGGTGTAGAATTCATTCTCCACTTTCTGCATGCGCTCTTCCCACACCCTTGCTTGTTGTGCAGCCCTTTCGTCGACTCGTCTTTTGACTTCGTCTTCAAGGTTAATGTGGGAGACGGCTCTATCAGGTGTGGAAGATTTTGATGCAGACATCTGTGGTGGATCGATCTTTGGGCCATTGCCGCTGGCCCCTTTGGTATTCCACTTATCCCAATCAGGCGTTTGCTCCAACCGTTTGATTGGATTGTACGACGTCTTCCCTGACTGAGTCTCGATAAATGGTTTGATAGGCGTTTGTTGGTCGTAGGTAACCTCATGTTGAAGAGTATTCCTTGTTGCCGATGTGCTTCCTGTGGCCCCTAGTTTATTCTGGGCCGATGAAGACATACTGAATAGTGGTTTAGCCATCGAGCCGAACGTGAGGTTGGGCATGGCTTCTTTATCGCCGACCTTTGCTTTCCCATTATCGGTGTTGGGAGGTGGGCGATCTTCGCCTACTTGGGAAGCAACGGCCATTCCTTTAGCTTTCTCCAGCTGTTGTGCAAGTCGGTCAGAAACCTTGCTTTCCATCTCTGTGAATCCTTCCTTCATGGATCTCTCAAAGTCCTTCTTGTTTCCTGAGAGAGATAGCAACAGCAGTTCGATGGGTCGGTTCTGATTTTCGATGTTCTTCTGACTCTCCAGGAAAAGAGCCTGCGCAGCTTCGGCTTGATTTGTGTTGTACTGCAACGTCTGATTCAAGCTCTGTCTGAAATCGTCTTGTGTCTGAGCCATGCTGCTGATGGCCGTCATCAACTCGTCGCGCGTAGCTGATGATGGTGATGTAGGAGATTGGCTCCGTGGTCTTCCAGAAGCATTGGATCCAGCAGGGGTATGCTCCTGATTCGCCATGTAGGAGGCGTAGCACTTTGTCCCACTGGGCGTGCCAATTATGTTGACCCTAATTTCCACGTAAGGAAATCTTACTTTCTTGTGTGCGCGGACGTGCCACCAATAGCACCGTTGCGGTCTATTGGACTTGTATTTGAGTGAATGCGCTCTTTGACCTCTTATCAAACGATTGTGCTAGACAGGGGATATGCAACGAGTAAGTCTAGACAAAGGTTCTTTTTTGCCTTTGGGCGATAAAGGACTTCAATTAATTCAAAGTGCTACACGAATAGTCTAAGGAGTAAAATCCTTATTGAAATCTAAGAACAAGAGCAATGAAAGTAAAATAAATACAACCGGGATGCGCGTCGGCTGCGGATAAAGGAGAACTAGATCGGCCTACTCCCTGCGTCGTCGTGAAAGCGCGATACTTGTGATCGGCTGCGTCCGGAAGCGATACTCATGATCGTCCCTTGGAAGTTCGGTGCTCGTGACCGTCTTCTGCGTCGGTGCCTTACGGCGAAATCTGGTTGCCTTGCGGCGAAATCTGGTGCCTTGCGGCTAAATCTTTTTAAGGATTTGTGTTGAGGGATCGGGGATCCTTTTCTTGAAGAGGAGCCTTCTCTTATATAGCAGATCCCTATGGACTGGGCTCTGACTTGGGCGGCAAGCAATGAATCTCCCAGTTGAATTCTACTTTCTCTTTTCTTGACAATCCTTCCTAAACCAGGTTTGTTGACAATCCTTCTTTACTTCTGACTTGATCTCCTTCGGCCTACGGGGAATATTTTCCCAATATCTTACCAAAACCCTAGCCGCCGAAATCAAGCCGATTTCCTCCCAAACACGGGATTCTTCCATCATCAATCCGCCTTCTGCTGGGCTTTGGCCACGAGAAAGCCTTACATTTTCTACTGCACTCAAGCCCAGTAGTGTGCTTGGTCCAATTGCACAATTCGGGCCCAAACAGCGTTCATGACATTCACGCTCCAACTTGAGGGGGAGTGTTAAAGAGTCTTCTACTTGTCAAAGGAAATATCTTTGTATTTAGATTGTAAACCCTAGATGGTAGTATCCTTGGTACACAAGGAAACCTCATTGTAAATGTACACCAATTTTGTTATCAATGAATTATTCTGGGCATTTACTTTTCTACATAGGTTTTGTACCCTTAATTCTGAATGGTTCATTTTGTATTATAATTTTGTTGTTAAGAAAAGGATGAGGCGTACGACTTTTCTCACTATCAACTGCGATGGTAGTTAGCATGCATGCAACGTATTTAAATTTAGTGCACTACCAAAAGTCTAGATATCTCATTTATAACAAAAGCGACTGTCTTATTTGTCAGTACTACACTGAATTATTAAGCCAATAATGAATTAAGCCACCAAATTCTTTCTAGTTGCACGGTCACTCACGCAAATGATTAAGAGCTGGGATCGGTAGATTATCCTCGCGGTCATGTTGATCGAGAGAGTTAACCACAATTGAAAAGATTGATTGTCAGTTTGAAGTTTGCCGCTAGCGAGCTAGCAGCTAGTACCAAAGTCAGATATATTTCTATTAATAAAGGAAAATCTAGAATGCGCTAAATAGATTGAATTGTGTAAACCATCGATTTGCATCAGCCACTTGACATTTGGGTGTAGTAATGGTGATAGTAATTAGCAACCGCTCCTTGACGACGACCCTTGGGTCTGGTGACCACGGAATTTGATTTTATCTGTATCTAGTCATATGGTTAGGAGGAGTGTTGTTTCGAATTGACTTTGGGATGTAGGATATTAATTATTTGAGCCAATTATTAATTTATCTCATCTAATACTACACTTTAAGCACTAAAGATCTTCTCTGCGCCTTTCCAACATACACCAATGTAATTTATCTCATCTGTAAATAAGTGCACGTCCCACGCCGAAAAGCCACATCTACTAGGTAATGGTACATAGAAATCCTAGGTCCTAGTTGCAAAAACAATATTGCCCTAAAAATCCAAAAATCTATCATATAAATCTATATTTTTCATTCAAATTCAAGTTGTGAAAAATGTAACTTTGGGGGGAAACGAATTTTCTCTCTGTAGGACTTAAAATCTAGTCCTTAAAACCAAACCTTGATTTACAGCCATTGGATTTTGAACTAATGGCTAGGAGAAAAAGAAACTTTTTTGGTGTGGCCCATCAATTTGCTTCAATTGGGCAGCTACCGGACCAACTGGTAGAGATCTTTACTGTGGGGGGAAATATACACCCTCCACTACTGTTTTCACCTTGAGGTGGCACTTGCGAGTTCCATCATTTTTTTATCTGTATATATATATATCTTTTGTTGATATTTGATACGTTGCCTTCACCATTTGAAAATATATGAACATCATGTATTCACGGTAAAAAGAAATTAGAAAATTATATTTTTCTTGTCATCCAAACCCAAAAATATGGAGGAGAATTTCCAAAGTGCTGAAAGAGGGGCACATTAGAAAATTATGCATATTTTCTCCTATACATTTCCTTCTATCTTTTTCCCTTTGCTTTTTCCCCAACAAGCTAAAAAGGTATTTGAGTAGATACATATAAAGGATTCATTCAAACTCCCTATCCTCATCTTGAAATTTAAGAAGAGTCGTAATTACGTGATGTTTTCTATATATACCACTTGGGCACTACTAGTACATTCTTTAAATTTGCATGGCATTGGTAAATAACCATGCATATGACCTGCGGCGCACGCCATATTCAAAATCGGAACATGGGTGAATCATGTGATGGGTGCGGCGCACCACATTAATATACATGGACCCTTGTTGTTCATATGAGTTGCGTGTAGGTACTTTGCTTGCTCATTCGAACGTTGTTAACTTAAATTTCAGTCAAATATGATAAGTTAGTCACATATATAGTCAAATATTGGATGAAAAGGACATCAACTTTTTCAAGTAATTATAGATCTAGACTATTACTCTACTCTCTAATTAGAAAGCTACTCGGCGACAATACGTAGCACCTGACCGAAATCATACTGTAGTAACTAGGAAGGAAATTTCTCAGCTCGTGTTAGACTTTTTTCGGTAAGAAATCTTGTTTTGACTTGTGTCGTTGCATGTGCAATTCTGACCAATTACCCATAGGAGCAATGACTTATCCAATAGAAACTCTTTAATGCAAGAAGCTAAAAACAAAATTTATATATATATATATATATATATATATATATATATTGGACTATACGTACTGATTGCATCAACTTTTAATAAAACTTAATTATTTTTCATTTGACATCTAAACAAAGAATTACCATGACTTCAAAGGGTAGCTACGGATGCAATCACTCCACGGATTATCATCGTCGCTCTCTTGCCCTAAATCCGAAACCGCTTTCCAAACAAGACTCCCAACTTTAAACCCGGTTCCAAACGCCAGCATCCAAACCCTATCTCCTTTCTTCACTCTCCCTTTGGCTTCAAAATAAGCCAACTCATAAAACACAAGACTACTCGACGTGTTCCCGAACCGGTGCAAACTCATCCGAGCCGGCTCGGTCAACTCGTCACTCAGTCCCAAAACCCTCCCGACCTGCTCTATCACCGCCTTCCCGCCGGTGTGAATACAAAAATGATCGAAAGCCGTAGTGAAATCGGGGACCCTCGGTTTACACTCGCCCCGCATTGTCGCCGAACAAATCACCGAGAACAAGTACAGACCGAGTTGGCTCAGCGGTAGAACTCGGGGAGCAAGAATTTTGATGTGCTCGCGGAGATATTTTCCAGCAACCGGAATCAAGTCTTTGGTGAGTGAAAACCCGGTATTGCCCTCGTCGTCCTCTTCTTGAAACGCCGCTTTGTAGGCTCGGTCGCTCGCTCCGTGATGAGTCCGGAGCGAGTGAACGAGTTTCATCTTCGCAACTCGGCGACAACTCGGATCATTTGTGATCAAAGCCGCGGCACAACCAACGCGAAAAATACAATTTGTCACGAGCATTGGTCGGTTGTCACCAAAATACCAATTCAAGCTAATGTTTTCTGTTACGACCACAAGAGCGTAACCGATAGTTTTGCTTCTCTCTAGTAAGTTGACGGCTAAGTCGATGGAGATAACACCGGAGCCACATCCCATGCCGCTCAAATTATACGTTTTCACGTCGGGTTTGAGCTGGAAATGGTTGACAATGAGGGACGTGAGAGATGGCGTGGGAGAGAAGCTACCGCATGTGACTATGAGGATGTCAATACGACGTGGGTCGATGGCCGTTTTGGAAAGGAGAGAGTTGACGGATGAGAACATGCCTTGTTTGGCTTCTTCAAAGGCGGATTCGAGCTTTGCTTCGGGGTTGGATTTGAAGACGAATTCGGGTGCGTAGGTTTCGTTTCCTAGCCCCGATTTGAGATAGATTTTGCGCATGAATTCTTGGCTTTCGGTGCTGAAACGGTTCGTGCTGAGCACGAAGGATTGGGAAGATTCGTAGTTGCATTTTTGGTTGGGGTTTGGTTTGAAGCATGAGAAGTCGAGGAGGAAGATTTTGTTGGGACGAGTGGTGTAATAGTAAATAATGGAAATGAAGAGGCACCAAATGCAAGAACAAAAAAGTGTGGGGTATGTGGAGAAAAGTGATGCAAGAAAAGCTTGGTGGATTTGGAAATTGAAAATGGACGATATCATGTTTTTGATTTCTTAAGCGATAATAGCAATTAGGTAATGAAGATTGTGGTGAAGATGTGGGGAATTTATATAGACTATAGTTTTCAAAGCTGACTTTTCATATAATGACTTCATCGAGAGAACTAATTGGAGTTCTCTTCTTCTGGGGTGGTGACAGTTGGGAAGATGAAAGTTATTGTCTCACTGATGAAGACTTTAATATAACCCCCTATATGCTACCAAATTATACATAGACACCTTCTCTGTGCTCTATAGCTGTGATTGTGCATGTTCTTTTCTGAAGGGTTGATGATCGATTGCCATATTTTTTAGTCAACGACGCTAACATTATGTATTGTCTCGACATAATGTGAATACATTACTATATGAAGGAAATTGAGGTTTCATCCCATAACCAATTGGCAATGGGGGAGTAGCTCAATCCTTTGTGAATATCATCAAGGTCCCTTCACTAGCCAATGTGAGACTTTTATCACACTACATTCTCAACACACCCTCTCACACGTAGCTTGAGATCACACTACGTACATTTTCAACACGCCCCCTCACGCGTGACGACTTTCAAGCCAACGCGTGAACAACAAACATATGGGATGTGGAGCACTTGAGGCCATTACGCCAACACGTGAGCAACATTGGTTTGATATCATAAAGGAAATTCAGGTTTCATCCCAAAACCAATTGGCAATGGGGGGAGTAGGCCAATCCTTTATAAATACCATCAAGGTCCATTCATTAGCTAATGTGAGTCTTTTATCACACTACATTCTCAACATTATTAAGTGAAATAAAAAATCATTAATTACCTAGAAAATTTATTTCGTGATGGACATCAATATCTAGGGTGATGGTCGATTGCCATATTTCTTAGTCAACACAGTATCTTCACAGAATATGAACATTTCAACCCAAATCAATTGGCCTATTAGCATTTCTTGGTTAACCCACGGAAACAAGCGAAGTGTTGTACAAGATGAGGAAAGTACGTACTGACACTCACTACTTACAGTTGAGACATTTAAGAGACATTTGACTTGGACTTTATTTTATCTTCAAATTGAAAATTTAGGTTGGCTTTTGCATGTTGTCACATATTTGATTGTGATGGAGTTTGGAATATATATATCCTTGAGGCTGCGGAATTCCCTTCTATTAAGTCAATTACTTAGTCTCCAAAGGCTCATATGATAGGAAGGACATGATGGCTTCGGTTAGACTACAATTAGTTTGACAAACTCTTTAGGCTAAACTATCACGATTAGGGATGGCAGAAATTCCCAACAGACCCACCCCTAATGGGGGAAAAATTCGCAAAGAAACGGAGAACGAGAATCCCATCGGCGAAATATAAAATTCCCTAGTGGGGATGGGGCGGGGATTGTATTGTCATCCCCATCCCCATACCCGCACCGATAGTTCATTTTTGGTATTTTTAAGTAATAAATTTTTATTTAAATTCATACTTTTTATTTTTCTTCAATAAATAAATTTGAATTTGATATTAGAAAATAAAAAATTAACTTTACTAGTGTGTAAAAAATGTTGATATGGATGGGCATGGGGACGAGGAATTTCCAACCTTTCAAATAGGGGATGAGGACGGGGATGGGGGAGGAGAGGGGGAACGGGGATGGAGATATTAATGGCAACCTGTTCCCAACCAGCCCCATTGCCATCCCTACTCACGATTTGTAATTTTCATTAGATATGGATGATGAGGAAATATAACAAGTTGGTGGGAAGTACTAACACTCGATCGTTACTTTTTGTTGGGAACATTTAAGAGCCCTATTGACCTTGACTTAATTTTATCTTAAAAAATCAAAACATAAGACTAGTCTTACTAACTCGAAATTTGAATTGACACAAGGAATTGATTCCTTATTATCTTATCTTCTTATCCCCATTCGCGATGTAAACATGGCCTAATCATGCAATGGATACTCATTTGATTTGTTTGTGATCTGCAGACAATCCTCCCTTCGTAGTATGTGAATCAAGCTTAGGGTTCATTTGATACTTATTAGGAATCTAGATTTGGATTTTGGAATGCAGAACAACACTAAACTATTACGATGAATGCATGCTAGGATTTGAGCAAATTTTAGCATGCATAATTTAGGGCATGTTTGGCATTGCTTTCGCGAAAGTGATTATGGCTTGAAAGTGATTTCGCGAAAGTTTTCGGCCAAAAAGGCATTTGGTAAACGCAAACGAATGTGATTTCGGGCCATAATCACTTTCACGAAAGCTGATTATCGAAAGCAGGCCAGGGGTAGCTTTCATAATTAGCTTTCAATTGGGGACACGCTCGGCATTTTCTGAATTCTTAATGAAACTTTTTTTTTCCCATTTTAACCTTCTAAAACATTTTAATTTACACCCAAAAAACCCTAATACCCCAAACTTTCATTCATAGCCGACATCTGCAAAACCTCCATCGTCCCCGACTTCTGCAAAACTTCCACATCCTCCCAAACTTCTGTAAAACCTCTAGTTGACACCCATACTCTGACACCGAACTTCTGCAAAACCTCCAGGCGATGACCATCTTCTGCCGCCACATTCTCCAACGCCCATCTTCCACCACATCCTCTAGCCGACGCCCATCCTCCACTGCCATCTTCTAACACCAAGAAGCCGCTGCCATCTCATGCATTTTATTTTATTTTGTATTTGTCACACATTCATGAGTCAAGCACTAACTATAGGATGGTCACATTATCATCTATACCTTGATGTAAGTCCGATGTATATTTTTGATCATTAAATTCCTTGTTTCGGATGCCTTGTATGTGTGTGATAATTTATAATGTTGAAGTGGTTAATTAAGGCACCGGTTGAGTGTTTAGGAAATGGTTCAAAAAGAACTTTGTCTCATTATTTTCAAACTACGTCGTTTCCCTTCCACTAGATGTCTGACACGTTTCCTCTGGTGCATGTACCGATTGTTCTTCGACGTTCATTGCAGCTTTTGGGAAGGTTTTGAGGCACTTTATTGCATTAGGTTTCTATTGTCTCTTGGTTCAGTCGCTGTTCATTGAACATCTCTTATATTGCCTCAAATTCTCTCCAAAATTCCCAGAGTTCTCAAAAACCTCTCGGTTCAGAAAATTCCCCATTTCCAAACTTCCCAAATCATGTTGTTCCTCCTTGCTCTCACGTCCTTAGCCCATCTGTACTTCAACTCTGCGGACTCTGACGATGAAGGTTCAAGTTATTATACCAGAATCCCCTCCTGCTGAGCCCGCAACCTCCTCTGTCTCTGCTGTCGGTTCGGTCTTCAACGGTGCTGGGCCATCTCGTCCAGTTACATCAATTCCTGACGATGATGAGTCACCCCCATCTGAACACTCGCTCCATACCGAACCTGTAGAAACTGCTGCTCTTGCCGATCATGCCGAATCTGCTGAACCTGCTTCACCTGTCGAACCAGCAGCACCCATTGAAACGCCCAAGGAGAAGAAGAAAGGTCGAAAGAAGGTGAAAGCAAATCGACAAAGGAAGTCCCCTCAAAACCCTATGCTTTTGGTCAATCATACTCGATTTGTGAATGAAAGCGCGCGAAGGTACTATGACCAAGTCTCCACACGCATGGTTGTTACCGAGCGTGCGTATCCAATTCTTGACTTCTCTCATGATTTAGTCACATCCCTAGGTCTAGGATGGGTCCAAGATGTTGTTAGGCACTTTAATTTAAATAATCTCTTGTCGGTTCCCCCAAGTTCATTCAAGTTTAATCTCACAGTTGTTAGAGAATTCTTTGCCAATTTTCCTAAATTAAATGAATTCTCATATGATGTGGAAATTACTGTGAGAGGTCGTGTCATAAGCTTCAGTCCTGCCATCATTTATGAATATTTTGGTTTCAATAGCTTTGATAACCATAATGCTTATACTGATTATCTAGAAGAGTCAAGTCGGTTTCTCATGGCAGATTTCTCTGTCATTGCATTTCATGATCAAGAGTTGGTGTTAGCATTAGGTGATAAGCCATGTAGGTCTCACTTGTCTCCAAGTTATCGTTTGCTGTTACACTTCATTAAGACCAATATTCTGCCAACCGGCAATGCAGCAAATGTGACTTTGGAAGCCGCTAGACTAGCCATTCTCATCCAGCATTCCAATTCCGTTTGGTCATATTATCTTCGATTCAATCTTGTCTAAAACGCGCAACACTGGAAAGATTGAAGGCACCCGTGCTTCAATTGTTTTTCCATGTTTCATTCACCATCTGTGTGAGAGGGCAGAGGTGCCAATGGATGAATCGCAGGATGATTACATGTGATTGAAGGGTTCGATGACTGAGGACCTTCTGAAAAAGAGGGAGAAAGCTGCTATAAATGCGCGGAGTGCTAAACTGTCCATCGGACCAGTTTCTCCAGCTAATCTGCCTTCACCGATTAATGCTGCGGTGAAGAAAGCTCTTAAGGAAATTAGTGCTAAACGAAAGAAGAAGTCTTCGCAGCGTTTCTTGAAGAAAAGGAAAATCTGATTGTGTGTGTTTTGCCTTTTGTCTAGTCTTTCCTTTAAGTTAATGTTTGTGTGGTGTTCTTTTCTGTTAATTTCAGTCTGGTCATCAACAATTTCGGTTTAAATGATATTTTGCTGGGGTGTACCTTAATTGCCCATTTTGAACATTGGGGCTTATTTTGCTGTGGCTAGTTTTCCTTCTGTGTTAACTGTTAAATTGTGTCTAGTCGCTGTTTTAAGAGGGAGTGCTCTCTCATTGATGCTTATGTGTTTAAATGCTCCGTTTGTGCTATTCTCTTTCATTGCTCCTTAATTCTTACTTGTTGATTGATCTTTACTTATACTTCCATTGCTTATCTTACTCATTGTTTATATCCTTTGTCTTGCCATGACAAAAAGGGGGAGTAGATATTTCAATCACATGCTCTATCACTTAGGGGGAGTAATTTTTTAGCATATGTGTTCACTCTGATTTGATTATGCTAGTTAGGGGGAGAATACTCTATTGCATACTGTTTTGAGCTTATTTGCAGGTACATTGTGACTAGTCAGTATAGTATAGCTTTGGTGAGTGTTGAGCGATGTGAGTTATGTGGTTGTTTTTGTCAAGGAAAGCCAAAGGGGGAGATTGTAGGTTATTTTGTAATTGGTTGTCCTTGTGACAAAAACATTGTAAAATATGTAACAAACTCAATTAGTCATTAAGGTTATATTTTTAGATCTTTAGGATATTGAAGAATCTTGGAAGATTGAAGATTGAAGATGCATTCATATATAACATTCTTTTGCATAGTCTTTCTGTGTGAAAACCTTTGTCCTTTATGAAGTAAGTCAAAACGTTTTAAACACTTTAAAGCTTTGGACTTGTTCTTACAAGAATAAGGATTTTAGGATTTTCGTGACTGGTCATCTATTTCATGCACGTGAAGGTTGACTGCTTTTCTAACAGATTGATTAAACAGCCCATGCTTTTATCCTCCGGTTAGTCAACTTCACCCCACTCACTCGGATCTGCCTAGGTTTTATTAAAAGTGAGTTTTAAGGATTAATCTTGGCCGTTTGTTTCTTATCCTCTTATGTCTATAAAAACATAACCTCATCTTCCATCAAAGCTAGGGTTTTCAAGTATTATTTCACAAAAATCTTTTGAAAAACTCTCACCTTTGAGCATACCTTCCTCTCCAGTTTCATCTTGTCTTCTTGAGTGCTTTTAGCTCACTTACATAGAAGCATCATATGAATTATGAGGACTGTATGAGTTGATAAAACCTTTGTTTTCCAAAGTCAGTTTCATTGAAAATATTCTAGCTATCTTTAGAAGAAGGTTTATCTTTCCTAGATTCGGCTTGTTTTTGAAAGTTCATATACTTGAGTCGGATTCAGAGTGTGCAACTAGAGTCTTCCATGTTCATAGACTTAGTTGAGTCCTAGAGGTCATTGACCTTAGTTAGTTTGCTGCCCAGTTCATAACCGTAGCAGTAAACACAGTTACTGTTCATTTTCCTGAAGCTTTGTAGCTTTCTGGGAATGCAACTGTGACTGGTCATAAATCACCACTGCATTCATATTAAGGTGTCGCGTATAGGAATACTTGTGTATGTCCGTATATCGTGTTGACCAAGCAAGCATCCATTGGTTGAAATCTTGTATTGGGCATCTTTTGCCATTTCACAGTGGAAGGCCGGTCTTCTCATAGACCCCCGATTTTTTATCCCTTAGTAGATTTTTCTGGGTACTAAAACTCTGTATCCATCTTTGTCTATCGTTAAACATTCGGCTTAATTAAAATTGGATTTAATTTTTGCACCAATTCACTTAACATGCAAACTGGACAATTCTGCCTGACTGGTCATCTTAACTGTTGCATTAGAAACGCTCAGGGGCGGAGCTACTAATGCACCAGGTGCCGCTTGGGCATCCCCTCACTTTTTTTAATTTCTTTTTTAAGTATATGTGGTAGTGTCATAATATGAGCCAAGCAGCAATGAGTCAAATCAAAAGTCATACATGTTTATTATAAACAACAAATAAGCCCTGACTCCACCGACTCCAACATTGATGATTCCAAAAAAAAAATTAACCCACCGAGACTGACTCCACCGGCCAGAAGACAAAGAAGGAGGTGAAGATCAGTGACTAACCAAAGAAGGAGCTTTAAAACCCTCAATAAGCGGAGTGAATCTGTTGGTGAAGAGGAGATGGAAGACAATCCAATTTCAAATGTGCACTCCTCTATGTTCAGAGAACCCGAGAATTTGGAAGGCCATGGTGAAATTGAAGGATACAATTTTAATCAGGGAGTGGACTATCCTCGCCTCCTCGGTTCCATGCTCTCCACTGGCATCCAGGCCTCCAATCTTGGAGATGCCATTCAAGTCGTCAACCAAATGGTATGTCGTTTCCCTCACCAAACCAAACTTCATCGTCCTTTAGTTTTGTGGTTTTGTGCCTAAAAACCGTTGTTTTAATGACATTGAAGCGAGATTGGAGCCTGGCCGACTAAGCTGTAGTTGAAGAAGATTGTAGTGCGGATGAAAGGGACTTGAGCTACAGCAAGTCGGTGAAATACAAAGTGTTTTTGGGTTTTACTTCGAATTTGGTTTCTTCTAGGATTAGAGATACAATTAGGTACTTGGTGGAGCACCATATGGTGCATGTTGTGGCCTCTGCCTTCTGTAGTTCGTTTCCTCTAATCTGTTAATTTTGGCATCCCCTGGTTGGGAATCTTGGCTCCGCCACTGGAAACGTTGGTTTGATTTAGTTGTAATTGTGGATAGCTCGCGAATATCTAACTCACTGATTTCGTTGAGGACCTAAGTTGGCATAGCATCTGAGTGCTGTTGAACAAATCACAAGCATTCACATGTTACATCTATCAAGTGCTTAACCTAAGTAATTTGTCAAGTTCATCACAACGGTGACTGGTCATCTTTGTGATTATTGTTTGTGCTGTTTGTTGAACAAAACCACCCGTTATGTGGACTCCCAAAGGTGTATCTATCTTCATTGACTATTGTCGTAAGGAGGTGCAACCATGGCACTCTATAACTATATAAGAAGACATGGTGATCATCATTTTGATGAAATTGAAGATGACAATGACATTCAAGGTGAACAAAATGAGAGGGAGGTTGATGCCCAACAAGAAGATAGTCAAGGTGCACAAGAAATGGAGGCTTTGAGAAATAACATTGCCACAAGTTTAATGAATTCCGTAGAATAGGAAATTTGTATGATTATGTATTTCAATTTTCTTTGTTGACAATATTATGACAAATTTATTAAAATAGATATTCAAGAATATGTTTGTTTTGGTCTCACAGCATTTTCCTAAAAAGGTTTACCAAACACCTAAAACTGATTATTGTGATCCAAAGTAGTTTTAACAGAATGTTTACCAAACGCCAAATTGATTATCACGAAAGCTGATTTCACGAAGGTGATTTCGCGACAGCACAGAAATGCCAAACGGGCCCTTAGTCTTGTCCACAAAATTGAATACAAATCTCCAAAGGCTCGTTTAGAATGACTAGATTGGCTTGCATTAGACTAATTAGTCATATAACTATATTTATGCAATCAAGGACACGAAAATGAAACCTAGTGGATAGATAATGAATCCACAATTTTAGCAATATGGTGGATTATAGAAGACAGCATGCACTTGAGTGCTTTGCATGAACTACAAAGCTGATTATTGATTTGTTCTTTTCTCACCATAAAAAATCCAACGGCATGAATGAATTAATCCCTTCTTTTCAACTTGGGCGAAGACGCATGTCAGAAAATTGAGAGAAAATTGAGAGAGAAAATCTCTATATTGATGAACAAGTATTACAATACAATTGCTTGATGAAGGCTAAACTATCTCTTACCATTTATACAACTCAACTAAAACAATATGGGAACACTTAAACCAAACTTAACATAGAAAAGACCAAGCTATCCTTCTCCTTTCCTTTCTCTAACACTATCTGTTAAAGCTTCCCCCTCAATCGATGCTGGGATACACAAGCAAAGATTGAAACGATCACTTCCAACAAACTGAAGACATAGGTCGCCACTTTGGACTGCCTCATTAACAAATTGTGTTTCGAGAGCAGTAATCTCTTCATTCAAAGTTTGATTCCCATCTGTGTGTCCATGAAAGCTTTAAAATCCCTAGGTTCAGAAGCTCCATAGGTAGCTGGCACCCAAGTAAAGCCATCATTGGATCTACGGACCATTGGATGAGTAGAAATAGGTTCAGTAGCAATAAGGCTAGAAGCACTTGCTATATGATCAATTGCAAAACTTTTCCATGCTTCTAACTTTTCCGTGATTATATTCAAGTCTGCGAGCTTCTCAAAAATATAACCTGGTGGATTTGAGCTGAACCTATCAGTTTCTTCATCCATAATTTTCTTAACAAGATCATCCCGAACTGACTCATTTTTGTTGCTTGTACTTTCCTCATCAGAGCTTGTGAACATACTATCACAACTGATCCCAATTTGTTCACATTTTTTGATTGTTGAAAGAATATTGTCTGCATGAGATACAGATTCAGAACCTTCACTATAAGAGAAGCAATTGTCAGGCATTTCATCTTCAATAGACAAATTTTCATCAAGCCACCATGTGTTTTTAGAGCGAGATACCCAAAAAAAAAAAGAACTCCTGTTTAAACGCATCCAAACTGCAAGAGAGGATTTAGAATGCACAATATAAGCAACTACATTATCTAAAATAGATTCCAAGAGAAGATGCAACAGTGCCCTATCATTTTGTGTCAAGCTTTGTACTCATATGTAACCTCAGCAGTAAGACCATGAGTTTCAGAAATGATATGCTTAGAAGTAAGACCATGAGTTTCAGAAATGATATGCTTAGCAGGACACTCAGTTGTCCCGTGATCAACATAGCCAAATAAGTCCTGCCCTACAAGAAGAGCCTCGAAATTGAAAGCTCCATTTCAAATAGTTGCTATTATTCAAGCAAATGGTAATATATCCATTGGTACTAAATTCACTATCTTCCTTTAGAAACTGACAAAGCAGATGCCACACCACAAAGACAAATCTTTGTGATACTCAACAAATACCAAAACTTCTTCAAATCCAAATCCAATTCCATATTGACCTTAGGCTAGCTTATAATTAAATGCGAGTAATTAAAAGATGGGAGCTGTTAGGTTACTATATAGAAATGAATATGGGGACAAAATGAATGTCAGAGGCACGAGCCAATGCAGATGTAATACATTTGGTTGAATCTCTTTCAGTGACCAATTAAATACAAATTGAAGAATTCTACGAATAGTGGTACAATCGGTAATACTTTTTGGTAGATAGTACTTTTACTTATGAGAGAGCCAAATTGTTATTTTGTGTTTGGTAACAAAAAAAAGGAGACTTTTTATGGGAGGAACTTAGATGCTGAAGAATGTGCATTTATAAATACTAAATGATGACATGGCCCAATAAAATGGTGACATGTGCTACATTTGCTTTTGCCTAACCTTGTATCCAAACACCCTCTTTCTTCTCCCTTTGTGTTTCTTTCCCCAACAAACACCCACGTGAGTCTCCACTGACCGATTCCACTATTGAGGCCACTGCACTTAACCCACCGGCTCATTCGACCTTACCTAACTTACCACCAAACCCAAAACCCACAAAAGGTTCTCAGCTTTCTTCAATCTTTCAAACCAATAACCCCGTAGAAATCTATGAGATTTTAATTTTTCAAAACCCGAATTGTTTTTTGAGTTTTCTTCAATCTTGCCCAAATGCCAACTTCTCTGAATTGAATAATTGAGCTTGTGGATAGGTTCCGATTTTTGATCATTTAATTGTTTGCTTTCAATCTTGTTTGTTTGATGAATTAGAATTGGTCAATGAATTGTGCAGTTTTTGATGTTTTTTTGTTCAGCTCTATTGTTGTTTAATTGTGGGATGTTGTTGATGGACGATTTTTTGCCTCTCCGAAAAAATGGGAGGGTCGGATAAGGCAAGACAATTCATGGTTGTTCTATGTTCGTTCTGTTTCTTGAGATACTAGGAGGATGATAGAGGAGAAATAAGAAAAGGAGATCAGAGGTTGAAGATACGCATAGGGAGAAGAAAGAGGGTGTTTGGATACAAGCTTAGACAAAAACTCAAGATGACACATGTCATCATTCCATTGGCCCACATCATCATTCAGCATTTGTAAATGCACAATCCTCAGCACCTAAGTTCCTCCCACTTTTTATTGAAGTAGCTTTGAATAAAAGCCACTTAACAATGGCAAACTTAGGGATAGTTTGGTAGGGCTGAAATTATTTTTAAAACTGCTTCTACTGTGCTGCGAGAATAAGCAGCTGAAAAAATAAGCTGTGAAGCGTTTGGTAAAATAATTTTTAAAAACTGTTGTGAATAGAAAAGGCAGAAGTTTGGTATTTGGTAAACTTTTATATGAAATTATTGTTGTTGTGATTGTGTATAATGAATAATAGGGACATGATCTAAATATGGTGTTTATTTATTTGTTTGGCAAATATAAAACATTATTTCTTTTCTTAATTCAATCCAAATAAAATAAAATAAACAATATTATCATAAAATTTTATCACCAAAATAGATTATACTTACATAAAAAGATAAAACCTTTGATTGATATAAGAGTATCTAAGATCAATATTACATACAAATGTCTAATTAGATGCACTCATCAAACTTGTGGCTATGCTATTTCTCAATGCTTCCATCTCTTGTGCACTACCATCATAAAGCTGTTATCGGGTTCATATTGGACATGCTTCCATCTCTATGAAGTGGGTTGCCAAACAAACTCCAATAGATAAACACACGTTTCAATACAAACTAGCATAATACCCAAAAAGATTCATCCACATTTCAATCAAAAGCACCACACATCAATGCAACAATCAAACGAATCTGAAACCACACAAGCATTCATGTGCATAAAGCGAATGCATTTCAATACAGATAACCATTACACTAAAAGCATTACATCAAACATCCAATGCCCTACAAAATTCATAGCATGGGAAACATGATAGATAGTAATTAACCTAAAAACTCCCAAGAGTCAAAGGTGCGGCATCTTGCGTGTGAGTGCAACCAATTTCAACAATATCCTTGAATTCATTAGCCTGGTCCCATAAAACAGATAGAAAATCAAAAACAAGTATTCACCTCTCATGAAGATTCGATACATGAGAATTAATCAATCTGCTTTTAAGGAACAGAAAAGATAACCAAACCTTTAAATGTAGTGTAGTACGCAAAGTTTTCAAATTTGGTATCAGCCTTGAATTGACTTTTGTTGTAGCTGCAATGTGCATGACCTGGAAACCACTCAGAGCAATTGACATAAACATTAGAAATGAAGGAGGAAACAAACTAGTAGAATTCGAAAAACAAACCGAAAAATGTTTACAGTTGGGAAGGTGTCATTAGAAGATTGTGATCTATTAACATGGTCATTGGGGTGCACAAACTTATCTCTGCACTTATTGCCAAGTATCTCATCTGCTTTGTTGGCAATGGCCTCATTGGCATTCATGTTGCTTTGAGTTCCACTACCAGTTTGCCATATCACAAGTGGAAAATGCTCATTCAGCTTTCCCTCTGCAACTTCCTGCGCAACTTCCATTATTGCTTTCCCTATTGTTGGGTCAAGCCCATACTCCATGTTTACCTGCACTCCACCATCCACATCATAAACTCAGCTACGCATATCATCAAACACCTCATAGGCATCCCAATCCCAAACTCCACAAAACCAAAAAAGAAGAAACATTTGCAGCACATTTCTTGAGGACGCCAAACGCACAAACTATGGGTTCGGGCATTCGTTTGCGCTCGCCGCCGACATCTTGAAAAACCCAGAATCATCACCATCTCTTCGTCGCATCCTGAAAAACCCAGAACCATCACCATCTCTTCGTCTCCATCCCGTAAAACCCAGAACCATTACTATCCTATCCCAAAAAGCCCAATACCATCTCAAAAAACCATCTACTTACCCCATCCCACATACACCCATAACCAAATTAATCAAATTCACATACATCTGGTTCTGAACCTCCTATATACACCCTAAATTTAAAATAGCAAAACAGCAGCGAGTAGAGAATGATAGAGAGTATAAACGGCAGAGAGGAGTACTGGTTTTTGAAGCTTCTGTTTTCAACCAGACCTGCCAAATGATGCAGATCCAATAAGAAGAAGATGAAGGAGAAAATGGTGGAGAGGAGAAACGACAAAGATAAGAGAAGACCCAATCCATTTAACTGTTACAACACGAGTGGGTGCTTTGAAAATAAGCATAGTCCCATAAGCTATGAAACACCCGCTTCTGCTTCTGTCGTCAATTCAGCTGCAAGTTGCAGCTGGATTCTAAAAGAAGCCGCTTTTGTGGCTTTACCAAACACCAAAATTATCCCAAAATTATTTTTTAAGTGTTTTTTTAATAATTTAAGTGCTACCAAACTAGCAACTAGCACTTCAAAGCTCCCAAAAAGGAGCTTCTTATTTAAGCTACAAAATGACTTTGCATCCATACAAAATGATCTTTACTTTTCTTTTATTTACATTGCATGTCCACATATTTACATTGCACACCTATTTTGTATAATGACCTTTTTAGACACTATACACATTCATAAAAGCTTTAAATAAAAATTTACCAAACACTTCACAGCTTTTTTTTAAAGCAGCTTATTCTCAAAGTACAATCAACTTATTTTTGAAGCTGCTTTAAAAATAAGTTCAGTTATACCAAACTAGCCCTAATGTACATCAACTAAGTTTACCATGATTTCAGTGGGTACCTATTAATGCAATCACCCCATGGATTGTCACACTCTTGTGGTAAATCCGAAAGTGCCTTCCAAACAAGACTCCCAACTTTAAACCCTGTTCCAAAGGCCAACATCCAAACCTTATCTCCTTTCTTAATTCTCCCTTTGGCTTCAAAATAAGCCAACTCATAAAACACGAGACTACTCGAAGTGTTACCGAATCGGTGCAAACACATCCGAGCCGGCTCAGTCAACTCGTCACTCAGTCCCAAAACCCGCCCGACTTGCTCGATCACCGCTTTCCCGCCTGTGTGAATACAAAAATGATCAAAGGCCTCGGTGAAATCGGGTACAATCGGTTTCGACTTGCCCAGGGACACATAAGAACCAATAACCGAGTACGCGTAGCGACCGAGTTGACTCAGTGGTAGAACTCGGGGAGCAAGAATTTTTATGTGTTCACGCAGGAAAGTACCGGCAACCGGAATTAGATCTTTTGTGAGGGCAAATCCAGTGCTCCCCTTTTCGTCCTCCTCTTGAAAAGCTGCTTTATAAGCACGGTCGCTCGCTCCATGGTGAGTCCGGAGCGAGTCGACCAGTTGCATCTTGGCGACTTCGCGACAACTCGGGTCGTTTGTGATCAATGCGGCCGCACAACCAACCCGAAAGATACAATTTGTCACGAGCATTGGCCGGTTGTCACCAAAATACCAGTTCAAACTAATAGTCTCGGTTATGACCACTAGAGCATAGCCAATTTTCTTCCTTTTCTGTAACAATTTGGCGGCCAAATCGATCGATATTACGCCGGAACTACACCCCATCCCGCTTAGATTGTACGTTTTAACTTCCGGTTTGAGCTTCAAGTGATTGACAATAAGGGATGTGAGGGAGGGCACGGGGGCGAAGCTACCACATGTGACAATTACGGAGTCGATCCGGGTCGGGTCGATGTTGGTTTTGGAAAGCAGTGACTTGATTGATGTGAACATGCCTTGTTGGGCTTCTTCCCTCGCCAATTTGAGGCTTGCTTTTGGGTCCAAGTCGAAGACGAATAGAGGAGCATATGTTTCGTCTCCTAGGCCCGATTTGAGGTAGATTGTCCGCATGAACTCTCCGCTTTCTTCGCTGAAGCGATTCGTCCTGCGCACAAAGACCTCGGAGGCCTTGTAGCTGCATTTTTGGTTAGGGTCTGGCTTGTAGCATGAGAAGTCCAGTAGGAAAATTGGGTTGGGACGAGAGTTGTAGTAGTAAAGAATGGAAATGAAAAGGCACCAAATGGAGGAAAGAAAAAATTTGTGGTGGGTGTAGAGGATGTGAACGAGGCGTTCAATCAGAGATTCGACTGATGTCTTGTATTGGATTACATAGGAATGAACTATCGAGAAAAGGGTTATGGTGCATAAAAGTAGTAGAAGAAAGGCTTGGAGGTACTTGAAATGCTTTGAAGTGGATTTCATTTCCATTGTTGAATGAAGATTGTGGTGAAGAGTGGGAGTACATATAGAAGTAATTAATATGAGTGGTCTTTCGTTTACAGCTAGCGATAGCATGTTGACTAATTCAGAGAGATGGGAACATTTTGTGATCAAGTACAGTTGGGGAATTTGGAATTTATTGTGCCCTTTTTTGGGTAAACAATAACGTAATGACTTTGGCGCTTTGATAAGTTTTCTTGGCCATACATAATGTTGTCTTCTTCATCAATATCCCTTTGGAAGAATTGGTAACCCACCCTTTGGATATTGGTAAGGGCATGTCTGAGTTTTGTATGTACTTTATAAAGGCGTGCATTTGATTTTTCATACGATTGATCCAAAATTTAAGTGAGATGTCGTGGTGGAGATTGTTCGAGCTAACTTCTAGATCTAGAGTTTAAACCATATGTATTATGAATTTAAAGGGACTGTCATAAGTTAAAGGAACTATCAAAAGATCCTCTTCAAAAAAAAAAAATATTGGTAAATACTATTTGGGTATAAATAAATGATGGTGGACATTGATCATAATCGTTTTTTGGCCCCCAACCTGCCTCTTTTTTGCCATTTCATTGCGTGGTGGTGGCACCGGTGGGATTTCTCCATGATGTGTTGGTGATTTCAGTAATGTTATCAACTTTTTGCGGTTGAGAGATAAACAACTTTTTTAGGTGCCAACAAGTATGAAACAGCTGCGTCATATTATTGATCAATCCTTTTTTGGCGTTGATAGTTGTATTGAACATATGGCAGTAGCAATTAAACTTGAAACTTTGCGTTGCACTTAGATGCACGGAAGCTGATATATCTACCTGGTCACTTGGAGAGTAAAAGCAGATACCTAGTTATCACAGATTGGTAATGAAAGAATTTATAAGCCGCATTATATCTGTAATTCATTAATTCAGCATAGACTCTAATGCTACTATAGCAGTAGTAAAAGTTAGGTTAAGTGCATACTACGTACATAGAATAAACACTTATGTATATAGTATAGCCGCATATCACACAACAAACGCTATATAATAATTCTTAGCGGACATTATATGATTCATTACAAAACTGATTAAATTCATGGTTAAATCAAGTAGCTAGTGTTTTAAATTTCATTTTCGGTGAAAATTTCGGTAGTCTAAATTTACAAAAATTTCGGAAAAAGGTTTCAATTTCGGTCAAAATTTTAGTAAAAATAAATAAAAATAAAAAACATGCTAAAAACCCTATAAATTCATATCTCAATGTTCTATAAACTCTAAATCAGTCAATAATGTACCAATTTAACTTATAAGATATGTGATTTTATTAACTCACAGATGAAATTTATATGTTACGAACATCTAGGAATTTGGTATGAAATGACCAAAATGCCCTCTCGGAGTCAAATGTTGACTATGAACAGTGGATTTTTATATAATCAATATTGTGCTCTATGCGTATGGCTCGACGATACGAACGCGTCGCTTAGAGGAATGATGAGCGTACGAAGTGGGACGAAAAACGATTTTGAGGTGTGGATGGGAGGTGCCACGTGCCAGCTTGTGGGTGGTCAGTTGGGGGAGATATTTTTGGGTTGTTTAAAACCCCAAAACTAGTTCAGGTTTCCCAAAAGGGAAACTCGAAACCGTTTGAGCCGCCGGCCTCCTCACCACCTCCTCTCATGCGGGCCACCGATCGAGGAATCTGCCACCATCACGTCCAGCTAGACGCCATGAGTTCGAAACACTCGAGATCAGGCCAGGAAACTGTGCAGAACGCCGGAGACAAGCTCGACGGAAAAATAGATTTTCCTGCCCTTTTTCCGGCCAACACAACCTGAAGTAAGTTTCGAAAACTTGATTTTTGGATTCCTTGAGTTCCGTAAATAGATTTAGACATAACCGGCGTGCTGGCGTCAGTGCCACATCATCGCCACGTCAACAACCGATGACCGTCAGTCAACACTGTTGATCGCATTGACCAAGGCCAACCGGCCACTTTTTCGAAGCGTTCGACATTCTGTACCGGATGGCAAACTCCATTTCGCCATCCAAGATACGGTAAAACCCCTATTGAGCAAAACAAGGGAAATTAGGGTATTAAGGGTTGTTTTTCAATACGATTTTTGTATGACAATTGAATTTGGAAATTTATTAGGTACTCAAACTCCAGTTAGACGCAGCAATCAGGAGGAGCGGACGAGTTGAAGCCCGATCACTGGAGTGGATGGGTTTTGTTTTAGTTATCTTGCTTTTATCGCAATTGTATTATATATAGTAGTTATGATATAAATATTATTGTTTAGACCCTAGTATCCTTGTGCACCTAGAGTCACACGTACACTTTTAGTACTCGGACTACGCGTAGGAACAGCTTCAAGTGTCCCGCAGAAGACCCCATTGCTAGCTTTAGTTTCGTGCTAGCGACCCTGACATTCAGGGCGTGTGGGTAACATGTGAGGGTGAGTAAAGGAGATTATATGTATTGTACTAGCGAGCCCTGCATAATTCAGGGCACTAGTGGATATGCTACTGCACTGACTGCGCAATTGAATAGTACACTATGTTAGTACATTTTATATTTTTACAGCATGGGGTTATTTATTTTGTTTCATAAACATTTCAAACTACTTATTTTTTACCAGTGACGCTTGAAGAGGCAGTTGAGGCTTATCGAAGAGTAGGGACTATCTTTGTTTAGTTTGAGTTGTATTCAGTTGCTTCCGCTCGTGTACTCCTATTTTGTGTTATTGTTTTCGTAGATGCTCGAGCTGTTGAATGTATGCTATGGGCCAGTGGCTCATGTGTTTTATTTCCGTGTCTGCGCTTGGCGAGTTTAGGCTAGCGCCTTCGAGAAGGCGTCATCCGGCCCACCTTTGACGGGGTTAAGATTATATGTCATTAAGCGATAATAAAATGAAGTAACTTTCAAATTATTTTCACACCAGGAGCTGATTTATAATAAAGTTTTAGATTGCTTTGCAACTTTTAATTTTTCAAAAAAAGATCCAAACTTTTCTGAAATTTCACCAAAACTTGGCCGAAATTCACCAAAATTTTGGTATTTCCAGGAAAATTGAAATATACTCTCTTTCAAATTTCGAATAGATGAAAGATCTCAAAAATTCAGAATTTCAAATCAAATTTTGAACCTTGCAAGTAGCACTATCTGAAGCAGGTTGCAGTGCAGTCATGTAGGCTGCAACATTGCAGAAGATGCGCTTTGTTATTTTTTGGCAGAATACGAGTTTGGGCTGTCAGGCCCAATGTTATTTCATAACTTCTGTCTTTTGCCACAAAATACTAGAAAAATGGGACAAATTTGTGGAGCTGTTTTGAAATCTTGAACCTGCATAGATTCTCGTTAACCACTATGATTTTGGATTGCGGCACAAAATTTTCCGTGATTTCACTCTCTCCACTCCCCAATCAGGAACGAAACTGATAAACATTTGGAAGACAACAATTTCGTCTAGTAGAATGCAATTAGAGCAGGAGATTCGAAAGTGATTAAGCATTATAAGTTGACTTGACTCTCTTAAATCTTATAATAATAACCACAGGCCATGCCATAGCATGATTAACCACCGGCCATGCCATGGCATGATTAACCATCCTAATAAACGACATTATGATTTTATGATGTCTCTTTCCCGGTGCTACTTGGCATGATAAACTATCCTCAAGCACCATTAGAAATTTAATAAGAAATGTAATATAAGCTTTCATTATTAGAAGGGCCTTGACTATTGGATGTAAATGGGGAGAGAAATAATGCCACAAACGATTGGCCCATCTGCCTGAATATGGACCGCACATAACCACAAATACATTGTAATTTACTTGGGCAAATTAGACAGAGGACAACAAGTACGAAATCTCTGACTTGAACCAAAAAAAAAACTCTCCACTCAACAACTCATACAAATTTAACTTTTTTCCTTTGAATAGTATTATCACTTTTTCCTTGTCATCAACTTTTTAACTTAATGTACAGATAAAAAAAAATACTATCCAACTTAATCTTGACGTTGCATATTGTAAACTATACATTTGAGAATAGTTTCTCTTTTAAATGTCCACCAATCCACATAGACTCGGATCTAAAATCTTAAACCAGCTCTTTCTAAGTTTCATTTTTCTTTCACGGAAGATAACAAATACACAAACACATTACTTCCAAGTTAATGAAAACATTCTGAAATCTGAAGCAATGCAATATAATCATAATCTCTAAGAATAAAATAAATCACTTAATTGGACGGTAGAATATTAACTTTGAATGTTTCAATCTAAAGACAAAAAATGCAAACCACTCTTGTAGGGACCCCTTCTAGTTGCCCAACTGATCAAGTTAAGGGAAACCTAACTAAAGTAAAGTACAGAAATCTGTATGGTTTGGGGATTGGGATTAGGGTGTTTTTTTAATTTTTGACAGGGGGTGGTTGTTTTTTGGGGCCCTTTTCCCCCCCCCCCCCCGCTGTTTTCTCAAACCCAAAATGCTCCCTCCGCAACAATTAATCAAGAAAGGGTTGTCGACAAGCCAAAATTGCTTCTCTAGTACTAGCAGTAACTATTTGATTCATCAAGAAAGACCCGACAATATCCTAGTTTGGCGTCTAGCTAAGCTTTCTTTTTGTGGCCATGTTAACTAATTAGAAATGAGACAAAAACCCTTCCTTTTTTTTCTTTTTAACATAAAACTCACCACAATTTTTTTTGTTGAGCAAGGCCCATGACTAGGATTCTACATCATCAACTTATCATGTTTAGAGTTTATGTAATGTTTTGATCCCTAAAATACCCCTATTTGACTTTTGAGTCATATGCATTTGCTTGTAAGTTGTAACGTTGAACCTCCTTCAATTGACTATTGGTTAATGCATTTTTTAATGCACCTTTATCATCCATTAAATCATTTTATATCAATTTGAATGTACATAATAAAGATGGTCAAGGCTCTTTTTCGGCAATAAGGATGCAACTTTGATTATTGCAAGTCAATTCTATTTTTTCAGAAAATAACATAATCTCAGGTGAATAACTTAATCTCAGACAATTTTGAATTTAACCTAAGACACCTGAGTTTAATCTTCCTCATTATATATTTCAAGACACCTAAGTTTAATCAACTAAAATATATAACCACCTGCATACTCTAAGACACCTGAGTTTTATCAACTAAACATATAACCACCTAATTGTATATCTCAAGACACCTATACTCTTAAGGCACTGAGACCGTCTTAACACTGCTAAAAAAAAACACCTGAAATGAGGAAGGTAAATAAAGTGGCATATGGGTAAATATTATGAATTAATAGGTTAGTTGTACATCCTATGTGGCAAGATACTTATTGTATGGGTTTAATTCTACAAAATAAATGTACATGGGTATGCATCAAATAAGTGAAAAATTTTGGGTTTATATTCCATTCTCCCTTAAAAAAGTGGAACCTCGTTTTATACTACCATGACCTTTTGAGGTGTTTATTTTTTGGGGTTTTGTTTTGTGGGGGTGGGTTGGGAGAGGTTTTGGGTTTGTGTTTTTTTTGGTTTTGTTTGGTGGGGGGGGGGGGGGGGGGAAGAGAAAGGGGGTGGTTGTTTGGGGGGGGGGGAGGGGGGGGGGGGGGGGGGGGAAGGAGGGTGGGGGGGGGGGGGTGGGGGGAACGTGTGTCGGGTCTCCCTCCCCCCCCTTTCTCTGTCCTCTTTTCGTCGTGTTCTTATGATGGGGTTAGATTTTTCATTTTTTTTTTTGGTTTTTTTGTTTTTTTTTTTTTTTTTTTGTATAATTATATAATTATATTTTTTTTTTTTTTTTTTATATATATTTATATTTTTTTTTTTTTTTTTTTTTATAATAAAACAAAAAAACAAAATTTTTTTTTTTTTCCAGGTTCATAATACCTTCATAAATTTGGGATTCCTGGTTAGAGTCAATTGTTGGTTCTTGTTTTTAAGGGAAGGAAATAGTTGGTAAAGGAAAGGTCTGAGATGGAAGAAATTTTTTCGTTTGCATTCCTCAGTAATATTAAGTTTTTTATTTTTTTTTTTATTTTTTTTTTTTTTTTATTTTTTTTTTTTTTTTTTTCTCATTCCCACCATATATTCCCAGTAATCTTATTCCCATCAATCTTATTCTCATTCTCATCAATCCGATTCATCGAACCAAACGCTACCTTAGTGGCATTAATCATTTGACTAAACTAACATTATTTTGAATGAATACGCTGCATGCCAATTGGCTAAGGAAAAAGTTACATACGTAACCACTAGCATAGTATATACCAACTTTTTCTAATTTAGATTTTCCCTCGCCTTTTCATTTTATTTTTAAGCTTTGAGCTTAATTTGTTATGTTGGTAAATGATCAAACAAGTTAGAGGTGGGGTCTATTATACTTGAAGTTGTGCTTAATCATTTAGAGCCCATTGGGTAGCTATTTTGGTTTTAGATTTTAGCTCTTTAATGGAGATCACATGCATAGCGCAAACACCTATCAACTCTCTAAAAAGGAAAGAGCACAACACTTTCGGCAGGCCCCGACCTCATCCTCTAATAATTTAGTCTTGAGAGCTGTTATGTATACTCAAAAATTTTCTCTGAATATTCATATTTTTTCTTACACTCATTTTAATTTATGAAACTTCTTTGAACACTCAATTTTGATTAAAATTTTCCACATATACCCATAGTTTATTGTATAAATATTCTTAAACACTCATCAATTTCTTTGGGCACTCAAAATTAAATTTTATCAATATATCTATAATATAGTATAGATATATTATACTTTTTCATTCAACAGACACAAGAGACATTGATGAAGAGCGAAGAAACAGTGTAATTGAGAAAATCCATCAGTCTGCAATTACTATAGCCAGTAAACGTGGTGTCAGTTTATCAGAATTCAAAATTGTAAATCAGGATCCACCAACACCTTCTGATAAGTCAATACTTGAGGTAATGGAAGCTTCATCAAAAGAGCTAAACTTGACACACAAGTTTATGATTAGCCTAGCTTACTGAAGGTCCATATTTATGTGTAGATTGGTTCCATGACTTGCATATCTTACAGAAAGGAAAGGCAAACAAAGCGAAACTATATAATTATCCCCATTTGAAGAAATAGATTCTTATGATATATTTTCATGTTCTCGCAGAGTATCCCCGATGGGTATGATATTCATTCCCTATTACAAAGGAATAATATCCCCTCTATTTTTCTACAGATAGTTTTGTCAATCAGATGAGAATTTTCTAGATAATTAGAGTAGACTAAGATTATACGAGTATTAGAGTTTAAAAACATATTTATTTTTTTTTTCTAAACTTTGATATGTCCTTAAGTAATTTAATATATGGGTATGTAGGTAATTACATCTCATAAAAAAATGAAAGTGTCCAGAGAAATTTTTTGAATGTACATAGCAGCTCTCTTTAGTCTTTTGAGCATCTCCAACAGAATCCACAAAAAAAAATTAGGGCCCAGTTTGAAGAGGCATATAAGCAAAAAAAAGCTTAAAAATTGTCTACAAAAGAATCCACAAACACACTATTCAAACCCAAAATTTTGTGGACCACTCTTCAAAATCAAAATTTTGTGGACTACTCCACAAACTTATTTTAATACTAAAAGTGATGTGTGGCCCATTATTCATCATTCTTATTGGTTCTTTTTTTCAATATCATAATAAATGTAAAATTATTGTAATATGTTTTGAAGAGTTTGTTGGAGACAACAAAATTAATTCACTATACAAATTGCCACATAGGTCAATAAATTGCAATTTGAAGAATAAAATTTATCAATTCTCTCGGAGATGCTCTTACTCTATATATCTACATGTTTTATGTTAGTGACATAGCTCAGATTTCAGGGAAATTATGCAAAATTAATAAAAAGGCTTATAAATAAAATATTTATTGAATCCAACTTGCTTTAGAAAAAATCCAACTATATACTCATGAGCAATTAACGGAATTACCTTTATAAAACTATGAATGAGTAAAAATTTTGAACAAAATGAATGGTACTAAAGGTTTTATGAAAATGAACTTCAACCCTCTTCTTTCACAATTTAACGAAAAGCAAGCAAAACAATTGGCACATGTAAGAAAAATAAAATTTGGGACTCTTTTGAGTTGGGGGCTTTATACGGTTGTGCTGGTAACACAAATATGCCAATATTTTATGTAAATGAGTAGCTAACAGATCTGTTATGAAATTGTTTTTTTTTTTTGGTACGAAGATGATCTCTATAGGATTGTACGTACTAATTCAAACAGTTTCGATTATGAAATTCGACTGAGAAATCAGAATATAGAAATATCCATTGGAAGAAGGAAACGCAAGCAGCGAAGTATCTCCTTCATCCATGATAAACAAATGCACACCGAAAACTACTATTACGTAATACTGGCTGTCCTGTCATCTGTTTATTAATTTAATAAGGAGAGAGTTGGCTACGCGTCACAACTGTGGTAATCAGAGAAGGTGGATGTTCTGTTTCTTCAGCCTTTATAAGAGCCACTAATCTTTCAGTCCAACAAAAACTCAAAACAAGCCGGGCGTAAGAAAAAAGCCGAGTGTTTTTTTTCAGAGAAAGAGCTTCTTTTTTGTACAATTTTCAGGTCAGCTTTACATTTACCTCTTTTTCCAAATCTCCTGGACTCCCCGGATTGGAGGAGGAGCTGACCGATCAGTTAGAGTTTGCCTACTTTTCCTGTGGACTGGGAGAAGAGAACTCTTCTGAAGATCACCTGAAAAGCTTGAGTGCTTTAAAAAGAAGAGCTTGTATTAAAAAAAGGTATGTTTGTCACTTTCATTTCCCCCCACCCCCTTCTTTCCTATATATAGCTAGCTAGCTACTACTGATCTGCATGTAGCCCTCATGCTTATTTTCAGAGCTTCGAGATTTAGATCTGAAACAGCATTCGAAAATAAACATACCGCTTAACCAAAAACTAGTTCGTTTCGTATACTAGTTTTTGTGTTTGGAGATATATGAATTGGTTAGCTCAAAGTCGTTAATTAATTAGAGATCTTTCCCTTCTGGAAAGTTATAAATTGGTCAATTGTTAATGCACCGCCACCAATGTTTATTTGATTCTCTTTTCTTTAAGAACATTGGAATGGTGGAGATTCCCATCCAAGTCACTAAGGCCTAATCTCTAACTTCTTTTTCCAAACCACACCAATCTTGATACATGGGCAAGGGGAGCTTAAGTTTTGACTTGTTCTTAGAAGAAAGATTATTTATTTTTGCTACATTAAAGGTGATTAGTTGATAAAAATCGACAAATCAACGGCTTACAATCGTCACGTGCATCGAAAAACGATTGTAATTAGTATATTCAAAAGGTGGCATGTTGTTATTTGCCCAAATAGGTTTGACTCCACAGTCGACACCCTCTCCTCGTCCCGATTTAAGGTCTAGGAACTAATTTGTCCTTATACCACATATTATATAATCATAAAATATAAGTGTAATGAAGCAGTGCAGCTGCATCAGTAACCAATGGTGCGTGCCTCTTGTGACAGTGGTTAGGAATTTAGTCATCATGAGTCATGACGCATTGGAATGAGTCAAAGACTCAAAAACACTTGCTTAAAAACGGGAAATGTTTTGGAAAAATGACTAACCAGATTAGATCGAGTCACAGTGAAGACTGTCGGCCAGATCTTAACTTACGTAAAAAGGAAAGAGAGGGAATTTCGGTACATTTATTTTCACTCATACACATTCTTGTATTATTTTCGATCGTTGAATTGAATGATAAAATGAGAATTAATGATTAAAATGAAACAAAATAAAAAATATTATGTTAAAATCATTTTTCCAAAAGAAAAACTCATTTCTTATCTCTAGCTTTCTGTCCTGGATCAAGCAGGTCGTTGTCGAAGTGATTTTTGTCGTCCTTTCTGCTTTTACTTTGCTAGTATTCGTTTTTGTCACTTCGGGTACACAAAAGTTTGTGATCATCCAATGAAAGTTTGTGATCATCCAATGGATTGTGTAATCACATATTTATCGCTTGCATACAAATATTTCTTTTGTGTAGCGAATTGGACGGTCCAAATCGACCTGGCCACACAATCATGACAATTATTAGGACCCTTCTGTGAGTGGTGGAGCTGGCCTTCAAAAGCTGGGGACCAACTAAATGTAATCGGTCTTATAATTAATAAACTTTTTCACAATTGGCCTTGAATGGAATTGAGGTGTTTAGTCCAGAAGTAGTCTAGATCTAATCACTAACATTAACAAGTATGGAATTGAGGTGTTTAGCATATTTTTTCACTTTGGGTAGAGCCTATAGAGTCCCTACTAGAGTCATGTGTATCAATGACTTTTGCAAAAGTTTTAAATTACTTTTTCCACTAAAAAAATGCGATATTATTGGCACTTATTTTCTTTATTCGCACACTTTACCATAGAGTGCGAAGAAACTTTTGAAGTGTCCTTAATATTGGCATATTGGTGTTGTTATTGCACTCCAAAAATTTCTTCCTACACTCCACCTTGGGGTGTGGGAAGGAGGTGTGAGAAGAAATTTTTAGACTACCAATAATATTTCTCAAATAAAAGTGTTATATATTATTTCTATCTACTAGTGCAAGTTCTTCTCTTTACTGAACTGTCCGGCCAGAATTTTCTATCGGATTTGGCTTAACAGCCATTGGATGATGATGATACTTTTCATCGAATGGTTGTAAAATTAAGTTTAATAGAAAATTCTACCGGACCATCCGACAGAGAGAACTTTTGCTACGTATACTCGTATATGTCCGTAACCCTCCCTGATCATATGAGATGAGTATGGGCCGGGCAAGGTCAAGTTGGGGGGGTGGGGGACAAGAATTGATTTGTCGGGTACATACAAGTGCATGCAAGAGGTTGGAAATCATACGTACATAAATCTGCGCACTTTCGTTATCTGTTTGTTTTGTCCATAATCTTTACATATGAGGCCCTGCAAATCCTGAGGCTTCTTTTCTCCTCATAATTATTGGGTAATACCTTTTCTGGTATATCCGTTTTCTGCCTCCCAAAGGAAACATTACCTTATATAGACAAAGAAAATTGCTCTTTGTTTCATGACTTCTCAAGTTTAGTCTTTTTATTTTTACGGAACTGCTCAAGTTTCAAATGACTGAATATTCTCATTTCTTTTTAACGTACCTAGCTGGATATACTCTATAATATATTTGAAAGCTATCTAACCTTCAAAGAACATTTGTGGTCGGGCCGTTCACATATTCATCTGTGCAATTTCACCATTTTTGCAATTAAAAATTAGGTGTAATTAAATCTAAGCCACACCAGGATAAGCGTGGCGGCATATAATAATATGAACCCACCTTTCAAATTTTCTGTGTGGCTCTTGTAGTCTAATTTCCAATATTAAAGTTGCCTGGTCAATTCAACAAAGAGGGACTTGCTACTGGCTAGTATATTTTAAGAACAAATGTTATTCTTTTTTTTTGAATCCCATCGGGTATTCGGGCCTCCGAAATTATATTTTTTAATTTTTTTAAATAAAATAATTTAAAAAATTATAATATATTGTGAGAAAAATAAAAAAACATGTATTAATCTATGTAGTAAAACATTTAATCATTCAATTCGATCAGTAAAGTAAAAAATTAAACACAACTTTGTAATATAAATTAGGAATTAAGTAGAAAAATTTAACATTATACATATATTTTGTCATAATCTTAATTAACTTGGGAATTTGGGTAGGAGACGAGTATAGGGATAGCGATCCCATCCACGGCACAATCGGACCGGGTCTTGCGAGGATTTTCGAGGATCGAGTAATATTGCCATCTTAGGACACAGTAAGTCAGTAAGGGGAGATGAGGTCCTACTTAAAGAAATTTAATTTAAGTAGGGTGAAAAGTGATGGGTACGTCTTACCCTTTGTTATCGTTTGTGCCTTTAATGCCATATTTGGTTGGTAGGATGCTATTATGTTGCAATAAAGGTAAATTAACGAAGAGGTAGGTCAATTACAATTAGTAACAGAGATCTTTGTTGCCCAAAAAAGAAACAAAAAATTAATCTTTTGTGCATTCTGTTCAACATTTCTAGAGTGACTAGGAATATAATTTCTAAATTAATAATCATCACGTTGATTATAATTTAGGATAGACTTGATTAGGTATTTGAAGATGAAGGCACATGTAGGAAGCTTCTATCTACATGTAGGAGGTGCCGCCACCCACGTCTTACATTAGTATATCCCCTCCAAGGGTCTTGTTAAAAATGAAGTGGAGCGTGAGAAGAAACTTTCGAGTATTAATTGTAAAACTTATTATGAATTAATTCTTCTTAGAAAAAAGAAGCGGGAAAGTCAAAGCCTGTGAATTTACGAGTCCATCCTCCAACGACCTTTAATACTTTCCAACTGTTTGCGGTAGTCTTCTTCTTCCTCTGTCTGTCTGTCATCATCAGTTCGGCAATTTCGGTTAATTACCAGAGAAAAAACCGTGTAGTTTATGATTCCTCGTATCCAAAACCATTAATACTTGAATTTTTTTTGTTTAGTTCTTCTACTTATAATTTGCACCTTGTTATGTTCTCCAACACTGCATTCCCAACCAGAGATGCAGCCCCACTCCAAGAGCACCAACCAGCAGGTGAACTTCTCTCTTGTATTTTACATAATGTAATTTTTAGTTGAATGGATCAAAATGGGTCATATTTGGAAAAAAGAAAAAAGAACAAGGGTTATATTGTGTCCAATATATGGGATAAAATGAGAGAACTTTGCAGAGGAGTTGGGCTGAAAAAATGTGTTGTTTGGATTATTGGTGGTGCCTACAGCTCTTCTGGCCCCGCGTCGTCATGCGTAAATGGCTCAACATCTCCGCCAAAGAGTCCGATTACAGCGCCGACACCGAGGATGAAGACGACGGTGATGCCGACTCCGACACTGCAGGTTGGTTTCACCTTCTTCTTAATCCAAGCCCGCGACGTTCAATTTAGTGATCAGTATTCCTCTGAAAACAATATTGAAACTTTATACTTGTAGTATGTTTTTAGCTGTTGTCAAGTGATGAGAATTGGGTATGTTCTTGTGAATTTTATTAATGTTTAAATTCAGTTTTGATGGTTTATGTGTTGTTAATGGGTAAGTAAGATTATTTCTGGGATTGGGATTTAACGTTATGTTTTAAGGATGATCCTTTTTGGGTTTTAGCCTGACTGTAAATGGTCTTGCAGAATTTACTCACCGGGGACGAGAATCAAGGTTTAAAGGTATCCAAGAAGATGAGTCTGAGACTGATGATTTTAGTGGTAAGGTTTCGACTCTGGGGGAAATCTGTTTCTTCATGTTATTTTACTATGTTTGATATCATTTTGACACTGCTGTTTAGTTTTGAAGACTAATAACACCGATTTCTTGCAACTGTTTGAGATGAAAATTTTGAACTTAATGACTATAAGAGAGTTGAATGTAGATGAAAGTGAATAGTATGATCATGATTTGGTTTGAGGCCTCCTGCCGTTTACTAGGTTCCTTAGTTTCTAACTATTGACTTTTGGACATTTCATAACTTTGTTTAGTCTCAACGTCCATATGCATTTCAGTCATTATATCCAAATTTTTCTCACAATTCTTTTTGTTCATGTATTTTTTTGTTAAGCAGATGCTCTTCCAAGGGCTCGAAGACGGAAGTCAGAGACTTTTAGGGCACAATATATAAACACAAAGGAGCTCAGGTTAGATCATGTCATACATTTGCAAGGCTGTTGGTTATTCCTGGCTGTCTTTAATTTTTCAGTTTTTTCTTGTGTTGTTTTTCAGAATATGTGTTGGGAACATGGAATGTTGGGGGAGAAACTCCTCCTGATGACCTTGATATTGAGGGTTGGCTAGATACCAATGAGCCAGCTGACATCTATGTGCTAGGGTAATTTTCGAGTTCTTCCTCTCCTCTTCTTTCCTTTGGTTCCTACTTTGCATCCAGGAATCTCTGCTGTTTCCTGTGATAATCTATTTGTTACTGAATGATTGGATTCCTATATTTGCTATTTATATAAGATAAATAATAAATAAATAATCCTACTGACAATACTTTGCATCACTTGTATTGGATTTCTCACCTGTCATAGTTTCCCTTCATATCTTGCAATTGAATTTTGTCAATCTTCTGTGTTTTTCTGTACCTTTTAATTTCCTGTACCACTTTGATATGTATTAGCTAAACCTGTTGTTCAAGTTCAAGGTTACCTCTCGGAAGTAAGAAATGTTCTTTATTTTCAGTCTTCAGGAGATTGTACCCTTAAATGCTGGGAATATCTTTTTGGCTGAAGATAAGCGCCCAATTACTAAGTGGGAAGACATTATTCGTGAAACACTGGATCGAGTTCGACCTGCATCAAGCAAGATTAAATCCTTTAGTGATCCTCCATCTCCATCAAAGTATAAGCCATCTGATTATGCCCCTGATATGGAAGAGGAGATGCCACTTGAAAGTGATAGTGATGTTGGTGAAGAAGTCCATCCAGTGGATGACGAACTGACAGATTTTGGTGTCAAAAGTGAAATGGTGGACAGTGATTTTCAAGTTCCAGATCTTACTGAGAAACCAGGCATTGGACCGGATTTAATGAGGCAAAATCCTTCTCTGAAGAGATTAGATAGGTTATACTGCTTGCGGACAGATGATTGTTCATTAGATGAAGAAACTTTTGGAGTCCAATATAATGGCAAGTTAACCAAAATGCTTAGTGGGTCTGAACGGATTGGTTTGAGCTGGCCGGATCCTCCACTAAACTTGCTATCTCAGCACTTACTGGATAGACGAAATTCTTTTCGAACAATGAAGTCCTTCAAGTCCTCAAAATCTTTTAAAACATACAATTCTTTCAAGTCAGCTGTAAATAACGTGCCAGAAGATTTAGCTTTGCTTGCAGAGATTGATCTTGAATCTCTTATGAAACGAAAAAGAAAATCATCCTACGTAAGGATTGTCAGTAAGCAGATGGTTGGGATATTCTTAACTGTATGGGTCCGCAGGAGCTTGCGCAAACATATTCAGAATGTAAAGGTGTCTACTGTTGGTGTTGGTGTCATGGGATACATTGGAAACAAGGTTTGCCTCTTTGTTCTTCTCTTCAAATTCTTATCTTTGTCTTTGTAAATTTATTCATCATTAAGAGCATTTTTTTGGTGGTAAATTTATTCATCAAATTCTTTTCTCATCTTCATTAGTGTTTCTGATAGTTATACTCCCTGTTCTTTTGGCTGACGTAATATCAAATTCTGTACATGCGCCTAATGATGCATATTTCTTATGTCGAATCCCAACTGCAGAATGAATTTCATATAGCAGTATGACTCTCACATTCTTCCTCACTTTAAATCACTTTTAATATGCTCTTGATGTCTGTCCAGCAACTTTATGGATAATCAATAAGATGGATACAAGTAATATCTGATTCACTCTTTTCTACCTGTTCTTTGTCATTACTTGGGTAGTAAGGTTGAAGAAATAACTTATGTTTCCGCTATAGGGCTTTCCTAGATTAATTTGTTACAGTAAGACATTTTAGTGGCTTCACTGGGCAGTCCTACCGGCGTTTATAGGTTTTGAAGTTTCCACCGCCAGATGTGCTAATTTTCAGATTCCCATAGACTCATCTGCAGAATCCATTTCTGTTCGAACATTAGTGATCTTATTATTCCTGGAGATCCAGCTTTATTATATCTTTTTTGCAATTCCTTATTTCATTGACGCAATGCACTTTTTTTAACTGATATCTGCACATTGCACACGATTAAACATCCTTATTTCCTCATATTTCTGTTGATTGAATGCTCAAATCATCTCAGCTACACTTGTTCTGTGACCATGTCATAAATTACCGGAGGCCACCGACACAACTCACTTTATTGTATATAAACTAGCTTTTCTATTAAGTCCTCACTCATATCGTAGGGGTTTTACAAAAATTGGTTCCGGCATTTTAGAATAATTCTGTGACAAGAAATCATTTTGAAACTTATCGGTGTTCTAGCTCCAGAAAGCAGTGAGCTTTCACCGCAGGCCCAACACCAGAGAAAAGTTACATTTCTGGAAATAATCCAATGCTAGGTCCTGTTTCCCATGTTTCATGCCTTTTATTCTACACTACAATGTGACCTTTTAAAGTAATTTTCATAATAATTTCTCTTTTATTCAATTGATATTTAGGTAGTTCTTCAATTTTTCAGGGGTCTGTATCTGTCAGCATGTCCGTGTATCAAACACTGTGTTGTTTTGTGTGCACTCACCTGACATCTGGGGAAAAAGATGCAGATGAACTAAAGAGAAATGCTGATGTCCATGAAATACATCGGAGAACTCACTTTCATTCGTTTACTGGTATTGGGCTTCCCAAGAATATATATGACCATGAGTGAGTATATTGCGCAAGTACATAATAATTTTGAACTGATGTGAAAATTAGTGATACTTTTACCTACTCTGCAACTTCAATTTTCTGGGTTATAAGGATATTTCTATCCCTCTTGAAAAATTAATGTGCACATATTTCCTTTTCTTGCAGACGAATAATTTGGTTGGGTGATCTGAATTATCGTCTTAACTTGTCATATGAAAAAGCACGTGAACTTATCTCCAAGAAGGATTGGTCCCAGTTGGTTCAGAAAGACCAGGTGCATTTTCTTTTTCTTCATAAGAAGACAGACTTTGTGAAATTAGTTTTTCTGATTAATATGCACATCCTAATCATCTGTATTATTGGCCCTGCCATTGGATTAACTCTGAATTTGTATTGATGTGATGTATCCTGGTTGTGTTGTTCACTAATTTATGAGTACGGGTTTAAGCTCAATCTGTAAGACAATGACACATAAGTTAAGCCAATGACCAGGAAGTAGGACTGTCTATCTGATATATAAAAATTATGGGATATTTTTAGATGAAGCAAGATAGAATTTCATAAATTTTGCTCATGTGCTGCACCTTTAGCTCTTTAGAATTTTGGACATCGTAACAAATGCATAAGATGAGATGCTAACTGGGGAAACTGAAGCCAGTATTGAGTGCCTTAAAACATAGAGTGCCTTCAATCTTCTGGTGAGATTGAACCAATGGAATTTTCATAGCCTTTGCGTCAAGTTAAGTGGCATTCCAAGTTTTCTATCAAATGCAATGACATTTTATCCTGACAGCTTGGACGACAGCTTAAAAAAGGTCGTGCATTTGATGGATGGTCCGAGGGTGTTCTAAATTTTCCACCAACATATAAATATGAGACTAATTCAGAAAATTACTGCGGGGAGGATGCAAAGACCGGGAGGCGGACTCCTGCATGGTAGGCCTTGCTCCTCTTGATCTACTCGTTTTATTTGGTTGGGTTACTTTCTACAAAATACTTTTTCAATGATTGCTTCCCAGAAATATATACCCACCATTTTCTTGGTCAGTCTGAAATTTTATTTCTTTTGCGCCACTATATATATTCATTTGTCTATCAATTTCTAGTACACAAGTTAGCTTATGATGGCCCACTCTCAGGTGTGACCGCATTCTTTCGTATGGCCGAGGAATGAGGTTACTGCGCTACAGAAGGGCTGAATTGAAACTTTCTGATCATCGACCAGTGACTGCCACATATATGGCTGAGGTTGAAGTGTTCTCTCCTAGGAAGCTTCAACGGGCCCTCACTTTCACTGACGCGGAGATTGAACATGAGGATGTCATAACGGATATGGGTATTGATATTGGAATGAACTGCTTAAAATTGGAACAGGTGAGTAATTTCCTAGGCATATTTATGTCTAGTTGGCTTTTTAAAGTTTGGTTGGCTGTTTTGGCTTATGTGCTTTTTCACTGCCAACGATCCTAGTTTGATTCATAGTTGTATTGTATGCTTGTTTGAATACTTTCGTGCCTTCATTTTTCTATGAGCTAGTTAGCTGCTATGCTGCTTTTGTTTTGGGGTACTGGATTGGCTATTAGTGTCATTTGGTTTATAGTCGAGTTACAGACTCCCGCCTTATTTAACAGAGTTTCCACACTAGTACGTTTGCATGCTTGGACTTGCATATTGATTGGAGTTTCACGATATCTCCCTCTCATACCCAAAAGTCAATTAATTACTGAAGATGAGGTTTAGGAACTTGGCAGTAAGTTGATGTATGACTTTAGAGTCAGCATGATCCAATGCGCTTTCCCATAAGTGGTTGTATAATATGGACTTTCTTTGAGAATACCTTGAAATGTTTGTTCTTCTGTTCCTAAACATACTTTCTGATGCAGGATATATCTGATTGGGAGCGTTGATGGAGTGCAAGATTCTTTTGTTGGAGTTTGAGGAACACGTGATTTTTTTCCAGTAAATTTACTTTCATTCTTTGCTATGTAGATGGTCTAGGAGTTTTTGCCACTGGTCTTTGAGTTCATTAGTTGAGTTGTGTCATAGAGCATACGGGTTGTATAGTAAGTTGGGTTTGTACATGTGTATCGTCAGTCAAGAGTGAGTATTCGTATGATCCTCAACCTTCTTGAGGGATGCTTTCTTCAATTGTATATAAATAATAGATCTTTTTTGGTTTATCAACCCAATAATGCATCTTAATAAAGGTTTTTCATGCATCTTTTAGATGTGTTCTATGTTGTTTCATTGCTCTTCAAAAGATGTGTTAAGAAGTTGAAATATCAAAGCCTCCATGTTCTTTCATTCTTCATCTGGTAAGCTGTCTGAGCAGCCAAAGCCTCCCCCAATAAGGTGCACCCTCGGAGCCTTTCGAAGCTAGTTCTATGAAGTCCTACGTTTTAACTTTGTATACATACTAAGATGATGATACCATTGTCGATGAACTATCAATTCATCAAAGTAGGCATGATGAATGCCAAGAGGATCCTCTTTGTGAATTTGGTTCTATTGCATGAAAAATGAAACTTTATAAGGTTCTATTGCAAGAGACAACATTTTCGAGACATCATGTATCTGCCTTGTTTGAAGTTCTAATACGCTATATTTTACTTGTTCATCGATAAATAATAAATTTAATAAGAAATCTCAAGTTAATAAAAAATTCTTCTTTACAGGGATCTCATAGACTCATATATCATTTAAAAAATATAAAACCCCAATCTATACCATTATATTTTAACCTAAGATTTCCCTTTTCATCCAAATTTTTAATGAATTCATCACATTTTGATTTTAAATAGAAAAAAACTATTATAATCATGTCTAAAATTATCAATAAATACAAAATATAGTGATCGCAAACGTAACGTGGCAAAAGGCAGACCACTAGCTGCAACATTTAAGTCCTCGCTGAGCGCAGTGACGCGGCAGGCGCTCAATGGCGGCAAGCAACAGTTGGTTAAAAGAGGGTTGATCCTAAAACCCCCATGGAAGACTTTCCGGGCAGTAATAAAATCCAAAACACCGTCACACTCGAACTTCACTTCTCCATTGGAGCTCTTGCAATGTTTCTTCTCAATGTACTCCCTTCACTTTCCATTTTATAAAAACATTACTTGCACCATGTTTTGTATATCTGATTGCTCTTCTTTGTTTAATGTTCGTTGTTCTCGTTTAGGCATGGAGGCAAACGGCTTTTGGAATTTATGGGTACATGAATTTCACCAAGGCTGGATTCGTGTAATTCTCCAATCCTTCTCCAATCCCTTTATTTTGTAATTGGCAAACTCATTGGTAAATCGTAAAAATTGCTCATTTTTGGAAAGATTGTAGTTTGTTCTGTAAGTTCAAGAAATTACAGTATAGGGTCTTCACCTGATAGGAGCAAAGTATGATTTTTGCCCTGGTAGATGCTCAATTTCAGCTTTTCTTTTCATGATACAAAATGGGTTTGTCGAAATTTGCAGTAAACTGAGTGATCAACCGGCAACGGCTTTTAAATGCTTAAATGAGTACTTTTGTTCTGTTTTTCTAGAAATTTGAAGGACTTGATCAACAATGTGCGATGAAAAACTGTATACCTCTTTGTATAATGGGTTCATTGAGAACCAATCTGTGCTCGAAACAATATTCCGTGATCTGTTGTATTCTTTCTTCACAATTTCTGTTGAGTTCCCTAGAAATGAAAGCATAGCTACTTTTGGTCCATGTTCCTGGGTTCTTCTTTTAAATTTTTCTGGTCGGGGAAAATGGTAATAGTTTGCTATTTGCTTAGATGTCATTCTATCCCATGTATATACTACAGTTTATCTGCGAGACTCGGATCAGATGCAAACTTAAATTCATGGAATTATACAATCTTGACTGATTAATATACAGGGAACATGCAAAGAAATTCAAGTCAGAGGATATGCGTGCACAAATAGAAGGGAAGAACTGCATTGTAACAGGTGCTAATTCAGGGATTGGCTATGCGGCTGCCCAGGGACTTGCATCACGGTGCTTTTTTTGCTCTACTTGGCTAATGTATTTGTAGTTTCAGTTGTTACTTGTTAGGTATATACCTTATGGATTATTTGCTTTTGGTTGGTTTTTTAAGTGGGGGAACTGTCTATATGGTATGTCGAAATAAGGAGAGGGGTGAGGCTGCACAATCCAAAATCCAGTCCGATACAGGAAACCAAAATGTTCATTTGGAGGTATGTGGCATTGTTTTACTGTCTTCCTTATTTGTCAGGGTTCCTTTGAACTTTTTTTATTGATGGCCAATGTTAAATCCTATAGTTAACTACTAAGCAATGATCTTTAATAAATTTTTTGCTTTGATCATATTTGGCTTAATACATGTCTTGTTTGCAGGTCTGTGATCTTTCATCTGTTAGTGATGTCAAATCATTCGCTTCCAAGTTTTCCTCAAAGAATGTACCAGTCCACGTATTGGTAAATAATCCAGTTTAATCTGCTGAAAACTTACAGTTATTTTGTGAGATGTGTTGGACTCTTGTTAATCCCACTTATTTTTCTTGCTAAGCTTCAAAGCTATTACCTTAGTGAGCAATTAGGTGGTTGTTTGAGATGTCCTTTGAGATGTCCTTCTATATGATTGTGAAAGTTCTGATATGGCAATACTCTGCTGCCTTTAGGTAAATAATGCTGGTCTGCTGGAGCATAAGAGAATTACCACATCAGAAGGGTACGTCCTGATTACCCATGTATACAACTTTATTTTTTGACATTCTATCTGATTTCTCATGGGTTTTAGTAAGACTTTTTACTTCAAATGGCAGGTTTGAGTTCAACTTTGCTGTAAATGTACTAGGCACCTATGCCATGACTGAATTGATGTTGCCATTGCTAGAGAAAGCTGCACCTGATGCACGTGTTATAACAGTTTCTTCTGGTGGAATGTATACCACACCTTTGACCAATGATCTACAGGTAACTTCTTTTATGCGGTTCTCTTGAAAACAGAAATCTATCTATCTGATACTTATCAAAACCCAAAATGTGTTTTAATGCAGTTTAGTGATGGAAACTTTGATGGCGTGAAGCAGTATGCTAGAAATAAGCGAGTTCAGGTTTGCTGATCTGTCAGAGGCATAATATGTTTGCACTCCTTTAGTGATTTGTAAATGTGAAGACCGATGGGTTCTTTATTGTCGTACTATTTTATACTTTAATTTGAATGGCAATGCAACTGATAGAGTGAACATAGCAAATCTGAGAAGTTCTTTCTGCATGCAAGTTTCTGAAGTCACATACCATAATTAAGAAATGCACTGTTCTCAGAACTTTAGGTTTTGAGTTTCCTTCCTACATAGGAACAGCGTTGTGATCTATTGTCATAAATATTGTTCTAGATAGTTCTGTAATTTAGGAAGTGAGGGTTATACCTGTTATTTGCCATGAACATGTTCTTATATATGGTTCAAAGATCTTGAGGGAAGAAACACCAAACACAAGTCATGTTTTGATTGAGGGAGAGAATGCTTAGGCTATTAGAGGCCATATCACCTTAATTTCTTCTAGTATATCTGAACAAGATTCGAGTAACATTCATTACTCCTATTCTACTACATCAATTGATATCTAAAGGCAGTTTACTTATTATTTTTTCCTGTGAGCGGATATTCCTGGTTTAAATCCAGTATTAGCCTTGTGATTTTGGTGGATTTAGAGCTGTCCCCATAGGATTGGATGACATTAGCATTTAAAAATACCAGGGTTAATATTTGTGCTTTGAGGTAGAATACTGGTTTCCATTTTAGTTGAATTAACTGAAGATACCTGTATTTGTGTGCATGCAGAGCTGCCTAGAAGCAACTTTCTCCAAATCTCTTTTTCTTTTTGAGCTGGTTCCTGGGGCTAATATATAGTTTTTTCAGGTGGCGCTGACCGAGAAATGGGCTGATATGTACAAGAACAAGAGCATTGGATTCTATTCTATGCACCCAGGTTGGGCTGAGACACCAGGGGTTGCCACGAGTTTACCAAGTTTCTCTAAAGCGTACAGAACTCATCCTCTTAAATTCTCACCATCTGTTGTTTGTGTCTGGTATCCAGTTCATTTTTCCTTATTCTATTCTGACATCTTACTCTCAAAATTGTTTTAGTCTTTCGGGAAAGCTTCGAACAAATGAGGAAGGTGCAGACACCATCATTTGGCTGGCTCTACAGCCAAAAGAAAAACTGGTATCTGGTGCATTTTATTTCGATAGAGCAGAAGCACCAAAACATCTGACTTTTGCTGGCACTGGTGGCTCTCATGCTATAATTGACTCCATTTATGACAGTCTACATAGCTTATGTAGCATCTCTGCGTAGTTGAGTTAGGACCAATATTGTGATTTTTGCTATTGGGAAGATTTTTAATGTAGCAACAGCCAAATCAAGTCGTAGGCATAAGTGCGGTTTACTCCACTTTAAAAGCTGAATACTGCAGGCAAATTCCATGGTATCAGCAGGTCCAAGATCAGGCCTCAAATGATCAAACTTCGTTCTCAGATTTCGATAAAGCAATAATCATTCCACCTTTGGATAATCGAGTTGGTAATTCAAATTAGAGGATTTCAGTCTTGTAAAGAAAACATATATGGATTGTACCATAGTCAGGCTTAATAAATCCCCACTTGTGATCTTTTTCTTGTCTACATAGTATCTAGGGTGCGAAAGTTTTGCACAATTGGTAATTATTATATCTTTACTCAATATTTGTCTTACCACACCCAGTTTTCTCAAAGCATTCATCATCCATTTTAGTTTTTATTTTTATAGAAAGCGACATAATTTAGTGATGGATATAGAAAACAAGAAGGGCTTGTTTGGTACACGTCCCTGGACTGGACTGGACTGGACTATCTAAAATTAGTCTTCTGTCCCAAGTTTGGTAAAGAGGGGGGGGGGGGGGGTTGGGGGGCTAATTTGAGTGGGCTTATTTTGGACCCGTGTCTCCTTCTCGCTTCGCTAAAGAGCAAGGCTTGTGAGTGCCTCGCTAAATAGTGAGGTCGACATCACCTTCCTTCCCATTTTGCATCGCGCAAACATCAAAACCCCACAAGAATTCCTCTGAACCCCGCAGAAACTCCTCTGCATTGGTTGCGGGTTGGGCTTTTGGTGTGTGTGTTTTTTGTACGCGTGTTGTGTATAGTGTGGTTGGGGTGTTGTTGGTGTGTTGCAGTTTATCACAGCTCTTAGCTAGCTTCTGTTGTATAAATAGCTAATCAGCTTGTAATCAACACACAATCATTCATTGTCAGTTAATACAACAGATTCGATTACACAATTCTCTCTGCATCTTCCTCTTTCTGTTAGCTCAATTTTCTGCAAAACCTTGAGGTTCATCAATGGCTGCTCAACTTTAACATGGTATCAGAGCTATGGTTATCCACGTAGGAGGCCTCACGGTCCCACGTGCTCCACGTTACCCAATTAAACTAATCACGCGTAGGACGCAATGACACCACGCATGAGGGGGCGCGTTGAGAATATCCCACATCGGAGATGGAAGCCTAGCCTGTAGTGTTTAAATATAGTTGGGCTTTTCCTCCTCCCATTGCCAATTGGTTTTGGGTGATGGAGGCTCACTATGTTAACATGGCATCAAAGCCATTAGAGCTTGCGCTCACTTCGCCGGTCGTCTTCCGCTGCTCCGCCGCTCTCTAGCGGTGGTCGTGCCGTCACTGCCCGCCGTTGGAATCGTCGCTTTCGTCGTTATTGCTCCGATCGCAACGACGATCTCGGGTTTTGTTCGCGAATCTGTTCTTTCTTTGAATCTGTTCGTAGAAGTTGAAATGGAGTTGTTTTGATTGCTCAATTGAGGTTTCTTGATTACTGAAACCCTAGAAATTAGGCACGAAGCCATTTTTCTGTACTTTTTGAGGTTTGAGGCACAAAGCCTGTTGTTCTTTGTTGTGGCACGAAGCCGGGTGTTGATTGTTGAGGCACGAAGCCGATCGTTGTTGATTTGTTGTCTGATTGTAGTTTCTTCACTGTTAAGGCATGAAGCCAAGTGTTGATTGTTGAGGCACGGAGCCGTTTATTGGTGATTCTCTGCTTGAAGTATAGATATGAGTACTACAATGAGGATAGAGTCTCTTCTTGGATTGTTAACTTTCAGGCTCAAAGATGACAACTTTACCAAATGGAGCTACCAATTTGAGTAAGTTCTAGGGGGTTTTGATCTTTTTGGGCATTTTGATGGCTCAACACCACCTCCAGCAAGATATATGGTCTCTGAGGATGCTGGGATCACCACTGAACTGACTGCTGCCTATAAGGCTTGGATATGTACTGATAAGGCATTGCTGAGCTTGTTGGTTGCTGCATTGGGAGATGATGCAGTGGAATATGTTGTGGGATGCAAAACTGCACATGTTGCATGGCAAAACTTGCTGGACGGATATAACAACATGTCTGATTCAAGGATCAATCATCTTAAAACTGAGTTTCAGAATGTGACTAAGGGGGGAGACTCTGTTGAGAAGTACTTGCTGAGGATCAAAGCTCTTAGAGAGTTACTCAATGCTGCAGGTGAAAGGGTGACTGACAGAGATGTGATTGTTACAGCATTGTCAGGATTGCCTGGTGAATTTGAGATCATTAAGACAGTGATTATGAACTGAGAGACACCTATCACATACAAGGAGTTCAGGTCTCAACTTCTAGGGGCTGAAAGGGCCATTGAGAATAAGATCTCTAGGAGTGCCACTGGGTTGTTTACACAATCTGTCTATGAGCATGGCTCTTCCTCTGCTGGACCTACGCGGTTTTAAGGTGTATCAATGTATGAGCATGGTTCATCTGCTCAGAATTGTTCTAATGCTACTGCGTTGGCTTCTCAATTCAAACAACAATCCTCTCCAGCTATTGCACCTCAGACACAAAACAATAACACAAATAATCAGAGAAGGAATGGTAACAATGGTGGTAATGGACGATTTCAGCATAGCAACAACAATAACAATAGAAGGTTCAACAACTCTGGCCCTCGGTTCTCCAACAACAATATCCCTGAGTGTCAAATCTGCAATAAAAGAGGCCACATTGCTACTGCTTGCTACTACAGAATTCCTGAAGCTCAGAATACAACAAACTCTAATGTGGTTGAGTGTCAGATTTGTGGAAAGAAAGGCCATTCTGCCTTGGATTGCTTTCACAGAGCCAACTTTGCATTTCAAGGTGTAGCTCGCTCAGCTCCTTTGCAGGCTATGACAGCTGCAGTTTCTAGCCCTTTCTCAGCTGATGATCTCTGGATTGCTGATAGTGGTGCCACTCACCACATGACCAACAATCTCACTCAGCTCAATAATGTCACCCCGGCTTCTACTGATGGTAAAGTTCAAATTGGTAATGGGGCTGGTTTGCATGTACTACATACAGGAACAAGCTCAATTTCCACTTTACCAAAGCCTTTGTTTTTGAGCCAAGTGTTGCATGTCCCTAGTCTAGCTGCACACTTACTCTCTATATATCAATTGTGCAAGGATAATGCCTGTCTAGTTATATTTGATGAGTTTTCAATCACTGTGCAGGACAAGGCAACCAAGAAAGTACTCTACCAAGCCAAATGTGAGCATGGTCTATACCCTATTCCAGGTCTATGTCCAAACCTTTAGTTTCAGCTTTCCCTACTGCTTTTCTTGGCCAAACAGTAAAATCTTCTTTGTGGCACCATCGTTTAGGTCATGTGAGCAATGAGATTCTTCTTCATATGCTTAAGACTGCTAAAATTCCAGTTGACCTAGACAAACATGCTGCACAGATTTGTGAAGCTTGCTTGGAAGGCAAAATGCATAGGATTCCTTTTCCTGTATCTAGTTCAATCTCTGTAAAACCATTTCACCTCATACATAGTGATGTTTGGGGTCCTGCTCCTTGTAAAGGGTTAGGGGGACATCGATACTATGTATCCTTTACAGATGATTGTACAAAATACATGTGGGTTTTTCCACTAGTCAATAAATCAGAAGTGTTTTCAGTGTTCAGTAAATTTTTGGCCTTCATTTGCAATAATTTTTCCACTTCTGTTAGAGTGTTTCAAACTGATGGTGGGGGATAATATATGAGTACTGCATTTAAAGAGTTTCTAGCCCTCAAGGGGATTCTTCATCAAGTTTCCTGCCCTCTCACTCCACAACAAAACGGAGTGGCTGAGAGAAAAAAATAGGAACATTATGGAAACTGCTCGATCTCTTTTACACATTGCAAATGTACCTCAATATCTGTGGTATTATGCAGTTACTCATGCAGTTTTCTTGATCAATCATATGCCAACTAAAGCATTAGGCTTACAATCTCCTTATCAAAAGCTTTTTGGTCAAATCCCTGACATCAGTGCTCTTAGAGTCTTTGGCACAGCTGTTTATCCTCTTTTAAACCACACCACCAAACTTCAGCCAAAAACAATGCAGTGTGCCTTTCTGGGATATTCTATGGGCTACAAGGGTGTGTTATGCTTTCATTCTCCCAGCCAAAAACTGCAGATTTCTCGTCATATTGTCCATGATGAAACTGTATTCCCTTTTAAGCTTTCCAGTCCTTCCAAGTTTTCAAATGAAACTTCAATACCCTCTGAGTGTTATCCTCCTCCTTCCATTGTTCTAAACCTTCCTTGTCCACCTCCTGATCATGCTCCTACCCTACCAGAATGGCAGCAAGCAATGGTTGAGGAACTTGAAGCATTGCATCAGCAAGGTACCTGGTCTCTCACTCCCTGCCCTGCTGAAAAGAATGTTGTGGGGAGTAAATGGGTATACAAGATCAAAAGGAATCCAGATGGTTCTGTGGCTCGCTACAAAGCTAGACTTGTACCACAGGGGTTCAGCCAAGAGTATGGGTTGGATTATGGTGAAACCTTCAGCCCTGTTGTCAAACACACCACTGTTAGGGTTATTCTGAGCATTGCAGCATTGCAAAGATGGAAATTAAGGCAGTTGGATGTCAAAAATGCATTTCTGCATGGAGAGTTGCATGAGGAAGTGTTCATACGACAACCTCCTGGTTTTGAGGATCCTCAACATCCTCAGTATGTCTGTAAGCTTCAGAAGTCCTTGTATGGTTTAAAGCAGGCTCCCAGAGCCTCGAATGCAAAGTTTACTGGATTCCTACCTTCTTTGGGGTTTAAATCCACAAACTCTGATTCTAGTCTTTTGTTAAGCAAGAAGGTGTTGCTATGGTGATCTTGCTGCTGTATGTCGATGATATAATCATTACAGGTTCTCATGATGGTTTGATTCAGAAGGTGATTGATGAGTTGAGTGCTGTGTTTGATATGAAGGACATGGGGGCTTTGACCTATTTTCTGGCTTTGCAGATTACATATAAGGAGAATGGTGACCTCTTTGTGAATCAGGCTAAGTATGCAGCTGATTTGATTAAGAAAGCTGGCATGGTTTCTTGTAAGCCTGTTAACACTCCCTGTCTGCCTACTCAGCATGTTTCTAAGGATGCAGGTGAGCTGTTAGCTGATCCCACCCATTATCGAAGCTTAGTTGGAGCTTTGCAATACCTCACGTTTACAAGACCTGATATTGCATTCTCTGTTAACACGGCTTGTCAGTTCATGACAGCTCCTACTGAGGTTCATATGGGGTTAGTGAGACGTATTATTCGGTACCTACAAGGTACTAAAGATCATGGTCTATACTATACTGCTGGACCAATGGTGCTTACTACATACAATAATGGCTTTGCCTCTAGTACACTGCCCATCACCCTTTATGCTGATTGGGGTGGAGATGTGTCTACTAGACGATCCACTACTGGGTTTGTTGTCTTTCTAGGTCATAATCCGGTCTCTTGGCAATCTAAACGGCAAGGATCAGTTGCACGGAGTATTGCAGAGGCTGAATACCGAGCATTGGCACATGTGCAGCAGAAATCTATTGGATCAGGAATTTGTTGAAGGCATTGCACGTTACAGTTCCTGAACCCCCCTTATTACTGTGTGATAGTCTTTCAGCATTGGCACTCAGCTGCAATGATGTGCAGCACTCTAAAATTAAACATCTGGAGTTGGACTATCATTTTGTTAGGGAGAAGGTGCAGAGCAATGATTTGAGAGTGCATTATGTTCCCACCAGATGAGCAAACCGCTGATATCCTCACCAAAGGCTTGCTCAGCCCCTCTTTCACACGACATGCTTCCAATCTCAAGCTGGGAGATCCCAGTTGAGCTTGAGGGGGATGTTAAGCATATATGGTGCTGTGCGTTTAGTACACGTGTAATGTATAAAGTGCTGCTGCAGTATGATAGGTGTGCTGCAGCGTATCACAGCTCTTAGCTAGCTTCTGTTGTATAAATAGCTAATCAGCTTGTAATCAACATACAATCATTCATTATCAGTTAATACAACAGATTCGATTACACAATTCTCTCTGCATCTTCCTCTTTCTGTTAGCTCAGTTTTCTGCAAAACCTTGAGGTTCATCAATGGCGGCTCAACTTTAACACCAGCACCACCTAGAACTCCTCCCATCCCCACCACCCACAAATCCCGCATCGTGTAGAAAACCCACTGCAGTTCTCCTCCCGTCAGAAAAACCCACCACTGCTGCAGATTGATGTTGGGCTGGGGTTGCAGATTCATGTTGGGCTGGGCTATGGGTATTGTTGATTTGTGGGTTACTGTTGATTCGTGGCGGCGTGGTTGTGGTGGATGTGGAGGGCGGCGTGGTGGTGGGGATGAGGCAAGATGGCGGCGTGGTGGTTGTGGATGCGGCACGGTGGCGGCGTGGTGGTGGTGGATCCGGCGTGGGTGTTGTGGTTTCTTAACTGGCAAAGAAGCAATTTTGTTTTGTTGTGATGAACAGTGAAAATTTTAGTCCAGTTCCAAATCTCACCAAACGTGAGATAGGATTGAATCCACCATAAGCCAATCGAAGCCAAAACCCCTTAATCCGATGATATAATCCTTTCACTAATAGTCCGGCATGCCAAACGAGCCCGAAGTGTATAGGAAAATTATCTAAAATAGGCCAATGGGGAAACCTTTGTTCCAAATTGTTCGGGCAGCACAATTCATTCTCAAACTAGGTAAAAGTATTGCTTAATTGCACTAGAAGCCCCTTCACAAGATTGAATTTTCTCTCTGGCTCTCTCCAAATTTCTAGAACTTTGACAGTCAAAGATGAACCCATAAGAGATCTTTGGGATTTGGATTTCGATCAATTAGTGTCAACTTAGAGGTGGTTTTGGAGATCGATCAATGGCGTCGATCCGGGGAACTCTATCACCGGCATTTCGAGACCGACCATACGCGAATGGCGGTGGGTATCCATTTTCGGTGTCGTCGCTGTCGCCGAAGCTCCTCTCCAACTCCAAATACTCGCCGGCCTTCCCGTCAGCGATTCTCGCCCTCGCCATTGCATTCAGGCGTTACGCCGCTGGAGTTCTCTTCCACCGCTCCAATCGGAAAGGTCAGCAATGGCGGCGCTCTCTACAGGTGCTTGCTCTTCTTCTTCCTAGGGTTCATGCTCGGTCTCTTCCCGTTCGGAGGCGAAGATCTTGGTTTTCGGGGAATATTATTGGCAAACTTTCGGAGGCGAAGATTTGGGTTTGCTATAACCACACCGAATTGAGCCTTGAAGTTTTTGGGTTTTACCCTTGTTTGAAATAATTCTTGCAGATCAATGGTGTTGTTTCTTGTGCTTGGTTTTGATGACTCTGTTTTCTAAGATTAGGTTTTGATTGAAAGCAAAGGTAAACCAATTGGGGCATGAATATGAGAATTCGAAGAGAAACCATGCAAATGTGAATGTTTGTTCAAAAGTTTAAGATTGCCCAGTGTACGTACTATGAGTAACTACGAATGCACTATATCCATACTATACTATTAGGGGTTTGATTACAAATTGTGAGTAGTATTATTATTATTATTATTATTATTATTTTGAAATGGACTATGACTACACTGCGGCGGACTACGACCATATTACGGTGGACTACGACCACACTACGACCACCAAGGATTTAATTGCAAATTATAAATAGTAATACCTAGTGTAGAACTGCCTGCTGCCTATTTTAGAACACAAATTTGCCACATAGCCTATTTTAGTTAATTCCCAAGTGTATTGCCCCGCTGACGAGCTTATCCAACAAGACATAAGACCTACAAACCCCCACAAAAAGCAAAAGCAAAAAAAACAAGCCGAAAAGGCTTAGGTGTGGGCATGCGGAAACGTGCCTATGTGCCGCCGCTGACGAGCGTTTATCCAACAAGACATAAGACCTACTTAACAAACTCGAACTCGCTTGTGCAACCCAACAAAAGCATTCCCTAGCCTGTCCTGTACTACACTCACCTACAGTGCTCCAAGCCCGGATAGCTCCTGGACGTTACAATACTGAAACAACAGACAGTAGGCTCACTAAAACAACTAGGCCCATGAGGCTTGAAGCCTAAGACCGGACCAATACCACAGCTAGCCGGCTCATGTCGGTCCAAATCGGCACCAGCTGAGCGTCCAGACTGGAAGAGCGACATTCGACGGCGATTCTTCTGAGGCTGGTGAAAAGCCACAGTGGATTGGATTGGATTGGATTAGAACACGACCGCGGACTTGAGAAGATGAGCCGAGTGACGGGAGAGAGAAAGAAATAAAGAATTTGTTTGTAATACAAAAAATGCCCCTATTATACATGTATGTAAACACGCCCAAAAGTTCACAAGGGCACCCAACAGCTTTTACAACAACAGAAAGTTCACGGGTGCTATTACAAGTCGTCAAGAAAGAAAAACAAAAGATTATTTACAAGCACATACATCCCTTCTTGGATATAAACGCTGTCTGTAAATGCCACAGCTACATTTTACATGACTCTGCATATGTCTTATTCTTTTACTACAAATCTCCTCAAACTTTGTTATTCGTATAAGTTCTGCACAATTACAATGAAAATTATGAAGCAGCATCGGTACGAAGTGGGAACAACAAGGCTTTCAATACGCTACAGAGCTTTATTGCTCTATTGCAGAAACACCTGAAGAACCCATCAGGTCAGGCTTTCTCGACCAGTACTGCTGAAACCTCTGCCTTGCGTACTCTAGGTAGTCAAAATCAATTTTGTTCACATAACTCTGCAAAGCAGCAATAAACTTGGCAACGTTATACACACCAAACATGTGGTCACTAGCATACGCTGAAGAATGGAAGTGTAATGAAACGAAGTAATATTACCGAAATTAGTCCCCATAATCCCCAAAAGAGATGGTTGGCTAATGTGTACTTCTCAATGTGGTCAAGTAGCTGCTCCACCTCAGCATCACTGGGTTCGTAACCTATAAGGAACAATGGAGATGAAGTATGTTTAGAATCACCAAAGTTTGCAGAGCAAATAACTACAAGACTTCGCTCAATTATTTTTCCTATTGTCTTTTTCTGAAAGCCTTGGATGATTTTAGAGTGCAACAACCCAAACAGAGAGTCTAGAGAGGTTTAAAGTGGAATTAAGATTGTCTCCGCCACAGCAATGAGTAGTACAAAGAGTGACCTTTTGAACTTTCCACAAGTCAAGAGTCAAACATGCTTTCTGAGCATAGACATGCACCAACCCAGATTTTTCAGATACTAGCCATATATCATAAACTAACATCGTTTTAGTATCAAAAGAATATAAGCATGAACAGAACCAGTAGTATATGAACAGTGACTGATACTAATATCAAACAATTAAATGCCCATATACATATACTGCATACAATCAAGCAATCAATGGAGAGCTACAAAAAAGAATAGGCTAACCTGCAGAGCTAAGATATGCACGGACAAATTTCTGGCGCTCTTCCAGACCTGAAGCAACGCAGTCAAGCGAACCAAAATATTAAATTTACAATGAAAACTTACAAAATTCAATGAAGAACAAATCCAGAACAGGATGGCATTCACCTGGATAATTCCTGTAGTCTAAGACATGAGGTGTATCAGAGTGATAGTTTGCTACCATTTCACAGAAATGATTTGCAAGGTCGTAAGCAACAGGATTGTAACTGGAGTATTCATAATCCTGTAAGAAACAAGATTAGTAATTTCGAGGCTAGAGAATTTGCATAAACTTTTACACAAGGCATGCCAAGAAGAGTGACTCATAAGCAACTGAAGTTTGGACACGAGGCTAGAGAATTTGCATAAACTTTTACACAAGTAAGGCATGCCAAGAAGAGTGACTCATGAGCAATTACTAACTAAGACATGAACTGCATTCCTAGAGAGTACTACTTGGAACTTTCTGTCTTTGGTTATTCAATACATTGAAATCATGATTCAGACTGCAAAAGATGTGTTCATTATTAGCATATAGACAGTCCATGTTGATAATGCAAATATCATCTGCGATGTGCACTAAAGAGAAATAGGCGAATATAAGTTCCCTTTGGCTTCCCATGTTCGGCTTTTCTTCAACAAACAATACAGAAGGAAAAATCCTGACCTCTTCAGTTAATCAATTCTATGAAAACATCATTTCAATCTAGAACATCTCTATGTTTCCTACAATTCAAGAAGCTGACAACATACATCACTAGGAAAACCTGTACTAATCAGTGCGAATGTCTAAGCAACTATATTTAGATTCCAGGAATCAAGGTGTTCAACTTCAGTGAACATGATGGAGTACAAAGGAATTAGATGGGAGGATGTTTCTTCTATATTAGCACTTGCCCAGATTATGTCAGACACATCTTAAATCCAACAAAGAAACATGAAGAAAGCTAGTATACAAAGTGCAGTAACTTTTAAAACCATAAAAAGAAGTTGACGAATATTGGAAAGAGTCAGAACTCACAATTAAGGTAATTGATCTGGTCTCTTCATCCATCATTATGTTGCCATATTGCAGGTCATTGTGACAGAACCCAATATCTTGATACTTTCGCGATAGTTGCTTCTCTAGCATATCAATTTCCTCATCTAATGTATCTAAACCAAATTCCTTCGTATATTTTGTTGAACACCGAGTTTTGGCCTCAGTAAGCCAGTTTCTGTGGAACAAATAAAACTGATTAAGAAGTCTTAAATTCCCACGCGAAACTGTAACTTTCCTAGATATAAATTACCTCAATCTGTCCCAAAGGACTACATTTTTTGGACCAGGCATATCAAGGTTGTGGAACTCTCTCAGCTTAGCTGCTATAATAGCTGATATTTCAGGATCACGGAGGTCAGCAGCTGATAGCGTCTGAGCATTTTAGAAGAAAATTAGCTACAGTTATGATAAAAAGGTGTTCCTACAAAATGAAAGATCAAGAGATTATACTAAACCTCAACTGTTTCTTTTTGACAATAAACTTATGGTTCAACTCTATCTAATGGACTAAAAAAACTCTTATCTGATGGACAAACTTTAAATCCAAACAAAATTGAATGTAATTAACAACTTCAGGGTTTAGAACACACTGGAATTTAGGCTGCATTTGTTTCTGAGTTACCTTTAAAATTACAACAATGTAAAATCATTTAGTCCAATTCAAGTCAGATAATGCACAGTTTGTTCAACTGAAACAATCAGTAATAGGAAAGTGAAACCAGAAAGGAACAGGACTCATTGCATAATATGACTGATCAATGCGTCCCATAATATTTATACACACACACATATATATATATATATATATATATATATATATATATATATATATGATTTGGGTAGGCCTAAGACAAAGGGTTTTGAATAGTCTGCATTTCTTGGTATAAAGATTTTAGGCTGTTGCAGTGTCCTAAAAAATCTTACAATCTCATAAAAAGTGACTTAATTGAGAATGATCCATAAAGTGACTCACGGCTTCCTCTTTCAGAACAATAAAAAAAGTCCGATACCCTTACACAATCAAAAAGCTAAAGTACCTCTTGAAGATGATCAAGTTTACTTTGACCGTACTGCCTAACCCTGTCCAATCTTTTCTAAAGTGCACATTAGAACTTATTCTATTTTTTATTATTTTAACCGATTTTGTATAATATCAGCATGCCATTAACTTTGACACCTTTAAATCAACATGAATGTGAGGGGGGAGGGGGAATCATTAAAAGTAGTGAACATTATAGCAGATTTAGTGAAAGCATTCCGAAGAACAATGATTAACCAAAGACTAAGCAAAAGATACTAAAAATTCAATATTAACAGGAAGGGAAGGAAATGTTAGGAAAAATTAGAACTTCACATACTCTAGCATGAATAAATTCCTCAACCCGCCCATCTGCAAACCGCCCAAGAAGACGAGGCCCCTGGCCGTGATTGGACATGCACTCAAACGTCTTAATTTCTTCATCCCTATTAAAGAAAACTTCAACTCCTTCTCCATAAACCCGCACCAGCACTTTTCGGGAAGGATCGCCGTTCCTCGTTGGCCAACTAATTTGATATACCTCATTAGTCATAGCCCCCTTCATTGGTATGACCTGCAAGGCATTCATATCATCGACTACATCCCCCCATTCAGAAGCTACAGATAGAAGTACCTTCCTTAATTCCTCTGGAAGACAACCTTTAATCAACCCAACTGTCAATATGGCCATCTTGTCTCAATACAGTAGAAGCTTATTCTTTTGTAACCAAAGCTTGACCTGCAGAACAAACCGAAGATTATTACCTTATTTCTTATAAATTTCCTAGCACTGTGATCCTATTCTTCCTGGAATCATTTCAAAATGCTTTCTTGGGTCCACAAAATAGTCTGAAAGTTTCAAACTTCAAAAGAAAAGGGGACATATCGAAATCGGCAAATTAAAAAAACCCCAACTGATCAATAAACAAAATTAGCATTACCCAAGAATCAAACAGTAGAACTCAGGGAGAAAAGAAAAGCTCAAAGCTGCAATCTTAACGAGTAATATCTAACTGAAATGCTCATTTGACTAATCCTTTCCTCTACTAAGCAGAATTACCACAGCATTTATGAACATCACAACAAAAGTCCACAAGAACAGCAATTATATAAAACACTACAGAACCAAAAGTGAAACTAAAACTGAAAGCACGAAACTAAAGAAGATGAAACAGAACACAACTCACCAAACAAGAGTCCAAGAAAGATGCAGGTTGTAGTTGAATGATGCCAAACTCCAGAGAGCCCCTTTTTATCAATGGTTTCAAGCAATCTTTTTAAAATGAAAGACAATTCAAAGAATGAAAAAAGAATCCACGTGTGGCCCCAAAGAAGAAACAGAACGAATAAACAGACCCCAGAACAGTTCAAGCCAATTATATCACAGCAGGGTGGGGTAGTATGATTGAAAACGAATCCCAAGAAATATTATTTACCAGAAAATAAGTCCAAAGATTGACTTTTTCCTTTGCTCCTATGCAAAACGTAAGGTTTAAAGCGAAACAAAATGGTGGGTTTTGGGAAATTTGGAATCTTGGTGAGGATTCTGAGTTTGATTTTAGAAACCAATTTCGAATCGACTCAGTTATTTGTAAGAGTAAACAACGCTTTGCTGGTGATTTGGTCAATGACGGTAAAATGGTCAAAGTCTCTTGCTGGAATCGTCGACATGCGGTGGGCCCAGTGGTTGGAAAAACGGTTCGGACACGAAGAATTTGGTATTATTGCGCTGAAAAATGAGTTTCTCCTTCTGTTTGTTTAAGGAAAAATGACTTTGGAATTATCTTTTCGATTTGACCGTATGAAAAACGCGTGGGAGTGAACTTCTCCACCTTCATTTGATTTTGGGTTATTATCATGAATGGTGCCTGAACTTTCATTAACAGAACTTCATAGTGCCTGAACTTTAAAAGTGATCAATTTGGTACCCAGACTTTAAAAAAGAGGACTATGTGGTACCCAAACTTTCAAAAAGAGAACTATGTGGTATTTTAGTCAATTTTTTTAATCAAATTTCGTTAAAATGAAGGATAAAATGATCTTTTAACATTAATTTTTAGGGTTAACTACATAATAGTATCTAAACTATAGGGTCAATTTCAAGTTCATACCTAATGTATTGATTCTCTACAAACTGGTACCTGAACTCTTGGAAATCATACGAGTTGCTCCCTCCGTCAACAAAACGGTTTAACTTTTCTGTTAAGTGCTGACTAGACATTTAATAATACTATATTGGCAATTATAAATAATAAAATATTATTAAATTAAGCAATAACTCTAAAAACCAATTAAGTAAACACAATCCTTCTCTGCATCTCCCGCTGTTCTTTCTCTTGTGGATGTTCTACGCATCAATGCTTGGACTGTTCACGAACCTAATAGCAAATGTTGACGAAATTTGAAGAGAGTGAATGCAAGAGAAAGATTAAATGAAGATGCAGAGGAGAGAGGAGTGTTTATTTAAAGTTATTTTTTTCTACTTAATAATATTTTATTATTTATAAATGTCTAGATAACATTATTAAAATGATCTAGTCAGCACTTAACGGAAAACTTAACTGTTTTGTTGATGGAGGGAGCAACTCGTATGATTTTCAAGAGTTTGGGTACATGTTTGTAGAGAATCAATACATTGGGTATGAACTTGAAATTGACTCTATAGTTTGGATACTATTATGTAATTAACCCTAATTTTTATGTAAAATATTTTTTTTACCTCTCAACTTCTATAAATATGTTTTATGGTGTTTTGAAAAAAATGAAAATGTCATGTAGCTATTTTAGGACAATAAATAAATTGATTAATGAAAATATAGTTGAACGGTAGATTATTTCTATCACTTAATTTCTATTAGAAATAATTTTTAATGTTCAGGTATATTTTTATTCATCAATTTATCTATTATTTTGCAATAGTTATATGCATAAATGTTTTTTTTGAAACATCATAAATCATATTTGTATAGAGGTTGAGAGGTATAGTATTTTTGAAACATCATAAATCATATTTAAAAACCCTTTTTTATATTAATTTTCATGTAAAATACTATACCTCTCAACCTCTATATAAATATGATTTATGATGTTTCAAAAACAAATTATGCATATAGCTATTGCAAAATAATAGATAAATTGATAAATAAAAATATATCCAAACATTAAAAATGATTTCTAATAGAAATTGAGTACTAGAAAAAGTCTACCGTTCAAGTATATTTTCGTTAATTAATTAATTTATTCTTCTAAAATAGCTATATGCACATTTTTCATTTTTTCAAAACACCATAAAATAGTTTTTTTTTACTTCTCAACCACTATATAAATATGTTTTACGATGTTTCAAAAAACATTTATGCATATGACTATTGAAAAGTAATAGATAAATTGATAAATAAAAATATACTCGAACATTAAAAATTATTTCTAATAGAAATTAAGAGATAGAAAAAATCTACCGTTCAATTATATTTTCATTAATCAATTTGTTTATTTATCTAAAATAGCTATATGACATTTTCATTTTTTTCAAAACACCATAAAACATATTTATAGAAGTTGAGAGGTAAAAAAAATATTTTACATAAAAATTAATGTTAAAAGACCATTTTATCCTTCATTTTAACGGAATTTGATTACAAAAAATTGACTAAAATACCACATAGTCCTCTTTTTGAAAGTCTGGGTACCACATAGTCCTCTTTTTTAAAGTTTGGGTACCAAATTGATCACTTTTAAAGTTCAGGCACTATGAAGTCCTGTTTTTAAAAGTTTGGGTACCAAATTGATCACTTTTAAAGTTCAGGCACCATGAAGTCCTGTTAATGAAAGTTCAGGCACCATTCATGATAATAACCCTTTGATTAGTCTATTCTTAATTTGGGTTCCGGATGGATTCAAATCCCTCTTACTGTTCATCCTCAAAAAGCAGAAAAAATTATATATATATATATATATATATATATATATATATATATATAAAGATGGAAAACTACTAAGTAGGTCATCCGGTCATTATTTTTGGTACACGCTCGACACACGTGATGTAGGCCGAGTTGGCATTGCTTTCGCGAAAGTACTTATGGCCTGAAACTACTTTCACAAAAGTTTTCGGCCAAAAAAAGCGTTTGGTAAACGCAAACGAAAGTACTTTTGGGCCAATTTTGCTTTCGCGAAAGCAGATTATCGAAAGCAGGGCAGGAGTGGCTTTCGAAAGCAGCTTTCATTCGGGACACGCTCGGTATTTTTGAAATTCTTAATGAAACTTTTTTTTCCAATTATAACCCTTACGAACATTTTAATTTACAACATTTTGCCATCATCCTCACCGACGGCGCCAATGCCCAGATCTCCACCAAACTCCAGAAGTTGACGACGCCTCGAAGCCGGACGACGACGACGCCCAGAAGCCGACGACGCCGACGCCCAGATGCCGACGATGACGCCCTGGAGTAGATGCCTAGAGCGACGCCTGCAGTCGAGGCCAGGAGAGACGACGACGGCTGGGAGTGCGACGACGATGATTGGGAGTGCGGCACCGCCGCTGACAGGAGGCCAAGAACCTGCCAGAAGAAAAATCGGAAATCTCACTGTTGGGGAAGACGATAGGTGCAACGCACCGTTTTAGTTTTTGTTGTAATTTTTTTTTTTGATTTATGTACTAATATTTACCTATTCTAATAATTATCTTTCTAATATTATTATCAAATATATACCTATAGATTTAATAAAGTTTTGCTATTGTTAATTTTGTGTTAATTTTACTATTTGGTTCGATACTAATACCATAACAACTAAACTAAACATACAAATTTTATATTATTTCAAATATCTACCTAAATATTTAATAAAATTTTATTGGAGAATTATTAATTTTGTGTTGATTTGTGCAAATTGATGGATATATATGATATGCTATTGTGTAAATAGTTTATTAAAATAGTTATTCAATAACATGTATGTTTTGGTCATTATTTACATATCACAGCACTTTCCTAAAAATGTTTACCAAACGCCTAAAAATGCTTTGGATCATCCAAAGCAATTTTGACAGAATGTTTACCAAACGCCAAACTGATTATCGCGAAAGCTGCTTTCGCAAAAGTGATTTCGCGAAAGTGATTTCACGAAAGTGATTTCGCGAAAGTGATTTCACGAAAGTGATTTCGTGAAAGTGATTTCACGAAAGTGATTTTGCGAAAGTACAGCAATGCCAAACTGGCCCGTAATTTGTCTCTCTTCTCTTCTCGTTCTCGCACGACCAGTCCGGGCTGCTCCTCCATCTTTGTTTCTTCTCTTTCTCCTTGCAGTCGACGATGTTGACCCAGTCGAGATTTTCGCTGGCGAGGTTTCATCCTAGAAAGCAAGCTCATTGCTGCCGCCACCTTCATCTCTTTAATAAATTTCATGCCGGTATAATGAATTTTGGTCCTAAAAATTTCATCCAATTATGTTCTTTCCGGCTTCCAATGTGAAATACAGGGTGAAGGATCACCCCAAATTGACGATGCTCTACAAAATATCAGTGAATATCCGACAAAGACCAATATACAGAAAACATCAGCGCCAGAACTTTCAAAGAAGAAGATGATGATTTTGTGATGTTCGTTTAGTTAGTGGGCTGGTTTGTTTTGATTAGAGCAAATTTAGTGGGAGGATGCTCACACACCCCGTCCTCAAAAGTTGGTCCCAGGAGGTGCGGCCATCACCTCAATAAGGTGACGAAATCTTGACCAACCAATAAAGCACAAAAGATGAACGAAAGACACAAATAGAACATGTCGGGTCGTATCCCGTTAATACAACAAATACAAAGTATCAGAGCATCTAATAGCGGAAGGGAAAATACACAACCAGTACAGCTCGAAGGCAAAATAATACGACAATAGTTTAATCATAACACCTGAATAGAAGACTAACAAAAAAGAGTCTCTACTAGGGGTGGGAAAAAATCCCGAATCCCGCGACCCGATCCCGAAAATCCCGATCCCGACTTAGTCGGGACGAGATCGGGATTTTTTTTGGAAAAAGTCGGGATCCCGACCCGACATTATGTATATTGAAATATCGATTCAAACTTTTCCATCTCCTATCTTGAATTCAATTCAATTCGTTCCACAAAATTCAATTTGTTGCATAGATTCTTGGCAAGCATTCAATTACAAAACAATCAAGCACTCAAATTCCAAAACAATCAAAATCAAACCATAACTCGGGCTTACAGAATCGAAATCAAATTGATAGATGATGATCTTGGGCAATCGGCAGATCCATTCTTTAACTGTGGGCTACGAGGCTAGCAGCAGCAACGAGAATGATGGGTGAGTGACAACAAACGACAACGATGGCGATGAGCTTCGACGAGGGGTGATAGGCGACAACGATGGGCTATGGGGGCTGGGCTCCAAGGCCACGCGGCGATGGGCGAGTGATGGCGGCGATGGGAGAACGATGGGTGATGGCGGCGTTGGGAGAGCGATGGGCGAGTGATGGGAGAGGGATGGGAACGATGCTGGCGACGGGCAAAGATGAGGGCGCAGAGACAAGTGACCATGGCGATGAGTTCGAGAAAATGGAGAGGAAAAGAGTTGAACCTTTTTTTGTTTTTTGTTTTTTGTTTTTTGTTTTTTTTTTTTTTTTTAAATATTTGGTAATGGTGGTGTGCGTGTGGGTAGGGTAGAGACTACTAATCAACAAACCAATCCGCACTTTTATCAAAAAAAAAAAAAAAAACCAATCCAGAATTGATGTGTGATTTAGGATAGTAAAAACTAAACATTCAAAATAGGATTAAAATGTAACAAATTCAATAAATTCAAGTTTTGTTGAATTTTTATCTTTAGATTTATAATGATTAAATTTAAGTTATTGTATTCTTATGTTAGTATATTTTATTTTCATATTGGTTCACATTAACAATTTATGCACACAAAAAAAATTTAAAATTTCATATTATAATTGAGATTTCATTGTCGAGATTTATCGGGTTTCCCGATCGGGATCCCGACTTAATCGGGATTTTATTGTCGAGATCCCGACTTAATCGGGACGAGATTCGAGATCATTTTTAGCCTATAATCGGGATCGGGATTTTCGTAATCAGGGTCGGGATGATCCCGATCCCACCCCTAGTCTCTACTCTTTGTGAAGGGAGACAGAGCTATCTGGAAGCCTCAGTCGTCTCGGTAGTGCACTTCAGGTCTAAATCTTGAGGGAGCACAAAAATAAGGATGAGTGGATATGAAAAACAAATCAGTGTAAAACACAGTTATAAACATTTGCCAATAAACCCCCTCTATCAAAAACCAATAGTATACAACCATACTACGTATACAACCAGTACGTACAGTAGTTGGTGGTCACACGAGGCAAACATGCATAAAATAAACCTACGGTCGTGATTTAAATGGGCAATGGGACTCGAACCCACGCCGTTAATAGGACAGTTGGTGATTCGTGATCACAACATCAAGTAGAAGGTGAGGCAGGTGTTGGGGTGATACGACCTGTTCCGAAAAATTCCACAAAAATAGTGAAATGACCAAAATACCCTTATTGGTCAAATGGTTGATTTCTGAACATTGAGGAATTTCATGTTCGATAATGGACTCCATGCGGAGAGCTCGATGATACAAACGCATCCGCGAAGACGGAATCAAATTCCGAGTTGTATCGAGGAAGTTACGGACGAAAAAGGGAATTGTGGTGTAGTGGGACTGCCACGTGGCAGCCCGTGATTTGGTGGAAGCTGCTGGACAGTTTTGGAAGCCGGCCTGGGCTCTAAAAACCCAAACTAGCCCAATTTTCCCAAAAGGGGAAACCCGAACTCGCCCAAAACCGCCGAGGAAGCCAACGCCGTTGACCCTTCACCCGCGACGGATCGGGCCGGCCACCACCGGAATCTTCTTCCCCTTGCCGAGACGAAGCCGGAGCACCAAGGATCGGAGATAGCAGCTGTCAGGAACGCCGGCAACGAGCTCAACGGAATCAGCAACTTTCCGACGACGTTTCCGGCTGATTCCGGCGACGGTGAGTCCCGAAACTCCCATTTATGAGTTCCTTGGTTTCTGTAGATGCGTTTTGATATAAAGATCGTTTGATTTGATGAAGAAATGAGAAAGATAGAGGGTTTTGAAATCGGGTGAACAGTCGCTAGGAAGTTCCCAGATTCTGGTGACGGAGATGGTGGCGCGGCGGTGATGACGTCTTCGCCGATGATGACATCAGCACCACATGGACGCCACATGGGCGACACGTGTGTGCCACATCGGTGCCACGTCAGTGCCACGTGGTTGCCAGGTCAGCGCCACATCAGCAGCTGTCAGGCCATGTCAGCACGCTGGTGCTGACGTCAGCCCTTGCGTTGACCGTCGGTCAATGTCGTTGACCGACCACTTTTCCTAGTGGAAACGATGTTTCGGACCCGATGGCGAGCTCCGTTTCACCATCCGAGTTACGGTTAAACCCCAATTGAGCATAACATGGAGAGGGTTTTACGGTTATTCGTTCAGTTTCGTTTATTAATTATTATGACACTGGGCTTGTTAGGTGATCAGTTCCCGAGGAACCAGCGCAACCAACTTGAGCCTACGGATGACGATGACTACGATCACTCGGTATCACTCTGAGTGGACGGGTTTTGGTTTAAAAGTATTGTTTGAGCATGCTTTATATTTATGTTTACGTGTATATGTATTTATGATATGATGATGTGATTGTTGGATCCTTGATGGTTGTATCATTTTGGAGCATGCTATATATGTATATACTTGAGATGGTTATGCTAGTTAGTTGTTGTTGTATGTTAATGGTTGTTAGTATAGTTAGTGGCATATTACTGGGATCCTTGCATATTCATTGTTATGGGTTCGAGGCCCTATTCATATTCATTATCATGGGTTCGAGGCCCTATTCATATTCATTGTTATGGGTTCGAGGCCCTATTCATATTCATTATCATGGGTTTGAGGCCCTAATCATATGCATTGTCATGGGTTCGAGGCCCTAGTCATATATGGAGTGTACTGTGCAAGGGAAGCGGGTACCTTGGCATGTGAATATAGTCTCCCTGCCAATGTAAAGTGCATTAGTATTGTTGTGATTGTTTATCAGCCCCAATCACGTGGTGTATTTGGTTGTTGCTGCATGTTTGATTTGGTATACTGGTATATTACTGTTTTAACTGTAGGGGTTATTAAATGGTTTTAAACTGTTTTACACTGACATTTATTTCCCCTGTCCACTCACCCTTGTTTTTACGCCCCCCTCAGGACCTGATACTGTTGTGCACCACCGAGATGAGCGACAAGAGTCAGGATAGCTATGTTCTATGTCACAAAGAGTGAGAGTCTCTTTGTCTTCTGTTGGTTGTCAGACTGGTGTAAACTTGTTCCTTCCGCTGTATAAATGCTCTGATATTATTTTGTATTCCTTTTCTTCAGTTTATTTATGATTGTTAGTTGTTTAAGGCTTCGTCACCACGTGTCGGTGATGGCCGTACTCCCAGGCCTTACTTTTCAGGGCGGGGTGTGTCATGGGGAGCTCGACTCGTTGCCGGCGAAGTGAAAATGGCGGCGAATAGGCGTCGGCATTTGGGTTTCCTTTTTGGGAAACCTTGGGTTGAATCCGGGTTTTAACTAAATCGGCCCTTCCCAAAATATCTGTCGGCAGCCAATCACAGGCTGTCACGTGGCATAACTCCTATACACCACACAATTGTTTTTCGTCCGTAATGCCATCAATACAACTCGGAATTCGATTTCGTCTTCGTAGACGCGATTGTATCGACAAGCTCTACGCATAGAGTTCAATATTAAGTATATAACTTGTTAAGCCCATCCCGAAATTTTAGTGGAAATGACGAAAATACCCCTAGTAGTCAAACGGTTGACTTTTGGACCGTTGGGAATTACATATCCAATATTGTACTTGACGCGAAGAGCTCGACGATACAAACGTGTTCGTGAAGATGAGATTGGATTTTGAGCTATATTGAAGAAGTTACGGTTGAAAAATGGAATGGAGAAGTGTTGAGGGTGCCACGCGGCGGGCTCCGGTTGGCTGGGAGGCTGAGGATCCTTCTGGAAAGCCCGAACCAGGCTTTTAAAATAAAATCGGCCCAGCTTTCCACTTTTGGAAACCCGAACCAGCTCGCAGAACTGACGGACTTTCGCCCTCGATTCACGCCGTCTGGCCGCAAACGGACTTGCCGCCACCACCATCATGCTCGCCTCGACACCGTGATTCCGAAGCACCCAGGATCAGCCCAGAAAACCCGACTGTGAAGCCCCAACGACGTTGACGGAAACCATGAACTTCCGACCCGATTTCCGGCCAAATCCGATCGAAGTAAGTCCCCAAACCTTGATTTTTGGATTCCTGGGATTGAGTAGATGAATTTTGATGTATGGATTGTTGAAAATGGTTGATAATTGAGGAAGGTAGAGGTTTTGGGGTTTCGGCCGGAATAGTCGTCGGAATCTGGAAAATTCCGGTGACGGCGCGGCGGTGCACGGTGGCGCTGAAGAACATGTCGGAATCTGGAGAATTTCCAGATTCCGATGAGTTTTCTGGCACCGGCGTGGCGGCGCCGGTGACGGTGTGGCGGCGATGATGTCAGCGCCACATGGGTGCTGTGTCAGCGACACGTGGCTGCCACATAGGCACCACGTCAGCGCCACGTGCCAGACATGTCGGCGCCACGTGGAGCCGCGTCAGCACGCTGGTGCTGACGTGGCCACTGTTGATTGACCACTTTTCCGAGTGGAAATGACGTTCGGGACCCGATGGTGAACTCCATTTTGCCATCTGAGATACGATTGAACCCCGATTGAGGAATATATGGGAAATTAGGGTTTTAAAGGTGGTATTTCGTTACGGATTTTCTGACGAGTGTTTCATGGAAGACTTGTAGGTATCCGAGCAGCAGTGAGATGCCACAGTCAAGCACTACGGGCATATGAGTTCGACAGTTTGGAATCACTGTGAGTGGATGGGTTTTGTTTTCTTAAAATGATGGTTTTATTGAAGTTCAGTTTATAGCAGTATGATACATACATATAGTGATATAAATATCAGTTTTTAGTAGCCTATTTTACTAGTGCACCTATTATCACACATACACTATTAGTACTCGGACTACGGCCGTAGGACACAGCTCTCACAGCGTTACCTGCACCGAAGACCCCATTTGTTAGCCTTATTTTTCGGTGGTAGCGGTCCCTAGTGCACCTAGAATCACACATACACTATTAGTACTCAGACTACGGCCATAGGACACAGCTCTCACAACGTTACCTGCACCAAAGACCCCATTTGCTAGCCTTATTTTTCGGTGGTAGTGGTCCCTGCGCGTTTTCAGGGACTGGGGGTGACGATGTGAGGGGGAGTACACGGGGTTTATATATTTAGCTGTACTAGCAGTGCCCTGCGCAACCAGGGCACTGGGTGTGATATACTACGTGCACTTGACCGGTTTTTACAGCAGGGGGGTTATTTGTACTGTTTTCAGGAATGTTTCTGAAAGAGCATTTGTTTTTCCATCCACTCACCCTTTGGTTTTGCGCCCCCTCAGGGATTAGTAGCTACGTTGACCAGAGACGCGAGGAGAGGCAGTTCGAGGGCTCTGTATCCGTCCCGAGAATGTAGGGACATCACCTGTTTTGTGCAGGTTGTTAGTTGCTTCTGTTGGTTCTCTTCTGTTGTTGTAGATGCTCTGATATTGTTGAGTATGTATTGTGTGATTGTTATGGGCCCAATGTGTCTTTTGTGATTTTATTTTCGTGGTTTTTATCGTCTATGTCTGCGGGTTTAGCCTTCGTCACCCTCCAGGTGATGGTCGTACATCCCGGGCCCACTTTTTAAGGACGGGGTGTATCATAACTTCTTAAGTTTAAATGTCACGTCAACGTTATTTTGGTTATTCAAAAGGGCATTTTGGTAATTTTAGGAATTCGTGGAAATTTGCAGGATGGGTCGTATCAGATGCAAACTCGTCGGAATGGTAAATTTGCATCCTTGAAACTATATTTCTACTCTAGTGGGTCAAAAAATGAAATGTAAATTGTTCATCTGGTTGAAAAATGTAAAAAAAAAAAAACACACAATTATGTAATTTTTTTTACATCTCCAAAATTAGTCTCATTATTGGTAAAGCATACTTTATTTAATACATTTTTTATTCTATCAATGGAGATTATTGCCAAAAAAACGTTGGAGACACCAACATTGTTTCCAATGACAGAATGTAAATTATTAGTATGAAAAATGTAAATTTTGAGAGTTCATTCTCTAATGAGAAAATGTAAATTTCAAGATAAAAATGTAAACTTCTGATCCCAATATTTTACAACTTTCCTACTGGAGCAAATTGATTTTTCATCTTAGAGTATTCTATTAAAATGCCATCGAATTTGTAAAATTTACATTTATATTCTCAATTTTACATTTTCTCATTGGAGTTGCTCTAAGTGAAGTTTGATGGTACTACGTTCCCATGACTGGTTATACTACTAGTTTCTACTTTAGTGCGTATTCCACCTACTTTGTGTACATATCTCTATGTAGTTATATATGCTGCATGATTATGAACATGATTTTTAAAAGGTAAGTGAATAAAAGGACTGAGAATCATTTCGTTTCTTTGCTGCCCCTATGTTTACTAATTTACTTAGGAATCAAAATTTAGAGGACCATAATCCCAATTTAGGGACAACCCCTTCAAGGAAAGAGAACTTGATTCAAGGAGAACTTGGGTATGCGATTCTTGTTTATGATTCCCTCTTAAAAGGAAACATGCCCTATATGAAGTTGCCTATATAGTGACTCGAGTTTAGTTTGCCTATACATACATTTCAATCCTCTTAACTTCTCGCTTTTGTGCTACATGTAATCCGTTAAGATCACAACACTAAATTTATTGGATGAATAATAACCTCATGAAGTTGAAGGCTTGACAGTCATTTTATAGGTTTAACAAGACAATAATATAATCTATATGGTATCGACTCGCTTCAAACAAATCCCTTCCATGCTACACACTTTATTGGATAAATAAGATAATTTTGGGCTTTGAGGCAAAACGACAAGGTTGTATATTTTGGAATTTTATTTGGCCAGAAATTTAAAGATAACCCAGAAGAAAACCCAGAAGCGAACATACAGCGGGGTAGAGCCCTAATAATTGGAAACAACAAACAGTTCTGCATCTGGAATACAAACAAGTCCTAGAGATTAAGACCTATTTGGAATACATGTTTCACAGTATGCGTCTCGCGGCCATCAAAATTTAATCTCCTCCAATACCTCTGTTGTTGTGGGGTAGTAATTAACTTGTTCTATTTTCTTTTCTTCCAAGTGAATCGTGTTAGGTGAATTTGGGTGTTGCTTGTCGAAAGTTGTAAGATTAAGTTCTTTGCAGCCTTTTTAACATCAATATCGATTGAGAATAACTGTTAGACACATCATGCAATTTCTGCAACATACCTTTTGCTAGTTAGTTAATTCATGTACATGCTGTGCTTCACGCTCTTTTGGGAAAGAGTTTCTAGTTGCTACTATAGTCGAAAATGACCTAGAAAAGAAAAGAATACGATACATACACGGTACTCGTAACACGTGTTTGTTATAATATTGTGGTGGTATCAGCCTTTTGATTACAGTGAAAATGTTTCCTATAGAGTCTTAGTAAAAAGAAAAGACTAAAGAGCAACGGATTTATTCTTCATAGTGTGCTGGCAACTAATGATTGTGCAATATATGCATGGTTAATGTAATAAAGGCATTATTGATTTTTGACTCGAATTCTTTTTTTTCGGGTTTTTGTTTGGTTTTTTTTTTCTTCTTTCAGTTTTTTTTTTTTTTCCCCCCCTTTTTTTTTTTTTCCTTTGGTGTCTTTGGTCCCCCGATTTGTTTGGGTAACATTTTACAGTGTTTGTTTTAGTTTTGAGATCATGGTTTGGTTCAATGGATGCTGCGCATATTGTATTGAAACAGACTACACACAAGTGCCACTTTTGCTTTTACATTAGAATCTCCATGTTTTGAGCACAGAAGCCTGGCTAGGTCCTCTCCCTGTTGTCACCATCCTGCCCTGATGAGGGGTATATTCAGTAATGTTCTAACAAAGAACTTGATTTGAGAACTTATGTTACAGTCAATAATTAGTCATTAGATGGTTGAGGTTGATGCTAATTGTATGTTAGTCCTCCGTTAGATAGTCCACCTTCAGTGCAGGATGAGGCTGCAGATAAAGAGACGATCTTACAGACAAATCGAAACTCATAGTCATACGTGTAGTCTCATCCTGCACTTTGGAAACCAGCAAAGAAATGTGAAACAAGAGCCAAACAAGATTTATGATATCATGTTAAACTCACGAAAGAAATTGAGCTGTTTAAAACAGAGCAGGTTTAATTAGACCAATAAGAAAGGCATGAAATGCAATTGGCTCAAATTCACGATTTGATCTTTTTTAGGTTAAATTAGTCCGTTGTCTAGATCGAGTTTCCATTGGCAGCGCAATTAGTTTGTTATCTAGATAGGGCTAAAATGCAAATTTACTAGGACGGCTTCATGGAGCAGCTTTACAATATGTATTGAATATACATCAACTTTGGAAAAGATTTCAGCATCAAATTCTAATGAGGACTATAGATCACAGACTATCATGTTCATTATTTGGTGAAGAATGTCAGAAAAAGATTATAATTAAGATTATAAAGCTTCCTTCTTTATTATGTTTTCTGCAAATAATTTAAGCCCTCTGGTGGTTTGCATTATCAAAGTTTGATTTGTTCATATTAATTTATATCCTACCTTCATGTTATTTAAAGAAGATATATCAATTTTGACGCGAAGCGCCGCTCACTTGATTATGTATTGAAAGATTGTCATCTAGAGCGAAGCGTCCGTGCTAAAAAAAAGCCTCTCGCGCTAGTACCATGCAGACATTTTTTTTTGCGTCTGCAACATTGAGAAGAGAAGAATTCTGAAATATCGTTAAACCAACATATCACGTGCACTATATTTATCTTGGTATTGTGCTACAACCATGATCTTATTTGTTTTGTACATCTCTCTCTCTCTCTCTCTCTCTCTCTCTCTCTCTCTCTCTCTCCTACATGTGATTGACTATCTGAGTTCCATTCCATGAACTAAAGATTATCAAATTTCCAGAGTTACTCGGATTGATGGAGGTGCACAAAAATGTTTCTCATCACCCGAATGCACTTTATAATATTAGAATCAAACTTTGAACTTAGCCTACTCTTACTCATCCCACTATCTTATCCCCTCGTCATCCCGTGGCATAACTAAATCACAAGTCTTCTAACCAATTTAGAAAAGAAAACTATTTTTTAGCTCAATATAGTTATCTAAACTTATTTATCTTAAATTTCATTAAGGATAAACGTTGGATAAATAGAAGTTAAAATTCAACTAGGACTATCGAACTTTTCGCGATTGGGAATAATCTTTTTCTTAATCCTCAATTAGCATTTGCTTCGTTGTCTTGTATCTCCATCTCAAGTTCTTAATCCAATTTTATAGATATAAAAGAAACCGAATCAATTGGCGCCAAACCCCACCCACTCTAGAACAAAAGCCCAACCAAAAACCCCCCAACACTTTTAAGGTTCGACCAATCCACATACCATCTTCTTCATCATCTCTTCTTCGGGACATCCGATCCGATTCTTCGCCTGAATGCCCAACACTCCTCCGGGCGCATCCATCTTCTTCGCATCTACATCGCCTCGGCCCCGAGACCATCTTCTTCATCGTGTCTTCTTCGCCTGAAAGCCCAACACTCAAACAGAGCCTCCACAAACAGTTGCTCACCCAAGTTCCAAATATGAAGCTTCGACAGATTTAGACCCTCAATTTTCATAGCATCATTCTCCTCTTCTGCGGCTGTTCGAATTCGACCTCGATACTACATTGAAATCAAATGGCGCAGATGATTCAACAACAACAGCAACAATCCACCCCAAATCACGAGACGCCACAAATGGCCAAGCACGAGGAACTCGGGATCCCAATCCACCGCACCCTCGACGCCGTCTACGGTGGCGCGTCGCAGCTCGAAGAAGCCCAGGTCCGCTTCGACCGGCTGAAGTCCAAGTTCCAGCAGGTCTTCGGTCACCCGCCCCAACTCTCCGCTCGTTCCCCAGGTTCGTCATATTTATTGGAATTTCGATTGTTTGCACGTGTTTGAACTTTTTGGTGATCGGACGGTGGCGGTGGCAGGGAGGGTGAACTTGATCGGAGAGCACATAGACTACGAGGGCTACTCGGTGTTGCCGATGGCGATACGGCAGGACACGATTGTTGCGATTCGGCGGCGCGACGGCGGAGACGCCGAGAAGTTGATCAGAATCTCCAATGTCAACGATAAGTACCCAATTTGTACTTATCCCGCTGACCCTACCCAGGTTAATAATAGTGTTTGCCTGGTTGATTTTGAGTTGATTTCAGTCAAAGTTGTTGACTTTATAATTTTTTTGGTTTTTTTTTTTTAAATTATTTTTTAATTTTGGGTGCAGGAAATTGACTTGAAGAATCACAAATGGGGGCATTATTTCATTTGTGGGTGAGTCAAAGAAATTTCATGATTTGATCATATATGTGATTGTTTGTAATTTACTCAAGCAGTTTGCATGGTTGAAACAGAAAGTGTTTGTTGGTGTGATGATGATGAAATTTTTGAACAGTTAAAAAGTCAGAATCTTCGATTTTATAGGCAGAAATGATGGGTTATTTTTTCATTTTTTTCAGGTACAAAGGTTTCAGTGAGTTCGTCAAATCCAAGGGAATTAATGTTGCACCAGTTGGACTTGATGTTTTGGTTGATGGAACAGTTCCTACAGGTTTACTTCTCATTAATTAACGGGAAAACTATCCGTATGTGGTCCTTCATTACACAGTGGAGTAGGATCTTTACTGATGGAATTACCGATTTCGAACAGGGTCTGGACTATCAAGCTCTGCAGCATTGGTTTGTGCTTCTACCATTGCTATAATGTCTGCTTTTGATCTGAACTTTCCCAAGGTATACTATAGTTGAGCCAATATTAAATAAGTTTATGCTTGGTCTTCAAGGGATCTCTGAGCTTAGAATCACCTTTCACGAATGCTAACTTTCTTTCTTGTGAGCAGAAAGAAATTTCTCAGCTGACATGTGAGTGTGAGCGGCATATTGGTACACAATCTGGTGGAATGGATCAGGTATGGAGAATTTTCTTCACTCCCCGATTAATTTCAGTCACCTATTATCCTGATCTTCATTCACTTTTCAGGCGATCTCTGTTATGGCCAAGTCTGGTTTTGCAGAACTGATTGATTTCAACCCTATTCGGGCTACTGATGTTCAGCTTCCAGCTGGTGGTGCATTTGTGGTAGCTCATTCTTTGGCCGAATCTCAGAAAGCAGTAACTGCTGCAACAAACTACAATAACCGAGTTGTTGAATGCCGTCTGGCATCTGTAAGTTTGATTTCTTATTTTTGTTTAGTTTCCATATACTATTTTATGAGCTCCTAATATTTATGTGTAGTTTCCAATTATGCATTCATGCTCGCCCAGGGGCTTTCTGATTATAACCCAATTGATAACACATCTTTCATGTTCAACCCTTTCTTAAATATTAATGCAAGTCAATATTTAAGATAAAAAAAATTAGTATAATAAAGCCCACCATTCTTTTAGTTAATTACATATTTGCCATTTGGTATAGAATTTGGAAAATGCCGGAGGTACATCCGTTTCGATTTGGTAGTAATTGCACCCGTTGTTTTCAATTAATTTTAATTTCAAATTGATTACTTGATGGAGGCAATTCTATAAATACTGTCATATGGATTTGGGGTGGGTGGTTGGGGCAGAGTGATTTTCTGCTTATGAAATCTCTTGTGTGGAGATTTCTGCTTAGGATTGTATTTGTTATTTTTGTTCTTAATTCACCTTTTCTATGGGTTTTAGATCTTACCTATTCCCTAGGCATCTTCAGTATCATATGTTTGAAGATGGTTGAGGGGCTCGCATAGTGGTGCAGGAAAAGAAACATGTTGATGGTGGTGTGGAGTCGCGCGGCGATGGTCGCTGTAATTAACGATGGTTGAGTTTTCATACCTGTTCTTTAGGTAGATAATTGGGTCTGCAGCTTTGCCTCACTCAGGGATTTGACAAGTTTTCAAAATTTAGAGAGTTATCACTACTAGAGATTTGACACAATTTCAAAATTTGCTTTTGGAGTTCTTAACCCCAATTGTTTGTTTTAGGATTTTAGGATAAACAAGTTGAATTTCTAAGTCAAATAATATACCTCCGTAGGAGGTTGTCATTAGAAATCAAGATACCTCCATGAGAGATTTTTCTTAAAAATAAATTACCTCCATAAGAGGCAAAAAAAATTGAAATTGTAGGAAAAATAGCATGTGGAAGGAACACAAAATTGTAGGGAAAGAAATAGACCTAGACAAGAGGAAACTAAAATAAAGTATCGGAAAAAGAGAAGAACACTCAGATCAAAAGAAAGAAACCTTGACAAGAGGAAGAATAATAAGGAGAAGAAGAATAAAAGAAAGGAATTAAAAGTTATAAAAGTACATTAATGGTAAGGAGCACACATTAAAAACGGTTCCACATTTATCAACTAATGTGAAAGGGCAAACTGGGTAGGTTAGCAAATATATAATTCAACAAAATAAATTAATTTGCGACTCATCAAGGCTTAATATAGAAAAATTACTTACGTGGAAACCTAATTAAATGGATTTAGGGGTTTTACTAAAACTTACAGGGTTTATAATAGAAGTAGCTATTTTAGAGGGCCAAAACCAAATTTCCTTTTAACTAAATCAAGGGATCAATGATACAAGTTGGAAAGGGCAAAATAGGTATACAGAAAATGAAAAAATTATGGTAATATAATTTTTATGACTCATCACAACATATATAGAAGGTTGCTTATGTGGACAAATGATCAAAGGGTTTAATTTGAAATATTAGGGCCTTTCTTAAAAGTGGTCAATTTGGAGGGCTAAAATTAGATTTCCTATTGTTTTATTTGCCTTTGCTTGTTGTCTTTTATTTTCTTTGCCCTTTCCAATATGTTTTCAAATTACGTGGAAGTAAATAGGGAGCTCTAAGCTTTTTGGGGGGGCAAGATTCATAAATGATTTCGAGAACCTGAATGATTTAGATAGATGCTATATACCTTTAGCCAATTGACTGTACATTGCCCCATGTTGTTAATGTGAGAAGCTCTCTATTTCTTTTTCTACTCACACAGAAAGAGGGCATGAATATCAAATGCTCACAACAAGGGTTAGGTACTCACAATGTGGCTTATTTTCAGATTGTGTTGGGTATAAAGATGGGGATGGATCAACAGGAAGCAATTTCAGAAGTGAAAACTCTTTCTGATGTTGAAGGGTTGTGCATATCATTTGCTGGTAGTCGTGGGTCTTCAGATCCTAACCTGGCTGTAAAGGTAGGTTAATACATTGTCTGGCATTAATTTTTCCACTAAATTGCTACTTATTTGTCAGTAACATAAGAAATTGTCTTTGTACAGGAATATTTGAAAGAAGAACCTTATACAGCTGGTGAAATAGAGGAAATCCTTGGGGAAAGACTAACATCTATCTTGAGAGATTCTCCATCTTCTTTGGATGTCTTGAATGCTGCAAAACACTTCAAGTTACATCAGGTAACCATTTTTTGTTGTCTGTATATTAGGCCATCATCAATTTGTTGATTCTTTACTTTCAAATTGAATTTCTTTTAATGTGACTTCGCTAATTTACCAGAGAGCTGCCCATGTGTACTCTGAAGCCAAGCGGGTACATGCTTTCAAGGACGTTGTATCATCAAATTTAAGGTGTGTACGTTAATTAAGAAAGTCACAGTTTGGAGGCTACAAGAATGGGATAGCCCACCTCTTTTAGATTCTACCCCTCTCAGGGTTTTAACTCAAGACCCACTCTCTTCATAAGACAGCAGGGAGGGACTCCTTTTTTTTTTTTAACATATCCAGTGGTGTTATCTTACTTTTTTTTTGTCAAGGTATTATCTTACTTCATATACAGCGAAAATGCATTTGGTTTAACATAAACAAGGATGTTCATTTAGAAAATTGATGAACTCTGAGTCTTAAATTTGTCCATGTTATCGAAGGTGGGAACAAAACCAGGGTTTTATTCTAATCCTATAAGTATTTTTTCAGTGACGAGGATAAGCTAAAGCAGCTTGGAGATCTTATGAATGGGAGCCACTATAGCTGCAGTGTGTTATATGAGTGCAGGTACAGATTTATATTGTCTGGATCCCTGAAATTTACAATGCTTACTCTATCATAGTAAATGATCTGATCACATCATCAAAACAGGTAAGGGATATAAACAAGTACGAATCTGTGGGAGAGTGTGATTTGTGTTGTTGATATTTCCAGACCATGAAAATACAACTGTCTTGGTGAATTTGAAAAATGAAACCTTTCTGATGATCTCTCAGAAGCGACTGAACTAACCTTGTTAGACTGGCTTGATCCTATTAAAACTTTGGTTGGATGTGCTGGCCATGTAGTTATTGTTTGCCTTTTGAAAATCAATGAATGCTCTTATTCACCATCTTTTGTCTTCATTGAACTAGCTGTCCGGAGTTGGAAGAACTTGTACATATTGCTCGGGAAAATGGTGCTCTTGGGGCAAGGCTTACAGGAGCTGGATGGGGTGGATGTGCAGTCGCTTTGGTAAAAGATAGTATCGTCCCACAGTTCATCCTCAACTTAAAGGTTCAATCTCTTAACATCCTTAATGCACTTTTCTCCATTGTTTGATTTATTTGAGTAGTTTCTGAACCTAGATTTCCTCTTGGTTCTGTATCAGGAGCGCTTCTACCAGTCTCGGATTGACCGAGGTGTCATAAACAATAACGATCTAGGGCTGTACATTTTCGCTTCCAAGCCATCTAGTGGTTCTGCTATTTTCAAATTTTAGTCTATATGAAACTGTGCAGCGCTTTCTGATTTCGTATTGAACGATAGTGAATCATGTCCATAAACCATATGAATTGGTACTTCAACTCAATAAATCTGGTCCCTTTCATCAAGGTTTGAAAGTTAATTAATACCTGATGAATAGGCCGCTTTTTAGTCAAGCTATAATGGGCTGTCGGACCAATTGGCTGAACAGGCCTCAAGGCTCGCAATATATTTATGGGCCCTTGATGCATGCATACATTACAAATTGAGTATGTCAACATGGTTATCATATTAGATTATTGCCAAAATAATTGATGAATTTCATATTACGATTTCCATGGACGAGTCACGAACCTTGTTGACAACCGAACTTGTACAATTAGTTTAGTGTCCCGTCAAGGGACCCTCATATGCAGCATTGTGTGCATCGTTAATGCATTATTACTATAATCTTCTGGGATCCCAAGTACATATTCTCAACATGTTTAAGTTACTATCAGCAGCTACAAAACATTTTCTAAAACCAGATTTCACTAACTTCAACAAGCACTTGGATCAAACTACTACACACCAAGTTGTTATGAAACAAAGTTAAATCCCAATATACGAGCAATTATTGAAGGGATACCGTAAAATCCTCACGTAATGTAACCAGACTCAAAGTGAAATACACATAAATGTATAATCCATGAATGTATCCTCTTTATGTCCTCTTAAGATCGATGGGACAGAAACTCAATTATCAACATCAACTTCACAAAATTAGCAAAACACAGAAAGGAAATACACAAACGTGTGAAGGGCTCCAACAAGTCTCCCACCTAAGCAGCATCAAAACCCCCTTTAATTAATTTTCCAATTTTTTCCTTTTTTCCGTCGCCCCCCCCCCTTCGTCCTTTCTCTTTTTGTGTTCTCAATTTTTGTCCGCGATTTCTGAATATCAGGGAGGAGCACTAATTGGGGTTCACAACTGAATCTCACAACAATTCAACCTTTGCAGGTATTCCTGGTTTCATTCATAATGTATTTTCTGATAACTAGATGTACTGTGACATAGATGGTGGTATTTGATTTTACATTTTAGCTTCTGCAAATTAGCAGTAATTTTCTCATTTGACTTTGTATGTGTTTGTCTGTGTGACAGGCTTCAAGAACGTTCAATGTCTTGAAATATGTGGTGGTGTCAAAAATCTAGTTTGTCTGACATGATTTTAGAGCCCCTGACCTTTGAACCAGTAAAGAACAGAACTGCCGAAGCTTAACCAAAGGACTTTGGAATTGGTGGAGGCCATATCGAAGCATGTTGCTGATTCATCTCCTAGAACTGTTCTTTGTCATATTATTGCCAATACTTAGATTGAAAATTATTGTCAATTAGGAACGTGAAAGAACAATCGTGACGTTTTGTTTTCAAACTACAGTTATTCAATATTGACGACACAAATTTTTTTTTCCTGTTTCATTTTCGGATGCAAATAAAAGGAGCTTCAATTTGTATTATATATATAAGATGTAGAAATATACTTTTCTGATACTTCTTTGCTCCTTTTTTCATACGTCTCTTTTGAGTGTAGTTGATCTTAGAATGTGACTAGTTAACCGTCCCTTTTGTAGTATATAATTCTTATTTCTATAAGACTTATAATGTGTCATGTGTATCGCACAAAGACTCACACGAATTGTGCATCCAGATTTGAAGAACTTGAACAATCTTACTCACTATACGAACAAAATATTTAATGTCATCAGGTCGTGACTAAAATTGCATGTACAAGTACGCAATCTCCATATGCTGTTAACACATTTCGGCAAAATAATAATTGAAAAAAAGCCTCGTGTGAAAGGTTGATCACATAAGTTTCTGAATTTAAGTGACAAAACTGACTATGCTTAAACATCATTAGTGCGTCAAGTTCATCAAATTGACCATAATGTTCTAAAAAACGCTAGGCTGTAATTAGGCCGAAAGAAGGGGACTAGTGTCTACATGCTAGCCGGTGATTAATCGGGACCAAGGCGTTTTTACTTTTCTTGTTATTATATATATGTTAAAGTCCAAAACTTACTTATTGTAAGTAAGAAATTGGTAAGGATGTAGATATTTGACTATGAGCTGTAAAAAAGAAGAAGGTATGAAAACGCTAAAAGACTAAACGATGCGTTGCACCTATCCATCTTCTTCATCGCGAGGTTATGTAATTCGCGCCGCGCCGCGACTGTTGACAACAAATTACTCCGTCGATCAATTTTCGCCGGAATTTCAAGTCAATTCGTGCCGGACCATTCTTGGTGCAAAATGACAATACAAGCTGAAACTTGTCAGTCACATTCACCTGGTAATTTCCTCGAAAAGTTGTTTGATCGCTTTTGTTACAAGCTGACCAATTTTCGCCGCGGCCAAAAATCTGGTTAAACTTGAATAACAGAAGTTTGCAATTTCGATTTTGTCTCATTCATCACCTGCCCTATGCAATTTCGACTTATGGGTGCAAAGAGCTTCGTGGGTTGATTTCTAGGGCTATGCCGACAAGTGTGTTGAAGTTTTCATTTCTGTGAGATTTATTTGTGGTTTAATTTTACAGATGTGCTAACCTTGAAGATGAGTAGCTCTCAGAACAAGGGAAATGGCTGTTTGGCACGAGTCAGTGGTGAAGCAGATGCACCATTCGATTTTCTACGTATTTTTCACGGTGTGTATTACAATTTATTGGTTCATTTTGAAGCGTTTGGGGTGATGTGTTGGTTTTGATTGAGTTAGATTAATCCTTTGTTTGCATAAAAGAGTGGACTTGCATTTTTATGAACTGCGAAAAGTCGTTTGTTTGGGGTATAACCTCAGTTTCCTCTAGCCAAATTAGATGCCTTGCAATGCTGAACCTTGTAAGGGTTTTTTCTGCTATAATGAACCACTTGCCAGTGCCACAGTGAATGAGGTGAAAATGGAAATGCTGACCATAAATTGTGATCAGTAATCACCTTATATTGCATATTATAATGTATGGTACTGTACTGTTTATGATTATGTACTGTAAGATGGCTACTTCTTCCAGTTGTCTACCGTTCATTTGTGATCATGTGGTTATCTGATAGAGTTTCTTTATTGTGAGTTTTGCAGATGGTGTCATAGCTGGCGGTGCTGCTGGTGTTATTGTAGAAGCAGCTTTATACCCAATTGACACGATAAAAACTCGATTACAGGTATGTGAAGAATATCGAACGACTTCCTTGATTATCTGTTGGACTGTAACTGAACTGTCTTTTAGGGAAAACGAAATATTTGTTCATGTGATTGTTCAGGTTGCTTGTCATGGAAAGAAGAATAATCATCTGTTTCATTTATAATTAATAGGCAATCCCTAGTAGATGATACTATGCTGGTCTTCTTATCAGTAATCATCCCGACACGGGAATGACTATTCCCATCATATGGGGCTACATAGTCTTCACCCAAGTTTAGTGATCTTCAGATGATTACTTCTTGCGTATTCTTGGTTTGTTGAGTCAGCATGTGCTCCAATTGTTAACTTGGTGCGCTTTGCACAACTCAACCTGTAGGGCTCCACAAATTTACATTTTGGAGAATGAATGGAGGTCCTCTCTAGTTTCTTAGTTCGTATTGAAAAAGTGAACTAGTGTGGTCAGTAGTGTACCTTTTTTTTTGTTATAAAATACATAAGGTTTTGTTATTGCATAATATTTGACTATATAATAAGTTATTCCCAACTGTGCACTTTTAGGTTGCCCATGCTGGAGGGAAAGTTATCATGAAAGGTCTATATTCGGGATTGGCTGGAAACCTTGCTGGTGTGTTACCGTAAGTACACAGTAAATTGGGCAGGAAATATATATTTGGCAATCAGATAAGCATTTCCTAACTTTCCTTGTATTTGCATAAAGATAAACAAGTTTGGTGTTGTTTCCTGCCATATATGCCTTTGTGATTATAGTCCGAACCTTAAATTTTAGGCCTAAGCTATCTGAACCTCCAGTAAGCTAAGAGAGGTGTACTTGCAATAGGATATTGCATCCAACTTCCCAATTTGAGTTTATTTCTTCTCGGATAGCCAGCCATGATCTTTTCCTTTCTGATAGCCAATCTTTCTTGACTTTTGTGTATTCTTGTGATATTTTTTTCCTTCTTTGCATGGCTTAATTTTTGTATTTATTTGATTTTCTTTTTTCCACTTTGGATCATTTCCCTTTGTATTGTTGTCTTCTTCAAATAGGTTTAGTCTACTCTGCATGTCTGTCAAGTTCTATGTAGTGGCATTCGCACACGATTTCTCTCAAAATTGTTGTCAATCATTTGGACACTGACGAAGGAGTAGAACTAAAAATGAAATTGAGTAGATATGAGGATTTTGTGCCTTGTCTCATGGCATTCTCATAGTTCTATGTCTTGTTCAATTTGGAACACAATTCGTATTTTATTTTCCTACAATTCTATAATAATTTTTAAATTTATTTCCATTGTTCATATTTCTGTGAATTGCTTAGAGTTTCTTACCAGGTGTCATGTGGATCTTTACAGGGCTTCTGCCATATTTGTTGGTGTATATGAACCTACTAAGCAGAAACTACTGAAGTCATTGCCAGAAAACCTTAGTGCTTTAGCTCATTTGGTATGTAACCTTACTTTTCTTCTATGTTGGCAAGGTGCTTCTTCGGTAATGTAATACTTGAAAGTTGCATGTTTATGCGAATTGCAAACAAATCCATCCTCCTGCTATTACTCAATAACTGAAGGTGGTCTGAGGAGAGGGTCTTATTAAGAGTTGACTTAATTATGTTTTCATGGGATAATCTACTTTACTGAGGTGAAAAAGTATCTAGCAGCCTATGTAAAGAGACCTGATCTTCGCCTTTGTAAATCGTATGAAAAGGTGCTAATAGATGTTCATAAATTGCATAAGGAAATTGACTGTTTGGTTTCAAAGATCTTGCCTCAATTCATAATACTACCTCTCAATGTAAATTGTAACAGTCGTGATAGAGAGAAGTTTTGACATTGAACATACGGGATGAGGCCTTTGCTATTATGAGATATTAATGCTTCAATCAGACTGCAGGTGCTATTGCAGGTGCTGCTTCTTCTGTTGTACGAGTTCCAACTGAGGTAGTTAAGTTAATTTCTTAGTTTTGTTGGATTTATTGTTTTTTTGCACTTGTCACCATTTCAAATTTCCCAGGTAGTCAAGCAACGAATGCAAATTGCACAGTTTGCTTCAGCCCCTGATGCTGTCCGTCTTATTCTGGCTAAGGAGGGTTTCAAAGGTCTTTACGCGGTACCTCGCACTTACTGTTCTCCATTCTAAATTTCTTGCAGTTAAAAGTTCAATTATACATTTCACCTCTTTAGTTTAAGCTAACAACTATTTACTCCTAAGAAACCACAGATAAGTTATTTTCAAAATAAAGGTCAAATGTTTTGTTTATGATTTTTACATGAAGCACATTGCCCATTATTTCTGCCTGAGCGCTGTACATGTGTTTTTGCATTGCTATGAGCTTGTGAAATATTTTGTGGGCCTAATGCCTTGACCTATCTTTGAGAGTGCAGGGGTATGGATCATTCCTATTGCGAGATTTACCATTTGATGCAGTTCAGTTTTGCATCTATGAGCAGCTTCGAATAGGATTTAAATTGGCGGTAAGAGAGGAGTATATTGATGATTGCTAGTGGAGACATCTGAGGAATTTTTGAACCCAATACAAATGTGATATTGTTTGGACTCAGTTCCCCATTTTCTATATAAAATACCAACTTCATTCATCTTAACTCCCATCTTGAAGCCGCTGGAATATTGTCAGCAAGAACTTTCTGCAGTTTGATTTTCCACATGAAATATTTTGTTAGTTCATCTGCATTGGTATACATGGATATCACATTGTTAGGCACTAAACAAACATATACATGCATGTGTCTTTATGACAGCTTGAAAAAAAAAAAGTGATGTACAAATTGCATCCTTTAGTTTAAGATTTGATTACCTTTCAGTCTATATAGTTTCAACTTTTGCAATTTTACTTAGTTCTACTGCATAGTATACATGGAATAGGGATATATGACTGTAAGTGCATGCGTACTGGAAAATGATTGAATTCTGGCTTCCCTGTAGGCACAAAGAGATCTAAATGACCCTGAGGTTGCTATAATTGGTGCTTGTGCTGGTAATCTTACTTGTCATCATCTTCTGAGATTCTCTTGGTGATGTGACCTTCCATTTGACTATCTGTATTGTTCTCCTTGTTATTGATGCACCTATGCGTTGAATTTATGTGTATGTTCAGTACATATTAATAAACGACTGTGATTTAAACTATGTGTTCTCTCATCTGTGAAGTAAATTTTTCACTACGAGTACTGTATGCATGTATTGTAAGGATAAGTTCATCCAAGATCCTGATGTCTTTTTTTAAAAGAAAAAAAAAAGAAACACAAAATCCTAGTCAAGATGGTGGTTTAGTTGCCAACTTGTACTCTGTAAGGAGAGCAGCATAAGGCTCCACTCTGCTTTTTTGTAAAGATAGACAGAAGACAATATGTGAAACATTGTTAAATGTTGATGCCTTAGTCTGTACTTTGTACAACATACATATGTAGATATTTAAGTAATTGCATTTCAGTTCTCAAAGTGACCTAGGAATGAATTTTTGTTTCTTCCACGGCTGTTTGTTTCCTGGTCAATAATTTGGCATAGCAACCTCATTTGATGCGATTTCTCTAAAGTTATGAACCTTTAACGTATGTCCTTCATTGCCCAAGAATATTAGTATTTGAGTAATTTTGCATGTGTTAAGTAATCATTCACACCAATTGCAGCATTCAATCAAAAGCTTCTCAATCTACTCTCCCTATTTTGCAGGTGCAATAACTGGAGCTATAACTAATCCTCTGGACGTGATAAAAACAAGATTAATGGTTCAGGTAGTGATAATAGGAATTTTCTTTCCAACTTTATAAGAAATTCTGTTACAAATTCTTCGCTTCATTTTCTCTTTCCATGTAAACTTTGCAGGGATCAGAAAACCAGTACCAAGGAATTTGTGATTGTGTCAAGACCATAATGAGAGAAGAAGGAAGTCATGCTTTTTGGAAGGTTAGACCCTAGTTACTGTTCTGCTTGATGATTGGCATGTCAAACTGAAATTACTATTTAAATTCTCTTATTTCTTAGTTTTCTCCTTTACTGTAGTCAGGCTGCTGTAATGCATGATAGGCGATTTGATTTTCTCGCAGCTTTGTATCCAAAGCTTTTTGACCAATGCCTCTCTTTCCAGTTGAGGATACTTGTAGATTTATTCAGTTCATGAATTCTAGGGTTATGTTTTCTATATACTTTCCCTTTCCATTATTCTCATCATGAAAATCAGTGTTTGCTGGAAATATTGGGTTTGTTATTTATTTTGATCATGGTTAGATGTCTAAATATTGGGTCTCTCGTGTGAGAAGTGACAGATATAACACTATTTGATCTTTCTATTTCTGGTAAACTTGTGGATTTTTTCTTGATGCTATCATATAACACACAAAAGTCAGTAGAAATTACATTGTCAAAGCAAGTGGTTGATGCTATTTTCAGTGCACTGAAGAGGAACAGAAACAAGTAACGATGCAAAGAAAACTTAATATTATATACCAACTAGAGGAAGCAAAGATATTACTCATGTGAAAATTTGGATAACCAGAAGCTATAGTTTGTAAAAGTGCTTTTACTGGTTCTTTGAATGCATATGGTAGAGAACACAGAACTTTAGTTGATATCGATCTGCTAAAACATCTATTTATTGTGGTATGCGCTAAAATTAATTAAACGTCAGGGTATCTAGTTTTGGAAATCTTGATATTGACTGCGTAAAGAAGATTTCATCTTTATGAAAAGTTTGAAATATGGTCAGCTTCTTTTCTTCCATTTGCTGCAGGGTATTGGGCCACGAGTCTTGTGGATAGGTATCGGAGGTTCAATTTTCTTTGGTGTTCTTGAAAGGTCAAAGCAGATACTTGAGCAAAGGCGCCCCAGCAATCAGGAGTCAAACTCTTCCAAGCGGAACTGATCATACAATATAGAATAGTAGAACTATTTCCTCTACAATCCTTGTTTCACGGATTTTCGAACTAGGTAGCTTATTAATTCATGAAAAGATATCAGTCTCTGGTTGGATCCACAATGTTTTCGGTTAGAGCCTGATTCGATCAGCGAATGTTACCTAAAACTGTTTCCTTAAGGGAGAAATTCAATTGAATTCGTGGTTAGAGATTACAAGAATTTCAAAACCCTTTATTTATTTTCCCTTTACAACATATTGCTTAACAGCATGGGTATGGAATATATACCCCTAGATGAATATTTATGTTTTTCTATTTGTGGTTCATGACCGAACTTACATGAAGTTTCAGATGAGTGAGTTACCATTGATGCGTAGTATTTGATGGATGTATTCGCATGTTTTCTAGGCGGGTCTCCTTTTCGTTATCGTATTGGGTCGATGCTTCTCTTTTCTTTGCCCATCACGTCTCTAGTGGGTGACGGGCCTAGCTAGCGATTTTTGGGTCTTATCAGTATTCATTGGCAACAGAATGTCCGTCTTGTTGAGGATGTGCACAATGTCTGTGCTGGCGAAAGTGCCCTCGATCGCTTCTTTGACAATGCATTCGCAAGCCATAACTCATACCCCATTCACAGCATAGGTCACATGTCATTCTCATTCCATTCACGTTATATTTAGACTAAGGGCACTTCTATTTCTAGGGCGTTTTGATCTGGCGTGTCCGTCGCTGTGTATCAGAGAATTTGTTGTTGTGGTACATAATTGATGGTGGTTGATCAGCTTTTCTCTGTACTTGCGAACCTTTTATCTAAAGTTTGAAAATATAATGAAAGCTTTCTTTTTTCCTTGTTTATGGGGGTTGATGGAGACTTAAACTAGTGCATTGACCCACTTCAAAGATTCGTACTATAAAGTGGATACGAATGCACGTGCAAAGAGAATTTTACTGGCCAAAAGAAAAACAAGTACCCTAGACACCAACCAATATCATCATCAATCACGTTCGGACATTTTTGTAGATTGGTTTCCAAAGTTTGCAACATGTCACGTTTCTAGCTAGTCACCTGACACATGCATGTACGGAACATAACGACAAATCAACAACATTATGTACTACGCATTAAAGAAAACAAAGTGCCGCAATAGAATGATAATTAACTAATTGTGAAATTGTGTAAAAACTCCCCTTATTCTAGAGCTATAGACCATGGCTGCTGGGGTTAGAGAGGGGCCTTTTAATCTGAGTAGGGGTCGCGAGAGAGCATAGCGTACCACGCTTGCCTAAGACCAGAGAAAGGACCTTTCTAAAAAGGTGGGTACATTATGTTCTCACGTGAAACGTTCTAAAAGGGTTCATATCAGTCATCTAATCTGATTCTAGTGATTTTGGAGTGTTTGCATTGTATAAATGCATCCTTTTAGTTCCTCTATTTTGTTTCAGTAGGGTGATTAGATAGGAACTACTGTGTCGATAAATATTTGCTACAGCTCTGGCATTACAATTTCACACGATCAATTTAAAATAGCCTCTTGTTGTCTGAATGAGCGGGAGAGTGCAAGTGGGAGAAAGTAACTCATCACTAATACATGTTAGTTGCTATTAAGGATCGTGTGATAGAGCATTACGGTTCATATTTGGTAATAATCTGAGACATTTATTTTGAAATCAACATGTAACCGATCAGCATTCGTGCTGATACAATATGAACTTTGGTTTTGTGCTGGAATGGTTATTAGGCATTAAGATCGATGGTATTTCTATATATATGCACTGGTACACAACCTCACAGATTCATCAGTATCTTTGCCCCATCGAGAAGAGAATCAAAGAGGTTGCTGTGTTAATCCATTTCCCGAAATGACCACCAAAGGTTAATTCTGTTTCTTGCTGTTATAGATTCATTTGCATATATGACTGATCATGTTTATGTACTTATAAACGAAAGCTCAATCTTCCATTACTAATTACTTTTTTCCAAAATGCCATTGTCTTTTGAGCCTGATGTATAAGGGGCTCTCTATATATATCAGCAAGCAAGAGATTTGAAATAGAAAAAAATGGCCAAATTGTCACAAAGCTTCTTTTTCGCGTGCCAGGCAGTTTCATTATTTGTGAATCTTTTATTCATCTTGAAATTAGTATACGTGGATGGCGGAGAATGGAATTGGAAACTGATCAGTTGGAGCAGAAGAGCAGCAGAAGAAGCCGAGTACGTGGCCGCCATTAATTGCTCCGGGCATGGAAGAGCCTACCTGGATGGCTTGATTCTTGATCATGAAAATAAACCAGCTTGTGAGTGCAATTCTTGCTATGGCGGCCCAGATTGCTCTCAATTCTTAACTGATTGTGCAGCTAATGCTGACAGGTAGTCACTCCCTCCACTTGCTATGTTTGCTGAGCTTCTCTAAACGGATTCTGCAATAGTACAAATCGTTTCTAACCTGAAACTCTAAAATTACTAATTCTGAAAAATACATTGCTAGAGTCTGACTTTTTTAAATATGTAATGAGAAAAATTTAACTGGACATTTAGTCATCTAACAAATAAACATAACATGGTATCATCACATTTTGTATTTATTGAGAATAGAGTTCCATGTTAAAAATGAAATTCTTGATTAGTAGGTTAAAACGGCATCTGAGTCATTCACTCTAGTCAAATGGAACTTTTCATGTTTAATTTTCTTTAATCACGGCTCCAAACATTTTCGCATGATTGAGAAAGGGAAGAAAATTCAAAGTTAGAAAAGTGAAATTCATTTTTATTCTAGACATAGCTCTTTTTGTGTGGTTAGTAGAGACTTACATTTAATTTCTTGTGGACCACTATAGATATTCCAAGATAGCACAAAATCATAGATACAAGTAGGGCTGGCATTTTTATACCGAAAACCATACCGAACCGAAACTGGATCGAACCAGAATTTTACCGAACCGAATTCTACCGAACCGAAATTCCGGTTTTTTGTACTTAACCGAATAATCCGGTATGGTAAACGGTATCATACTCTAAAAAATCCGGTATACCGAAACCGAATTACCAGGACTAATTTTATTTATTTTATAAATATATATAAATTATATATGAATAATTGTGTATAAATATGTTAATATAAATAAGAATAAAACACTAATATACTATATGTATTATTTATGGGAACTAATTCTCACCCAAATAAAAAAGAAAAGAAATCTAATCTACAACTACAACCAACTTACACCACCACGCTACCACGCACGGGAAAACAGAAACAAAGCACATAGAGCAAAAAGAAATTGCAAACGGCAGACATAAAAAACTCCAAGCACATTCACCACATCCACCAAAAACTCAAATGCCTCCTCCTCCTCCTCCTCCTCAACCTAGTAGTTCTACAACGTCTTCACTTGCCTCTCCAACTCCAAGAGTTTCTACTCCCGTGAGCCTTCCTTCTATTCATGGTTCATCTTCAACTTCATCATGGTGCTTCATCTACTTCACTTAGACGTTGATGATCTTCGCTTTCTACCTCTTGAATTAAGAAAAAAACTCTAATGAAATTTGATGTTTTGGTAACTTAACTTTGGTTGTGTAAGACTTTTTGGTTGGTGTTGCTTGTTTACATTGTTGAATTTGAAGTTTGATTTTATAAATTGAGTATGTTGCTAAACCCTTAAACAAAAATGCATAAATTGCAAGTTGGAGATTGTTGAGCAACTTTTTTTGGTTAAAATTGTATGAAGAAAGACTTATGGAATTGTTATTAGAACAAAAAAAAAAAGTTCATGAATAAATTCGGTAAATGGCTAATACCGACTGAATCCGAACCGAATTTTACCGAACCAGAATATCGGTAACCGAAAATTTAGGTACGGTAATGGTGTTGAAAATTTTTAAAATTTGGTAAATATCCGGTATTGGTAACCGGATTTTAGGTATGGTAACCGAACCGAATCCACCCTAGATACAAGTGGAGAATTGGATTTGGACTCTTTTGATTGACCCACCAAGCAAAGATTTTTCTTTATTTTTGCAACTTCAAAGACTTTTCTTTGGACATCATATCATATCACGTTGTTCTTTGGCATTACCCTCGTGATCCATGTTTACCTATCATTGTACGTAACTTTCCTTAACGAAAGCGACGTGGCATCGAAAGAATTAACTAATTTGCAATTGGTTGCAGTGGGGACCCATTTTTCTTGGAGCCATTTTGGATGCAACATCCAGCCCAAAGTGCAGTTACAGTATCAGGGTGGAACCGAATGAGTTATGCCTACAACAATAACTACTCTTACATCTCGGCGGAGCTTGAGAAGCACATCCGTCAAGTTCACGCTGTCGTCGGTAATGCCATAACGGAAGGTAAATACATTGTTTTTGGTGCCGGCTCAACCCAACTTCTCGCCGCTGCACTCCACGCACTGGCTTCAGATAATAAGAGCTTCTCTCCGGCTAGTGTTTTGGTTTCAATCCCTTACTACCAGGTTGAATCTAACCTTTTTGAATCTTACCTTTATATGATTTGGACTACTATTATATTAATTTGTATCATTACAATTGACTACCTAGTTTGTGTTATAAAAAAAAAATACGATGCATCTGATAATTAGTTGAGATGGTACAAATTCATAGCGGACTACAAATTGACGAATGTATTGATACATATGGGTTTTGATGTCTAAAATTGGACAGCTCTACCACTTGCAAGCGGAGCTTTTTCGGTCACGGAACTACAAGTTTGTAGGGGATGCGGCCTTGTTTAAGAACATCTCAGATGCTAGTACGAACGTCATCGAGTTTGTTACTTCACCAAACAATCCGGACGGACAAGTGAAGGAGGCGGTTTTCCGAGGCCTGAATGCCAAAGCAATCCACGATCGTGTGTATCACTGGCCACATTTTACCGCAATTCCTGCTCCAGCAGACGATGACCTCATGATATTTTCGATCTCTAAGCTCACTGGCCATGCTGGTACTAGATTCGGGTAACAACATAACATAACCGTTACTTTCCTTTTTCATGCACATTTTTGTGAACATCTTTGGACTTTTTCAATAGTCGCATTTTGGTTTATGCAGGTGGGCAGTCGTGAAGGACGAATCTTTGTACCAAAAGATAAGCAATTACATAGTGTTGAGTAGCTTCGGGGTTTCTCGAGATGCGCAACTAAGAGCTTTGAAGCTTCTGAAAGTAGTTCTTGCAGATGGAGGAAAAGAAATTTTCGGATTCGGATACAACACTTTGAAGACTCGTTGGGAAAAATTGAGTAACACTTTGTCTATGTCAAGCCGATTTTCATTACAAGAAATTGCGCCTCAGTACTGCACTTATTTTAAACAGATTAGAGGACCTTCTCCAGGTAATTAATTACATCCTCGTGCATATATGATTACCACTTATTAAGCAAGAGAATCTAGCTATGTGTATTTTGAATGAATTTGTTCTTCTGGCAGCTTATGCGTGGGTAAAATGCGAGTGGGAAGAAGATAAAGATTGCTACGGAGTGCTCGAAAAGGAGGGCAATGTTTACGGGCGAAGAGGTAATGTGTTTGGTGCTGGAGATCGATATGTTCGTCTCAGCCTCATAAGGAGCCAGGCTGATTTTGATATCTTGGTTCACAGGCTCAGCCAACTAGTCTTGAAAGAAAAGAACAGATCGAAGACGTTGAAATTGACGATAAACAAAGATGGGTAACCTGTCAATGGTCAATTATTGTTTGACCTGTTTCCAAAACAAAGCACTACTTGCATCACTAATATTATGTGGGTCAGAGGCAACAAGAAAAGTTTGGAAATAGAATCAAAGGTTTCTTTCTGTTGGGTTCCGGGCATATAATTGAGATTTTATTAATTTGATAATCAATAAATAATACGCAGCGGAAAGTAAACATGTAATTCCCAATTACATATCCGGTTGGTTGTATCGATAATTCACAAAATAAAAAACAAACAAATAGGAGATTGAGCAAACATACTTGTTGTCTTTCTTCCACGTGCATATGCCATTGTTGAGCTCCTCTTGCTTGTCATGATCTTGGATTCAATCACGTTAGCTCCTCAAGTGTTGAGCCTATAAAAGTATCCACACTGGAACGCCGACGACGGATAACGGGATGAACTCTCAATTGTGCTAGCATGATTATTCACACAAGATGATCAATCGATCTCCAATGCGGCACACACAATGTATCTAGGCACTCTAGGTATTTTTCTCTCTTGGAATTTTGGGACTCTTGCACAATCAAATTGTAGCAATTCTTGAACTTATGAGAAAAATAGCATGACTTGCATATTTATATATGCAAGCCCATGCCACAGGCTTACTAGGGTTGGCACCACAGGCTTTTTGCCTCGGCCCAATCCTACTCCTTTATGGGTTGTTAACTTTTCAACTGTATAATTAAATAAAGTCTAATGCTTTCTAATTTAATTATGCAAGCCCAATATTAATTGATCCAATATATATAATTAACAATTAATCATATATATATATATATATATATATATATATATATATATATAAATTAACATTTAATTACATAATCCATAACCCTTTAATGTCGTCAGCACTATCATAGGTGTGTGACCTCTTAGGTTCTAACTAAAGCCAGCAGTGAAACAATACGTTCCATAAATCATGGTTGATGCTTAGTAGCATGTCATGGCTACCCGGATTAGTAGAAGTGAATGTGACTAAATCATATTTACCTTTTTCGAATCTTGGTTTGTAGTTACAATGTAATACGGTCATTCTATCATCTATATCCCGATTGAGATGTGAGTGATATGGAGATTTGTCAAATCACTATAAATAATCTCAATCACCAAGATCCATCTCTGACGAAGCGGTTCTTACAAACCTACGCTTGATCAATAAACACTCTGCGCAGAGATTTCTAAGATGGATCGTCAAGTGCCTTCTGAGGGATATCGCCTTCCATTGAACTGATTACCGGAAGGTGATAGATTCCATATTGCGCATTCATGTACCTTCGTACCTATAACCATAAACCCAATCTTTACCCATGGGGTCACTGAACCATGTAGCGACCTTGAAGTAAAGTCAAATTTTATGATACTAAGCACAAGATATCCCAAGATGCCTCAGGTCTAAGGACTAGTTACATACTATAACCGGAAACTCTGTAACGCTTGACATGTGATAAGCATCCATACGTTTAAGCTTCGGGGCGGTCATGTTCAGTGGACTTGGTCAATAACAAACACCTGTATATCCATCACGTATTCAATACACGTAGCACGAGACCATGCTAACCCTGATGCGATATACACTAGCCTCATAGGATAGTCAATGCCCAATTGACTCTCCATCGGCTATGAACAATTTTGTGAATTAAGTATTATGCCCTACAAGTCTCCTTGTCCTAACGACGTTTAGGACATTGTAGTCATACCTTAATCCAATGAACTCATTCATAGCATATTATCTCAATAATATAAAAGCCGCGCTCATGAATGAAAAAATATTTGCCCTTTTATATATAGTTGATTTGTTTATAATATTACAAAATATTTGGCTTTTAGGGCACAAATCCAACACTTTTTCCCTCATGTTTTCTTACTAGGTAGGGGAATGGAAGGAATGAGAATCGTTGGGGATCATTTCATTTCCTTCATTATCCTACATTTACTAACTTCAAGGAATGAAAATCGGATACTCATGGGAGACTTGGGTATCCAATTCTCATTCCTTATTCTTGTTTCTGATTCCCTCTTGTAAGTAAACACGCTCGTGTTTTTAGGTTATTGCATTGACCCACTCTATAGTTTCGTATTGTTGGGTTGAAACGAAGGAAAAAAAAAAAAAAAAATTGCCGTAGACAAAAAGAAAAACAAGTTTTTGTTATATTTAATTTTTTTTTCATTTTTTTTTTGTTTTTGTGGTTTGGGTGAGCCTGCCTCCTTTCTCTTTTCCCCCCCGGCCGCGCCCCCAAAACCCCCCCCCCCCCTCGCCTCCGGGGCGACAACATTATGTTGAGGGGAAGAAGAAGAATAAATGAAGAGTATGAAATTTGAAAGGTCTGGTAAGTATGATATTTGATATGTTTGATATGATTTTTACGTACTACAAATATGCCTTGGGTGATTATATTCCCACACAATAATTATCTCCCCACACCCAATATACTTTACACACCCACCTTATATTTTTATGAAGTCAAAATTTCTTACTACACCCAATATTAATTCCTAAAAAACCCTCATTGATTAATAATCCTAATTGGCCTGACTGAACCCACTCCCTGCCGATGCGGCGGTCGCCGTCCCTCTCGTCCGAACCCAAGCTCGAAAACCACTGGCCAATAACTCAGGCGAGCAATCGAGCGGTCCAGGGTCGTCATCGTCATTTTTATCACAATCTTCCTTCAATGTATGAATTCTTCCAACACCGGTTGAACATTCGGCGCCGAGCATTGCATTGCTTCTTTCTTCAGAGCTCCAATCACTGCAATCAACAAAAACGCAAACCCAGAAAACGAGTCAGATCAAAGCAAACACAATTGACACAAAATCTACAAAAACACAAAATCCATTAAACAAAACCAACATGAATCAATAAACAATCAATCTCTGATTTTTGTATAAAAAGGAACACATAAAAATCAACGGAATTACAAGAAAGAATCAGAAAAATCAAAAATCCAGTTTGCATCGAACCCAGAAAACAGAAACCCGCAAACATTTCTTCGTTCCAGATCAAACAAAAACTGAAATTCCAATGTAAAATCTGCAAATTTCTTGTTTATTCTGATCAAAACGGACCAAACCCATCAAAGATCACGAAAATGGAAACCCAGATGAGAAACATCAGAAAAAAGAACAGAGATTCAAGTTCCAATATCCTAAATTCAAAAGATTACTCAAAACCCCAAAACATAGAATCGTTCTTCGATTGAAACCCATATAGAGTAAGATCAAATAAACTCAGAAATCAAAACAAAAACGCTACAAATCCCACCAGATCATCAGATAAACGAAAACCCAGCATGCCAAATTCATGAATTTCACAAACCCATTAACAAAACTTGAAAGAATTAAGGTGGGTTTCACGCGAATACCGCTGGGTTGTTGCGGAACAACCACTGCCCTAGCGTCCTCCATCGATGGATTCGATCGATATCCTTCCTGGGTTTTCGAATTCGAAGACTTTCCTCTGGGAAAGCCTCAATCTTTTCTCTCTTTTGGATCTCTCTGCTCTCGTGGTTCTTGTTTCAAGAGTGGAAAAATTGAAGGAAGATTGTGATAAAAACGATCGTAAATAAATCCTTGCCCACTTTACTGAATTGGAGAATGTCTTCTCGTGTTCTGGCCCAGCCGATCCATTTTCTGGAGAAGCAGTGACCAACTGAAAGTTGAGGTGAGGTGGTTTTAGTAATTATATATTAGGATAAAATAGTAAATTTATAATTAAAAAATTTGATGGGTGTGGGAGATAAATAGTGGGTGGGGATATAAATTCCCATATGCTTTCTATCGATCTATATAGGGGGTGGGGGTGTGGTGTTGTTTTTTTTTTTTTTTTTTACTTTTGAGTTTGGTGGGAGAGACAAAGCTTAGTTTTAGGTATTATACTTTTATTTTATTTATTTGTTTGGGTTGGGATATGAGAAAGAGAAATATATATATTTTATATATTTATATTTTATATTTTTTTTTTTTTTATTGTTTTGTTTGTAATATTTTTTATAGGATGGGTCGAAAGAGGGGATAAATAAAATATGTGTTATTCTTGTTATATATAAATTTATATAAAATCTCTTATATATGCGTATTATGTATATGAAGATATATATTTTTATTTTTTGTTTTTTTTTGGTTTTGGGAGCTGTTTTGGGTGAAATGTGGCTCTAGGTGTGGGGTGGCGTATAATTATAGGGCTATATGTATACTAATTTTTTTGGGGTCGTTTTTTGTTTTTGGTTTGGTATAGTCTGTTTTGGTCTAATTTCATCTTCTCTCGTATGTCTTTATTGGTTTGGAAGGTTTTGAGGGGTCGAATTTTGTTTGAGTCTTTATTTTGCCCAAAATAAAATGACGAAAGAAACATAATTTTGCAGTAGCGAAAACACCAGGCAGGGGGAAAATAACTTTGGTCATTGATTGACTTGCTTTTCACCTTTTTAGTATTTTGCAGCGTAGGGGCATCTTATTTGCCTTGTTTTGTTGCCTTTGTCGTCGTAATGAGGAGATTTGGATCATGTGTTTTTGTTTTGCTTGTTTGCTTCTTCCATTTGGACTAGTCTGTGGAATTTCTTTGATTTTCATATGCCTCTTCCTAATTCTATTTTGGCCATTTTTAAGGAGGATTTTATGACAAGGATAACTCAATAGATTTGTGATATTTGGACTTCTTGTTTTTGTACCATGTTGTGGTTAAAACTTGCTTTCATGGGGATGTGATTCATGTAAATCGAGTTTGTGATTTGATTGTGAACCGTGTTCGTGATTCTAGTCGCCTTATCTATGGTTGTATGTTCAATACTGTTCAGGAGCTTTGTATTTTGAAGCATTTTGAAGTTCATTGTCGTCCCGGCAAGCCTCTTAAAATTATTGAGGTACATTGGCATCCTCCCCCTTTTGGTTTTATTAAGGTTAATACTGATGGTACTTGGAAGAGTTCTACTGGAAAAGGTGGGGGTTTGGAGGTATTTTCCGTGATTATAAGGGATTGGTTATAGTTGCTTTTTCCTCCAACTTGGATATTCCAAGTTCAGTGGCAGCTGAGGTCATGGCAGTTATTCAATCTATTGAGTTGGCTTGGGTTACGGACTGGAAGCATATTTAATTAGAGGTTGACTCTTCTCTAGTTCTTGATTTTATTCGTTTTCCCCATCTTGTGCTAGCAATTTTTGGTGGAGTTGAGGAATTTTCGGTTTCATACCTCGCAAATGTAGTTCCATTCTTCTAATTTTTTTTTTTTTTTTTGCGAGGGTAATGAGGTTGTCGATGCTTTTGGTTAATTTTGGGACTTCTTCTTCAGGCTTCACTTGATGGGACTCAACTCCACCGTCTGCTCTTTCTCTTTCTATTTGTGATTCGATGAATTTTCTCAATTATCGTTTTGCTTGACATTATGCTTTTGGAGAATTCACCAAGATTGCAGTGTTTGTTTTTTTTTGTTGGTTTGCATTTTAGTAAATTGGATATTGAGATTGGTTTGAGTCTAGTTCCCTCTCATAGTTAGGCCGTATGGAGGTAGACTAGATTTTCATCTTCTTTTCTGGATGGCTGCCATAGGAAAAATTCGCGGGGTTCGGACTAAGTGATACCTGATACTTTTTTCCTAGTGCACTGCGAAGTTTTTAATGATCTTCAGGATATTGTGTCTTAGTTGTTTTCTTTAACTCCTTTTGTTTGGTGGTTTATCAAACATTTTCATTAAATAATTACATTAAAAAAAGGGCAAATTACAATTTAGTACCCTGTGGTTTGAGTCAAATCCCAATATGATACCTATGGTTTTTTTTCTTGCAATTTAGTACCCTGTGTTTTCAAAATCTTTCATTAATGCTCTTCCGTTACCCATCCGTTAATAGCTCCGTTAATTGCTGATGTGGATATGGTGGGACCCACATTTTGACTTATTATATTAATTTATATTTAATTTTCTTGTAAAAATTATATTTTTAATTTATTTTTTCTTTTTTCTGACTAGGAGCTTCACGGTTTCTTCCAAAACATCGGAGTTGATACTTCTCCGCCAACCACCTGTAGAACGCCGGAGGAGAGAGTGGCGGCGGAGACGATGGCGATGGGGTCAGAGTGGGCGAAGCAGCTGCACAATTTCAACTTGCAGTGGGATTTGAAGTGGGGGAACCAGAGGCACCTGAGGTTCATGAAGGTCAGCTCCGACGGCGACGGGTCGGGGTCGAGGTCGGGCTAGGGGTCGGGAGTTGATCTGCGATCCTCGGCGGCGGGGATGATGATGACGACTGTGGGGAGGGAGGCCGAGTTCGACAGGGCGCGGAGGTTTCGGGGGCCGAGGATCGAGGGCAGCAGCCGGCGGCTGCGGCGGAGGAGGAATGGATCGAGGCGGTCAGGGAGAAGCTCATGTTTGATCTCAAGGCGGAGGCCGATAAGATGAAGTACGCGATGTTCAGAGGGGGAGGTGGCGACGGCTGGGGAGGTTGGGGAATCGTCTCGACATGGCGTTATCCCTAATCCTCAAATGCCGAGCCCTCCTTATAAGTTGAAATTGGTGCAGCGGCTTCGCCCGCTCCGACCCCGTCACCATCTTCTCCGCTGCCACTCTCTCCTCCGGCGATCTACAGGTGGTTGGCGGAGAAATATCAGCTCGGCGTTCTGGAAGAAACCATGGAAGCTCCTAGTCAGAAAAAAGAAAAAAAAATAAAAAATATAATTTTTACAAGAAAATTAAAAATAAATTAATATAATAAGTCAAAATGTGGGTCCCACCATATCCACATCAGCAATTAACGGAACTATTAACGGATGGGTAACGGAAGAGCATAAATGAAAGATTTTAAAAACACAGGGTACTAAATTGCAAGAAAAAAAATCATAGGTATCATATTGGGATTTGACCCAAAACACAGGGTATTAAATTGTAATTTGCCCAAACAAAAATGACTATTTATTTTTTTTTTTTTGGGGGCTCCTTAGGAGGCGCGCCGCTATCCTCGTCGTGTTGTGTGAAAAAAAATGGGGGGGGGGGAGTGTAAAAATGGTGGTGTTTTTTTTGATATTTTATTTTTTATTTTTTTTTTTTTTTTATGGTTGAGAAAATGGTTGTAGGTCCTCCTCTTTAATTTTTTTTTTTTTTCTTAATCTTTTTTTTTTTTTTTCTTTTTTTTTTTTTTTAATTACCCCCCTCCCCTTTTTTTTTTATGTGTTTCTAGTTTGGGGGGGTTTTCCCAACGCAAGGGGAATATTTTTCCATCAGTCGACTACAAGTTTGTAGGGGATGTAGCCTTGTTACAGAACACCTCATATGATGATCTTATAAAACGTTATTGAGTAGGTTAAGTCACCAAACAATCCTGATGGTTATGTACGTAACTTAACAAGGCAATTTTTCGGAATCCAAATGTACCAATCGTGTGTATTACTGGCACATTAGACCATCTCCAATGATTGGAGTCATAATCTCAAATTTGACATCACAAAAATACAACTATTTATCTATACGAATTTGACATTGCTCCCAATGATGAAAGACTCAAATTTAACATTATACTTTAACTAATTGAGTTTAACCTTAATTTTTTGTCAATTAATTTTTTTTCTCAAGTTAATTTATAGATAGAATTTCTTAAATTAATTTTATGAATATTCCTACCTAAAAAAAATTCAAAATATGACAATTTTTTATCATTTGGCCTAAAACCAAGCTAAAATGAAAGGTGCGAAATGCTTTCCACATTGCGCATTGGCAATTTATTGTTTTAAACCGAGCTGTAATGGCTTCTTTTGTTCGAGGAGGGTGTTCAACCCCAAGAAGGAATTGCTCAAACTTTTTATGGACACGGCCCCAAAATATATCCGACGATTGATTAACTCCAATAGAACCATCTTCAGTAATCTTCACCAAGCTTCACATATACATTCATCTTCTTTTTGTAAGTATTTTGGACCCTTGGAAGTTTTGGAGGCGTATTGAACAAATTGAATGGAGATAGAAAATAGAAAGTGTTCAGAGGGAATAATGAAGAAGTTGTGTTGATTGTTAACGAAAGAAGTGTGTATTTATAGATTTTCTGAGTAAAATCTAGCTCAAAATATATTGTGCCCAATAATTTTAGCAAGAATAAAAAATTTTACTCTCTCTTGGTGGGTTCCATTTATGACTATGCAAGTGTAATAAGGTCCTGTGTCAAATTTGACCTAGAATATGGAATAGCCAACTCAAATATGAGTCCCTCTAAGGACCAAATACCACCATTGAGAGGTTTTTTGGGTCAAATATAGGTTTGATACTCCACCATTGAAGATGGTCTTACATAACAATTTCTGCTCCAGACGATGTCGGTCTCATGAAAATTTTTTTTTATTCCAACCAACTAGTCTAGCAAGAAGGGCACACCATATGCTGAAGAAATGTCAAACTAATTTCCATAAAAAATCAGACACGGTGTTTTAAGGTTGAACCCCACACAATTATCAATTGGGCCCCTTCCTAATTACTTTTTTTTTTTTTTTTTTTTTAAATGTCATTGTCCTTTGGGGGCGGAGAGTCTTGTGCGTATTAAGTGCCTCTCTCTATATAACCAAGAAAAGAGCCTCAGCCTAAAAAGAAGATATGAAATAGAAAAAATGGCAAAATTGTCACAAAGCTTCTCCTTTGCTTGCCTGGCTTTTTCTTTATTTGTCAATCTTTTATTCGTCTGGAAATTAGTATACGTGGATAGTGGAGCATGGAATTGGAAACAGATCAGTTGGAGCAGAAGAGCAGCAGAAGAAGCCGAGTACGTGGCGGCCATCCCTTGCTCCGGGCATGGAAGAGCCTACTTGGATGGTTTGATTCTTGAACATGAGAATCAACCCGGTTGTGAGTGCAATTCTTGCTATGGCGGCCCAGATTGCTCTCAATTCTTAACTGGCTGTGCAGCTAACGCTGAGAGGTAGTCACTCTCCCTCCACTTTCTAATTAATGAGCTTCTCCAAAGAGATTCCACACAAATTAAAATTGTTTCCAACTATAAAATCTACCAAAATTTCGCAAGAAGCATTTAACTGGAGAGTTGGTTGTCTATCATGAAGATAACATGAAATTACCGCACTTTGTCTTTGTTGAAAACGGAGGAGATGAAATTCTTTCGTAGTAGCTTGAAACCGCTTCTGGAATCACTTTTCTCTTTTGTTTATATTCTATTGGGAGAAACTTAGATACCCAAAAGTGGGTATTTATAAATACCAAAAAGTGAAGTGGCAGATTATTATTAGACCACGTTTCATTTTTTTTTTCTCTTAATAAAAATTAATTTATTCATCCAATATTATTTTACCTTATTTTATTATAACCATTTAATTTATCTAATGATACGTATACGTGAAATATAGAAATCTGAAGAAGTAAGGTTGCACATGACCCTATTTTCAACTGTATTTGAAATTTTTTTAATGATATTTTGGCAAATCATTGTTCCAAACTGTCCTTTTTTTTTTTGTACTCTTTCTTTACGTTTTTCTCATATAAGGGATTGAACTTGGATTAGTATTTGAGATTGAATGGCCAAGTGGAGTATAGATTTCTTTGCCAAACATTAAACAAATTAGAGTACATGTTTCCTCAATAAAATGTATATTAAAATTTACTAGTCTCTTAGCACCAGCTCACGCGTGTGTCAATTTACTTTTTCAACTTGTATTTTTATTTTTCATTATATTAATTTCTTGTTTTAAATATAAAAATTTATTTTTACAGATTTACCCTTATTAATTAAGTTTGAGAAAATTTTTTTTTTTTATTATATAAGGGTAAATTTAGAAAACATAAATTTCACCGTAAATGTACTTAGCCTTAAGTACACCCAAGATTTCTCTTTATTATTATAAATAGACATATTTGATGAATTTGATGATCAGGATAAAATAGGAGAAGATAATATTGAGTAAATAAATTGATTATGATAAAAAGAGAAAGAAGTGAAATATGGCCTAATAACAATCTATCACATCACTTTTAGGGTACCTAAGTTTTCTCCCCTCTTTACTTTCACATAATGGCCGGAAATTCAAAGTTAGGAAAGGAAATTCATTTGTGTGTGGTGTAGAGGCTTTTAATTTCTTGTGGACCACAAATTTGCAAGATGACATAACCTTTATTGTCCCACAGATACAAGTGGAGATTCGAAATTGGACTCTACCGATTTGACTACAACTGGAGATTTTTCTTTGGCATCTTATTTCGCGTTTTTCAATTCCGTCAACAACGTTTAAAATTTGCTAACAGATCTTGTCACACCTAACGAAAGCGACGTGGCCCAATAGAAAGAGCCTAAAAGAGTTGACTAATTTGCAATTGGTTGCAGTGGGGACCCATTTTTCTTGGAGCCATTTTGGATGAAACATGCAGCCCAAAGTGCAGTTACAGTCTCAGGGTGGAACCGAATGAGTTATACCTACAATGATAACTATTCTTACATCTCGGCGGAGCTTGAGAAGCACATCCGCCAAGTTCACGCCGTCGTCGGAAACGCCGTGACTCAAGGAAAATACATTATCTTTGGTGCCGGCTCAACCCTACTTCTCACCGCCGCACTCCACGCGCTTGCATCTAATAATAAGAGTTCCTCTCCGGCCAATGTTTTGGTCTCAATCCCTTACTACCAGGTTGAATCTTACTTTGAACACTAGTTATTATTATTTTGTCGCATGATTACATGCTGACGAGTTCAGATGGTACAAAGTCATGCTATAATAGTGCATAATTTGAAATACTATTATATTAATGTGTGCCATTACAATTGACTAAATAGTTTGTGTTACAAAAGAAGTATACGATGCAAGTGACGATTAGTTGAGATGGTACAAATTCATGGACTATAAATTTACGAATGAATATGGTTTTGGATGTATAAAATTGGACAGCTCTACCAAACGCAAACGGAGTTTTTTTCGTCATTGGACTATAAATTTGTAGGGGATGCGGCCTTGTTCAAGAACATCTCGGATGCTAGTGCGAACGTCATCGAGTTTGTTACTTCACCAAACAATCCGGATGGGCAAGTGAAGAAGGCGGTTTTTGAAGGTCCGAATGCCAAAGCAATCTACGATCGTGTGTATCACTGGCCACATTTTACAGCAATTCCTGCTCCAGCGGACGATGACCTCATGATATTCTCAATCTCTAAGCTCACTGGCCATGCCGGTACTAGATTCGGGTAACCCCATAAGATAACTAGATATCACTTTCCTTTTTCTTTGTTTTTTCATCTTTGTACTTTGTTCAATAGTAGCATTTTGGTTGATGCAGGTGGGCAGTTGTGAAGGACGAGGCTGTTTACCAGAAGATGAGCAAGTACATACAGTTGAGCAGCTTCGGAGTTTCTCGAGATGCGCAACTAAGGGCTTTGACGCTTTTAAAAGTTGTTCTTGCAAAGGGAGGAAAAGAAATTTTCGGATTCGGATACGACACTTTGAAGACTCGTTGGGAAAAATTGAGCAACACTTTGTCTATGTCAAGCCGATTTTCGTTACAAGAAATTGCGCCTCAGTACTGCACTTATTTTAAACAGATTAGAGGACCTTCTCCAGGTAATTAATTACATCCTCGTGCATATGATACCACTTATTAAGCAAGAGAGAATCTAGCTATGTGTATTTTGAATGAATTTGTTCTTATGGCAGCCTATGCATGGGTTAAGTGCGAGTGGGAAGAAGACGAAGATTGCTATGGAGTGCTCGAAAAGGAGGGCAATGTTTACGGGCGTAGAGGTAGTGTGTTTGGTGCCGGAGATCGACATGTTCGTCTCAGCCTCATAAGGAGCCAAGATGATTTTGATATCTTGGTTCACAGACTCAGCCAACTAGTCTCGAAAGAAAAGTACAGCTCGATGAAATGATAAACAATCATCTGCTTGTGAATTAGAAGCCAATGGTCGATACTAAGTCGGGGTCAATTATGGTTTGACCTGCTATACAAATTACCATTCCAAAAAGAGCACTACTCGTGCACCCTTCCCTTATGTGGGTCAGTTATACAATAAGGGAGCGCCACTTGTGCTCCCTTCCCTTATATGTTTGGTACTTTAGCATTGTATTTATATTGGAAATGTCTATAATTGGTACTTTAGCATTGTATGTATATTGAAAATTACAATTTCATTTTTCAATACGTTAGTGAGAGAAAGTCGAAAGTTCAATTGTTATTTTCATCTAATTAGTTTTTTTGATGGAGTTCGTGTATCACGAATATGTGACTAAAAAAACAAGCACTCCACGCATAAAAATCATATGAAAGCAAAATTCAAAATTGGGTAAAGATTCATGCCAGTCTTTCTCAAAATATTCATATACTCAAACATCAACTACTTATGAATTATAAGACTACATGTATCGAATAACAACCATAGGTTCTACACTTATCTTAGCAAAATAGTAAATATAAATATTTAAAAAATTGCAATGGCGAGTTTCAATTTCTTTTCAATGGAAAACAAAAGCAAGAGGGATTGACCAAAAGCCAATAAAATTTAGCTTCCCTACATGAATATCAAGATGGAAGTGGGGATCACAATTGCCTCCTAACTATAAAGCCATAAGGTGTTTCTAAAAAAAAACCGAATTTAGTTGAGCTAGGGGTGTAAGTTGGATTGGAAATTCTAATTCCGAATAGAAAAATTCCGATCTGATGCCAAAAAATTTTGAATCTGAAAAATTCCAAAAGAAATTGGATGGAAAGTGGAACATACATTTTCAATCCAAAGTTCTAATTTTCTGATCCGACTTATTTCCAAAGATTTACATACCTATTCTGATCAAAAAATGGAATGCATTTCATATGTTTTTATAGTAATTACTTATTGTATAGTTTATAGTATACTTTAGAATAGATTATATTTACTTATGATTTGTTTATTCTTACTCGCGGACACATTTATTACTCGTTTTAGAGTATGTATTCATCTCGTAAGCGTAGTTTATATATTATTTTATCTTATTTCACCTTGAAACCAACTTCCTTTATCTACCAACATAAGTTTAAATAGTCAACATTTTATGCCCCTTTAGGCATAAAAAAAGTCCACATAATGAATTTGTATCGCTATTACAGCATCAGAGAAAAAACAATGTCTTTACTTGACACATTAGGTATCACCATCTAAGACTACATTAGGAAATCATAATAGACTATGGAGTTTATCCAATGCCTATTATATTTTTTGGGTATGTAGTGTAGGTGAGGTACATATCCTGCAACGCGGTGCCATAAAAAAAAAAAACAACAGCCACCATGACTGAATGTGGTTTGTTTTCACATGAAAATACTTCGCACAGTTTGGTTGAAATATCTACAATATAAAAAGACCTAGACACCAACAAGAGAGAAGGAAGAAGACACGAGCAAGAGCTAGCTCCTACATATTTCTAAGGGCAAATTACAATTACGTACCCTATGGTTTGAGTCAAATTTCAAAATGATACATGTACTTTTTTTTTCTTGCATTTTAATACCCTGTACTTTCAAATCATTGCAATTGTGTTCCACTGTTTGTAGAATTGCAATTTTTTATTGTTCAGCGATGACGTGGACTTTTTGGAGCTCACATATATTCACTCTTCTCTATTATCTGTGGTCTACAGCAAGTGATACAAGTATATTAAGTAGCTTCGAGTCATTGGAGAATGCGGTCTTTGGTAGTTTTGGAAATATGATTTTTGCTGTAGATACACAATCTATTTACCAAACACAAGTTAATCAAACCAGTTTGGCATTGATGTGCTGTGAAAATAATCACTTTTAGAATCACTATGATAATAATCAGCTGTGTCAGAAAGCAGTGAAGTATTTGGTAAATTGTATAGTAAAAGTGTTGTGGGTATCATAATCAGAATCTGAGTGTTTGGTAAAGGACAAAGCCAAGGGCTGCTTCACTCCCATTTTCCCACTTTCTCGCAAATTGTTTTCATGATCGGAATCGTTCACTTTATTCATTAACATGTCAAGATCATTCTTACAAAATTCAATCAAAACGGAGATCATTTGGTTATCTAACTGTATGAACTATATGAACGGTATAATTAGGCATTAAACGAACCGTCGATATGTTTTACAAAGTTAGATAACCAAACGATCTCCGTTTTGATTGAATTTTTGGAGGAATGATCTTGAAATGTTAATGAATAAAGTGAACGGTTCCGATCATGAAAACAATTTGCGAAAAAGTGGGAAAATGGGAGTGAAGCAGCCCTTGGCTGCTCAAGCTTGAGCATCGCAAAACTGTCCTTTGGTAAATGTCAATATAAAACTGTCATAACAATGTACAATTACCAAAAAGGGTATAAGGCTAAAATGACTTGTTACTCAAGTGTATAGAACTCACTTGAGTTTTTCATTTCTATAATTTTAACATAAGATCACATTCAAAAGTACTTTCATTATAAATAATGAAGGAGCGAAAATATTTGTTTTAGAGTTTAAACTCTATGTACATTCCAAAAAAGGCTAATCATAAGCACAATTCATACAAAGCCTATGTAGATTATATGGTTTCTCAACACCCATTTCTCGTGCTATGGAGCCACTACGTTCTTGTGCTACCGAGACAGTGAAGGATGCTCCCAATCATCATCAATAGAACTTTCACCCAATATGCAAAATAAGCTTATACATAATCACAGAAGATGCAAGAAAGTAGTCAATGAATATTCAATAAGAACCCACCAAGCAGGGATCTCCACCAGTTCGTTATAACGCACACCTTATGTTTATCATTTCCATATTGTAATAAACTAACATTCCTAGAATCGACTTTAAACTAAAAAATAACCAACCACTCTTCTTTTGCTCTTACAGCACAAAGTTCACTCCTTTATTCTTTCCCCAGCAAACTATATCCAACCCACATCACAAAATCCCACATAAAACCCAAATATCCCATTTTCTAGAACCCAATTCCACAAAAACCAAAGAACCCAACTACAAAGTTCGTACCTTTAACACGGCAGGCTTCTCAGACAACCCGTAAGGCAACGAATCGAGCTCAATCGCTTGCCTTGCGACTTGGAATTCACTGCCGCAATGCGCCACTGACATAGGTATCGCGGCCATGAGGATTTGGGACCATAGATTGGGGATTTGTGATTGGGATTGGAATCCTAAATGTAACAGAAAAGGAATGAATAAAATTGAAAAAAGAACAAGAAATAAACCGAAATTACCTTGTTCTATTCTTTTTTGTGAGTGACCAAACAGCCAAACTTGGGTTAAATTATGGTGCCAGCATCCAAAAAGTTCACAGAAGCAAGAAAAAAGAATAATGGTGTGCGGCTGGGAGAACTCAGGAAGAAAGAAAGAGAATGAGAAGTAGTTTAAAAGGAGGTTATGTTGTAATTTCCATAAATGAATGAGGATATTTTTGACCTTTTTGAATATTTCATTAATGAGCAGTGCTCTCCGCATCTTTCATTTTTAGCTGCCTCAAAAATCTGTTTTGAAAAGCGACCCTTCCGCAGCTTTTCGAAAGTGCAAGTGGCAGACAGCAATTTAGGTCAAACTCACTTTTCCATCCTTTTACCAAACACTTGTACAGTATCAGAACTGTTAAAATAATTGATTATGGGCTCAAATAATCAATCTCAAACAGGAACAAAGTCCACATCACTCTGAACAGCCAAAAATTGATAATTTTACAAACATTGGAATACAATTGCAAGGATTTAAAAGTACAGGGTACTAAAATGCAAAAAAAAAAGTACAGGTATCATTTTGAAATTTGACCCAAACTTCAGGGTACGTAATTGTAATTTGCCTATTTCTAAATTGGTTTCTCAATAACGAAGGCTCTATATAAAAACGCACTAAAAGGAAAAAACTCAAACATGGCCAAGGCACAAAGCTCCTACATTATTGTCTGCCTAGTGTTTTCTTTAGTTTTTAATCTTTTCTTGAGCTTTAAATTCTATGGGGGTGGAGAGTGGAAGCTGAGTTGGAGCAGAAAAGCAGCTGAAGAAGCCGAGTTCGTGGCGGCCATTCCTTGCTCAGGCCATGGAAGAACCTACCTGGATGGTTTAGTTTTTGATGAGAAGCAACCTGTTTGTGAATGCAATTCTTGCTATGGAGGCCCAGATTGCTCTGAGGCTCTAACTGATTGTGCGGTAAATGCTGACGGGTATGTACCTAACTAGCATGACTCTAATCCAAAAGTCTTTAATTCTTTTGATCCAAAAAGAGTCTGCTCTAATCAAAATATATGAGGCGAGAGTTTGAACTCGAGTGTAGAGGGAACTTGAGTACGTCTCGATTTTCTTGTCAAGAAATAATTCACTGAAAAAATATTTCAGTTTGATGTGCATAAAGTTCATTGGGGTTGGGGTCGTGGGACTTGGTTTTCTCACATTATTGTGAAATCTGGGAGAGTTGAAAGATTCCAAAAACAAAACTCTCAGATGAAATATTTTAGTATAATGTACAAATGCCAAAGAATACTAGTGGACGGTAGGTTTGATGCTCTGGTTTGTTTTATTCTGAGAGGAAATATGCTATTCACACACCCGGAAATATGCTATTCACACACGCGGGAATCTTACATACAAAATGCAATACGAAATATGATTCATTCATCAGATGAGAAATTGTCATCGTCTGATCTAATTGTCAATATTGTTGCCTGCAGTGGCGACCCTTATTTCTTGGAGCCTTTTTGGATGCAACATGCATCACAGAGCGCAGTTGTAGTTGCAGGTTGGCATAGAATGGGCTATAACTACGCCGATCATTCTGCCATCTCGGCAGAACTCGAAAGTCACGTTCGCAAAGTTCATGCCTTGGTTGGAAATGCAGTAACTCAAGGAAGATACATTGTTTTTGGTTCAGGCTCAACACAACTTCTAAACGCAGCAGTGCATGCATTGTCTTCCAATCATTCAAGCTCCTCCCCTGCAAGTGTTGTAGCCTCAATTCCCTACTATAGTGTTGGTTCCTATACTTGTTAATTTACACTACTGTCTCTGCAATCCAACTTTTTATAAACACATGTGAGGTCTCTTCACAAGCATATGTGGCATAACACACCACATTCTAACACATAGTGTGCTAGTATTCTTTGACAAATTCATATATGATTTTGGTGTTAAATTACAGCTTTACAAAAGGCAAACTGAGTTTTTCGAATCAGGGGATTATACGTTCGAAGGAGATGCATCCTTGTTGCAGAACACATCAGATGCTAATACCAAGAACGTTATTGAGTTTGTAACCTCACCAAACAATCCTGATGGGCAGTTGAAGAAGGCAATTTTTCAAGGCCCTGATGCCAAAGCAATCTACGATCGTGTATATTACTGGCCACATTTTACTGCGATTCCAGCTCCAGCAGACGATGATATTATGATTTTCTCAATTTCTAAGCTCACTGGCCATGCCGGTAATAGATTCGGGTAACAATCTAACCGTCATCATGCTCTTGCTCAACTCTTAACTTTGTGACACTATGTAGATTTTTGATATATATCTTGCGGTTGGCCTTGTGAAGGTGGGCAGTGGTAAAAGATGAGTCTGTTTATGAAAAGATGGCGATGCATACGATCCTAAATAGCTTCGGGGTTTCTCGCGATTCTCAGCTAAGAGCTTTGAAGCTTCTGAAGGTAGTCCTTGAGGGTGGAGGAATGGAAATTTTTGAATTCGGACATCACACAATGAGAAAGCGTTGGCAGCGATTGAGCACTGTTCTATCCATCTCAAACCGCTTCAGTCTTCAAAACTTTGCCCCCAAATACTGCAAGTTTTTCAAGAAATCTAGAGGACCTTCACCAGGTAATGGCATCCTCATGACTTTTATATTATGTTACATCATTATCCTTCTCGATGTTGATTCCGTTAACTTTTCTCATGGCATGGCAGCCTATGCCTGGGTGAAGTGCGAGAGAGAGGAGGATAAAGATTGCTATACAGTGTTGCAAGATGAAGCCAATGTTTATGGGCGTAGAGGTGTAGAGTTTGGTGCTGAAGATCGATACGTACGCCTCAGCCTCATAAGGAGCCAAGATGATTTTGATTCACTGCTTCAGAGTCTCAAGCAACTAGTCCTGCAAAAAAAGGCAGCCCCAACCCGCCAAGCATTCATGTAACACATTGTTACATAGTGATAAAACTTCCTTTCAAGTAGGGGGTCAATATATGATTTGACCTACTACACAGAATAATATCTTGATTTGAATGTAGGTACGTGGGCGCTACTCGTGCTCCCCTAAGGCCGGACGTATCATAATCATTTTGTTTTCTGTTCATTGGTATTTCCTTTTCCAATATTGAAAGAGTTCTAAGAATTATGCTGGTAAAATTTCTTTCAGTATAGTACTGCATCTCGATAGTAAAAAGGCTGCTCTTTAAATGGTGAAACTCTGTAATGTAAATAGTAAAAAGGCTGCACTTTCAAGAGTCGTCGCGGGTGAGCTGCTTGCGGAGGAGGACGGCGGACATGGCAAAGGCATATGATACGTCGCTTTTTTGGTGGTTATTTTGGGTCCATTATTTACGGTTCTTAATTTGGTGGACCCCACATATGCCACGTCAGCAATTAACAGTCCCATGAACGATTTTTCTGACGGTGAAATATGTTTGCAACTCTTTGAAAGTATAGGGTATGCAAATGCAAAACAAAAAAAACTTAGGTATCATTTTGAAATTTAACCCAAACCACTGGGTACAAAATAGTAATTTGCCCTTTTTCTATTTCTCTTCTCAGCCGCTCCCATCTCTCCATCTTTTTTTTGCTTTTTTCCCATTTCTCTTCTTCACCAACAGAACCACCAGCCATGGTGCTAAGCTCCCCCCGCCGAAGCGGCCTCAACCGCTCTCTTCTTCCTCTCTACTGCTTTCAGTGCAATCATCCCTTATGTCGCAAAAAGAACGACAAGGTCAGCCCAGATACGATTCTATTTGAAGGGTGCGATTACAACCACTGGCTTATCATCATGGATTTCCCGAGATCGGCCCCAATCTCTCAGTCTTCTTCCCTTGCCTCTCCCGTCCTTCATTTTGCCCAAGTCGCTGGCCGTCTCCTTCGTAATTTGTAGATCTGTTTTATATAGCTATTGATTATTGATTGTTGAGTTCTGTTGGTATTGGTAGTTGATTTGTATTGGCTTTGATAACATTGAAACTCAGGTTTATAGTTATTGCTTAGTTTTCTTCATGAATTGCTTTCAAACCAGGAAAAGATGGCGAGTTCTTCCAAACATAATCTCCACTTCAATTTTGGTGAGTTCTTCCAAACATAATCTCCTAATTTTAGTTTTTGAGTCTTTGATTGAAATCTCCCAATTTCAGGTGAAATTAGCATCCTCTTCTCGTTCAAGAGGTACTTGTGACACTCTTTGTAATCCTCATTTTCTTTGATTTTTGCTTTTTTTTTTCTTTTCTGCTTGTAGTCTTAATGTTTCTTATTAATGTTTTGATTTGAGTTGATTATGTTGAATAGCTACTTTTGATCAAGATTTGTTTTTCTCTGTATTTGTTTGTTCTGGTTAGTGATAAGAATTTCATCACCTTTTTAAAATCTGTTTGCTATATTGTTGCGGAGAACAGCCAACTAAGTTCTCATAACCTAGTTCAACAGTAAGTTCTTTCTTTCCATATTTCTTTTGCTAATGTTTTAAGTACTCAAATCTGTTGTATTTTGCATACGAAACATTAAAAGGAACTGTGGGATGGAGAATTTCAAGTATTTGCAATGAAGTGCACTATGCAAATTTCATCTTCTGTCTTCATTTGTTTGGAACTTTTTTGCAGTTACTGTTAAGTGGTTTAAGCTTCGTAGGAAAATTTTGTATAGGCTTTTGGGTAGTTTGATTGTTGTTCTTGTGATGTATTTGGCAGCAAATTAAGCTAGATTGTTGCTCTTGTAATGTATTTGACCAATAATTATAAAAGCCAATACAAACCGCTAGCTGTTAGTAATATCATTTATTGTATTTTTTAAAAAAAAAATTGGACACAATTAGAATATTTGTGCCCTCTATACTGATGTGGCACCCAATGGCGAAGTGGACTTGTCAGAAAGGGAAAGGCACAATTGTGGACTTATTTGTGCCCTCTAATCAAAGACACAATTGTAGTAATCGTGCCCATTGCTACTGGGCACGCCTCTTAAGGCCTCGAATGAATTTTTAGTGCCTGCATTGTGCCCTTTGGTAGTGGACACATTTATTTGTGTGCTTTAACCCAATAGGCACAATCATTTGCATGTGCCATAAGACCCTTTTTTTTTTAGTGTATATGTTTGGTACTTTAGCATTGTGTGTATATTGGAAATATCTACGCATTCACCTCATATATGTATGGTGTCGGTATTGAAATTACAATTTCATTTTTCGATACGTTAGTGGGAGAATGTCAAAAGTTCAATTGTTATTTTCATCTAATTAGTTTTTCTGATGGAGTTTGTGTATCATGAATATGTGACCAAAAAAAGAAGCACTCAACACATAAAAATCCTATGAAAGAAAAATTCAGAATTCGGTAAAGATTCTTGATAGTCTTTCTCAAAATATTCATATACTCAAACATCAACTACCTATGAATTACAAGATTACATGTATCGGATAACAATAGGGGTGATTTTCGGACGGATCGGATCGGAAACAAGGGTTCCAACTTCCGTTCCAAAAAAGTTCGGAATGAAATTTTAGTTCCAAATTCGGAATCTTTGGAAATCGGAAAAAATTCGGAATTTTTCGGATCGGAATTATATCGGAAATTTCGGAAATAATTCGGAATTGTTAGGTTCTCAAGATGAAATAAGATAAAATAATATACAAACTACGCTTACGAGATGAATACATAGTCTAAAGCAAGTAATAAATGTGTCTACGAGTAAGAATAAGCAAAATTGAAGTAAATATTATTTATTCTAAAATATATTATGAACTATACAATAAGTAAATTATTACAAGGGTAATTAGCCAATTTGCCCCCTTAACTTGTATGGTAGTTTCGAATTGCCCCCTTAACTTGCACATTGGAAAATTACCCCCCTTAACTTGTTTTTTTAGCCAATTTACCCCCTTCTGTTTAAATTGACCAATTTCCTCCGTTAGTAAGCACACGTGAGGCGCACATGGAGGGCATTTTCGTCAAATAACTTTTGGTTCCTTCTCCAAACTGCTTCCACCATCCAAATCCCTAAAACCCCTCTCAATTTCAACCTCAGCCTGCTCAAACTTCACAGAAATCATACTGTCTCCACCCGAATCCGACCAGAACTTGCCCAAATCCATATAACGCTTCTCATTTCCTTAGTTCCTTCAAACCTCGCTTGGGTTTCACCTCCGATTTCGCTTCTTCAAACACAAAAGGATGCAATTTCTTCAAATTCGATTCATAAAGATGCAATCTTTACTCATTAATTTTTCACCAAACGAAAATTCCAAAACACCAAACGAAAATTCCAAAACACAATAATCCAAGAAACTTTCATTTTCCGCGAAAACAAACTCAAGCTCAATGAAAGCTCAAAACTCACACTCCACCAGCAACTCCGCCGGCGACGAGAGACTTGCAGATGCTGAGGACGGCCAGGCTCGACGCCTTGACCACTCCTTCTCTCGCCATCTTCGCCTCCTCCGCCAGATTGACGATCCTTGTCACCGCCGATTCGCCCGGTTTCACATCCTCCGAAGCCATATCAGCAGAGAAATCATACCAAAAGACGCAGCCGCCCTCGTTGGAACGTTAGGGCGTCGGAGCACTCGATCCGATCGATCAGCGCTGAGTTTGCAAAGACTCCATGACGCCGACGGCGGGTGCAGCGGGGGTGGAGGAAGGGCCAGCGGCGAGTAGTCCTGGTGGAAGAGGTTGGACTCGATTGCCGAAAGCTCGTCGTCGTCTTCGGAGGCCGGTGATCGGTCCAATGGCCGGAAAAGTAACGATTTTGATGCGAAGAACGTGGTGGGTTTTGGAGAAGTGGAGGCTGCGGGTGAGCATTTGGGCGAATTCGGGGTTGGGTCGGAGTGAATTGGGTGGGTTAGATGCCGAAACCCAGGCGAGGTTTGAAGGACTGAGGAAATGAGAAGCGTTATATGGATTTGGGCAAGTTCTGGTCGGATCGGGTGGAGACAGTATGATTTCTGTGAAGTTTGAGAAGGCTGAGGTTGAAATTGAGAGGGGTTTTAGGGATTTGGATGGTGGAAGCAGTTTGGAGAAGGAACCAAAAGTTATTTGACGAAAATGCCCTCCATGTGCGCCTCACGTGTGCTTACTAACGGAGGAAATTGGTCAATTTAAACAGAAGGGGGTAAATTGGCTAAAAAAACAAGTTAAGGGGGGTAATTTTCCAATGTACAAGTTAAGGGGGCAATTCGAAACTACCATACAAGTTAAGGGGGCAAATTGGCTAATTACCCTTATTAGAAAACATATGAAATGCATTCTATTTTTTTATCGAATAGGTTCGGAAATCTTTGGAAATAAGTCGGATTGGAAAGTCGGAACTTTCGGATTGAAAAGGCACGTTCCAATTTCCGTCCAACTTCTTTCGGAATTCTTTGGATTCGGAATTTTTTGGCATCGGATCGGAATTTTTCCGTTCGGATTGGAATTTTCAATCCAACTTGCACCCCTAGATAACAACCATAGGTTCTACACTTTTCTTAGCAAAATAGTAAATATAAATATTAAAAAAATTGCAATGGCCGAGTTTCAATGTAATTTCTCTTCCATGGAAAACAAAAGCAAGAGGGATTGACCAAAAGCCAATAAGATTTAGCTCCCCTACATGAATATCAAGATGGAAGTGGGGATCACAATTGCCTCCCAACTGTAAAGCCATAAGGTGTTTCTCAAAAAAAAAAAAAAAAAAACCGAATTTAGTTGAGCTAGGGGTGTTAGTTGGATTGGAAATTCTAATTTAGAACGGATAAATTCCGATTCGATGCCAAAAACTTCTGAATCTAAAAGATTCCGAAAGAAATTGGATGGAAATTGGAACATACATTTTCAATCCGAAAGTTCCGACTTTCCAATCCGACTTATTTCCAAGGATTTCCAAACCTATTCCGATCAAAAAATAGAATGCATTTCATATGTTTTTATAGTAATTTACTTATTGCATAGTTTATAGTATACTTTAGAAGAGATTATATTTACTTCTGTGTTGCTTATTCTTACTCACTGACATATTTGTTACTCGTTTTAGAGTATGTATTTATCTCATAAGCATAGTTCATATATTATTTTATCTTATTTCACCTTGAGAACTTAAAAGTTCCGAATTATTTCTGAAATTTCTGATAAAATTCCGATTTCTAAAGATTTTGAATTTGGAAAGAAAATTTCATTCCGAACTTTTATGGAACGGAAGCTGGAACCCTTATTTCCAATCCAATCCGTCTGAAAATCACTCCTAAGTTGAGCTTAGGCGTCCATGATGTATGCTATAAACCATTGTAATTTTGTTATGTCATAATAGCACGAAAGTGCTATATTATTGGACTTAATCTTTGTCTATAAAGCGTAATTTATTTTTTTTAATCCAAGGAATTCTCTTTTTAATTAAAATTTGTCTGGAAATGAGCCAAGCTAAGGAGTGCAACAAAAACGGAAGTCAATAACATAACCAACTCCCAGAGCCTCATTAAAAACCCCGCAACTACCGATGAAAAGATTGCCTGATACTCCTAAATACAAACAGGCATTCGAAAACCTCGTAGAGACAGCTCAACCCTCAATCAGAAACCTGCCCCTTCTCCCTACAGTAAAGCCATTAGGAGAACGGACAAGAACCTAGTCGGCCTCCTTAAGGCCAAACCATCAGAGGGAATTAGGCCCAGATTGAGGCTTGGACTCTCTTCTACGAGCGGCTCATCTCTTGATAAATCATCAAAGCAAGCCAGGGGGTCCCCCCCCCTTCCAAATGTCATAACGCCGAGTTGTAGTAGCTTCATGGGCTAGCTGGTGTGCCACCTGGTTTGTAGAACGTCGTTGTTGAAATATCTTGTTCACCTCAAGTGCTTCACATAAGCCTTTAACCTCCAAAATGATCGATGCGTACAGGTGCCAATCATTACACTTCAAGTTGATATACTGCTCCACCTCAATGGAATAGGTGACCACTTCTGCAGGCCATGTGTCCTGATCCAAATAGCATCTAAGTCCGGCTTTCAAGCTTACCAACTTGCTTAAGAAGGGGGAGCATTGTGGTGGTCCTAGCTCCATCAACGCCCATAACATCCTACCCTCATCATCTCTAATAATAGCTCCTAAACCGCATTGCTCTCTTTGGGGATCCGCCGCACCATCTACATTTAGTTTGAGGGTACCTCTTCTTGGTGGCTTCCAGACGTCTTGAGTGGCCTTTGGTTTAGGTGTTACACCCTTGGTCACTTTTTCAACCTATGTACGCAATTGGGAGGCCCTCTCCACAAGCTCCGCTGGCTTCATAGGATTATTCCCAATTAGCACCTGGTTCCTTTCATGCCAAATAACTCTGCAGCAGCCTGCAAAGCTTCCAAGCGCAGCAGGTCGTCCATTTTGTTGGACATGATCAACCAGCTCCCTAAAATTTGTCCATGCCGCCTCTAAGTATTCCTCAAACTCAGTTAATCGCCAAAAAGCCTTGCTACTTTTACATTCCCAAAGCGCATGTAAGATGGTTTCCAGTTTCTTTTTTGCATCTATGACATAAAATGGGAATCGACATTTGCCTCGCAGCGAGGTTCTCCTTTGTGTGTAGAGTGTTTTGGCATGCTCACCATAGAAAGTGCCGCACTTTTGGGGGGTGCACGACAACCCCAAATCTTCTTCCAAAAATAGTTCAACGCCGCCCTGGAAGAAGAGCTACCTAGCTCATGCATTCATTTTTTTTTTTTTTCTGTTTTTTGGGTTAGAGATTTTTTTGTAGTTGTTGTGGGGTATGGTTTCTACAACATTGTCTTCCATCGAGTTGTTTTTCGAGTATGTTTTTATTTCCTGTTTACCAGTTCAATTTTTTCTTTTTCTTCTTTTTTTTTTTTTCTTTTTCTTCTGGTTTTCGGGCTCCTACAAAAAATAGTTGTATGTGTGAGTGTCTTTGTGAAGAAAATTTTTTTTTTATAAATTTTTTTTTTTTATTTTTTTCTTCACGGTTTTGTTTGTTTTGTTTTCTCTCCCCTTTTTTTTTTTTTTCCTTGTATTAAAACTCCCCCCTCCTTCTTTTTTGTTGGATATTAAGTTTTTTTTCAATTTTCCTCCTTTATTTTTTTTCCCCAGAATTGCATACATGTTTATTTAACATCTTTCTAATGGAGGGCGGAAGCTGGAAAAGCCCATATTGTATGTTGGTATTGCTTGTGTTGGGGAACAATTAAGTAGATAGGCAAATACACAATAACAAACTAACAATATATATTCTAATATGAAATCAAACCAAAACAAATCGACAAGTATATGATAATAGAAAACATACTAACTTGAACGGAAGATAGACGCGTGTATAAATACACTGTCCTTAAGACATAATTTCGCCACTACTCAGTGCTTGTACTTCTACCATCTCACAAGGTTCAACTATCTATTATCTTCATGTTCCAACGCTAGAATGTTAGCCTCAACAAAGTTCTATGTGCTCCTCTCCAATGGACTATGAAATGGTTTGAAAGAATGAAGTTTTCATGTGAAGCAACATATGTTTTTTGTTTTCTTTTCACTTAATTTATTTAGGCTTAAGAGTTATCCTCTATTTATAGGAACTCTAATACCTTTTCAAAGATGTATCTTCCAAATGATGTATCTTTATGTTTAAACTTAAGAGTCGCACCCTTACCCTTGAAGAGTTGTACCCCCACCTTATTTAAACATAAGTGCATATTACTTAATCTTGGACAAAGTCCAATAATATGTCAAGCCTAAACCAAAATCACAAAATATAAGTACTTTTAAAATTGTGGGACAAGACAATCAAAACTTCAACAATACCCCACATTTTGAATGTAATTTTAAAAGTGCAGACTCTAAATATTAGATAGAATCTAGACATTACGCACATCAGGGGAAGTGTCTTTTGAACTTGAACTTTCCCTAGTGAAGATTTATCGAATTTATAGGTGATGCAGTGGATATGGAAGATCATTGATCACTGTTCACCATTTGTGTAAATCATGACAGCAAGCCTCAAATACACCATATATATACACATGTTCATTCTTACATTTATATCCATTTTAGTCCTGGACAAATCCCATTTTCATGAGAGCTTTAGAGAATTTAGCCATCTCATTCTCATAGAATCGACCCACTTCTACTCTCAAATAGGTGGTCTTTCTGATTAAGAATAGTCTACTTTGTTCCTCCTTTTGAAAGGATATCATTTACCATTAAATGTAATTACGTAACCTTTTGACTTACAGCAGACAACACACTTCTTTCCATAATAGGAGTGAGGTATATGGTGTGTTGACATCTTTAAATCATGCCCAACTAGTTTGCCTATTGAACCTAGACCATGGATGTCCGATCAACTGGATTAGGTTTCTGCTCGGCTCATCTATTGGTTATGTTGGCTTTAACCTCAACTCCTCGATGTCAACTTACTCTCTATAGTCACCTTCAATAATTGGATCCACTCAGTTGACTATCTATGATACATGGAACTGTATTCCGTCTTATGAAGTTATACTTCATTTGAGAGTAGTTGTTCTTCATGCTTAAATCCTCTTGTATGTATTTGGACTTAACACATGATTCAACTAATATAACTTATACTTAATTGGACACCCCACATTTATGTACTTGTAAGAAAGTCATTAACATTTCGAAGCTTAGGGTGTGGCTGGGCTACCCCACAATTGTCACAAATCTAAATATCATTCCTTGTTTGAATGATCAACTTGTTTGACCTTAAAGTCTATTTACCAGTGGCCTTAGAACTTTGCATCAGGATGTATTCTGCTCTCACTATAGGCCGTGACCTATATGTGATCATGAATTTCCTTTGGCTCTTATATTCACAAAGGTGAAAAGGCTCCTTCTATGAGATAACTAGAATACTCTATTCTGAGACTTCCTTATGCTAAGATATATCCACTTGTATTTTGTTTCAAACTCAATTCATCAAGAATTATTGAATCCTCCATGCACATGTAGATATCATAATTTGGTAAGGATGTATCCAAGTACCTTGACTAACATGACCTAGTAGTCACGTTCTTGTCTCTGCTTATTGTATAAACAATCTTATGTCTATTGCCAAGTTTCAAGAAACCCCACATTTCCAATGTGATATTTCCTCTCAAAGTAATATTTATTTTTGGTTTTTTTTTTTTTTTTGTTTTTTTTATATGTAGAGGGTATATATTCTTTTGTCCTCTTTGGTCTTTTATAATTTAGTATTTTTTCTTCCTTTATTTCTTTTTTTTTGTTTTATTTACTAAATAAGGTTTTTAATTTTTTTTTGTGATACCAGTTACTGGTTGTTGTTTTTCTGAGGAAAATTTATTAATTTTTTCAGATTTTAAAAAAATGAAAAACTTTTTTTTTTTTTTGGTTTTTTTCTCTTTTAGAAGTGTAAACTTTCATTAATGTCACCATGACTAAATCATGATCGAAACTCAGATTCAGGGCACAAACTCATCTGTCCTACTCATGAAAGATTTGGAATGACTCATAATCATTCCCTATGAACTAAAATTTGTCTATAACAAATTCTCATGGTGTATGCATGCGAAGGTGATGCTTAAGATGGTTAATCATCACAATGAATATGCACTTCCTTGAAGAGACACCAGTTCAATTGACAGTTGAGGCTTTTAATTTGATCAGAAACAACACCATATGAATTGCATCGTTTCATCAAGTGGCGATCACATCTCCATGTTGCACATATCTGGAATTTCATATACCCAGATTCTTATACTTGACATTATTCAAGTATCAATCATTAAAACAAGTTTCTGAACATTGAGAACTTCGATAGCACGAGACCCCACATTTCCATCTCCTTCCAATATGAAGATATCCGAAATGGTGATTTTAAGGTCTCTAATGCTAGATAAACGGTTGAAATGCAAATGGTTGCATCCTTTTCCGAATAGCTTGCCTTTAAAATATTGCAACTCCACAGCCAGCAGCACTTTCAATCAGGACCCGATGCATTTCGATTTGAAGCCTACTATGCATCTGCCCATTTCATTACGATTGGTGGCTTATATATATGGTGTCTAACGGAGATTTAAGATTATTATTATTATTATTTTTAAATCTCATGTTCCAAACGGAACAACCACACTTTCACCAGATAACCATGTATGGTTTTCAAACTGAAAGGAAGGAACTCTTCGTGAAAGTTACTTCACCTTTCAACAGTTATATTCCACAAGATTATATTGCAGTTCTAATTTATAACTACATGCATCCAAATAGTCGAATCGTGAATATGCACATACAGTTGTTTCATGCAAACAGCTTGGCATGAATAACCATAATCTAATATTCTTATACTAATTTTGTCTAAAAACACACACACACACACACAGGATATAAGACTCTGCAATGATAAATTAAATACGGTAACCACAAAACATGCATAAGTATTTAGCAATTTAGACCTTAGAGTCTCAACAGATCTTCCTACATCATTCTCTTGTCTTTATCCTTGAGATAACTTTGAAAACGGAGAATGACAGACGCATCATTTGAAGATCTTCGGAATCGCTTATATAGAATTCCAAAATTTGCCATATGTACCGATTGTTCTAGAATTTTCTGTCTTAAGATTGTTGGGGAACAATCAAGTAGATAGGCAAATTCACATTAACAAACTAACAATATATATTCTAACATGAAATCAAACCAAAACAAATCGACAAGTATATGATAATAGAAAACATACTGACTTGAACGGAAGATAGAGGCGTGTATAAATACACTGTCCTTAAGACAGAATTTCGCCCCTACTCAGTGCTTGTAGTTCTACGGGCGTCCATCTCACAGGATTCAACTATCTATTATCCGCGGTTCCAGCACCGAAACGTTGGACTCAGCGAACTTCCATGTGCTCCTCTCCAATGGACTATGCAATGGTTTGAAAAAGATACGTTTTCATGTGAAGCAAATTTGTTTGTGATTCTTCTTTTCACTTAATTTATTTAGGCTTAAGAGTTTCCTTTATTTATAGGAACTCTAATACCTTTTCAAAGAGGTATCTTCCAAATGATGCATCTTTACGTTTACACTTAAGAGTCGCACCCTTACCCTTGAAGAGTTGTACTCCTACAATTTTTAAACATAACGGCATAATACTTAGTCTTAAACCAAGTCCAATAATATATCAAGCCTAAACAAAAATCACAAAACATAAATGCTTTTAAAATTGTGGGACAAAACATTCAAAACTCCAACAGCTTGTGCCACTGACTTTACAAGAATCTCTCTTCCTGCCATTGAGAGCATCTTACCATGCCATGACTATAACACCTTGGCCATTCTTTCTCTTCGCCTAGTGACTGTCGGTAATCCAAGATAGCCACCATGGCACTGCACCACTAGAACACCCAAGCTCATTGCCACCATATTTGTTATAGCACCAGGAGTGTTGGGGATGAAGGTAACAACCGATTTAGAGTAACTGATTTGCTGTCCTAAAGCTCTTTCATATTCATGGAATATATCTTGTAATTGAGCACAATCTCACGGTCGCATCACAGAAGATCAACAAATCATCAGCGAAAAATAGATGTGTTAGTGATGGTGCATTCTAAGCAGCCCTAACACCATGGATACGCCCCACGCGGTCTGCCCTAGTGAGAAGTGCGTTGAGCCCTTTCGCATAGATCAAAAACAAGTATGGAGATAGTGGATCTCCTTGTCGCAATCCTCTTGAAGGGCGAATTACTCCGGTGGGTTGCCCCTGCACAAAACTGAATAGGTAACCATGGATAAGCAATTTTTTATCAAAGAAATTAAACAAGAATGAAAACCTAACCGGGTTAGGACACATTCTAGGAAGCCCCACTCCACACGTTCTTAGGCTTTGGACGTGTCAAGCTTTAGGATCATCTTCTTCTTGCGAGACTTTCTTTGCTGATTTATAGTGTGGATCATTTCTAAAGCAGCGATAATATTATCATGAATACTCATCCCCGGTACGAACGCACTTTGAGACTCTGAGACCACCATCGGCAACACTTGTTTCAACCTATTCGCAATGGATTTTGTCACCAACTTATAGAGGGCGTTACACAGACTAATAGGTCGATAATCCATCACCTCCCGGCCATTCTCTTTCTTTGGAATAAGGGTTATCAAGGTGGAGTTAAAACTCTCCACACTACTACCCTCGTTAAGCACTCTCAAGCATGTTGCAACAACCTTGTCTCCCACTATGTTCCAATAACTTTGATAGAATAATGGCGGTAATTCATCTAGACCTAGGGCCTTTGTCGGGTGCATCATCATCAAAGTCGTCTCCATCTCTGCACAATCAAAAGGGCGTCCCAAAACTTCATTGTGTTCAATTGTGACCTTCGGTTGAATAGCATCCCAAATCTCTGCAGACAAGCCATCACTTTGTGAAGTAAAAAGATTGTTGAAATAATCATTAAATACCTCCCCAATCTCTTTGGTGGTGCTGCACCAAACGCCATTAGGGTTTTGTATACCCTCCATATATTTCCGCTTGCCCCTACTCTTTGCTTGTTGGTGGAAGAACTTTGTATTACGATCGCCTCCTCGTAGCCACTCGACCTGCGATCGCTGCTTCCAAATCATCTCCTCTTCCAACAGCAGATTTTCGTGCTCCTCCACTAGGGCCTCTCTAAGCTTAACATTTTCCTCAGTTTCTTCAGCAACTAATACAGCCTCTATCTTATCCTGAATAGCTCGCACTTGTTGCAAGACATGCCCAATGACTTCCATATTTCATTTTTGCAAACGGTTAGTACAAGATGCAATGTTTTCAAGAGTTTCCCAGCGGTTTTGCTGCCAGGTTTCATGTATTATATATTCACACTCCTCTCTTCTTGTCCACATCTTCTCGAAACACTATGCCAAAAACCGTTATAGACGACACTGAGAAGACAACACTCTTTTAAATTTCCGTAGATAAAAAAGTATAGACGACATTATGGTTCTAAAATGTCGTCTAATACCCCCAAATTAGAAGAAATTCACATTGAACGTGTAAAATGAGAATGAGATAGACGACACTTTTGCAAAACTGTCATCTATATTGAGCGAAAAAAGCAAAAATGCATAAAGTTTCTCTCTTTAACCCATATCTGTTTTCCTTACCGACTACACAGTCTCTCTCTTAGCCCATTTCTGGTTTCCATCCCAACTACACTTCTTTTTTTCTTCATCACTTGATATCTGCAACTCCTACTCTATCTCTCTACAATTGAGTTTCGTTTCGGTTCTACATCTTCCACCCTAATTTCTCTCCCCTCTTATTTTCATTTTCGTCTACTTCCTCTTTCTTCCTACCCATTCTCTTCAACTCCAAATCTGGGCTCACCAAAACCTAGTTGCGTTCCTCCTCAATCCCAATCTTCATAGACCTCACAAATCCAATCCCTTGAATATCTCATTCTGTCAGCAAATCCTTACTTTCTCACTCTCTCAAACCGAGCCCAGCCTTTAAATCATATCAATTCTGAAATCTAGGGTTCGAATGTTGTAGGCGCTGTATGAGCTCCTATTTGCTCTCGCTGAAATTCAACGAGTGTTGTTCTTGTCGTAGCATCAACAGCGGCCGGTCCTTTGGCTGTCTCTGCTGCTTTCTTCTCTGCGCTCCGCCGTGCTCCGCGAGGTTCCTTCGTCTTCTTCGGCGACTTCTTCGGAATTCACTATCGGAGCTCGAGGTTTTGCTCGTGCTCATGTACACTTTCTGAATGTGTGGCGTGTGTGATTTGGATCTGTTTTGGACGAAGCCTCTACGAAATTGCCCTTCAATCCCTAGAATTTGGGGCTTTTCTGGTATGATCTCTTAGTCGCCTCTATTGCTTTGATTTGAGCCTTGTTATGGTGAATTGTGGGGGATTTTGGAGAGAATTGAAGCTGAAACCCTAGCCCTAGGTTTCTGAATTTGTGCTTCGTGCTGCTTGCTTTGATTTCATTATTTGGTCAAAATCCCCAATTACTCTACTGCCTTGTGCATTCATGGCTGCTTCTGCTTTTTCTGCTATAGAAATTATTGCCTTGAAATCTGTTTGGCTCTTTAGTTGTGGAACCGATGTATTTAGTGGTGTGTTGAGATTAGTGTTGTTGTAATGGTGAGTTAGAGCTTTGGTGATGCGCTATGAGCGCTTGGTGATCCGCCGTGTGCACTTGGACTCTCTTTAACCCCTTGTTTCTCTTGAAACCTCTCCTTTCTCTCTTGAACCCCTCCTTTCTTTCTTGAACCCTCTGATTCTTTCTTTCTTTCTGAAGTGGTTTGGTATAAGAGTTCGTTAATTGGAATAATCATTTTTGTTATCAAGGCCTTGGTTTTACTTTAGTGAATGTATATTTTCATGATTGTGTGAATCACAAACTTGTAGCCTTCTGTTTTGCAGTAGCCCATACAAGTGATTTTATGAGACTTAGTGATTAGTTCTTTCCCTGCTTTCCCAATTATGGTTGTTTACTTTGATTGATCACTAACTTCAACCGAGGCCATTATAGGAAGGATATTGAACAATGCTCTGTAAGTTGTGCGTTTTAGTTTCTCAGCAACCTAACAACTATTGTATGAATTAAGTAGTTAAATTACAGTGTTTGATTTGATGTCTATTTTTGCAGTACTTGAAAGCTGTGGGACGTAGGCTACTGGGACTTCCTGCTGGTTAGTCCACAATCCAACTTAGCCTTTGCTTTGTTGTATACCCCTTTGATTTGTAAGTTTAATGAGATCCACATTCATATGAAGATTCTAAAATCAATCTTATATACAAAGTTAAAACCTGATGCGTAATTTGTATTAATGGGTTTCGATAAATTAAAAGAAAGTCATTGCTGTGACTATAGTGATATAAATCCTGCTGCGGTCATGGACGAAGTTGCATCATTAGCAGAATTATACTCATTATGGGCATGAGAACATGTACCTTTTTTTAGAGGATAATTCTGTCAGCTAATATAGTTGTTCTAAACTTATACTAGCAAATGGTTCAATTATGTACTTGCAGGCCTATTGAACCTGTGGATTATATGGTTTCTTTACTAGCCCACAGAGCTGTCATTGGAGCTTGGTTTGGGAATTTCCCAATGCCACTTGACTGGGAGCGTCCATGGCAGGCATTATCTTTTTCCCTTATCACTTCAATATATGCTGGTGGTTCTGTTGTAGGATTTATTTTCTTAGTCTGGAATCATATGCAATCAATTCTCTTCTGGTCTTGTCTTTTCCATCCGTGGACTTTGATTCGAACAATACTGTTGAGTTTTACTTTGGAATTATTTGACATTAAACGTTATAAGATACACTAGTACTGCTAATAGTATGCCAGAAAACATAGTAGTTCTAATGGTATGCCAGAAAACATTCTAATTCCAGCTTATTTGGGCTATAGTTATTCTTTGCAAAAAATTGCCAGCCTTATGACAGCAGTGTAAACTTGCCAATTTTGACGGCCTTTAATGTTAGCTGAAAGTGTTATAAGGTGCATTTTAAATTTCCATATGGTGGATTACCCTTAAGATTGTATGAAATTTGCAATAATTACTTGCCTATTTTTTTTTTATCCCTGGAACTATAATTTCATAATGGCATCACTGCCAATCATTATTTTTATAAAAACAATTTGCTTTTGCCCCTTCAGTTGTCTTCAGCATGTGGTAGACTTATCATATCAAAGTGACGCAGTTGTCTTCAGTAGGAGGAATGCTTATTGAGACTAAAGATGCGTATAGATGTTCCCTACTAGTGATGATGATAAGTAATCACTATGCCAAAAACCGTTATAGACGACACTGAAAAGATGACACTCTTTTAAATTTCCGTCGTTAAAATAGTATAGACGACATTATGGTTCTATAATGTCGTCTAATACCCCCAAATTAAAAAAAAATGCACATTGAACGTGTAAAATGAGAATGAGATAGACGACACTTTCGCAAAACTGTCATCTATGTTGAGCGAAAAAAGCAGAAATGCATAAAGTTTCTCTCTTTAACCCATATCTGTTTTCCTTTCCGACTACACAGTCTCTCTCTTAACCCATTTCTGGTTTCCTTCCCAACTTTCTTCTTTTTTTCTTCATCGCTTGATATCTGCAACTCCTACTCTATCTCTCAACAATTGAGTTTCCTTTCGGTTCTACATCTTCCACCCTAATTTCTCTCCCCTCTTATTTTCATTTGCGTCTACTTCCTCTTTCTTCCTACCCACTCTCTTCAACCCCAGATCTGGGCTCACCAAAACCCAGTTGCGTTCCTCCTCAGTCCCAATCTTCATAAACCTCACAAATCCAATCCCTTGAATATCTCATTCTATCAGAAACTCCTTACTTTCTCACTCTCTCAAACCGAGCCCAACCTTTAAATCATTTCAATTCAGAAATCTAGGGTTTGAATGTTGTAGGCGCTGTATGAGCTCCTGTTTGCTCTCGCTGAAATTCAACGAGTGTTGTTCTTGTTGTAGCGTCAACAGCGGCCGGTCCTTTGGCTGTCTCCGCTGCTTTCTTCTCTGCGCTCCGCCATGCTCCGCTAGGCTACGTCGTCTTCTTCGGCGACTTCTCCGGAATTCACTATCGGAGCTCGAGGTTTTGCCCGCGCTCATGTACACTTTCTGAATCTATGTGGCGTGTGTGATTTGGATCTGTTTTGGACGAAGTCTCTACGAAATTGCTCTTCAAACCCTAGAATTTGGGGCTTTTCTGGTATGATCTCTTAGTCGCCTCTGTTGCTTTGATTTGACCCTTGTTATGGCGAATTGTGGGGGATTGTGGAGAGAATTGAAGCTGAAACCCTAGCCATAGGTTTCATAATTTGTGCTTCGTGCTGCTTGCTTTGATTTCATTACTTGGTCAAAATCCCCAATTACTCTATTGCCTTGTGCATTCATGGCTGCTTCTGCATTTTCTGCTATAGAAATTGTTGCCTTGCAATCTGTTTGGCTCTTTAGTTGTGGAACCGATGTATTTAGTGGTGTGTTGAGATTAGTGTTGTTGTATGGTGAATTAGAGCTTTGGTGATGCGCTGTGAGCGCTTGGTGATGCGGCATGTGCGCTTGGACTCTCTTTAACCCCTTGTTTCTCTTGAAACCTCTCCTTTCTCTCTTGAACCCCTCCTTTCTTGAACCCTCTGATTCTTTCTTTCTTTCTGAAGTAATTTGGTATAAGAGTTCATCAATTGGAATAATCATTTTTGTTATCACGGCCTTGGTTTTACTTTAGTGAATGTATATTTTCATGATTGTGTGAATCACAAACTTGTAGCCTTCTGTTTTGCAGTAGCCCATACAAGTGATTTTATGAGACTTAGTGATTAGTTCTTTCCCTGCTTTCCCAATTATGTTTGTTTACTTTGATTGATCACTAACTTCAACCGAGGCCATTATAGGAAGGATATTGAACAATGCTCTGTAAGTTGTGCGTTTTAGTTTCTCAGCAACCTAACAACTATTGTATGAATTAAGTAGTTAAATTACAGTGTTTGATTTGATGTCTATTTTTGCAGTACTTGAAAGCTATGCGACATAGGCTACTAGGACTTCCTGCTGGTTAGTCCACAATCCAACTTTGCCTTTGCTTTGTTGTAAACCCCTTTGATTTGTAAGTTTAATGAGATCCACATTCGTATGAAGATTCTGAAACCAATCTTATATACAAAGTTAAAACCTGATGCGTAATTTGTATTAATGGGTTTCGATAAATTCAAAGAAAGTCATTGCTGTGACTATAGTGATATTAATCCTGCTGCGGTCATGGATGAAGTTGCATCATTAGCAGAATTATACTCATTATGGGCATGAGAACAGGTACCTTTTTATTAAAGGATAATTTTGTCAGCTAATATAGTTGTTCTAAACTTATACCAGCAAATGGTTCAATTATGTACTTGCAGGCCTATTGAACCTGTGGATTATATGGTTTCTTTACCAGCCCACAGAGCTGTCATTGGTGCTTGGTTTGGGGATTTCCAAATGCCACTTGACTGGGAGCGTCCATGGCAGGCATTATCTTTTTCCCTTATCACTTCGATATATGCTGGTGGTTCTGTTGTAGGATTTATTTTCTTAGTCTAGAAGCGTATGCAATCAATTCTCTTCTGGTCTTGTCTTTTCCATCCATGGGGTTTGATTCGAACAATACTGTTGAGTTTTACTTTGGAATTATTTGACATTAAACGTTATAAGATACACTAGTACTGCTAATAGTATGCTAGAAAACATAGTAGTTCTAATGGTATGCCAGAAAACATTCTAATTCTAGCTTATTTGGGCTATAGTAATTCTTTGCAAAAAATTGCCAGCCTTCTGACAGCAATATAAACTTGCCAATTTTGATGGCCTTTAATGTTAGCTGAAAGTGTTATAAGGTGCATTTTAAATTTCCATATGGAGGATTACCCTTCAGATTGTATGAAATTTGCAATAATTACTTGCCTATTTTTTTTTTATCCCTGGAACTATAATTTCGTAATGGCACCACTGCCAATCATTATTTTTATAAAAACAATTTGCTTTTGCCCATTCAGTTGTCTTCAACAAGTGGTAGACTTATCATATCAAAGTGACGCAGTTGTCTTCAGCAGGAGGAATGCTTATTGAGACTACAGATGCGTATAGATGTTTCCTACTACAGTTCAGTCCTTGAGCATCAGGTATATATTAAGTCACAATCACCAGTACATAACAGTAATTCTTATTGTCTTCTTGGTAAGGATTTGGATGATTTCCAATGGAACGTGTCACAATGCTATTGGCCATGTTGATCGTGTCAATGTGATCAACAATATTGTTCTTTCTTGTTCCTTCTTTTTCCTCTTATAACCTTCTGGATTAATGATGATAAGTAATCTTGTGATCGAGTAGTGGTTTATTTTTATTTTGGGTCCTGTCAAATGAAAGTTGCATCATTTGATTCTTTGTGTGCTACATTACCCTTCAGCGAATATTTTATGTTATTCCCTAAGATGGTGAATCGTGAACCAACTAAATACTTCTTTTGTTAGTGCCTTATATCATGAGCTTGGAAAATTTTAGTCATTTTATTTGATTGTGTTACAAAGTTGTGATTCTCACTTCGCTTGTGTTAGTTGCAGACAAATGAAACTGTCATGAGGATGAGTGATTTGCTACAGCATCCTTGTGCTATAAGAGATTGATGAATTTGCCATGAGGATGCACGATTTGCTGCGGCATCTATAGGTCTGCTTTCGGGGTATGTATGCAGAAAGTTTTAGAGAATTAAGATGGAGTACTAATTTTTTGGGATAGTTGATTTGCTGCTTGGTTGGTAGATTATGTTGGCAGCAGTATATGTAGTACAATTATGGTCTTTTATACCAAATTTTTGGGATAGTTGCTACTTGGTTAGTTGATCAAATGTTGGCAGCACCATATGTAGTACAATTATGGTCTTTTGGTTCCAAATTTTTAGAATAGTTTGCTGCTTGGTTGGTTGATTGCTGGCAGCAGTACCATATATGTAGTACAATGGTTTTTTTGTATCAATATTTTGAATACAATCACCTTTTAATGTCTTTTGATATTTTATGTAGTGCATTTAGTTTGTTGGTGATGGTTTAACTATATTGAACATGATTTCTATCATATTTTGTATATAGAAATAGCAAGAAATTTGCAAAATTGTGCCCACTAAACAGGCTAAAAAAATTGGGGACAACGTTTTCCGAATCCCCCTATCAGTTTAAAGACGACAAAATGTCGTCTATTTACTACATAAACGACATTCATTATTCGGAAAATGTTGTAAAAAGACGACAGAAAATGTAAAAAAATGTCGTTTAATGCCATAATAGACGATACTCCTTACAACAGAAACGTCATCTATTGACTACATAAACGACATTCATTATTCTGAAAATGTCGTATAAAGATGACGAAAAACATAAAAATAGTGTCGTCTAATGCCATAATAGCTATAGACGATACTCTTTACAATAAAAATGTCGTCTACACACAAAAACACATGTCGTCTATTGATGACATAAACGACACTCATTATTTCGAAAACGTCGTCTATGACTATAATAGACGACACTCAAACTCAAATTCAACAATTTTGGCTTTGTTACACGACACTCTTACTTAAAAAAACGTCATCTCATTATAATATAGATGACGGCTAAAAGAGTGTCGTCTTGTAACTTGTAATAGACGACACGGCCATTTACGACGGTTTTTGCTATATGTGGACGACGGTTTTTAGCCGTCGTCTATAACGATTGTTGGCATAGTGAAATAAATTCCTTCTACGCTATTTACCGCAGTCAAATGTTGATCTATCAGTATACACCAAGAAAGGAAGATGGTTGGACTCCCACCGAAGCATATTCTGAGCGTGGATATGAGGAAACTTCTCAATAAAACTCGTGTTCACAACGACTCTATCGAGTTGAGCCCTGACAATACCCTGCCCTTTTCTTCTATTATTCCATGTAGAGGTATAGCCGGTAGTTTTAGCATCTAAAAACTCACAAGTATTTAATGTGCTTGAGAACTTTTGCATTTGATACACCGATCGCTCACGGACTCCTTATTCACTATCCTCCAATATTTCATTAATGTCTCCCACAAAGGCCCAAGGCTCGCCTGTAATTGTATTTGAGAGTCTCTTCAATAGGTGCCATGATTGATGCCAAGATGAGTCTTAGGGTTCCCATAAAACCCTGTAACACGAGTACAATCAATGTCATGAGGTCCCCGGATTCTCAAATCAATATGGCCGATAGAAGACGAAAGGACATCAACACGCCACTCTTCTTTCCACATAAAACCTAATCCTCCTCCTTTCCCCACCTTACTCGCGGCCCAACAGACCCCAAAGCCCATTTGGTCACACAATCGTCTGAACTGATCCACCGTCATCCCAGTTTCATAGACAAAAACCAGATCAAGTTTTTTTTACCTTGACAATAGATGTCAAAACCCGGAACGTGCGCTTATTACCAATCCCATGCACGTTCCAGCTGAGTATGATCATTTCTCGTGATGGGCCTTTCCACCTAGGCCCATCACGCATTTTCCTGAGAATCATGCCGCTTTCGTCCCAAAAGTAGATGGCTTTGAACTTTGTTTTGACCCTGTTACACCATCTTGCGTAGACAGGGTTTGCCCAATTGGGTGGAGTGCACAACTTGACCTAATAAATGAGAAGCCCAATCTTGGATCCAAGGTAACACCCAAAGGACATAAACCCATTATCATACCTAGCCCTCCTCCCCCCGCTTGCTTTCCTTTCCCAGCATCCCCAAACCTCTTTAATGGCTGAGCCACAAAGTCAACTGTGGGAAACATTCCCCCGTTAAGACTAGTCTTGTGGGTATTCGGGGCTATGTCAGAGCTTCTACTGTCGAGAATATCATGATTAGCTAAATCCTCCAAATCATCCAAAATCTCTTCAACCCTTATACATGGGGTCTGCGTTTGGTATATTCTCAACATAATTAATTGGATTGAGTGTCACCACCTCCGAGTCGATCTCCTCGATGTCACTTTCCTCTCTTTCTGCCCAAATCCACGCACTAGTCAGGGTTAAAGGCGCCTTTGTGCGGGATCCCATCGTATTCATTACGTCCTCGTTAGACGGTTGACCCCAACGGATAGCTTCCAAATTGGCTTTCAGCACACTTGAATCTTTAGGAGAAAGGGATGAAAATCCCGCTAACCACGGCATCACATTAAACTTGAAAGATTTATCTATTTTGGGCTTCTTCCAGCTCCGTTCGCCTTCCACCGTCATCTGTGGCTGCTCCACCGTTGGCTCCAGGGAATTCAAGGAGAGGTCCTCATTGTCTAACTCTTCAAATTCGTCTCGTGATCGGACAAAAACCAACTGCTACAAACTTTGGGTCTTTCATAGACCACGTACTACTAGATTGCTGTGGGGGAGTACTGACCGAATCCCCCAATTTTGTCTTGGACACGTGGCGGCAGCTTTGCTTTCTTGACTTTTAGTTCCTTGGCAAAACTCATCTCAGTTAGTTCCCCTTGTATCCTTCTGTCACATTCAGCTCCCACATGTTCAAAGAGTCCGCAGTAAAAGCAGAATTGAGGACACCCCTCATACTGGAATAACACCTGCATTGGCTCGCTTCCTGCCTATAAACGAACTTTAACCCCCCCGGTCGAATTGGATGGGAGATATCCATTGCAACCCGAATACGGAAGAACTCGCCGTCTCCATCAACATACCTGTTGGGATCAAAATCCACAAACCTGCCTATACTCTCTCCAATTTGCTTCCCCAATTTAAACTTCTGAAACAGCACATGAACCCTCCTCACCCTAATCCAGAATTCTTGAGTTGTGATTGCCACCGTCTTCGCCGCCCTCCAATCATCGATCTCCTTCAGCGCTAATAAGGCATTATTGAAGGTCCATGGACTCCCTTTTAATACCTTCTTCCGATCACCATTCTCATTAAAAGAGAACAATGTACGATTTCCCCCAGTGTTCGCTGCTTCCACAACCTTACTCGTCCTCCATATCTTCCTCATTGTACCAATAAGGAAGAATTTTGGTGAGGCTAAGTCCAGCCCCTCAGCCGCTTCCACCACCACATCGTCCTCCTCTCCCCGTAGAGCCATCCTAGTACCAAACAAGGACACCAAATCCTCCATTTGCTCAATATATTTCATCACCCAAGTCCCCCAGATCTCCTAGACTCAGATCAGAATCCTCCACATACACTCGTGAAGATGCAATATACGGCTGTAGTGTTTTAGTAACTGACGCAGCGGAACAATATAGCAATAGGTTTAGGGATCCACACGTTCACCCTAAGCAATAAGAAGCCTGCAGTCCACCAGAAATTAGAGAAAACTCTCAAAGGTTGAATAAGATTGTTGATTGATAAGATGATCATCCTAAGGCAGCGTTAGATGCCTTTTATACATGAGCAAACCCTGATGCAAAGGGGAAAAACTAACAGAAAAGGAAAAATAATACAAACTACCAATCTTAGGAAAGTAATAACTATTGTCCTAGTAAACGAAGGATTACTAGTAAACGAAGGACTTTCATGTTCAGGATTTCCTCGTCTTGCGCGCATCCAGCTGCTCCTCGAATCTCCTAGCTAGACGTTCTACGTCAGTCTCCTCCACTTCGGAAGAACTCAACCCCGAGTTAATGTCAGGATAAAGCACATCATCTTGAAAATACTCAAACAAATCTGCAACATTAAAAGTACTCGAAATCCCCATTGATGCAGGCAAATCAACCACATAAGCATTGTCACTTATCTTCTTCAAAATCTTGTATGGACCATACTTGCGTGGTTTCAGCTTGCTGTAAGTACCCGCAGGAAATCTCTCTTTCCTTAAGAACACCATAACTTCTTCTCCTTCATTGAAAACTTTAGCTCGCCTATTTGTCTGCCACCACTTTGTACTTAGCATTGGTCTTCTCCAATCTATTTCGAACTTCTTCCTTGACCTCCATAACCTCCTTAGCCAAATGTTCAGCATCAATACTAGCTCCTTGAGTTTTAGGAAGTTTGACGAGGTCCACAACATGATAAGGTACCGAAGTGTAACAAAACGGTGACTTTCCTGTGGCGCTGTGTACGGCACTGTTGTAGGCGAATTCCACCTGCGGCAAAGCACTATCCCACTTCCTAGACTTGTCAGCACATATACTTCGAATCATATTACCAAGTGTTCTGTTGGTTACCTCTGTCTGTCCATCGGTTTGCGGATGAGCTGTGCTACTACGATTCAAGGTCGTGCCAAACAACTTCCATAAAGTAATCCAAAAGTGACTTAAGAACTTGGTGTCGCGATCTGAAGTAATAGATTTCGGCACTCCATGCAAACGCACAACCTCCTTGAAAAACAACTTGGCTATGTGAGTTGCATCCGAAGTTTTCCTACATGCAATAAAATGCGTCATCTTTGAAAACCTATCGACCACAACAAACACTGAATCAACCCCACTTTGTGTGCGGGGTAGTCCCAACACAAAATCCATAGATAAATCTTGCCATATATCATCAGGAACTGGTAAAGGCATGTAAAGACTCATATTCTGCGCTTGCCCCTTCGACTCTTGACAAACCTGGCACTTGCATACGATGTTGCCAGCATCTTTTTCAATTGTGGCCAAAAGTATCGCTCCTCCAAACCCCGCTATGGTTTTATCCCGGCCAAGGTGACCACTTAACCCACCTCCATGGATGTCCCGAATAAGCTTCTCTCGTAGGGATGTACTTGGAATACACAACCTGTTGCCTTTGAACAAATAACCTTCACTAACATGGTAATCTGAAACAGGTTGATTTTGAACACACTTCTCCCAAATCTGTTTGAAGTCACAATCAGTCTCATAAAGCTCCTTTAAAAGCTCGAACCCTACAATTTCTTGGGCCAAGGTGACAAGTAAGTCTGCTCTCCTACTTAGCGCGTCTGCAACTCGATTAAGGGCTCCAGATTTATGCTTGATCACGAAAGGAGACTTTTGCAGAAAAGTCACCCATCGCACATGCATCTTATTCACGCTCCTCTGGCTATTAAGGAACTTCAAGGCTTGATGGTCTGTGTAGAGGACAAGTTCTCTCTGAATTAAGTAATGCTCCCATTGCTTCAAAGCTCTAACAACCGCATAAAACTCCTGATCATAAGTGCTCCACTTTTGACGGGCCTCGCTTAGTTTCTCACTGAAAAACGCCACTGGTTTCTTCTCCTGAGGCAACACAGCTCCTACGCCAACTCCAGTTGCATCACATTTGACCTCGAATATCTTCTCAAATTTTGGAAGGGCTAAAACGGGTGGGGTGCTTAGCTTCTCTTTGATCGTCACAAAGCTCTTGCTTTGTGCTTCACTCCATTGAAACTTCCCTTGCTTAAGACATTCCGTAAGTGGGGCTGTGATGGTACTAAAATCCCTTACAAAGCGCCTATAAAAGGTAGCAAGGCCTTGGAAACTTCGTAGTTCACTTACAGTTTTCGGAATAGGCCATTCTCTGATTGCACGAACTTTGTCTTCATCCACGTGAATTCCTTCTTCATTGATAATATACCCCAAAAACAGCAGCTTGTTTGTAAAAAATATGCACTTCTTCAAGTTGACATAGAGTTGATTTTCATGAAGAATTTCTAGAACCTGTCTCAAGTGTCCCAGATGCTCTTCCCGGGTCTTGCTATAGACCAATATATCATCAAAATAAACAACAACAAACGAACCAATAAAGGGATGCAAAACCTGGTTCATCAGCCGCATGAAAGTGCTCGTCGCATTTGATAGTCCGAATGGCATCACTAACCACTCATAAAGCCCTTCTTTGCTCTTAAATGCAGTTTTCCATTCATCTCCGGGTTTAATTCGAATTTGGTGATATCCACTCTGCAAATCAAGCTTTGAAAATACCTTGGAACCTTCGAGTTCATCAAGCATGTCCTCCAGTCGTGGTATAGGAAACCTGTATTTGATGGTGATTTTGTTAATGGCACGACTGTCAACACACGTACGCCACTGATTTTCTTTCTTTGGAACCAACAAGACAGGTACGGCACAAGGACTCATACTTTCACAAATAAATCCCTTCTTTAGCAACTCCTCAATTTGTTCCCGTAGGATGGCGTTTTCTTTTGGACTCATTCGATAATGGGGCAGGTTAGGAAGGCTTGCTCCAGGAACCAAATCAATCTGGTGTTGAACGTCACGCATGGGAGGTAGTTGGTTAGGAAGCTCATCTGCAATCAAGTCTTCGAAATCCCTCAATATTCCTTTGACCTCTTTAGGAACGTTGCCAATTTGGCCTTCTGTCACCATAAGTCCCTTAAGCACAACAGGATACATAACTCCAACTTCCTTGATATCCTCTTCAAATTCGTGACTATTCCTAGAGATAGCTAGAAAATTTGAAGTCTCAATGTTAGGCTTCTCTAGCTTCCCACTTTCGTCAACAGGTGCAAGAGCAATTTTTTGGGAACCCCACTCAAAGATAAACACGTTATCTCGCCCTTTATGAGTAGCATCAACATCGAACTGCCACGGTCTTCCTAGCAAAATGTGACTAGCATCCATATCAATCACGTCACAAAAAACTTCATGTTTGTAATGTTTTCCGATGGAGAGAGGAATTCTGCAAATTTCGGTCACTCGCATGGATGGTCCCTTCTTCACCCATCCTAACGAGTAAGGTGATGTGTGCTTCTCCGTAGGGAGCTTCAAGTATTCCATCAACTTTTGAGACACAAAATTCTCACAGCTACCACCATCTACAATCATTGTGCAAACCTTGTTACTCACTGAACACAGTGAACGAAAGATACGATTTCTCTGACCTTCATGTTTCGATGCCAAGAGAGACCGCTGTAGCAGTAAATTCAGTACCTCATCCTCTTCGATAGGAGTGCGGGTCATCATGAGGTTCACAACATCTTTACCATCTTCGCAAGCAAATTCAGCCCCTTCATAGTCACTATCATAATTTCCTTCTCGGTACTCAGCTTCGTCGCCGTCTGCTGTATTTTCTTCCTCCAGAATGACGTTAGCCTGCTTCCTCTTTGGGCATTCATTGGACTTGTGTCCTGGCTGTCCACATCTGTAGCAGATATCACCAGTTGGTTTGGCGTAGGGGCCAAGGTTTGGCCGCTGATTTCGGTTTTGATTCCTATCCCAATTTCGGCTAGATTCCCCTCTAAAATTCTGTCCCTTGTAATTGTTCCCAAAATTATGCTGACCTTCCTTCTTTTCTTGGTTAGGAGTAAAGGAATCTATTGGCTTCTTTTGGTAGCTATTGTTACTACCAAAACTTGTCCTCTTCTCCCGTTGCTCACGTTCCTTCTTGTCCTTCTCTAGTTGTTGCGCCTTCATTGCCATGTTATGAGCTTCTTGAACTTAAAAAAATGTCTGCAACCCAATTTTGTCTTGAATGGACGGGCTCAATCCATTAATGTATCTTGACACTTGCTGTCCTTGGGTTTCATTCAAAGTATTCCTTTCGGCTAAACGTAGAAACTCGTCAGTATAGTCCTCCACGGTCCGACTTCCTTGGACACAATTGTTGTAGAGGCGGAATAGGTGCTGCTCATAATCAACATGAAGGAATCGATCCATCATTAATTGCTTCATTCTACGCCACGTTTGGATTGGATTTTTCCCTTGTCTTTGCCGTGTTTTCTGCAGGTTATCCCACCAAACTGCCGCGCTTCCCTTCAAACGGAAGGCTACAATTTTGACTTGCTTCTCCTCTCGTATTGATGTCGCCTCGAAGAACCTCTCTGCCTCCGCCAACCAATCCAAAAAGTCTTCAATGGACAGATGCCCATTAAAGTAGGCAAGATCAGTTTTTATGCGATAATCTTCTTGATGATAATTCTAATTATCATGGGCTTGATTTCCACGAATCGGAAACTCCTCCTCCGAGTCTGATCCGCTGTCCTCATTCAGTTGTTGACCTCCACCGCAATTTACTTCTCTTCTACACTCCGGGGGCCGCTCATTGTTATTATTGTTGTTGTTATACAAAGCCAAATTCGCAAGGGTCTGTTGAATTTGACGCATAGTATTTCGCAATTCCTCAAACTCCCTCCTGGAAATTGGTTCCCCACCAGGTTGGGTCCTATTATTTCCCTGATCTTCTGCCATCGAGCCAAGGCAATCATGCCCTGATGCCAATTGACGCAGCGGAACAATATAGCAATAGGTTTAGGGATCCACACGTTCACCCTAAGCAATAAGAAGCCTGCAGTCCACCAGAAATTAGAGAAAACTCTCAAAGGTTGAATAAGATTGTTGATTGATAAGATGATCATCCTAAGGCAGCGTTAGATGCCTTTTATACATGAGCAAACCTTGAAGCAAAGGGGAAAAACTAACAGAAAAGGAAAAATAATACAAACTACCAATCTTAGGAAAAGTAATAACTATTGTCCTAGTAAACGAAGGATTACTAGTAAACGAAGGACTTTCATGTTCAGGATTTCCTCGTCTTGCGCGCATCCAGCTGCTCCTCGAATCTCCTAGCTAGACGTTCTACGTCAGTAACAAAACTAAGAACACCTATGAGAAAAAATCTGTTATCAAGGCGCCTTAACTAATAACGTCTAGGACACGTTGTCTATAAAGCTTACTTATTTGATAATCAATTGAATTTTGGATTTATTATTATAACTGGTCAAATAAGTTAAATGATTGAATTTTAATGCAACTAGCATTCATTAACCACTTTTAATATATATGCAGGGCATTGGAGTTCGGTTATGGGAGATGCACAATTAAGTGGGCTTGGTCTCTACTTGAATTATCTGATAAACAAAAGAAAGTGAAGGCCCACGTGGAAGTCACGTGATCAAATGAACTTGGTGAGGTATAAAAATTGTAAAATCTTAAACTGTAAACGGTAAACTTGTTTTGGAAATTATTGTTTGAGATTTTTAGTAAATGTACTACCTTTGATTTTAGTAAGATATCAGTCATTTAAAGGCCTTCTGGAGTTTGAAACCAACTTCCTTTATCTACCAACATAAGTTTAAACCGTCAACATTTTATGCTCCTTTAGGCATCGAAAAAGTCCACATAACGAACTTGTACCGCTATTATAGCATTAGAGAAAAAATAATGCCTTTACTTGGCACATTATCACCATCTAAGACTACATTAGGAAATCGTAATAGGCTATGGAGTTTATCCGATGCCTATTACATTTTTTGGGTACATAGTGTAGGTGAGGTACATATCCTGCAACGCGGTGCTAGTAAAAAAGAACAACATCCACCATGACTGAATTCGGTTCGTTTTCATTGGTTGAAATATCTACAATATAGAAAGACCTAGAAACCAACAAGAGAGAAGGAAGAAGACACGAGCAAGAGCTCCTACATATTTCTTCCTAATAGCATATTAAATTTGTCATTTTCGTCATGTTTCTATAGTGTGAAACCAACTTCCTTTATCTACCAACATAAGTTTAAACCGTCAACATTTTATGCCCCTTTAGGCATCGAAAAAGTCCACATAACGAACTTGTAGCGCTATTACAGGTTCTGAGAAAAAACAATGCCTTTACTTGGCACACTAGGTATCACCATCTAAGACTACATTAGGAAATCGTAATAGGCTATGGAATTTATTTGATGCCTATTACATTTTTTGGGTACTTAGTGTAGGTGAGGTACATATCCTGCAACGCGGTGCCATAAAAAAATAACAACAGCCACCATGACTGAATGCAATTCGTTTTCACATGCAAATACTCTGCACAGTTTGGTTGAAATATCTACAATATAGAAAGACCTAGACACCAACAAGAGAGAAGGAAGAAGACAGTACCAAGTGCTCCTACATATTTCTTCCTAATAGAATATTAAATTTGTCATTTTCGTCATGTTTCTATAGTGTGAAACCAACTTCTTTTATCTACCAACATAAGTTTAAACCGTCAACATTTTATGCCCCTTTAGGCATCGAAAAAGTCCACATAACGAACTTGTACCGCTATTACAGGTTCAGAGCAAAAACAATGCCTTTACTTTGCACATTAGGTATCACCATCTAAGACTACATTAGGAAATCATAATAGGCTATGGAGTTTATCTTATGCCTATTATGTTTTTTGGGTACGTAGTGTAGGTGAGATACATATCCTGCAACGCGGTGCCATAAAAAAATAACAGCAGCCACCATGACTGAATGCAGTTCGTTTTCACATGCAAATACTTTGCACAGTTTGGTTGAAATATCTACAATATAGAAAGACTTAGACACCAACATGAGAGAAGGAAGAAGACATGAGCAAGTGCTCCTACATATTTCTTCCTAATAGAATATTAAATTTGTCATTTTTGTCCTGTTTCTATTGTGTGAAACCAACTTCTTTTATCTACCAACATAAGTTTAAACCATCAACATTTTAATGCCCCTTTAGGCATCGAAAAAGTCCACATAACAAACTTGTACCGCTATTACACCATCAGAGAAAAAACAATGCCTTTACTTGGCACATTAGGTATCACCATCTAAGACTACATTAGGAAATCGTAATAGGCTATGGAGTTTATCCGATGCCTATTACATTTTTTGGGTACGTAGTGTAGAAGAGGTACATATCCTACAACGCAGTGCCATTAAAAAAGAACAACAACCAACCATGACTGAATGCGGTTCATTTTCACATGCAAATACTCTGCAAAGTTTGGTTGAAATATCTACAATATAGAAAGACCTAGACACCAACAAGAGAGAAGGAAGAAGACACGAGCAAGAGCTCCTACATATTTCTAATTTGTTCGCTCAATAACAAAGGCTCTATATAAAAACGCACGAGCCTGAAAGGAAAAAACTCAAACATGGCCAAGGCACAAAGCTCCTGCATTATTGTCTGCTTAGTATTTTCTTTAGTTTTTAATCTTTTCTTGAGCTTTAAATTCTATGGGGGATTAGAGTGGGAGCTAAGTTGGAGCAGAAGCGCAGCTGCAGAAGCTGAGGTCGTGGCGGCCATCCCTTGCTCAGGTCACGGAAGAACCTACTTGGATGGTTTAGTTCTTGAGGAGAAGCAACCTGTTTGTGAATGCAATTCTTGCTATGGAGGCCTAGATTGCTCTGAGGCTTTAACTGATTGTGCGGTAGACGCTGACAGGTATGTACATAACTAGCTTGACTCCAATCCAAAAGTCTTTAATTCTTTTGATCCAAAAAGAGAGTCTACTCTAATGAAAATATGCTATAAACATAGTAGAAAAATGAGACCTAGTCTTTTATTTTGGCACCATCTCCATTAGGTTTGTTAAATGCGCTTGGAACATAATCAAATCTCCATTTGCATAGATATTAGAGTAGTTTAGACTATCGGCAGCGTGTATACCAAAATATAGTAGAAAAATGAGACCTAGTACATACAAAATGCCATACGAAATATGATTCATTGATCAGATGAGAAATTGTCTGATCTAATTGTCTAAATTGTTGCTTGCAGTGGCGACCCTTATTTCTTGGAGCCTTTTTGGATGCAACATGCATCACAGAGCGTAGTTGTAGTTGCGGGTTGGCATAGAATGGGCTACAACTACGCCGATCAATCTGTAATGTCGGCAGAACTCGAGAGTCACGTTCGCAAAATGCATGCCGTGGTTGGAAATGCAGTAACTCAAGGAAGATACATTGTTTTTGGTTCAGGCTCAACGCAACTTCTAAACGCTGCAGTGCACGCATTGTCTTCCAATAATTCAAGCTCTTCCCCTGCAAGTGTTGTAGCCTCAATTCCCTATTACAATGTTGGTTCCTATACTTGTTAATTTACACTACTGTCTCAGTAATCCAACTTTTTATAAACACATGTGAGGTCTCTTCACAAGCCTATGTAACACACCACAGTCTAACACATATTGCTAGTAATCTTTGACAAGTACATATATGATTTTGGTATTAAATTACAGTTTTACAAAAGGCAAACGGAGTTTTTCGAATCAGGGGATTATACGTTCAAAGGAGATGCATCCTTGCTGCAGAACACATCAGATGCTAATACCAAGAACGTTATTGAGTTTGTAACCTCACCAAACAATCCTGATGGGCAGCTGAAGAAGGCAATTTTTCAAGGCCCTGATGCCAAAGCAATCTACGATCGTGTATATTACTGGCCACATTTTACCGCGATTCCTGCTCCAGCAGACGATGATATCATGATTTTCTCAATTTCTAAGCTCACTGGCCATGCCGGTAGTAGATTCGGGTAACAATCTAACCGTCATCATGCTCTTGCTCATCTCTTAACTTTGTGACACTAAGTAAATTTTTTATAGATATCTTGCGGTTTGCCTTGTGAAGGTGGGCAGTGGTAAAAGATGAGTCTGTTTACGAAAAGATGGCGATGCATTCGATCCTAAATAGCTACGGGGTTTCTCGCGATTCTCAGCTAAGAGCTTTGAAACTTTTGAATGTAGTCCTTGAGGGTGGAGGAAAGGAAATTTTTGAATTCGGATATCACACAATGAGAAAGCGTTGGGAGCGATTGAGCAACATTCTCTCCATCTCAAACCGCTTCACTCTTCAAAACTTTGCCCCCAAATACTGCAAGTTTTTCAAGAAATCTAGAGGACCTTCACCAGGTAATGGTATCCTCATGACTTTTATATTATGTTACATCATTATCCTTGTCGATGTTGATTCCGTAAACTTTTCTCATGTCATGGCAGCCTATGCCTGGGTGAAGTGCGAAAGGGAGGAGGATAAAGATTGTTATACAGTGTTGCAAGATGAAGGCAATGTTTATGGGCGTAGAGGTGCAGATTTTGGTGCTGAAGATCGATATGTACGCCTCAGCCTCATAAGGAGCCAAGATGATTTTGATTCACTGCTTCAGAGTCTCAAGCAACTAGTCCTGCAAGAAAAGGGCCCCAACACGCCAACAGTTCATGTAAACACATTGTTACAAAGTGATCAAACTTCCTTTCAAGTAGGGGGTCCAATATATAATTTGACCTACTACACGGAATAATATCTTGAATGTAGGTACGGGAGGCCGGACGTAATCATAATCTTTTTGTTTTCTGTTCATTGGTATTTGCCTTTTCCATTATCGAAAGAGTTCTAAAAATATTACTGGTAAAATTTCTTTAGTATGGTACTGCATCTAGATAGCACAAAGGCTGCTCTTTGGATGGTGAAACTCTGTAATTTAGATGGGAAAAAGGCGGCACCATGTTTGGTTTAGCTACAATTTCTGGTGTTTTCTCTAACATAAGGAGATGGACTATCCCTTGTTCTATTTACATCTATCTTTTCGGTTGGAGGTTAGCTCTGTGGCTCATGGAGTGTATTGTGTACGGTGGCATCCGCTTCTTTTCGAGGAATGAAGTTAAATTTTCACTCTTAAACAAAAGTACAAAAAACAGGGCTCAAGCCAGAACTGGCCTTTTTGGCCCTACTAACTGCCGCTGTCTTAATCGGCTGAATGTCCTCCTCTTGCATAAAAACAAAAGGAATCCTACGATAACAATCAAAAGCAAAAATACTAATATAGGGGTTGCCCAAATGATACTCATACTGCCCCAGTTGCATTCATAGACACTGCGAAGTGGACTTCCTCCGGCATTGACTTCTGGATCAAGAACAAAATCTGCGTTTGTGCCTGCTTCTTCCAACCAGATATACGTGGTCTTTGATTTGTACCCGGGTGCAATGGCCGTGACTGCAGGAATACATTAATTTCAACCATAAACTCAGGCATCAAATAGCCATCTTCAGATGGAGCAACCACAAAAGAATTGCAATTACACATATATTCGTAAAGCATTTGCCTTAAAAAGTCTTATGAAGTTCCTTTAACAGTTTTATTAACATGATTGTATAGTGTTCATGTAAGGTACTAATTTATGTAAGGTTCAAAAGCAATTAGTCAAAGGTTTTAGCTTTTCACTACTGGCCAGTAGTTTGCTTGCACATTTCCTTCTTTGTATAAAAGTAAGGTCAATTTACACAAAAAGGAAAGAAGAGAACCTCCTAACCTCCATTCAAGGACCACACCTGATCCTCTTATTACATGCCCCAAATGATAATGAGGCACAAACAACCCTAGCTCTTAGGTCAACTTGTGTGGAAGATGATATTCCATGTCAAATGACAGATACATATTAAATAATGCCAGATACATATTAAATAAATTTTTAGCCAAACAAATAACGCTTGGCAGTTGTACAACTAAAGAGACACGGTCCGAGATATGATTAACGGCATTTCTAAATTTCTAATGCCTATGTTGAAATAATATTTCCTTTTTCCTTGTTTAAAGCATCACTCTCAGTATGGAAAAAGTGTTGTAAGCTGAAAAATACCTTCATATCTTCCTCTGGGGGCAAGCAACCGATGGTAATCTGCAATTGCTCTCCTACCTTTAACCTGTCAGCCAAAATTTACGAGCCACGCTTACAGGCAGTTTATAGAGTAATGTTGAAAAGTTCAATGGGTTCGGTTTATAGGAGAATGTGAATGTGAATGTGAAAAGGCACAAATTTTGAACAATAAAGTGAATGTGAGCATACTGTGTAGTTTATTCCTTTGATTTCAATAAACCCTGGCAATGGCCTCCCACCATCTGATGAAAAGATCCTTCCATGTACTCCTGTCTAAAGAGTAAAGTTGAGTACTGTTAGAAAATATAAACCTATCCAAGTTGCATGGCGCAAATTAAATACTAGCGATAATGAATGAATTTATCAGTAGTCTTCGTATTAGGACAACGTCTGAAACACCATGGATTTAATCAACAGATCACAAGCTAAAAATGTAAGAAGACATAAACATTGAAGAATATTATACCTTGACTAGGCTTGCAACGAGGTTAAGCATGCTCATTTTGTTGTATTCCCAAAGAGTGAGAAGCTGCACATTTGCATGCATTAGAGACAGCATTAAATAAAGGGGCATTGTGATTTCAGCCCTTTGCAAAAGATAATTTTTGTGATCAATCCTTTTTTATAAATAATAAATACTAATCCTAATCATCATTGTACATTATCCTAATTAGCATTATATTAATATAATATAATTACATGTGAGTACATTTAACCCACTATTTTATCAAAAAATTACATACACTGCCATCTCAAAACTTTACAAAACTGCAAGAAAGCATTTCAGAACGGCAGTAACAAATTAATGGCCGTTTCACATTTTTTAAAATTCAAAATTGAGTAATCAGGTCTATAAAACTGACGGAGGTCTATTAGGGTGGGTGTTGGGGTTTGAGTTCACATTGGTTTGCTCCCCACTATTTTACGGTTTGATTTTAGAGGCTTCAAATCTATAAGGGAGTCCATATATGTGCTGGGATAAGGAAATTTTAGCTCTTGTACTTTGGTATTTGGTTTTTCACGTGTTTCTAATGATTTTGTTTCGTAAGTTGTTGTAACTTGCTTACCTTGATAAGAGGAGATATCTAGACTGTACTTTGGTGTCTAATTTTCCACATGTTTCTACTGATTTTGGTTCATAAGGTAGCTGCAATTTCAAGATTATGAATTGTATACCTCGAAAATAGGAAGTTACCTAGACAAGAGGAACACCAATGCTTCATACCTAGTTGATAGGTAATTCTGAGAATTAAAGATACTTAGCTCACATGAACGTTGATTTTGGCTTTTAACATGTTCTATTGGATAGATATGAATGTTAAAGCTTGTTTACCTTGAAAATAGAAAAATTACCTAGATAAGAGGAACAACAATGCTTCATACCTAGTTGATAGGTAGTTCTGAGAATTGGATAGGTATGTTATATGTTCTGCGTTATAGGTAGGTAATGTGAAAACTAAAAAATAGGAAGAAGACTCGATCAACTTGAATGACAACCTTGACAAATTGGTAGACTAATGGAAGAGAAAATGTACTGGTTTGCTTACTACATACCTTGTAAGAGATCTATAGTGAAGGGAAGACTTGTATAAAAATGGTTCTTTTGACTTGATCACACCAAACATTCAACATTAAATGAAAAATCATCCAGCACAATCAACTCAAATTCTATAACAATAACTATTTAATGAAAGAAAAAAGTCAAACAATTACATTGAACGTAAACACATTTTCTTGCAATGGGCTTCTGATAAGCTGAGATATAGGAATACAAAAAGGGCATAACAGGTATGTAATTAAACATGTAACTCAATAATTAAAAATTAATTTCTGATTCAACAATACTAATATGGAAAAAATGCACATGTGGATTGAAATTCTAATAAAATATATGAAAAATGTTAAATTTAGGGCTAATGTTAAAAGTTAGTGGGCTAATGTTAAAAGTGACTGATTTGGTGGGCTAAACCCACATTTTCTATTAAATAAATCACAGGCGATAAGTCAAAATGAAAGGTCCGTCAGTGAAAGCTACAAGTCCCGTGTGCCAAATAATCACTCACAATGTACCTCAAACATAGGAGAGAGTGGCGACAAGATCCATGCTACTTCCTTACTATAAGGATATAAAACTAAAAAATTCCTAATCAACAAACCAACTGGAACATGACAAACAAGCATCCACACAGTAAAACTACTGCCAAAAAAGCTCAAATTACAATGAAGACTTAAATCAAAGAATAGAAGGACAATTACGAGCTACGTTAGCAAATCTAAATACTCAAACTTTCATATCCGAAGCGAGTTTTCAAGAAACTGCTTCAGTTTTAAACAAAGCATCCGAAGAAACATCCGTAGAAGAGGACAAGTAGGACTTTCTTCCCAGATTCGGCTAAGGAAGAATTCAAGGAAGTCCTAATGTTCTTAACCAATGGAAAAAGAAAAAAAAAAAAAAAAAAGCCAAAAAGCCAAAACAATCAATCTGAAGTCACACATGCACACATATATATAATCCAATAGAGTTTTTTTTTTTTTTTTTTTTCCAAAGATGTTAAGAAACAAAACACTGAAAAGTGTTGAGTGAAGCTTCTTTCTGAACCAACATACAATGTATAGTTTGAAAGGCAAGCATCCTACGCCAAAACCCCTTCAATGAGGTGAGAATTTGGAAGAGTCAATTACAGCCCCTCCTGTTTTCAAGGAGTGATGGAAGGCTAACAACTCTTGGACAAATGTAAAGCAACACCAACAAGATTGTTGTATCCCCTAATAATGTAAAGATACAATGCAAGTCGTTGTGATGGGACTACATCATCAGATTTCATGCCTACAATTTTGAACAAGAGAGGTAAAAGACCAACAAAAAATTGAAAGGGTTCTCAGCATGGGATCTGCCCTAAAGTCTGAAGGAAGAGCCTTTCTGGCTAAATGAAAGGCTAAATATAAACGTAGATTTCCATTCTATTGTCAATGTAGCAAGAAAAAGGTGGTTAAGTGCTTCTTTTTTCTTTTTCTTTTTTCATATTTAACTTCCAATTCCAAATTACCGAAGGTGGAAACAAATCTTTTCTGTATATAACAAGGAACTTGTAGTGCAATGCAAAGTACCACCCGTGCTGCTGCCCCCTTACAGTCCACTCCTATGGGAGGCTACACCAAGGATGTAACTTTTCGCAATCATGCAATTTCGCTAAAGAAGATTGTAGTACATTACAAGTTTGCAAAATAGACTGATGACTGACCTCATTAGCAGCTGGCCATTTGTTGTCACTAATCTCCAATGTCAATTCAAAACAGCCACCATTTATGTAGTTCCAATCTTGCATGCCCCCATATATAGGGTACCTGCAATAAGCATCCTAAGAAATAAGTGACCTATATCAAACAAAACGAAATATATCCATCAGAAGCCAAAATGGGTCAAAAGCTGTCATACCAGGAAGCTCCATTTGTAATCCCTCCTTCAAATTCCTTGCTCAAGGACATATTATGGTGAGAGCGACTATACACACTTGCCAAGAACCGGAATGTCTCGTCATCAGGACATGCGAAGTAATTTCTCCTGTAAATTTATTGGGATCAAACGAAAATTTCAGCCATCTGAAAACTCCTATTTCATACTAAATGCGATTGGAAATATTTGTAAATCTATATGCTCTAAGACCTGAATATTAGCATCAACATGAAATATATCACAGTATCACACCATAAAAGAAACATTTAAATCCCAAGAATACTCATTTTGTAGAACTTGTCCGTGGTGGAAAACCTATGTAATCAAACGGATAATTAAATTATGAACAAAACTACACCCTCTAATAAACACTGAGTCCATATACAGTCAGAATAACTCATATCGAAAGAAATCACACCATAAAAGAAACATTTAAATCCCAAGAATACTCATTTTTTAGAACTTTTCCATGGTGGAAAATTTATGTAATCAAACGGATAATTGAATTATGAACAAAACTACACTCTAATAAACATGAGTCCATATACAGCCAGAATAACTCATAGAAAGAAATACCAAAAACCCACAATATTAGAAGAAAACCACGTCACAAGTTTAGCACTAATACATAGTCAAAACTCAACCTTAACAAAATAAATGCTTCTTTATCTTTACTACCAAAGACTTTCAAGCTGGCTAGAGGTTGGCAGGTTATTTTCACTTGAGAAGACAAGATTTCGTGCTTATAACGGACAAAGAACAAAGAACATGAAATATATTTTGAACATCAGTATTCTTGCAGTATCAAGTTACCAACCACCACGGTACAATAGAGAATTCTTATGGATGCAAAATTGTCACCTTTTGTCTTGAGTGCCATCCCATGGATAATTTGCAACCAGAGCACCCTGTGAATAACAATAGAATTGGCAACGAGTAAATTCTCAAAGTTCTGATAAAAAAACTCAGTAAGATAACCCTCTGAGTAATATTCATGGGTATGAATTTGGATGAGTGAAACGCAAATGATGTTGATGAAGGCTAAAGGTTACATTATATAATGTAATCCAAAAGAAATAGCATAGGATCTTATTTTCCCAAAAGCCTTCAAATAAAAGAAAAGACTTCTCAGAAACCAGCACTGATGCAATGAACTTCTTTCTTAATATATTGTGTCCCTTTATGCACACGTGTTTTCTTATCTCAGAAGACATATATAGTTTAGGCATTCTCTGATATCCTTAAATATTCTCCCTCATTTCGACAAAACCAATGGTGTAAGTCTCCACTATGGCAAAGAGTTGCAACTGATTTTTTTTTTGCAAGCTATTGATGGTAAGCAGGAAGTTGACATTTGACAGCCGAGAATAAAAATCATAGCAGGAAATACCCCATGCAAGCTAGCAGATGCAGTGAACTTTATCTCTCCCAACCACTTCATTATTGCTCTTGTTTCAGGTTGGCGCGCATTGACATAATCATTCACTGGAAAGAACTGTCATTCATGTCAATGTCCCGCATAGATACAAATGATAAATGACCTTCATAAACATGTTTAAGATCATAAAACATAACTATAAGAAAGACTTCAGACATCCCAATATATAGAATTATGAATTATGGCATCCGCACTGATTATAATCATGAGTTTGTGATCCTTTCAATAGATACTACAGGGGGGGAGGTTAACAGTTGAAGCATTCATCAAATTCATATGGTGTATATCTTTTTTTTTTGACAAATAAACTGAATTTTATTGCAATAAACAATAAAATTACAATAAGTGAGCCAGAGGATCACTAGTCAATAGAGTAAAGAAACACCTAGGCCAACCAGGTAACACACCCATTTAGCTTAGAATCCAGACCCAAGAAATCAAAACAAACTAGGTATATAAGGACTCTCCTGCAGATTAACATATGGTGTATATCTTTACTACCCATTTCTCCTCACATTTAAGATTGAAGCATTCATCAAATTCATATGGTGTATATCTTTACTACCCATTTCTCCTCACATTTAAGATTTCACTCTTAGGCTCTAACAAAGGATTAAAATATTGATATGCGTAGATCTAATTGAAGGAAAGATAGGTAGATTTACCAGTAACAAAATACCAAATTTTCTGATAACATTTGTAAAATGTAACAACTTTTTTGGGTCAGAAGTAACAATTTTAGGCATACACAAGTGGATACAATATTGTGTACTCGCCAGATTTTGTAATAATTTGATATTTAAGAGTCAATCACCATCTTTTCCTTTTCTTTTTCAAACAATGGGTTGTTGAAAATTTGATACTGGATATTTAAGAGTAAACCACCTTTTTTTCTTGTAATGTATCCTTGCATACCAATATAAGGGTGACATCCAAAGTTTCTGTGGCGAGGTAAAAATGCACCTTCAATCCCCTATCAGATCTTACCCTAATTTGGCCAAAATTTCAGCAATCTAACCTTGGGCTTTCTAAATTTTATTCCCCGTTAAACATTTCTTGATTTTTTGTTCTGTTGTTTTTTCCACATAAGCTATTGACTCTTCCTATATATGATGATTCAATCTAGATCATACATAAAAACTATACCTGGTCTGGAAAATCTCGATTCAGATCAATATTATTTGCATTGCCACGCCTCCTCAATGAAAACCCATCGGGATTCATAGATGGTAGTATATGAAGATGCACATCATCTACAATCAAAGTTACCTGTAGTGGCCAATGGACATTCCTGAGTAGGCTAATTGTTATAAATACTACTACAACCATGCATACTTGAACTTGTCAAAAGGGATAAGAAATACCAACTTTACTATAAGTTTTATGAAATAGTTTGTCAACAGGTACAAGAAGGACTAGGAAAATAGGGGGCCGGAATCAACGGCAAGTTTATGTAAGGCAGAAAAATTACAAAATTAATGCACAGGTCAGAGGAACAGATAAATGCATGTCAATTGACGAGAAGGATTTCTTTTTTCTACCCTGTTAGTAGGATAGCCTTTGATTTGAATAAGAAAAATACTTCCATTATTGTATAAAAGAAAAAACAATTTAGTAAGAGATCTTTGAGACAACAAGGATTCTGAAGCTCTTCTACACATTATAGTTCGGAACATTGAGCAGTGTCTTTAGATACAGTAAGATAGAAAAGGGAAAGAAGAAAAATAGAATCCTAATCACCAGTAATTAGAGGACAGGTGCCGGGCTTAAACTAAAACTCCAATGCTATAAGTTCTAAAAAGCATGTCTGGGGATCAAACGGAAGAGATCCTTCATCTCTTAATTTTCTACAACAAACTGAAATTCCTCATCGCAATGGATGTGTAAGAAACTCATGAATTCAAATGGCTACCAACACCAAGATAGAAACTTCCACAGAGAGGTTAAAAATATTTTCATATGCAATGAAAATATTCCCGAACAGGATTAAGTTCTACAAACCATATTAAAACTAACAAACACCTTGGGAAAGCATTTTAAAGGAAGATGACAGAAGTAAAAGATTTTAATAATCAAGGCAACATGAAAGTTTCCATAAACTTCAAAAGAGGGGGGAGGGCATATAATTAAAGAAGGGTAAGAAAGAAATAATTACCAAGGGATCTTTCAAATAGTTGTCACATATCCAATTTGCAAGTAGCATTAGAAGCTCACGGCCTACAGGTTCATCTCCATGCACATTTCCAATATACTGCAATACCCAGCAGTTCATCAAGAAAAGCTCAAACTAGCATATGTACATTTCATAAACGAGTAACACCTGATTCACCTACTGGGAAACGGTTGTAAAAATTAAACGATACTCAAAAGTCGCTGAATGTATGAAATCTGGGTATGGCCATGATCTTTTATGCAAAAATGAAACTCGTAATCCAAGTTTACAAAAGTATACAACTTAACGCTCATGGCGGGAAAATAGATTACTGGTGAATAGCTTATAACAACTTCGTGGACAACCAGAAAATTGCACATCAAAAACTTATTAGCGGAAGATGTGAAGCAATGACATAATCATAAATCCATTTGCAGAAATCATCTGAAACAATTAACAACCTACGGATTAAGTTCAGGAATAAGGGTGCAAGAATAGAAAGATACGAAACCAATATATTTTAGATGGAGAACAACAGCCAATCAAAATGTCCAGTGGATTTTAGAAACAATGACCTGGAAGGAAGAAGATGACCTAAAGGTTTCTCTAATTGAGCAGGAGCCTAAAAGAAAGTTGTGGAGTTTTAGCATGTACCTGTAGATTATAAGCGGTATCATATTACAGAACCTCATATTCATTATAAGTTTCCAGTGGCTCATCATGATTTTTTTATTTTACCATAACACAAAAGAGGAAAAAAAAATACTCTTGACTAAAAATGCTTTCCAAACACATGCATGATGCATGAAGCCTCTGCTTTTGGGGCAGCTGACATAATTTGAACTAGTGAAATCAATAAACTATTATAACGAGATATATATTCACTACAACCAGTATTGGTCGTGAATAGGGTATCGACACTTCAGGATCTAAAGTGCAATAAGCTGCATTGATACAGTAACACTTTTTCAACTTTCACTGATACACTGCCCATGGTAAATAGTCAGAGAACTTCCCATGATTCACAGTAATAATTGCAGAAAGATTTCAGATATTAATGCTGCGTCCTTATTAGACAGCTCTATAATTAAATATAATTCCAAGCAGCTGCAAGGACTAACTTTTGCTACTCAATGTCTATGTTATTACTTTGAGGGAAGGGTGGGGAGGCCAATGCACTTACCTCCTTTAGTCTTGCCATGCTCAAAGATTGATTGCATAAAGTAAAGCATTAAAAAGTTATAAGAGCGGATTTCGAAGCTTTTATCACATTGTAGTTTAGATACAATCTGAATAACTTAACATTCAAAAACAAAAACTCTTGCATTTAAGCTTTTATAAGTGAAAAATCATTCACCTTAAATGCAGGTTCAGGCTCTTCCTCCCCAGGCTTATCAGAAATTTCTATTACCCACTACAAGAAATAACAAACCAAACAACAACCACTTCATAAGATGTCACAAGGTTATTCTAACAAATTAAATTAAGTTCATAAAAAAAAATTAAAGGGAACTTGAGTGAAAAGATTACCAGAGGAACACCATTCACACTCTTCCCAATACTGGAAATCCAATCGAAAAATCCCTCAACGAGAGAACGAAAAGATCAAGTCAGCATAATCATCATTAGATGCCTAAACACATTACTAAATTTTCAATCCAACTAAACTCCGGCTCCAAAAACATCATTCCTTTATTTCTACCAAGTGTTGAAGAAATAAGCATAAGTTCCAGTAATCACCTGTACACCCTAGAAATGTTGCTGCATCTTTGACTAAACGCTCTAATGGCCCGTTCCAGCTCAGAATTACTCATATACCCTTGAGCTAAATCTACACTGTAATTGCACAAATTTTTCACATTCTCACAAAATTCATCTGAAGCAACAAAATTTCTACTTTAGGAATCATTACCTTGCCCGAGGCTCCTTGTCCTCAAACAAACGCCTGCTGGAACCAGTTCCATTACCGTAATCCGATGACGATAGGTTAGGTTGACCTGAAGCGTCGGGGCTATAAAGGCCGCCTCTAGCGACGGCGGGACGAAGAAAAGAGGATAGGCTGATAGAAATGAAGACGGCGGAGAAGACGAGCTTCTTCATACTGTGAAATTTTTACGGTGGCGATGGCGATGGAGCTTCAGAATTCAGCGTCAGATTCAGGACGCCATTGTTGTGAACAAGTCAATAAAGAAGAAGAAGAAGAATTATGAAAATGAAAGCGTAAGGAAGAGAAAGAGATTGTCAGCCCATGAAGCAAGGCCCTTTCTCTAAAACCCAAAACCTGTTGAAAAGGGCAAATTACAATTAGTTTGGTCAAATTTCAATATAATATCTGTATTAGTTTTGCATTTTAATTCCTTATATTTTCAAATCTTTGCAATTGTATTTCACCATTTTTTAGAATTGTTAACTTTTAACTATTCAGTGATAATATAGACTTTACGGGACCTACATGTTCGCACTTACATATCGTCTGTGATCTACAACGGGTGGCGTGCAAGTACATCGAGGAGCTTCGAACCATTGAAGAATGTGATCTTTAATAATTTCGGCACAGTGGCTATTACTTTAGATAATCAATCTATTTACGCGAACACCAACTAATCAAATCCACAAAACCAACATCATCACTAGACAGCAAAAATTTGATGATTCTACAAATAATGTAACATAATGCAAGAATTTGAAATTACGAGTACTGAAATACAAGAAAAAAAATATAAATAGCATATTGAAATTTGACACAAATAATAGAATGCGTAATTGTAATTTGTCCTTTTGAACCTAGTTAGTAAAAAAGGTACGCTTATACTACCTCAAAATTATGTACATGTATTATTCGGTAAATTTACGTATATCAAAATGTGAAAAATTTGGACCTAAAATACGGAAAGGGCAAATTATGATAATACATACCTAAAAATACAGACATTAAATTACATATATTTATCCAATTTTATCTAAATAATCATTTTTTTTCTTTAAAAATAACTAAAGAAAATACATTAATTCATTAAAAAAGCAACATCAGAAACGTGGCAAGAAGTCTTCTAAACCCACCAACGAAACATTGGTCAAAGATCATTTTCTCTCACCTAAACTTAGAGCATTTGCACCGGCAAGGTGCAAAGGGGTGCAAAGGCAAGTGCAAACGGTGGAAAACCGCCCCTTGGGCATAAAAGCAGTTTGCACCGGTAAAGTGCTGCCGTGCATCGTTCACGACAGGCGGGTGCAAGAGGCGAGGCGAAGGGGTTGCCTTTCGCCCTCCACTGTAGCAGGTGGGGCGGGCACGTGGGGTTGAAGGCGTGCGCGTGTGGGCGGGGGGTTGAAGGCGTGTGGGGGCTAGGGTTGAGGGGCTAATATTTTTTTTGCCATGTGGCTTCTTTCTGGCCGTCGATCTCCAGATCCGACTGTCAGGATTTATTTGAAAAAAAAAAAAAACAAACAAAATGACGAAAAAAACAGAAAATAATGCAAAAAATTATGAAAAAAAATGAGAAAATTTTTTTAAAAATATGTAATGTTTTGCTTGAGTTATGAAATAAAAGTTGTTGTATTATTTTTAGTACCTTTAGTACCAAAAAATGTGAAAATAATAATAAAAAATTTGAAAAAAAAATGTGAAAATTTCCTTGGTATTTTGATGAAAATGATGTGAAAATATCCAATTTATTGCACAATTAAATCGATACGTATCATAGAAAAACAAACATAAGTAATAAACTTTGCCACTTTTTAAGAATATTTATCTATTTTTTTAATTTTGATGAATAGTGATCGCCCCTTGCCCTTGCCCTTGCCCTTGTTGGGGTGGAACGAAAAATGAAAGGCATGGGCAATTCAGGTGAGGCCAGTGTGAATAGTACTCACCTTTGAGGCAGCACCCTTGCCCTTTGCACCCTTGCACCCGCCCCTGTGGGTGCAAATGCTCTTACACACATCAGACCTTATCTCCTTCATTCCTCAACCACCTCCTTTCTCCGTTCACACCTTCTCTCTTTCTCCACCTTTGATTCAATTATTTTTCTCTCTTGATCAAAATTTGTTCAGATCTTCCCCTTCTCAAACTAGCCCCTCCTCTCGTCCCCCTTCATCCTCATCCTCCTCTCTATTCATGAGTTTTTATAAATTTCGTTTAAATCTCATCGAATTTCTCGATTTTAAGCAGAGTTCCAATAGATTTCAAGTATCAATATCAAATCTACTTGTGTATGTTATATCTAGAAGGCCCTATTTCTCACCCGTTTTATACGTATAGCCATATTATTTGCATATAATACTTCTTGAGTGAAAAAACGTGTTTTTTTTTACCGTATCATTCAGATCAATACTGAATACGGGCGTATTTTTCAACAATACGTACGTATGCGTACTTACGTGTATTTACCAACGAGGCTTTTGAAAAACAAGCGTTTAAATTTTAAAAAGGGAGAAACGACGTCGTCGCTTTGCATAAAAGGAAGAGGGAATTCAAAAATTAGGGTTTTAAAAGTGGTTCTTCGTCGTCGGCACACGGAATTGGTGAAGACAACAACGACGACTCCGAGCCGTTTCAAATTATTCTTGTCGCCGGTAAGCTTTTCAGAGCTATACAATGCTATTTTGGAGTTATCTCTTTCAATTATTGATTGATTTATTTTGTTTATGGTTTCAATTTTGTGTAGGTGCAGATTACTTTTGAGTCAGAATGGTGGATTTCGTCTTTGACGATGTTTTTACCGTTGAGAAATTGGACCCAGATGGCAAAAAATTTGATAAAGGTTTGTTTTTTCCAATATTCACCATTAGTGGACCTATCAGCTGTGCTCAACTGCATTTTAGGTTCAGAATGATCATGATATCAACTACATTTGATTTATGATGTATCATATTCTTTTGGAATTTTCAAGGTTGGAGAAGTTGCCATTCTTTTTAACTGTTGATTTCTTGTGGTTAAGAGGAATTGTTTTCATTACATATTTGAGACTTGCTGTTTACCCTTAACTAGTATGGCATGATGAAATTGACCCTTTGGCCTCTCTGATATATTTGGTTACGCTCTTTGGTTGATTCTTTTTGTGTTTCCGTATTCATGTTCCTGTAGTTTCCCGAATTGTAGCGCAGAGTGAGAAGCACGGGGCGTCGATGCTCCTAGATGTGAATACTGAGATATATCCCATGCATGAGAAGGAGAAATTCTTGATGGTTCTGTCTCCCACGCTTAACTGGACCGGACCACCTGGAAAACAAGGACAGGTACCATACTACCCTGGGAGATCTTTTGTCCCGTTTCTTTTTGGAGATAAATTAGAATGATTCGGTAATGGTCCTTCACTTATTGCTCTTACTGATGCATAGGGTTGTCTTGATTGTATAATAATAGTAAGAAAGTACCTACTGTCATCAGTAATCTAAACGGGATAGTGTCCGATGCGCACAATATTGTTTGATTACCTCTCTTCCTTTGAATGGCCAATTTCCCATGAATATCAGTAGGTGCTCCTAATAAAACTTACTGTCGTATTATCACAAAGAAGAATATAACCTTGTGTTATGTTCTCTATTTTGAAAGTTTCCCTGGGCTGTTGTCTGTATGTCTTGTATTCTGAAATTTCTGGAACACCTAATTACTTATTTACTGAATTTACCTTTTCCCAGGTTGAGCAGAAATCTCTTGCAGACAAATTTGAGTATATTATGCATGGACTAGTTTACAAAATGACGACTGCAGAACCTTCGAAAGGGAAATCAAATGCTTCCAAAGAAAATCTCAAATCAGAAGTTAAAGTGTATGTGACTTACTGCTGAAGTTATTTCTTCTTGCATTATGAGGTTGTTGAGCTCACTCTTAAAACAGATACACACACATGCGCACAAAGTGACTGTTACTTTCATGTCTATTTAGCTCTTTGCATTATAAAGTAGTGTATTCTTAGATGGATTAATTTTTCTCTTAATCTAATTTTAGCGGCTTTTTTTGTCTAATTAATGTGTAATTTCTCTGGGATTTTCATTGGCTTCAGGGAGGTATATGCTTCATTTGGTGGGCTACAGATGATGCTGAAAGGAGATCCCTCCAGTTGTACTAATTTTAAGATAGATCAGAATCTGTTTTTGCTTATCAGGAAATTAGTGTAGAACTCTTCATCATATAGTTGAACAATAGCTTGTTAAATTTTATGTTCCATTGTATACACTTTTTGTACGTTCATTTTTTGCGTTTCTAGGCTGATTGATGTTGCAATTTTCAATTTTGTGAGATTAGGCAACAACAGGGAGCCTACTTATGGTTTTTGGTGTATAATTTAAAGAGCAAAGTCAGGTCCTTAAGACTAATATCTGAAGGATTCCATAGTTTTCACAGCGACTACTCGCAGGGAGTATGCTGGGTGAGGGAAAACCTTGCTTTTTCTCTCTGTTTTCCTTCCGAAAGATTTTATTTAATAAGGGTTCGAACAAGTGGATCAAGATCAAGGGACACAATTTTTGACACCTATAGTTTGAAAACTCGGTTATTCTGAAGATCAAAGCATTTAAGGTGAAAAAACGTCCTTGCCGATCAGAGGCCCTTGAGAAACAATTTGGAACGTGGTTAACCATAGAGTTTGGCAACAGCAAGGCAACAGCAAATGGTTTAGCTTCTAAATGGTTTGTGCATATTATTTATAGGTGGTCTTGATTTTCTGTGTCAGAACAATGTTTCAACCCATATTATTGTATTTGTTTAGTACAGAAAGTTGCACTTAATTAAAGTCAACCAAGTAGACTCATTGGTCCAACTGAATCTCACCAATATCTTATGTAAATGCACCCCCAATTCAAGACAAGTGGCCACGCATGCACAGAGGTCTTCACCAAGTGTCTCATCGATCTGGTAAGAGGCAAAATAGTCGTGCACTTTAACAGCAGACCATTAGTTCCCTTCAGTTTCCATTTCATTTCTATTTATCTTGTCAATCTACAAATTTGAGAGATGATGAGAGAAATGATGAAGAAGAAGGAACGAGGTTCTTCATCAGCTGATGAGGAAACAGTGAACTACAGAGGATGGAAAGCAATGCCTTTTGTAATAGGTTATCAGAACTTCAATTGTTCTTCTGTTCTGTTTAATAAAATTATGTAATTTTCTTACTTTCAATTCGCTTGTTTTGATCGAGAGACTCATCGATCTGCGTACAATTTCAGGAAATGAAACCTTTGAGAAGCTAGGAGCCTTTGGCACCTTGTCAAACATGTTGGTCTATCTCACTACTGTGTTCAACATGAAGAGCATTACGGCTGCAACTATTGTTAACATCTTCCATGGCACCAGCAACTTCGCTACCTTGCCCGGCGCTTTCATTTCTGACACTTATTTTGGTCGTTATAAGACGTTGGCACTTTCCTCAGTCGCTTCGTTTATGGTACGTACTTGTTCAATTGTTCTCAAATTGTGTGTATACAATGTGACACTACAGCTGCACCGAGAAAAAAAGACTATAATATTCGCTTAAATAACTGACTGAGTTAATAATCCAACATACAAAAATATTAAGCTTTGATCGATGCATTTTCACTTTCAAAATTTCTTGCCTCATGAAGTACCAGTTTACATACTAATTAGCTGATCAAGTGTATCTTACTGCTATATATGATTAATTTTTTGCGGGTGTTATCTTATGTAAAGGGACTAACGTTGATAGACCTCACCGCGGTATTCAGCAAGCTGCATCCTCCCCATTGCAAACCAGAAATGGGTGAGACATGTAAAGGGCCAAATGCAGGGCAAATGGCATTTTTATTATCCGGTTTTGGACTATTAATAGTGGGAGCTGCAGGCATCAGGCCATGTAACTTGGCGTTCGGGGCAGACCAATTCGACCCAATGACAGAATCGGGGAAAAGAGGGATCAACAGCTTCTTCAATTGGTACTTTTTCACCTTCACTTTTGCACAAATGGTGTCCTTGACTCTGATTGTGTATGTTCAATCAAATGTGAGCTGGGCTCTAGGTTTTGGAATTCCAGCCATTTTGATGTTATTATCATGTGCACTCTTCTTCATGGGTTCAGAAATGTATGTTAAAGTGAAAGCATCTGGAAGTCCATTAACAAGTATAGCGCAAGTCACAGTTGTCGCCATTAAGAAAAGGCATTTGAAGATGCTATCAGAGTCGCAGCAACCATGGACCGCAATGTTTATCTATATGCCCCCAAATTCAATCAACTCCGAGCTTCCTTACACAAATCAATTCACATCCCTTGACAAGGCAGCAATTCGGACACCCGAAGACCTACTAAACCCGGATGGATCAGCAGCTAATCCTTGGGGACTTTGCAGCCTGCAGCAAGTGGAAGAAGTTAAATGCCTGCTGAGAGTACTGCCGATATGGGCTGCAAGCCTTGTATTCCACATTGCCATAGTCCAGCAGCATACCTATGTTGTCTTTCAAGCCCTTCAATCCAATAGGCGCTTTGGAAACACCAACTTCAACATCCCAGCTGCATCCTACTCGGTCGTCATGATGCTCAGCATGACCATTTGGATACCAATCTACGACCGGCTTGTTGTCCCTTTCATGCAGAGGCTCACAGGAAAAGAAGGCGGCATTACGCTCTTGCAAAGAATGGGAATCGGCATATTTCTTTCTGTTATCACCATGGTAGTATCTGCATTCGTTGAAGAACGCCGCAGGAGTATAGCTCTAACCAATCCAATCCCGGGGGTCAGGACAAGGGGAGCAATTTCTTCAATGTCAGGCTTTTGGTTGATCCCCCAGCTAGCACTAGCTGGACTTTCTGATACATTCATCTCCATTGGCCAAGTTGAATTCTACTACAAGCAATTTCCCGAAAACATGAGAAGCATTGCAGGGTCTCTTTTCTTTTGTGGAATAGCAGGCTCAAGTTACTTAAGTAGTTTGTTGATCGCCATTGTTCACCGAACCACTGAGGGGTTTGCAACCGGAAATTGGCTGCCGGAAGACCTCAACAAGGGGAGATTGGACTACTTCTATTACTTGATTGCTGCTCTAGGAGCCATCAATTTGGGCTACTTTTTGGTATGCGCGAACTGGTACAAGTACAAAGGTTACAAGAACGATGCCTCTCAGGTTGAATTAGTAATGTCTAAAACCACCTGAGAAAAGATTGTTATATGATAATGAAATTAGAAGTTACATATATGATATCAGATTAAATGTTATGCTAATGCTGAACTTTCTTCTACACGTCTGTTGTTCCTCAGTCTTTTTGTTGGGCCTCATTTTTTTTTTAATCAAAGAAATGCGCATTTATAAAAATTGATTTGACATCATACCAAATAAAATGAGTACAAAAAAAAAAGGAAGACAATACAACGCTAAATGCCTCATTAAAATACCTCGCAATGAGGAATATAATACCCAATACTTCTAATTAGAACCAACATTAGTCAAATAACACGTAGATTAGGATAATTTTCTTCATCCGAAACTAGCCTCATCTCCCTACCGTAAAGCCATCAGGAGACAAGAATAATAACTTAATGTACCTCCTTATGACCTAACATGGGTAAATTTGCAAAGATTGTGGCTTCAATCACTTTGTTTGGTTTTGTCCTTACGAGGAAACTTCGATCATTTGGCATCTCTAATGTACATTTAACATAACTTTCGCTAAAAATAAAGATCACGCAATCAGCTAGTAAAAATTCGAAGCATATTAATCACACCGTCAGTGATGTTGATTATGTTCTTAAGCAATGGTGACAAACTTTCGTGTAAAAGCTAAAGTTAGCGATGAGGACGTTTAGGATAAAGCAGTGTGTTCTTTTTTACTAATTCTCATTTCAGTTATTTATCAACACGCCTGTTGGTAGTGGAGTGAAGTCAGCCTCTCCATCATGCAGGTTCTTATCTTCCGCCGTCCACTCGTTAAAAAAATTGGCTAATTCTTATCGTATGGTCTTCTATGCATGGGACACCTACATGGCCGACCAAGAAATATCAGAAATTGGGACACGTGTACGGTAAATACACCGCCACCACCGATCAAAAGCCACGTTTGATTGACTCATTAGTTAATTACCAATAATTGGTTTAAATATTCAGGTAATTCAGGTATTGGTATTGACAGAAAGACGACCCACCGATTTCGTGAGTTTAATAATTGTAGTGCTTAATTATGGAGCTTCTTTTGTCTTGGTGTTATCGTTCTAGAGTGTTCTTAAGCAAGGGGTCAATTCGAAACTTCCAACAGTGGATTAATTCACCCTGTCACCCCCTAAAACTTCCCGAGCATATCTTCTTCTAAAGTAACTATTTGAACTCTTTTTTTTATGTCAAATGTACTATGTTATTCCAATTTATTAACAAAAAAAATGCACACTTCTTATAACGTTATATTCATAAAACAACAATGTAGTAGGGTTTAGTTTGTAACTTTACGTCAAAAATGATATGCCATTGGGAAATGTGAGGGCTTCAACTTTATTTTAGTTTATGGAGAAAACAACAATTAGAGCATTGTTTACTTACAAGAAGAAATCTGAAACATGAATAAAAAATGAGAATTAAGAATGGAAATTGGATAAACAAATCCCTTTAGGTATCTAATTTTCATTTCTTGAAGGGTTTTTCTTTCTAAATTAGAGTATATCCCACTAATTTTAATTTACAAGTACTTTAATAAATATAAAAAAATAAAGAAATCGAAATCATTCAGATTCCGTCTTTCATTCATTCATTCATTCCCTATTCCGTCTTTCATTCATTCGCTTTCTATGCCCTTACTGTACCATGCGTGATGATTTGCAATCACAGAAGAACATCCATCACTCAATAGAGAAAAAAACAAAAGATAAAAAATAATTCCTAGTGCCGATACAGGGAGTTTATAGTCAACGGGGACGTCTCCCCACCAACTTTACGTACACGAGTAAAATCCCACCAAGTGTTAGATGGTATGGTACATCACATCTCATTCTCTTTCTTCATCATGTGCATGTCTATGGAACCATGGCCATCATCATTAATAATCTTTCCATACACGGAAAGGCCAGCTGACCTCAGGCGGGACCCACACGGATCACGAGGCAAGTTGGGAGGCATGAAGATATATTGCTGGCACAGCATTGCGCCACGTCGCTCGGTCCAGATTTGACCCGGTCTTTTTGGCCTTTTTTTCCGGTCGAGTGGCTCGGGTTGTGTTAGTGCATATCTTCAGCTGATTGCTCATTGGCTGCCGGCGGACCAAAATATCTAAGCGCGATACCCTCACCGCCACCAGATATTTGTCCCACCGTGCCGCCCAGACGTTCATGTAACATCTATTCTTGTATGATGAGTTTGGTTCAAAGGTTTGGCTTTACCAGCAAACCATTTCGCATGTCTAGAATTGAATTGGAAATCCATGGACTGGTTTTGCCTTGAAACAAATTGTAAATAAGCATTACACTCAAAGTCGCCATCTTAAATAAGAGAAATTTTATTTACATTTCTTAAATTAATGAATTCATCGTACCATGAATATATATATGTACTAAATAGTAATGAGAAGCAGTTTGAAACTAATCACATCATTAACACAAAGCTAGTGAATAGAGGTGCAAACACATCTAATTCAAACTAAAAGCTGAACGCATCCTATCGTAATTAACATGTGCATGAACATGTCCGATGAAATGTAATTGTAGATAGGGTGTTACTTCAAGCGAAACAACAAATATTAATTGCTCATTAGTGAAGAGTATATAATTGGATTTTGGATTTTGAAATGTAATTGGGTTTTGAACTATGAAGTAGGTTTGACAAACAAACTTCAATCTATGAAGTCATGCTTTAGATTGTCTTTCAAAGAACAAAGTCGTGACCAATAATCATCATTCTTTCTCAACGTGTTTCTTGGCTTAATTTGATATCCTAACTTTTACTCTTTGATATACATATGTCATATTTGTTATGTGGCATGAACCTAAACCAAATTAATTGAACATATCGCTAAACATCACTTTGTTTTATGTTGTTTGTTTGAAATGTTAATTGGTTTTTCGATGTTATTTGACATTATTTTAAGTTGTTTGAGGTTTTCGATGTTATTTGACATTTCTTTTAAATTGCTTGATAAATGAACCATTACTAACCCCTAGCTGCTCCCCAGTTCTACATGCCCCCTAGATTCTACCAGCATCTTGTACGAGCCCCCAGCGTGGCCTCCAATGCATGGACATATACATTGCCAATCCAGGCCTCGCAAGGCTTTACTACATCTAGCGAAAGATTAGATATTCTAACGAAATAATAGGCATGATGCAACTTCATTGCTACTGAACTGATAGATGTAATTTTGTTAGAGGTTCCGCATTCCAAAGAAATAATATTTTTTTGCTCAATATAGTATATGAGTTTGAAAAAGGGAGAACTACATATTAATCTCTCCTATGATGTTTATAAACATTCCAATCTTATCAATGTTTATTGAATAACCCACTCCCAAAATCTTAATTTAATTATAAGTTTGCCACTGCATTTAAGCTACCACATAATTACAAGTTTGACACAGCTCTTTGTTTGAATATTTTTCTTTATGTTTTTCATCCTTAAAAATTTCACTACAATTCGGAAATGAAATCTGAATTTGCATTCGTGTTCATAACGAAGATTACTTCGAGTGTTGGATATGACCAAGGCGGATGGCGAGTGGCGGGATGGAAACAACGACGACATGGTGGATGGCGGCTTCATGTAGACTAGCGCAGAGACAAAACACAATATTAAGTATCGCTTGCCGAACGTGAATAGGGTCAAGGTCAGGAAGACGACGAGACAGGAGACAAAAGATTGTGACTAGACGATTGGGACTACGGGGCTGCTAGAAGCCAACGGTAGGAGGCTAGCATGCCGAGATTGGCATTGGGATGACTAGGGGGTGCATGGCACCAAAGCGACTAGGATTTCCAATTTATCTGATCACCTTAAAAAATAGATATATTTAAGGGTAAATTACAATTACGTACTTTATAATTTGGGTCTTTTAATATCATACTTGTACCTTTTTTCTTGCATTTCAGTATCTTGTATTTTCAAATCTTTGCAGTTGTATTTCACCATTTATAGAATCGTCAACTTTCGCATGTCCGTGATAATATGGACTCTATGAGGCCCAAATATTCACTCTTCCATATCGTCTGTGGTCTACAATGGATGATGCAAGTACATTGAGTAACTTTGAGCCATAGACGAATGTAGTCTTTCGTAATTTCGGCAATATGGTTTTGCTTCAAATGCACAACCATTTATCCAACACTAACTAATCAAACCCATATAGTTCACACCATCACTGAACAGTCAAAAATGATAATTTTATAAATAGTGGAACACAGTTTCAAGGATTTGAAAATATATGGAATTGAAATGCAAGGAAAAAAAATACAGATATCATATTTAAGTATGACTATCATGTGTACAATGATGGGCATGCATACATAGGATGAGGCATGACGTTACATTCGGCCCTCTTGGGCGAGAGGAAAATATCATTGCCACGTACGCACAAATCTATGAGAACAAGCCTCAGGCCTCCTAAAGATCTCCTCTTTCTTTCCATCTCTATTCTTTAGTTCTCTGCCAAAACTACAGCCTCTTAAAAATATTCCAACTTTGAACGAACAAAATTTAAAAACTTGAATTTACAGTGCCATTTTCTCAGCTTGAAGGATCATAAATATTCCCAGAAATCAGCTTGCGCCGAAGAACCAGGTATTATGTTTCAGATTTATTATTTTTGGTTATTTTTTGGGTTGTTTTTACATACCAAGCCTGGGAAGTTCTGTAATTTCTGTGATGTGATTTTTTGCAATTTTTGAGAAATAAGATACAATTTTGGATAAAACCAATTTCTTAAATTTGAAGTTAAAATTCATGTAAAAGTTGGAGGAGGAAACAAGTTCAGTTGGAATTTTAGGTGCTAGTGTTTAAGTACTCACATGGGTCTTCTCTGTTTCTATGTACTTGTTCTTGTTTTTTGTTTCATTTGTTCATGCGAATTGGTGGCTGCAAATCTATGTCTTTAATCTCTGTTCTTTCATTTTTCGCAAAATTTTCGATTTCATTAGTTGTATTTTGTTTTCAGAGCAATCAGATTTGGAAGATTTGAAGTTTTCTCAGAGGCAGAGACTTGGAGATGTGACTAAGAGAGGGTTGGAATTGCCAACTTTTGTGATTATTATCCAAGCTTTATTGTTTTATAGTGGGAGATTGGTGCAGTAAATTTCATGCTGGGATGTTAAACTACAAAATTTTGATTCTTGATTGGTAGCGGGTTCAAGGGGAAGCTTGTGGACTCTGTCTTGTGTTGTTTTTTACTGTAATTTCGAAGTTGACTGCTGGTGCTGGGTTGAAGCATTTCTGGGAGATAATTTTTTGATGGCTGCTACATCTGAAAGATGGATTGATCGTTTGCAACTCTCCTCATTGTTTGGGCCGTCACCGCAAGATGCCCTACGGAGGAAGGTAAATTCAAGTTTTCAATTCCTAATCTTGTGCTTTGTTGTATTATACCTGCGTGCTTGCATAGGTATTGTTGACACATACTCTTATTCCTCATCCAAAACCCTAAGATTTGAAATACAACAGTCATCTGCCTTGGTGTTAGAGCACTGGTTCTAGAGGAATTTGCTTAAAACCTCTCAGACTCTTGTCGGTTATTAGTTATCGCTGTGTGGGAGTTTAAGCTTTTGGACTACAGTAGAAATATAGGACACACATTTAACCACATTGAATGGTACTCCACATCTTGTTCATGATGTTTATCTTATTTGACTGGCTACTGAAGCAGGTGTCTTTGTATAATTCAAATTTATCTGTCTGGTTACGATTAAAGGTCCAATTTAGTTTGAGATCCATGCATACTAATTTTAGATACATTGGATGTTAAGGGATGAATATACAACTCTAATCAACTCAGCGCTAAGCCCAAATCATGTGAAATGCCGCATTGCTTATCAAGGGTGCTAGTAGTTGATAAATTGGACACTGTATCATGTTAAAGCACTTAGTCCTAACGGGATCTCCTCTGTAGTATGATTTCGTAGATAACCTCTGGTGCACTTACGCCTTTATAGTGGTTGGACAAAATTTTATATGGATAGTGAATGTTTGAGGCTAGAGTGAAACATAGTTTGCAAGGCTTTGCATTCCCAGTTCTTTTAAATCGGTGACCTGGTATCAGAGAATACAGACTGAAGCTTATAATGAGCAATTAAGGATTCCCTGTCGCTGATATCTTGTCACCTAATTATTTATTACCTAAACAGACAATTCACTATGTCCTTGCCCTGAAATAGTTACATTAGGAGTCGACGGCTGGTAGATTGTATAACCCTTTGTTCGTTATGTAAAATCAGGAGGGTCTTAGCTAACCAACACTGAGCCCCTTTTCCTTTTTGTAATTATTTCTCTATTACCGGGCAAAAGGGGTAGAGGGAGACCTAGGAAGACTTGGAAAGAGACTCCGAGAAGAGACATGGAGTATTTAGCGTTAACAGAAGAAATGGCACAGGACAGAGCACAATGGCGTTTGAGGATTTATATAGCCAACCCCACCTAGTGGGAAAAGGATTTGTTGTTGTGTTGTTGTTGTACCAGGTGAAATTAATTGGAGAACCGGCCCAAATGTTACCTCCTTTTTCTGTTGATTTTAGTTTTGATCTTTTCCTTGGATAGGAGGCTATCCTTTTGATTATTAGTCTTTTCTTTTTCCGAAAAATATTTGTATGTGTTCTGCAATGTCTATTCAATATGAAAACTTGTTATGTGAAATTTACAACACCTGAAACCTTTGAGACCAAAGTAAAGTTAATGATTGTCTAGAAGCTTCAGACTTCAATAACCTTGTTGGTTCTGCTCTCGACTGTATGGTCTTAATACATTAGTTTCTATTTCACCAAACAAACAATGAGGTCAGTTTAACGTTTCTCACAAATGTTAGGTGGCTTAAACAAAGAAACCAGTCCTAGAGCTATGAGAAAATGTCTAACGAACTTCGGAAGACTGATGACATTTAATTAGTAACGGTGATCTCAGGTTCAGATTGTAGTGCTGCTGATTGAAGCTTAGAAGTCTGTGGAGCAACTGCTTATTTTTCCTGTTAATGAGTGCAGTTTAATAAATGAAGAAAATAGATCCTTTGAGTTTTGCTAAAGGCAGTGGAATTACTAATACTTGTTACAGGGATAACCTGACTGCTTAATACACAGTAGGAAAGTCATAAAGTCGATCCTAGGTATAAGCTAAGTACGACTAATCAGCTTGGCTAATTTCACTTACATCAGCTAAAACCATATAGAAAAATATGGAAATAAAAAATTTAGGTACTTTCTATTACAAGAACTTTGATGTAGGGATAAAATTCATTTCCATTATCGAGGTCCGTTTCTGCTAGATGCTAGTGATTGTGAGCTTCGTTGTGATTTTTATTGAAAACGACCAGTTGTCAATAGATTATTTTCGGTTGTTATATCTACCTATATCAATTACCTACAAGAACTGAACATTCTTCCATTATCTAATTTTTAACTCTTGTAGGCTCAAGTTACTGCCTATGTGGACTACTTTGGTCAGTTTACATCAGAACAATTTCCTGAGGATATTGCTGAGGTATGCTCTGTATTCACGTCATGAGCTGTGTCTTATTACGCATAATCTCGTGAAAATTTGTCATATTTGTGTTGCTTCGTGAGCTCAAGTGTCTTCAATAGCTGTTTGTACTAATATGTTGCTTGCTGACAGCTGATCCGCAATCGTTATCCGTCGGCGGTGAAGCGTCTGTTTGATGATGTTCTGGGTATTCATACTTTACCCTGTTAACTATCCAATGCTTAGTAAGACTTGGTAATTTCAAAATATATTCTTGCATAATGACTGCTTTATCTACTTGGACTTATCCAGCTATGTTTGTACTTCATCACCCTGAGCATGGTCATGCTGTTATCCTTCCAATTATTTCATGCATCATTGATGGTACGCTGGCGTATGAAAGGACTTCTCCACCATTTGCTTCTTTCATATCGTTAGTCTGCCCAAGCAGTGAGGTGATTCCATAGAAGATTATCTGGCCATTTAAAATGTTTTATTTATTTTGTTCAATCTTGTACAAAGAGTGTTTCTTTCTTGATAAACTGTATCTTGGTTTTCACTTTCATTCCTCCAGAAACTTATATCTTACTTTTCATTGTACATATTTGTGTTTTCTATTACTAAATGTAATCCTCTGAGTATGTAGCAGTTAATTCATGATTAATCTCCTTACTTATTTATATGTTTTGATTTTCACAGAATGAGTACTCTGAGCAGTGGGCTCTGGCATGTGGAGAGGTTTTACGAATCTTAACTCATTACAATCGCCCCATATACAAGGTGGAACAACAGAACAGTAAAACAGAAAGAAGCAATAGTGGTAGCCATGCTACAACAAGTGATTCTGTTGATGGTGAATCCGTCGATATACCTTTGGTACAGCAAGAGAGGAAACCTATAAGGCCTTTGTCTCCTTGGATTACTGATATATTGCTAGCTGCACCTCTAGGCATCAAAAGTGATTACTTCCGCTGGTGAGTGCAGATTTTCACTGTTCTTCTCTCGTCATTTTTTATGGAAGTTTTAAGCATTATGTTGTTGATAGCAGTCATGTTTATATGGGAAAAGCTGCACCCTTTTCAGTCAGGAGTAAAAAGAGCAATTGCTCTTGTTTCTTGCCTGTTTAGCGGCACTCCATCAAAAAACCTTTTCTTTCCCATTAATTTGGCATGGAAAATGTTTAAGTGGATTAGGTTTGGTGGTTGTTTTTCCTCTGCATCTAATCAGCATGCATTTTAGTGAAAACATCATTTGCAATTCAATGTTTGAAACAATTTTCTTGGGTGCAGGATGTTCTCATTCCTGCAGAAATTTCTTAAATATCTGATTGCCGAAATTTATGTAGTGAACTGTGAGGTATCTAGAGTTATTTTGGTGTCAGCAGATTAACTGAATTAAGGGTCACATCGCATTTAACATATTATGCTCCACCAATATCTCCCACCGGTAGATTCAAATAATTAACATGTTCATAGTAATGATGGTCGTAAGATAATGGTTAACTAACATGCTACTATTAGAAAAAAGTCCAACTTTCGGATACCATACTCCTATTAGCTATGCTTTTGGCAATGTTGTTACAAAATTGATATAGAAAACCATTTCATCTTGTTTTTACTTTTCTTATTTATTGTATGCTTTAACAGGTGTAGTGGGGTTATGGGAAAATATGCTGCTGGAGAACTAAAGCCGCCATCAACTGGTTAGTTAAAGATGAAATTTTTTTTAATTATAGAATGTAATCTTGCTGCTGTAATTTTTTTTATTTTTTTTTATTAATTTCATATTGTACCATTCATAAGATGAAGTTTCTTCTGGAGACATTAACTTCATATTGATAGTCTGATGACAAGCAGTTTATGTATAACAATCGTTTGACCTTAAAAATAAGCTATGGTAGATGACTCAACAAGCATATCCAATTGCTTAAAAATGATTGCTGTCTCCAGAAATCGTAAAGTCCATTGTACACCTGGTGTATGAACGTTATCAGCTTAATAGATGCTTCGTAGTAGTTTATGCTATATTTAATTATTTGTTGTGCTGTTGTGATTCATTTCCCCCTTCCTCCTCCCCACTCTTCCATGACTACCAACTTGTTATTATAGATGATCAACACGCTAAGGAAACCTTTACTTTTTTGTAAGTTCAATTACAAGGGAAAGTAGCATTAAAATATCCCAAGAAATGGTATTTAACATAAAAAATTTCAGTAAAGGATGACTTTATTTTTTTCCTTTTTCTCCTCACTCTTAGCCTCTTCTCGTGGATCTGGAAAACATCCTCAGCTCATGCCCTCAACCCCAAGGTGGGCTGTTGCTAACGGTGCTGGAGTTATATTAAGTGTTTGTGATGAGGAAGTTGCTCGCTATGAAACTGCTACTTTGACAGCAGTCGCTGTCCCTGCACTTCTACTTCCTCCTCCAACAACAGCTTTGGATGAACACCTAGTGGCGGGCTTACCAGCTCTTGAGCCGTATGCACGCTTATTTCATAGGTAAATCTTGAAACTTCTGTCTTTATAGCCACCCAAGGGAAAGAAGTTGAATCATTATGTGTACCAAACTGAGTGTATTTTTAATTTTATCCAATAGGTATTATGCTATTGCTACTCCAAGTGCCACCCAAAGACTTCTTCTTGGACTTCTAGAAGCACCACCATCATGGGCTCCCGATGCACTTGATGCAGCTGTTCAGCTTGTGGAACTTCTACGTGCTGCGGAAGATTATGCATCTGGAATTAGGGTAAGCTGGACATATTTAAAAAACTTAATGAAGATATGCTGGTGATCCGTACTGAACTTGATTGAGGACGTATTGTCTCCATGTTTTTGTCATTTTGTGTATGCCTTGCTTAAAATAAATTGGTAATGGGAAATATCATTAATCTAGCAGAGTAATTGTACCTCCACTAGCATTAGCTGCAAGTGTATAGCATGATTGTTACTATTTTTCTTTTGTCTTGGTGAAAAATATCTTTCAGTGGTCTTTTCTTAGAGAAATTCCATCAAGCTATCTTGAGTACAATTAGCATATAATATAGTCTTATGGTTCTTCACTAACATTCTGACATAGGCAACTGAACCTCTGTTAGTTTCTGGGATGGTACCTTTGTGTTTGTTTTTGAGTTCTAGTTTCAGTGGGCTAGTGTTCTGGGTAGGTTAATCCATCCTTGACATTAAGTCATAGTGGTGCGCGCATCTTGACTTCAAAATTTATCTCTACATTTCTATTATCGGTCTTTTAATTCTTCATTATTTATTCTTGCTTGGTCTTTTTTGTATACTCCACTTGGGTTGTGTCTTCTTGGTGCTTTCAGACAAACTGGCTTTTTGGTTTACGAGAAAGGAAAGTCTAGGATTGATTATTCATATGTTAAAAGTGTTTCTATATCAGTCTTATCAGTGTCAAAGTGAGCCAATCAGAATCTAGCTTTTTCTTTGAGGGATTTATTCCTGTTTATCTGATCCTTTTTCTTTGGTTCCAAAACCCCCATATCATATCGGTGCTAAGGGCACTGTTTTCAGTATTGCCAAATTAATTTGGACAGACAGATTCTTTTCTACATGTGTCCTTGTGTAAGGGGGTTACATGGATTAAATTTTACTTGTTCTTTTGCTGCTCAGTTATTACGGTGAAGGAGATAATGGTGTTCGGAGATTCTATTCTTCACTTGCTTATACTGATAAACTAAAAGAGAAAGAAAAATTCTTTATTATCGTGTTGCATGTACAAATTTTACATTGATCCCATGATTTTTCTTCTTGCTTTTGTTACTCACCCACTGGACATCTTTAGGAACTTATTTTTCTCATGTTCAGGGTCATTGGTACTGACATACTGTGTGATGGATTAGTAGTGGGATAGGGGCTTTGGTGATAATCGGAAACTATATTTTTGACTCTGATCATCTTCTCCTCCCGCTTCTTCCTCTTTTCGTTGAAAGATAATATTAATCTGTAGTAGCTCCAGAAACTGATAAATACATAAATTTTGGTTAATTACCTGTTCTCTTTCATTCATGCAGCTTCCAAGGAACTGGATGCATTTGCATTTCTTGCGTGCAATTGGGACTGCAATGTCCATGAGAGCAGGTATAGCAGCTGATGCTGCAGCAGCTTTACTTTTCCGAATACTCTCACAGCCTGCATTGCTTTTCCCTCCACTAAGGCAAGTTGATGGAGTTGAAGTTCAGCATGAGCCTTTGGGTGGTGACATCTCAAGCTACAGGAAGCAGGTACTTGTTAATATTCATGTCTTTATGCTTTCAGCTGCTGTGTCTTTTCTTAATTTGAAGTTGAACTCTGTTTATTCTCAAAAGAATAACTCTGACTTGCATCTACCAATTACCTGCAAATCCCTGTGAATCAGATCGAGGTTCCTGCAGCCGAAGCAACAATTGAAGCTACTGCCCAAGGGATTGCTTCTATGCTCTGTGCTCATGGGCCAGAGGTTGAGTGGCGAATTTGTACCATATGGGAAGCTGCCTATGGTCTCATTCCTTTAAGTTCCTCTGCGGTAGACCTTCCTGAGATCATTGTCTCCACTCCATTACAACCTCCAATATTATCCTGGAACTTGTATATACCCCTCCTTAAGGTTTTGGAATATCTTCCTCGCGGAAGTCCGTCCGAGGCATGCCTTATGAAGATATTTGTTGCCACTGTTGAAGCAATTCTTCAGAGAACCTTTCCGTCTGAATCTTCTAGAGATCAAAACAGGAAAACAAAGTACCTCGTTGGCATAGGGTCGGCCTCAAAAAACCTGGCTGTGGCAGAGCTTCGTACAATGGTTCATTCTCTATTCTTAGAATCATGTGCCTCGGTAGAGCTTGCTTCACGCCTACTGTTTGTTGTGTTAACTGTATGTGTAAGTCATGAAGCTCAGTCCAATGGCAACAAGAAAGCAAGAGTTGAAGAGAGCTACCCACCTGATGAGAGCATTGAAGAATCACAAAAGACGTCTGGTAACCAGAGAGACAGAATTAAAAAGACCAAAAAGCAAGGGCCTGTGGCAGCATTTGATTCTTATGTTCTGGCTGCTGTTTGTGCTCTTGCATGTGAGCTTCAGTTGTTCCCTTTGATTTCAAAGGGGATTAACCATGGTCACTCTAAAGTTGCAAAAAATGTGGCAAAACCTGCCAAGGTAAATTTATGTACTACTGAGTTTAGAAGTAGCGTCGACTCTGCAGTTTGCCACACACGCAGAATATTAGTGATTTTGGAGGCTCTTTTTTTGCTGAAACCATCGTCTGTTGGCACTTCTTGGAGTTATAGTTCAAATGAGATAGTTGCAGCAGCCATGGTTGCTGCTCACGTTTCTGAATTATTCAGACAATCAAAAGCTTGCATGCATGCACTGTCTGTCTTGATGCGCTGTAAGTGGGATAGTGAAATTAGCTCCAGAGCAGCATCGCTATACAACCTCGTTGACTTCCACAGTAAGGCTGTTGCATCAATTGTTAACAAGGCTGAACCATTGGAAGCACAATTAATGCAAGTTCCAATTTGGAGAGATTCCTTGGTGTGTTTTGAAGGCAGGAAACTGAGTCAAGGTGGAAATAGTAGATGCGTTAATGTAGGACAGCCCTCTACCTCGCAATGTGAGGGCTCAGCACATTCACAAACAAAACGCAAACCGGAGAGTGGATCTCATTCAAATGAGGGGGCTAGAAATACCTTTGGTAAAGGTGTCGCAAATTTCCCATTAGATGCTTCGGATTTGGCAAACTTTCTTACTATGGACAGGCATTTAGGTTTTAACTGCAGTGCACAGGTTCTTCTGAGATCAGTACTCACAGAGAAACAAGAGTTATGTTTCTCAGTTGTCTCACTCTTGTGGCACAAGTTAATTGTAACTCCGGAAACCCAACCTTCTGCAGAGAGTACTTCTGCTCAACAAGGATGGCGGCAGGTAATCTTATATTTCTTGCGTCTCTTTGCATCAGTCATAGTCAACATCTTCAATATTATTAGTATACTGTATTTCTGCATGCTTTTGGTAAATCTCGTGGAATGTATTTGCTGCTTTTCGCTTGGATTAATTATTTGCCATTTCCCTAAGATTTGTTTATATTCAATTCTTTAATCATCTCAATTTTCCAATTTAGGTCGTTGATGCACTATGCAATGTTGTGTCAGCAACGCCGACAAAAGCAGCGACAGCAGTTGTTCTTCAGGTTACATTTTTTTCCCGCTTGATAACTTCTTCTTTGGCTACTGAGTTGAATACCACATGATTTTGTTTCAAAACAAGAAGTTCTGTCACAAAGTAGGAAGTATTAAAACATGATTTTGTTGTTTAATTCATTTTCATCACCTGATTTTGTAAGACTTGTTTCCTGGTGTCCAAAATTCCAAATGATTGGCTTTCTGATGTATCGTTTCTTTATCTACTTCATTTGTTTAGTCAGTTTCATGACCTTGTGCTATTGTCAGGCGGAAAGGGAATTGCAGCCTTGGATTGCCAAAGATGATGATCAAGGTCAGAAGATGTGGAGAATCAACCAGCGGATTGTCAAATTGATTGTGGAGTTAATGAGAATTCATGATAGCCCAGAGTCATTGGTAATTCTGTCAAGCGCTTCAGATCTACTTTTGCGTGCCACTGATGGGATGCTTGTTGATGGAGAAGCTTGCACTTTACCCCAGCTGGAGGTATCATGACTACTTTACCATTTGTGACCTATTACTCGTGTTTCCCAAATCCTAGACATGTTGATTTCACCATTTAATCCCTTCTAAATCACTTTTTCTTCTTGCATAACATGTCTTTGGTCGTTTGTGTCCATTTTAATCTTAGGTAGCCCTTGATTCTTTTGGATACATGCACTAGAATCAAATCAGTTTTTCTTACCATGAATTATGGCGCATGGTTGAATCAGCTTTTGCAACTGTTGCACTTTTTATCTTCACTAGGTGTTATTTTTGCTTCCACATTTTTTTCCCCGTGTCCTCATTGCTTATCCTGTCTTAATGTTGAAACTTATCCAATTCAGATCCTCATTTGCACTGTATTTGTCTGTTGCTTTTACCTTCATAGTTTGCATTATTTTTCCATTGTACAGTGAAAATTTATCATTTTCCCATTAGCTTTCATTTTATAAATGCATCAACCTGTAAATGTGGCAGCTGCTGGAGGCAACAGCTAGAGCAATTCAGCCTGTGCTGGAGTGGGGAGAATCTGGGTTGGCTGTTGCAGATGGCCTTTCAAACCTGTTGAAGGTAAACAGCCACCTAATTGATTCCATCAATGGTGGTTCCCTTTTTTCTGGGACAAGGCAATCCTAGGATATCGGAAACAAATAATGGCTGAAGTGCAAAAAATATAAATATATAAGATAGCTTCTTTATTTCATCAAATGTTTGTGCATAACCATTAGTTATGTGATCTATTTGCTCCAATGTATGCAGTGTCGTCTTCCAGCTACCATCCGATGCCTTTCTCATCCGAGTGCGCATGTTCGTGCTCTGAGCGTATCGGTTCTTCGTGATGTTTTGCAAACCAGTTCAGTTAGACCTAACCCTAATCCGGTGGAAATAAATGGTATCCATGGCCCTTCGTATAAGTATTTTAACTTAGACGTCATTGACTGGCAAGCTGATATTGAAAAGTGCTTGACATGGGAAGCTCATAGCCGACTGGCGACTGGAATGCCTATTAAATTTCTTGACACTGCCGCCAACGAATTGGGTTGTTGTATTTCCGTATGATACAGTTAGCTTCAGGTGTATAATTGTTGCAAGGCTTGCGCCGATACTTTCTATTGCCTTGAAAAATTTGAGTTGGCAAGCAAGTAAATATTCATTCTGTTCTTGATACAACTTGCCACACTGTCGAGGTTTCTTCTGACCAGACATGACAGTACCTAATGGATGGAGATTTGTGTAAGACACTGAGAGTTGATGCTGGACGTTGTGGTACTTGATTGTTATTCCCTTAGTCGTGAGATTCGTATCATGTACGCAGACAGACGACCGTGGCCGGTGGATTAGTAGACCACCTCGGTGCTTAGGCTGTTTCTGACTGTCGATCAATGTAGGACATGCATTTGATCAATGGTCGGAGAACAACCACGAACATGTGGGTTACTGACCCTGTCAACATCCTACCAACTAGTGTCAACTCACGGCGTCCGAGAAAAAGGACGTTGCCGGCCCAACAGACCCCTACACGCTCTGTTGATCCATTCCCTATTGATCCCATGTTGATCCACCAAAACGCCACCACTTTTGGTACTTAATCAATGATCGGAATTGTTGAGTTTATACCTAATCTAGTAAAGATCATCTCTACAAAAAATGAATCAATTCCGACATCGTTTGCTCACCTATTTTGTGTGAAACATATACCAAACATATGAACGGTTCAATTGCGTGACTATAGTAGCCGTACATATATTTGGTATATGTTTTACACAATTAGGTGATCAAACGATTTCGGAATTGATTCATTTTTTGTGGAGATGATCTTTACTAGATTAGTTATAAACTTAACGGTTCCGATCACTGTTCATCATCGTGAAATGGTGCCATTTAGCCGGATCAACATGGGATCAATAGGGAATGAATCAATAGAGGATCCATTCCCTACAGCGTCCGCTCGAATTGAAACTAAACCATGGTCTTCTTTTCTGAGCGAGAAACTAAACCAGTCTATTAACACCATTATATAACTAGTTGTGTATGTTCTATCAATTGTTGGGTGGCACTGGCCTCTTTTGTTTCTATGTTTCAGTAAGAACAAGTTCAAAAATTAAAATATTGAAGGAAAAGGCCCCCTTCGAAAACTTCTTAGATTCTTCATCTCACATTGCTTTTAATCGATTCCACCAGTTTGATGGAATGGAAGTAAAATTGGTAACAAACAAGAGGATAAGGGTGAAGATGATGCTTTCACTAAGGATCAACTTTGAAGTGAAAGCACGAAAAGTGTTGGTTGATCAGATGGGGGTGTTGGAATTTTTTTCCACAATTCTCTCATTTTTCTAATTCTTGAGGAGTTATGGATTTGAAAATTAGGAGAGAATAAAAGGACAACGGGGAGGTGGGCATACGAGTCGAACAACTAGCTAACTTGGATCATATTATTTGACTCAATGCAAAATAAGCCGAGTTCTAATTTTTCTATTTTTTTTTCAAAACGGTCCGAGTTTGGACTCGAGTCGTTTATACACGAGTCCAAAACGAGCCCAAAAATTCCTGAACACGAGAACTTGACTCGACTTTTTTAAAGATGTAAATGCGTGGCTTTCTATGATTGGCTTAAAAAATATATAATACCCACTAGGACTTTTGATACTTGTAATAAGAGTAAACCGATCTAATGAAAAAAGGAAGTCAACACGTAATAACAAAACATACCCAATGAAAAGAAAGAGAAGGGATTTACTAGGGGTGGGCATAATATCCCGAAAATCCCGTATCCCGAATTCTCGTCCCGAATTATCCCGTCCCATTCGGGATCAATTACAAATTTAGCATATCCCGTGCCGTTTTAATTTTCTCGGGACGGGACGGGATGAGAAAATTATATCCCGAAATCCCGTCCAGTCCCGTTTAATATATATGGTATTAAATAAATAATAAAAATCCCTTATGTGTCACTATTTTATTGGCTCAAAACAAGTGTATACTAACAAACATGTACCTCATCACATGCAATCTCACCTTTTTTTTTGGAATGAATCTCACCTTATGATATGTAGTTTATGAATTTGGAAATTTGTAGTTTAAGAATTTCAATTTGTAGTTTATGAATTTGGAATTTTGTTAATGTAGTACACTTGAAGACTAATATTTCATTTGGAAAATTTGTATTTTTGTGAATTTGTGTTGTGAGAAATTGATTTTGTTGAATTTGATAAATTGTATGGGATGGTCCCATCCCGTCCCGAACCCGTCCCAAATTAAAACGGGATGGGACGGGACCAATCTTTAAAATCATTTATCCCGTCCCGTTTAAATTAAACGGGATTGGGACAGGATCACCTTCATCCCGTCCTGTGCCCACCCCTAGGATTTACAGGCAGAGGAGAAAGGGTGGGTAGTAGAAAAAAATTAAACGTTATAAGAAGACATGAATGGTAAGAACTGAATTAAACATTACAACATTTCAAAATAATACGAAAGGGAAAAATAGAAATGTAAACAAATACACAATTCAACAAAAAAATAAATTAATTGTGACTCATCAAGGCTTAAAAATTTTGCTGATGTGGATTACTAATCACCAACCTTGGTTTATTTAACTTAGTCTTGCTAACTTCACAATTTTAGAATTGGCTGATGCCGACTCGTCCATTAGTATGATCGCACAAGCATTCCCAAATGACTGCAATCAATAAGCCTATAGAAACCAGCCCCCAATAAGCCTAAAATTAAAGGTAGCCGAAGAAGCCCACAATAGAGGAGAATTCGAGTTCAGTTGGTCGAGTTGAGAGCAATCGAATTGGACCGATTCTAGATCAAGTGGTCGTCCAGGCCAACGAGCTGGTGAAGGCGACAACAATACTGGCATGAAGATGAATGACCATGCCGAGGGAGGGTAAAAGGTAGCAGACATCAACAACGACAAAGATGGATGGAGGGAGATGGCGAGCAGTGGTGTTGCAGTCCAATGACTATTCAATCCTTCTCGTAATGGAAATTAAGATCTTTGTGATGGCTGTTGTTAGACTGGGGATCATAGTAGGAAGATATAAATCTAAGACTCTAATGGATTAATTAATTAGAATGAATCAAATAGGTTTGACGGCAACCTAGCTATTTATAGATAACCAAAGGTTACCATTCAATAGGTATAACCCTTGTTAAATGGTTGTAACTTTTCTAAAAGATGCAACCTTTGTTCTAAGATTGCATCTCCTCATTTATTCATTGTATCTGGTTCACAAGTTGAAGTGATGTATCACTACACTTGGTAACACCTCATATAGTCATGCCTCTTTGCCAAGGTATGTATCTTCCCATGTGAAAGCCCCATCACATGGATCATTTATTCCTTCATCCCTGACTTGACGGAGGGGTGTTGCTGAAGCAAGCAAGCTCGACGGAAACCAACAAAATTTATGGGTAGAGATATAAGAATAAAGTGGGGTGATGCTAGTACGACAAGGATGAAGATGCGACATGGATGGTTATGGTGATGATGCATAACGATGATGAAGGTGATACTGTCATGCCCCAGACCCAAGGCTGGAAGAAACAGCGGGTCCAAGACGCGATTAAAAGAAATTTAAATAAACAAAACTGAAAGCCCAATCAAAAACCAATAACAACTTCATTAATTGAAAATAGGTCAATTACACGAAAATAAAGGAAAATTTCCTATCTTCACCTCTACTCCATCTTTAATCCCCAACCAGAGGCACAAAGTTGTAGGGTTGAGCCTGCCGAAGCTCAATAGGGGGAAAACAGTCGGCAGAGATAATCATATAACTAGAAACAATATATAACTCATAAAACAGTTAGGGCACGATGATGATGCGTGAATGCGACGCTGACCTTCCTCGATTCTTACCATCCATATAACAGAGCAAGTCGCCCTAGAATGTCCCATACCATGCTTAGACAACTGATATGCTATGTTATATGAACGTAAACTCATAAAATGAAAACCCTCTCTTTTGTTAGTTATCTTATTTAACTTTCTGTCGTCAGTCCGGAAACTCAGAGTGCACTCTGGACATACTTTCGATCCTGGTATCTTCTAAAGGTTAAATTCAAACTCAAAAAAAGATCATTCGACTAATCTAACATATCTTTCCCTTTCACTACTCACTCAAATCCCATGATAAACATGATGTATGAAATGTCAATGGTATCATGTTAACATGAGGGATTACATCACTGGAATCAATAACCAAACTCATAACAATCACAAATCCATCCATATAGCCAAATAATATCAAATAACCACTCAAGCAACCAAACAATTATATCATGCTCACACATAAGTTACACAATTATAACAATCAATAAAACCATAAACCAACATAATATCAAACCACAATCCAATTCCCCCTACCTCGAATTCAAAGATATTTGGCAACTACACCATAAGCTAAACACCTTAATCTAGCTCCATTATTGTCACTATCTTGCTCATCTCCTGACAACACCTTTTTTTTTCCCTTTTCTTTCTCTTCTTCTCTTTTCTTTCTTTGTTTTCGTTGTTGCAGCTCTTTCCCCTGACTTCCGAACGGAAACATCCTTCATCAAAGACCTCAACCCACCTATCTATTTCCTTTTCTTTTTCTTTCCTTCTTTCTTCTTCATGTCTGCTTCTCTTTGCTCCCCCACAAACAAAGCCACAACCATAATTTAAACTAATCAAGTGGTGAGTGGTCAAGGGCGGTGAAACTTAGCCCCAAAGCAAAACCAATCCCTCGCCCCGAAGCAAAGCCAAACTATCCAAATCGTAGTCATCCGAATAAGGGTACAAAAGTAATTTCGTAAAATAAAATATATTTAAAAATTTAACATAATAATATATAATAAAATAGTAAAGCATAAAAGATAATTAGTAAGTAATATAGGTTTTGTCACTACATATACAAAACTAAGAAAATACGTATTTAAAACACGTAATTTAAACTACGGGTTTTCACAGATACGACAAAGAAAAAGAGACTGGCGGGAAGGGAAACGATGAGGTGGAAGGGAGGGATCGATCGACAGCTCATCAACTTGAGGGCATTACGTATGTGCTAAGGTTTACAAAATCTTTCCAAAGATTTTTATTAGAACCAAATCTCATGGATTTTCACAGTCTAATCAAGGGATCCCGAGCCTCTACATTTGAAGAATCCTCATTTTCCTGCATTTCTAATTATCTAGGCTTTTGAGCTAATCTTGTGGTTTGAAGCATGACACATAAAATTTGACTTTGACCCCAACTTAACAATGTTAGTTTAATACAATTGCAGTAGAAAAATAAAAGAAAAAATTTGTGCCAAACCCCAATCTTCATTGAACCCGTCGACAATACCAGCCCCCTAGAAATTATCTTCCTCATTGCAGCCAAATTTCTTCACATCATCCCATCATTTCAACACAATCTGTCTCTCTCCCTCTATCTCCTTCTTCAATGAACCATCATTGTATGATTTTATAATTCATAACTTAATTTTCGTTTCAGTCAAATTTCCTTTTTGAGTGATTTTCTAGGTGTATTAGCAAGTTTTTTGGGGGCTACTTTGAGGAAGTCAATGTTTGTGATGAGTTTTGAATTTTGGTAATTGATCATATGAATTTCTTATAAAATTTGTGGGTTTGGAGATGAGATAGAGGTTGGAGGGGGTGGGTTGTTGGTGGCGCACTGGCGGTGAGCAGGGAAGATGATTTCTTTCCTATGTTTACTTTAAAAAAATTTCATTTAAACCTAATGTTGTTAACTGAAGTTACATCTAATTTGATGCGTCATGTTTTGAGCCACGAGATTATATCAACAGTCTAAGTATGGAGAAATGCGAGAAAATGTTGATTCCTCAAATGCACAGGCTCACCATCTCTTATGAAGATCTGTTTATTATGGAACATCTCCACATCATTCACTTATACCCAAGGATTAAAATTTCGGTTTCGATGGAAATTTCGATAGTTAAAATTATGGAAATTTCGATGGAAATTTCAGTAAGTTTCGATATTCGGTAAGTTTCGGTAAATTGTCGATGGATTTTGGTTGGTCTGTTTCTGGAGTTTTGTTCCTTGCTTATACCCAAATCATTTGTACAAATTACAACCAATGTCATTTTCTATTAATAATAAAAAAAAATTACAAAAGTGGCAGCATTTAAATAAAAAGATATATATACATCAATACCAATTACAAGAAGAATTTGAATATGATATAGTGAAGGCGAGTATTTAAGTGGTTGGATTTTTTTGATCAGTTACAAATAAATATTACATTCAAAATTAACTGTGTTTTTGAATTTGAAAAGGATCAAAACAAGCCTACATACCCTCAAATCACAAGTTCCGAGTTTGAGGCTTCGGGAAAAGAATATTTTTCTTCAAGCTACATGAATATGGTGATAGTTTAGACAAGTCAGTAGTTGTAGTGATTTTTGATGTTCATTCGATATATATATATATATATTTGCAATCAATCATAATAATTAAACCAATTTTTTTTTATTTTTTACTGAAATTGACATGTTCTTAACAAATGCACACAAGGTGTTTGTGAAAATGCTTGAATGAATGTGTGTATATCTCTAAGTGATTTTACGAATGTAATGACTTTTCGATCTTTTCTCAACTCATGCGGTAAAGTGAGCTAGGTGGGGTGGGAACTGTTCTAAATAGAGGATTATAGTAGGTGGGTTGTTGCCAAAATGAGGTGAAGATGTACTGTTTTCTTTGGGCTAGAGTTTCTCATTTCACAAGTGATAGAAGGTTGGTATTTCAGTTTGGGTGGCGACAGACGAGGTGGATAACCATCATCACACAGAAACAGAAAAGTGTAGCTTTCATGGTCCCGAAATCAGAAATCCAAATATAAACTAGCATTTCTCCAAATTTATGAATTTCAAATAAATCCATACTTGCCCAAAGAGCTAACTCAACTTTCATTCACTTCTCACTGCCCTCTTGTGCTTTGAAGAAAAACAGTACTATTTAGTTCTTTACACTTATCAAAAATAAAAATTAAAAATTAAAACCAAAAAATTAAAAATGAAAATTAAAATAAAAAACTTACATATTTCCAACTGGGACTCCCTGTGCATATCATTCCCCCATGGCAATGAGTTGGTGGATCCATTATTATCTAAAAAAGTAAGTTGTGGCAACTTTGTTTGTCTGAAACGAAGAAATGAATGTTTTAGATGGTGAAAAGTTTATAAGTTAGAAGAAATCAGTGCATTAACCTTGAGCTTGTAGTCAACATGGTCAATTCTCTTCCTCTTGGCAGACAAGGGGTCATTACGGGTTTGAGAGGACGAAGTAGTATGCGCTGCAAAGCATGCTAGAATGTTAAGAGTTAAAAGTCTGAAATCTTCATTATGTTTGTCAAAGTGAGGGTAGTAACTTGTATCCCACAAGCGATTTCTAATTAAAAGTTCATTACCCAACACAGATTGATCCGTAAAATAATACGTGGTTGAAACGAGTGGCTCTTAAGTGATACAAGTTTCAGAACCAAACTACTGCGTGAGGATTATGTATCTCTATCCTATTGAATGAAAACCAAACTGAACTCCTACCCGAGTGCATATTTCACCCAAGCCCTGTTTGGATGAACACAAAGAAGCCGCAATAACTTTTATTACTTCGATTTTAATGAGCAGAGTACAAGCATAAAGTGCAGCTCAACTAGCTGTAAAACATGTAGAACCAGTAAGGACAATTCCGTTTAATCGACTATTGGTGTCAATTGAATCGTTCATGAACTGGCAATTTTTCTATATTTTTAGTTACCAAATAGAGCAAAATAAGCGATACAACAGAGGTAAACTTCATATTTAGGACTCAATGTAAGCCATATATAAATAACATAATGTGAATCGCACATGCACGCATGCTGCCACACATTAGTACAAGATATCAGGATATGATCAGAATTGTTAATCAGAATCGGAATATGTAACATTCAAGTTTTAACAACCGATTTACACTTGAAACTTGTTGCATTTCTCCAGAGCTTGTAGCTAGGCTACATTCACCGTATCCTATTGCTTTACTTTCTTCTTGAATTTATTTTTAATCTTTTCTACCAAACGGGCAATAATATCAATCTTAGTTTCATTAAGAGTCACTGAAGCCTCGATCTTTGCTACTTGATCCTTTAATTTCACCAGTGAAGATGCCATTTTCAATATTTTTGGGTCATCAATAAGAAAATGATTTCGGGAGGGGGAGGGGGAGGATGCCCTTAGGTGTTCAGCCAACTTTATTTATTTACCAACTTTGGGTTTGGTTATTTTTTTATTTTGATGCATTTGTTTCTTACAATTTAGGTGAGTTTGATGATATGGCTCAGGTTTAGGTATACAGTGTACTTGTAAGTTGGTTAGGTGCTCAAGTTTCGGTGTAGTGTACCTATACTTCGTTGCTCAGGTTTAGGTTCTTTGGTGTACTTGTATTCAGTTCATGACCTCTATGCAAATGATTTCCTTTGCATAATAATTTCAAGTTAAGCAAGACATTTTAAAAAATAAAGTTGATTGGGAAAAGGTTAAGCTTCCCATTATGGAGGGGGTGAATACTTTTTTAACAGCAGAACTAGTACTACTGAATATGTTCGATATCAGCACTTTGGCTCGAAACGAGTGATGAATGTGAGATTTAATCTATACTAGTTTGTCTGTGTTCACAATATTATCTTTACTTTCCTTGGCTGACTTTTTGGCTCTTGATGATTGTTGTTGATTTTTAAGATATATAACGAGTTTGATGAATGCTTAAGTTGAAAAATAAGGTATACGCTAAAATCATATAGGCTTACAAAGGCCTTTATATAGGCTCACAATATGACTTCTAAGACAAAAGAAAAAAAAATCTAATTGCATTCTAAGTTCTATAAGAACCAAATATACTATAAAATACGAATCTTACTAAAACGCTAATTCGAAACAAGTAACAATCCTAAATAAACTATAATTTAACACCCCCTCAAAGGTCATCGAAAAACCAAAATTCCATGTTGATTGAACTAAAAGTTGGAGTCCTTCTCCATATGCTCTTCTCAGGGAGAGGTGGGGTATTTATAAGTACTGAGAGTTTAGGATACAGTTTTCAATTAGAGGATCTTTTGATGGTTGCAGGATGTCATTTCCCATTTGATATTTGGGATATAAACTTACTTTTGAGAGTCAAATAATCAACAAAGAGTATTCTAGAATGTCTTGCTCGATATGCTATTGTTTAAAGAATAGAACAACATATTACAAACTTTACTAAGCAAACACTAAGTTTTTTTATGGCTAACTTAAGGAATGAGGACAAATAGAAAAACATGTCAAAACTTTGATAACCAAAGTAGAAAGTAATTCTTTAAGCTCTTCCTAAGTAATGTGACTCACGCCAGCCTCATTTATGAAAGTAGATGATTGTCATTCGAAATATACATAAAGTATGTAACAACATCACAATGTTCTTTTAAAAAGAAAGTACTAACTAGAGAAGTTCTTGCAAATCACATTTGGATGCACAGAGGAAATAGAACCACTGACATGTGTCATTATAATCACATTTGCCTCTTTTTTTATGCACAAACATAGTTACGAAATCATTTGTCATCTTTTCAATAAGAAATAACATTAAGCACATCTTTCTCCTATTGAAAAGGTATGTGGTAAGATGTAACCTATCTAGATAATCCCAATTCATAGGGAAAATTTTCAACTTTATCGTTTCAAAAGCCCAAATCTCTACTTCGGAAGTCCTTGTGAATAGCACACAAATTCAGAGCAGTCAAGCACTCGCACTTGTCATAGAAGATTTGAACCACTCGTTTATTTTTGAACTTATAGCAATTGTTTGAAGAGACATGCGTCACTTAGTCGAGCAAGAAAAAAAAATAATAAAAAAGGCCTCTTTTATTTTAATTATTGCAAGCTCCCCCCCCTCAGGGGATTTTTGGGGGGGGTTTTTTTTTTTTTTTTTTTTGGGGGGAAGTCTTTCCCCAATTTTTTTTTTTTCTTCTGATTGGAAGGTACTTTCATTAACTAAAAGGATGTGCGAAATCTTTTACTTACATAATCATGCTCATGCAAAGTGAGCTAAAGCGAATGTATCACTTTGGGAATTCCAACGATTTGTTTAATCGATACAAATTGTGACCCAAGGGAAGAGGAATAAAACAATGATAAAAAAAATTAATGAAAAGAAAATTTTGGGTTTCAGAGGGGGGGAAATAACCCCAAAATTTTTTTTTACTCTAAGGGGAAGGGGGGGGGCCTATGTCCCTTTTTTTCCTTTGCCTTTTTTTAGAATCTTGGGAAAAAAGGAAAAAATTTTTTCTCATACAAAAAGCAAAAGTCACTCTTTTGGACTTGGAAATATGCAGCAGTACATCTTTGATTTTGAAGAAGGTTTTCCTCATTTACTCGGATAATTTATTAGTTCTTGAGGGATGAGAAACTTTGTTCAAGTTTTCTTTCTTCCTTTATTTAATCCAAGACGTATGTAAAACATTCTCCTCAGATGGCGAGAATTATGACTACTACCGCCACTTTTGTACTTTCTTTGTAGAAGCCAAACTCTTTCTTATCCGATGCCTCGCGTCCATTTCTATATTAATGTTGCAAGAGTGAATAGTAAGAGTTGCTTCTTTCACTATTGGATTCCGACATATTACTCTTGCAACTTGCTACAATAATTTTATGCTCATTCACACCATTATCTCACTTATATACAGGATGTCCAATTTCTCCTTTAACTTTCCGTTTTTTTTAGAGATGTGTGGTTTTTCCAACGGTATTCGTGGTTGGTTGCAGAACTCATTGAATCAACATACTCTTCAAGGCCTCTGAATTTTCGTCTGAATCATTGGGGTTCCTCCTCACCCCATTTTTACCAGCGTTCTCAAAACAAGTCGTGTGTGATGTGTTTTCATTGTGTCCCCAATCTTTGGGACATCACATTTTTCTTGATCTTCATCTTGCAGTAATATTGTGGTTTTTTGGTTTATTCTCTGCGGCTATTGTAGATCTCTTAATGGTAACAATAATTTCACCAAATATTTAGACTAATGCAACATACTGTTAAATATTGTCTCAAACTTTATATCGAATTCACTAAATATTGTTCTAGAGGGATCAAATAAGATAATTCGGCTATTCACAACATCAATCAATTCACGCTTTTGGAACACCACAACTAATGTGGTTCTTTTTCATTTTGGACATTTCTACGTAGGACACAAATGATTTAGATTGCAAATGGGGCCCTTCAAACGTTTTACTGTAACGATATCTGACTATTTTGCTTAGATAAACTACTGACCCCACCTTACCTTTGTTGGTATTTCATCCCATGATTAAATGTTTTAAAGAACAGTAACATAATAGTCTTAAATGTTTTTCCCAATTGGAGTATGTTTATTTAATTGGAAAATGTTTTACCCCACCTTAGGGGGGTGTATTCAATCGGGATTTGGAAGGATTTTAAATGAGTTAAAACTCCTTCAAATTCTATGAATTTCAAAGAAGTTGGACTGATTTTAAAGAAATTTGAATATGAATTTCAAAGGATTATAATGGATTTTATCATGGATTTGAACAGAGTTTGTGGAGTTTCAACTCCATTAAAATCCTTTGAAATCCTTTAAAAACCTGAAGATTGAATACATCCCTTAGAACTTTCATGGGTTTTTTTTTTTTTTTTTAAAAAAAAAAAGCAAAACCTTTGATTTTTACTTGTTTATATTCAAGTATATGAACAACTCCAAATTCAAAGTTTGTAAATTCATGTGTTGGAAAAGTATGTAACTCCACCATCCATGCCTGTTCCTCGACAAAATTATTCTTCACTTCCCATCATACATTCTAGTGTGCTCAAATCATGGATATTTTATAGGGATTATCTGCACTTCTTATGTTGGCTTATGCTTTATACCGTGAACTTAGTCATTTGAAATTATTGCAAGTGATTTGGTATCCAGTTGTTCTGCCACTGCGTTTCTTCCTGAAGTTGTGCACTAAAACAATGCCACTGGATTATGCAGAGAATGTTTGTCTTAGCTATGCTTTAGGTGTAAATAGAGTTGGACTTATTAGTGTGAGAAATATGCGGTTAATTAGTCGAAGAAAGGTCTACATGCATTGCAAAATAATGCAAGACTTTCTTGGTAATAATCTAACAGGATGCAGAAACTATACACTTCCTATGAAACAGGTATTGGTCCTAAAGTACAAGCTGTACTTTCAAACCCACAAATAACTGGAGAATGAGAATTTTGATTCCTTCAAACCTTTTGCGACTATAACTGAGATACACCACGGTCGACAAACCACCAATTCTAAGCATCTACATCAAAGCTAAAATGTTTTATGGGTGGTCTGCATCAGAATGTACAAAATGTATGTACCGCTGTTAACTTCTAACCAACGATATGAACGAGAATTAGGATACTGAATTACTGGCCAATCAAGTCTTTTTATAATTGGGGCCTGGGAATGCTAAATCAGCCGGTCCACCAGTAGGAGGTACTGGAGTTTCAGGTGAGTGGCCAGTAATGCAGAGGTGACCAGACTCATCTGAATCCCAGTACACTTCTACCATATACCCTGTTGGATATTGTGGAGATTCTGTTCCTGGAACCACATCAAGCTTGGCTCCTACAAGTATCTGCAGCATCATTATACAGAATGCAAAATGTAAAACACTAAAGGCCCCCGATTATATGTTCGTTATCAATTTAGAGTATTATAAAGAGAAAGAAAAGGTTTGTGCTTACTTCAAATGAGGCACCAAATGTTAACGTGAGAGTAACCACATACACACACAGAAGAAAGGAGGGTGGACAGATCAGGTCACCTGAGGACAAACTCCTATTATTTTTCGAATGTTTGCCATGCCAACAGGAGTTTTGGCAAAATGGCCATAAATCAATGCTCTTAACACAGAAATTTAAATCTTATCATATCGCTATTGACTTCATCCCCAAATTTTTTATAATCAAAGAACTCAGCAGTAATTGAACTATTACCATCTCCTCTAGTAATCGGTGCGAGGCCAGTTAAGAAACTAATTGTAGTGATTTTTCCAAGTCCATTGGGTCCAAGCAAACAAAGCAACTGATCCTTGACAAAGTTCACCCATAATCCCATATGTAACAAGGGATCAGAAACAACTTCTGGCTTCAAATCTGGTTTCATGTCTAGCAGGTTTGGATACAACTCATAAATCAAAAGCAAGTAAAGACGATATATATGATGCAATTCGCTAATAAGTAATTCAATCAACTATTTCGGGGGAGGAGGAGGTGGGGACTACATAACAGCATTGCACATACATATTAGCATTCATGAAAGAGCAACCACCAATGGAAAAACAAATGCAAATAAGAAATACAATGTATGACACGTTTTTAACAATTTTATGGAGAAGAGCAAGACCACACATTTTTAACCATATTTTTTTACACAACTAAGGTGCAAAAAGCGCAGTCAGGAGCCAAACCAAAATTGTGGGTTGATGATGACAACGAAGGCGTCGACGATGATGGCGACAACGCCATTTCTGTCATCACAAAAGCCGGGTCCAGGTGAGGGTTAGAGCAAGAAGCCCATTTCTCCATCGCCCACTTCGTCTTCGACCTCATCGACATCAATGGCGTCTCTGCTTCCTCCACGTTGTCGACGCCGCAATTTCAGATTGCAAATAGAAGGCCGCGGTAAAGATTTTGACACAGGCGGCTGCACAATTTCTGATGGTGACATGAGCTACCTTGGCGTCGCAGCTCGCCGCTTTTGTCGTCGTCCAAAACCAAGTCGGCCAGGCGGAAGAGAGAGAGAGAGAGAGAGAGAGAGAGAGAGAGAGAGAGAGAGAGAGAGAGAGAGAGAGAGAGAGCCCTTCAAACTTTCTAGATTGGAGCTCGGATTTGTGAACGCGTTTGGTATTTATACCAATGGCCTTGAAATCCTTCCAAACCCTACGATTAGTGAAATACTTTCAAATCCATGAGAATTTGAATACACCTAAATTTGTGTAGGCTTTTAAAAACCCGTAATTGAATACACCTGGATTTTTATAAACTCTTCTAAACTCCTAATCGAATACACCCAGATTTCTAATCTCAATTAAAATCCTTCCAAATCCCAATTGAATACACCCCCCTAAATTATAGTTAGTGGGGTGTATTCAATCCCGGATTTATATGGATTCATACAGACTTTTTTAAGTGACAGACTTTTGCAGATATTCATAGATTTTGATGATTTGTCTAGAGTCTTTAGGATTCCAGATAATTTGAAATGAATTTTTGCAGAATCCTAATAAGAGTACTTTTCCTGACTTCTATAGATTTTATCCTAGATTTGTTTAGAATTCTATGGATTTTGACAGATTTTATAGTGAATAATTAGTACCAACGTAAACAACTCCAATTGTCCAGCAATGTCATACAAATGTTAAAAACAAAAGCATTTTGCTAAACACCCACGCAATTCATTCATGCCAAAAAGTAGATTTGAACATGTCCTCATGGTTATTTCTATCATCAATTACTCCCGCTCCACATTAAAGCAGCTATACCAGCTCTCCATGCATTAGCTTCCTCTCGTTGTTGTTTTCCATTCCCAAGTTGTGGATCATCCATTTACTATCTTTATAGAAAATCACACAGAAAATCACGTAGAAAATCACACATGCACATAAACATTCCCCTGCATAGTTTTATATACCTATGAAGTTTTATAAAAATCACACAGAAAACATCACACGGAAAACAAGAAAAGGAGTATACGTTTTGAAGTGTTACGTACGTACTACATAAACAATTGTCAGTTTGTCTGAGGATTAGTAGGGATGACATGTGAAAAGTACCTAATCTGATAAATCGAGTTCACGTTCACCACAGAAAATACATAAACCCTAGAAAAACATAAACTAATAAACCCTAGAAAACATAAACTGATAACCCTAGACAATCATAAAAAATATACAATAGGAAATGTATACACAAAATAGAAACAAAGCTTGTATGAGAAATAAGAATTCACCTGGAATTGGTAGAGGATGAAGTTGAACAGCAGGAGGATGAAGTTGGAACGGCAGAGAGAAGGTTGAGAGCAAAGTCTAGCAAAATCTTTGGGTTGAGGCTGGATTATGAATGGGCAAAAAGTTACCAAAATTTACCAAAAGTCTAGGAAAATCCACCATTTTGTGGATTCCACGGAAGTTCGGAATAATTTACCAAAATTTGAATACAAGTAGACTTCTCTGGACTCCTAAAAAACCACAATTGAATACCTCTAGATAATTATGGATTTTTAAAAAGTCATCAGAAATCCAAATTGAACCAAATTGAATACATGGTGACTTTTATGGACTCTCTTAAAGTCTATGTTGAATACATATGGATTTTCATAGATCACCATACTCCACAAAACTCCATAAAAATCTTGGTTTGAATACACCCCCCTTAGTTTCTTAATTAGACTTAGAGTCCATTTGTGCTCACCCACTCTAACCTTAGTGAAACCTTACTCCCCTTCTCAAATTTTGCCACATATTTTCTAACTCGTGGTTAACTTATGGGACAATGACCCCCAAGATTAGAGGGGATTTACTCAATTATAGTTAGTTTCTTAATTAGACTTAGAGTCTATTTGTGCTCACCCCCTTCTAACCTAGGTGAAACTTGAGTCTCATTCTCAAATTTTGCTGCATATTTTCTAACTCATTGTTAACTTATGAGACAATGACCTCCAATGATAAAATAAACCCCTTATTTCTATGGTAGGCTAGTTATTTTGAATGTTCACCTTTTAATGATAAAAGAAAGGGGATCACCCATGGCTGCCAAATAAAATCCACCCATGGGACTCCCTTCTTAAAAATCATGTGCATAGAAATAATTTGTGCTACACCGAAACAATGTTTAATAACACAGAAATAGTTTGTGCCACACATAAATAATTCATGCCAATACATAAACAGTTCATGCTAACACATAAACAGTTGTGGCGGCATCATTGGGGTTTAATGGTTGTTCAAATGAGTTTTATAAAAACCTCATCAAAGCTGAAAACAAGTTGTGGGCATTGTAGATCTTGATAAAACAAGAAGATTGACACCTCACTTGACCTTAGGGTGGTCGGATTTGACCAGCATTGATCAATTTTGCCCAAAAATATAGAAAATATTAGGGGCCGTCTGGTAACGTTTTTGCAGTGTATTTCCGTAGTTTACACCTTAAAAATGAAAATGACAAAATAAATTAGGCATTTCTAAAATTAAAAAACGTGTTCGGTAGAACTCACGGAAAAATGAATATTCTTCCCTTCCAATCGTCTCTGAACCCAAATCCAGATCCACTTTTTTTTTTTTGTAAGTTCTGCAAAACCCAAATCGAAATCCAATTTTTATGGGTTATGCAAAACCCAAGCTGTAATTAGATTTGGGTTGGTCGAGGAAGCTGTAATTTTTCTGGGTTCTGCAAAACCCTATTTTTTTATCGTCATCGTCGTCGTCCTTGTGGGTTCATCGTCGTCGTTCTGGGTTCGTCGTCGTCGTCGTTCTGGGTTCATCGTCGTCGTTGTTCGGTGCTCGTCGTCGTCGTCATCTGGGTTATGGGTTCGTCGTTCGGGCTCATTGTCGTCGTCGTTCTGGGTTCGGCGTCGTTCTATGTCGTCGTCGTTCTGGGTTTGGCGGCATCGTCGTTCTTCTGGGTTCGTCGCGTCGTCGTCGTCCTTCTGGTTCGCCGTCGTCGTCGTCCTTCTAATTCGCCGGCGTCGTCGTCGCCCTTCTCCTCCTCGTCGTGGGCGATGGTGTTCGGTTGTTTTTGTTGGATTGAGCGAAAACGTCAAATTGACGTTTTCGCGTTTTCTTTGTAAATTGGCGGAAATGAAAAGGAGCGGCATTTCCGCCGTTTCTGCAGCTGTTTTCATTCGATGCCACCGAATGCGTTTTTGGCCCTTTTCCGGGTGGGAAAACGAAAAACGGGCTGTAAAAACGTTACCGAACGCCGCCTTAATATCTTGTTTTCTTTCTATACTAGTTTTTAGGTTGCAATCTTAATGTCAATATAAAATGAAGATCAATACGAGTCTAACACTACTGACCTTGCATCAATTTAACTTCGAATAAAAGAGTTATGATTAAAACAAATTTGTAGAAGTTTGTAGAGGCAGAACGACGGGGAAGGAAGGGGTTACACATGAAAAATGGAAAGGGCTAATGTAATTGTGCCACATGTCTTTTTATCCTTTTATGAGATGATTTAAATCTCATGTACTATAATAGAAAGATAAGTTATTCTAGGGGTGGGAAAAAATCCTGAATCCCGCGTCCCGATCCCGATCCCGATCCCGATCCCGATCCCGAAAATCCCGATCTCGACAATCCCGATCCCGACTAGTTGGGATTTTGTCCCAATCCCGACTGAGTTGGGATGGGATCGGGATTTTTTTTTAAAAAAGTCGGGATCCCGACATCTTGACATCCCGACACTATATATTATTTAATTATTTTTTATTAATGTTTTAATTCTTACCCTAACTGAAGTAGCTACAGTGATCCAATTAATCTGATTTTTTGGTATGTTATAGGAATCGAGCTAATGAACAACTTTCAAGAAGAAATTTTTTTTATTTGAACAACGTAAAGTGGTCTTCTTGGGCTCTGAACAGTTCAACCATTTTCTTCCAAGTTCTACGTATTCTCTACTTTTTGTTTTTTTTTTTTTTTCGGTTTTCTCCCTCTCTCCCCACGCCAACACACACCTTCATGGCCACATGGCCTTCATGATAATAGAAGAAGCCCCACACACCTTCAAGTTATTGTATTACTATGTTAGTATGTTTTATTTTCATCATGTATAAGTTGTACTTGTTAGTTTATATTATAAATTTATGCACACAAAAAAGTTTAAAATTTCATATTATACTTGAGATTCAATTGTCGGGATCTATCAGGTTTCCCGATCGGGATCCCGACTTAATCGGGATTTTATTGTCGCGTAATCGGGGGGATTCATGCCTTAATCGGGATCGGGACGGGATCGTATCCCGATCCCACCCCTAGGTTATTCTATGGACTATGGAGTCATTAATGCTTAACTTATTCTATTCAATTACATACTTACCTCTTTTAAATTAATATCATTATCTCCACACATCAAACCTTAGTGATATTATCCTAATCAAACTCTCCCAACATATGTTAAAAAAAAAAAAATTCTTCCTATTGGAGATTGCAACAAGCAGCGAAGAAAAATGTGTGATTTCTTTCTTTTGTTGAGCACAGATACGCCCAACTCTTTTATGCACAATAATGAACAATATTCTTTGATATTTGGAACTTTATAAATAATATTAGATTTTTGTGAAATGATGTTATGAGTCATGACTTTGCTTCTTGGTTTGTCTTTTTTCATTCTTTATTGAGGTGTAGAATTTTCTTCCATTTTTAGTATGTGTTCTTGTGATGTAATTTTTATCAATAAAAAAATATTGTTGTCATGGAGAGTCAAAATGGTGAATTGCATGACCAATTGTAAATCGACAATGATGATGATGAATTTATTGATGATCCGAATGTAGTTTATGAATTTGAAAGTTATGGGCTATCGGATAGCGAGGAGCAAGATGGTGAAGATATTGGGACTGAAAGAATGAGTTTTGAGATTCCAATACATGGTATGAGTTTTGATGACAATGAGAATGCAAGTGATACTATATAAAAAAAAATAAAAAAATAAAAAGGAAAAATTTTTAGTTATAAATTTGTTTGTAGAAATATTTTGCTCCAGCAAAAGAAATTTGATTTTGTTCATGACATAATATGAGGTTATTCATATAATGGACTTGTGCAGAGAACTAGTATGGATTGGTTTGTTAATCAAAATAGTCAAAATTGTTGACTCATGTTAGGAGAGCTTAATTAGGAAAATATCAACAAGGTTTGATGTGTGGAAATAATGATAGTAATTAAAAAGATAAGTATGTAATTAAATTTTTAATTGATTTTTCAACATGATTAAATAGAGTAAGTTAACCTAGGGTTAGTTAGAAAAAATGTGACCTAGGGTTAGTTAGAAAACATGTGATAATGATATCACCAAGGTTGCATCCAAACCTACCAAGTCCACGATCATACATATCCAATTGTATCTTCGCTAGAACACAGTCATTGCCTTGAAGTATCATATCCATGCACACCTCCAAACCATCTTTTATTTTAGGATCATTAGAAAAATTATCTTTATAACGGAATTGGGGGTTCAAATAATAACTGGCAGCATGCAAGGGTTGATGAAGTTGCTTATTCCATCTATGATCTATTATTTTCCAAATTGGTATATACTTTTTCTCCACATTTCCAAGATTTCTAGCAATCTTCTCCTTAGCGGCTACCATCAATTCATATATGTATCTCATTGCGGGTTTCACTTTCCCATCAACTTTTCTTAGAACACAAACAAGTTGATACACCGCTTTGATGCAATAGGCAATATGGGCCTAAAAGAATCAATCAAAAAATATACATTTCCGAACGAATATACCATCTTGTTTCTTTGCAAATGGACCTTCATTCCATTCTTTGGATTGAAACATACAACCTTCTTTTGAAATATGATTCATTCATCAAATATGTATGCATGTAATAACTATCCAACCAAACTGCAATTGGCTTTACCAACTAAGGCCTTTAGATAAATAAAAGAAAAAACCAACCTAAACCACCAACACTTCACTTAGAAAATATGCACAAAAGAGAAGCAATTAAACGAACATTATCATAGCTGCATAAGAGTTACATGTGTATGCAATGCATGCAGATGTATGACCCCGTATGAACACATGCCCCGTGCATGCGCTTACACATAATTCCACTATCAGAAATGTGTAGGCCAATGTGCCTTTTTTGTTTTTCGAATTAGATATTACAGCTTCTCTCTCAACATGAATTCCACTATCAGAAGATCATAACCAAACCTTTACTGACTAGTTCCGAAAACAACAAAATTCAGATACTGGGATTCATTTTGTAGACGAATCACATCAAAATTATGAGTTGATAAATTAACTAAAAATATACAAGCGCAAAATCAACATCCACAAAATGTCGAATTCAACACTAAAAGCAAATCTCAAATCATTCATCTCAACAATTTCCAACATTGAAGTGTACCTCATGTTGTGACTATTCTTGAGAAGAAGACAAAACACCGCTACAGCCGCCGTCATTGCCTACGACCGGCGTCACCACCGCTGCTCGAAGAAGGCACATGCGAAGAGAGACATGAAGAAGAAAAGTGAAACGCGAAGATTGCCAAATTCGGAGTTTCCATCTCTAATTCAGCCAAGACTTTCCTCTCCAAATCGAAATAGAACTGGAAATTGTTGCTGCGCATAAGTGGAGGCGTGCGCAAACAAAGAGCAATCAAAAAGCAGACGTCTCCTCTGCTTGCACACGAAGAAGAGAACATCGAGCGTTTTAGGGTTTTCAACAAGAAGAAAAAAAAAGTTTCGAGGCGCCGGAGGCGTGTGCCTTTCCATCTATGGCGTGCGCCTCGAACGTCCTTCTGGGAATCGATGCTTTTTTCATGCGCCTCGGTGAAAAATTTGATCGCCTCGCCTTGAAGCAAGCCTTAAGGCGCGCTTGAGGCGCGTTTTTGAAAACACTAGGTAGATTACAATAGTGGGTGAAGGAGTTAAAAATTTGAAGGAAAAATAGAAGTTAAATTGATAGTCAAGGAGATTTTACCTTGAGCTTGGACTGAAAAACAAACAAATTTGAAACTTGGGTGTGAATTGCTAACAAAAACCTACCACAAGAGTTTAATTGAGAGTTTTTTCACCACATGGTTGGAATTAATAGTGCATGTCCACAATAAGGATATTGGATGCTAATAATTGTGTGTTTTTTGGACTGGTAAGATAGGGTCCCAACTACCTAATTAATTGATTTTTTTTCTTTTCTAGAAACAATATTGATGGGATTCTAAGAATTAATTTCCAAATTTCAAATTCATTTCGTGCTTAACCAAATTTTTATCACATTATATCGTAATCCTTAAAGAGCATAAGAGCATCTCCACCGGGCAGGCGAGCGCTCGGGCGAGGGCGCGGGGAAGCCTGCGCGCGGCACTGTCACGCCACACCGACGATTTTGCGCGAAGTGGAGAGGAGGGCGAGAGCGAGGCGGGCGGAGGCGGAGGTCGGTGTCGCCAGCGCCCGCGGCTGAGGGCGGTGCGTGGGTGTGGGCCCCAGCTGACGTCAAAAAACACTCTTCTTTTTTTTTTAAGTCTGGTGCGTGTAATTCACTCGCGCGGGGGGGCGTGTTGGCGAGGATTCCGTGTTCGGAAGGGGAGTCCGAACACTATTTGTGGGCTGAGATGATTGTTCGGCCAAGCCACGCGAACATGAGAAACAATTTTTTTCCTTTTTTTTATATAAAATCAACATTTTCTTTTCTATAAAAAAATCACAATTTTTTTTCTCTCAAATTTTTTAAGTATGTAATATTAAATTTGAAGCACAAATATTCAATTTAACATATGATAATTCTAAATGTTTTTTATGATAATTATTAGTATGTAATATTCAATTTTGTGTGAAGAAGTATTCAATTTTGATGTTTTCTATAAAAAATCAAAATTTTCAAGTATGTAATATTAAATTTTAAGCACAAAAATAATTTAACATATGATAATTCTACATGTTTTTTATGATAATTATTTGTATGTAAAATTTATTTGACAACAAAAGGGAATATTTAATAATGTTGGTGATAATTCTTATCCATGTTTTTGAAAAAAAAATATTAAAAATTGTGATTGCCTGCGCCTGCGCATACGTGGGTGTGGGATTTTTTTTGACGGAAGGCGCATATGATCACTATTCATCGAATGCAGGCAAGAAGAAGGTAATTGCCCACTTCGTGCCTGCGCCGCCTGCATGGGTGGAAATGCTCTAAGAAGCATTCGAGGACATATACACATACTGGGCTACCTGGGCTCTAGCCAAGGTAGATTTTTCAGCCAATTATTTATGTTTGAATGAAAATGTAATAACTTTGGAGTCTAGTGTAATGATAAACGTATCTCTTCTATTTTTCACGCTTTTTTTTCCTTGTATGTTTCCTTTCATTTTACTATGGCCACATTGCTTACTATAACTGATATATACTTGTACTAACTAACTTGAAGAAAAAAAATTGTTTATAAAGAAATTTAGCCTGTCTCATTTTCCAAACATAGATCTGTTTTTGAAAGCATTCAAGTCATTCACACACACGCAAAAGATGGAGCATTGCATATATAATAACATTTGGACGCTTACTCACAATTCATACTATCACAACACAATACGTGACATATGCTCATATAAACTATTCTGCGCAATTACTCAATCAGGTACTTTGGAAAATTGGGAACAATTGAAGGAATGTAATGTATCATAGTTTCCCAAATCGAGAGATGAACAAATTGAAAAACTTTCCCAAAAGACAAAAAGCTGGTGAAGGCCCATCGCTATCATGCTTCCTGCGAGTCACTATCCTATCCAACTTTAAATAATAGCAACCATAAGTAAACCCATATATCTTTTTTTCTTTTTCTCTTTCTCCTTTTCTTTTTTATTCAATTTTCTCTCTTTCTCTCTTTTTCTCTGTCCGATTCATCGTCGATTTTCAGTACAGCCGCGATCGAAGAAGTCAGAGCCGCCGATTCGACGAACACCAAACAACACCTGGAGATCTCTACTTGTTGGATTTCCAGACTTTGTTTCAGGTATTTCTGACTCTTCTTCCTCGTTTCCCTTTGATCTGATTTTCCGTTTGTTTCTCGAGAAAAGTGATGGGAAAGTGAAAAGAGAAGGAAAGTAAAGTTTTTGCTTCCTGGGTTTTTCAAAACAAGTCAAATTCAGTTGAATTATGCCAACAAGATGCATTCTTGTTTCATTTACACGAGTAGCTTCAGATTCCCAACCCGAATTTTGATTTGATCTGTCTTGTGAAATTGAGCTGATTTAGTTTTGTAGGATGTCCTTTAGTTTCTTGAGAGTTCTTAAATAATAACTATCAAAATTATCCGATTGTTTATATAAACCATACTAGTTTTGTAATAGTGTACAAGGAGCTGCACTTAAAGTATGGAATGGTTGACCATGCTTTGTCTTATTGAATTGGCATTACATTTCTATAGATGTTTTGAATCTACACAATAGACGAATCTTTGACGTTATGTGGTCACAAGAAATTTCGTGTTTCAAGTTACTTAACGAACACCCACTTTCTGTTTCTAAGATTTTAGAATTTTTAACAAGGCTATTGTTTTAATGAGATTATGAGTTTCAGATAGATTATTGTATAGTTGGTAGAATGCTAACGCTGGAAATGTTGATATTTTGCGGCGATTCTGACAGTGAGTTACTTACTGGTGGATGGAAGTCAGGTGGATTTGGTTCTTCTGAGGAGCGGCCAACTGTACAGAAGCTACATCTTGGTGACCAAATGAGCAGAGCTGATGTTATTGGCAGTAGAAGGAGGAGGGTTCTTCTCATCTTCGGCTTCTGGGTATAGCAAAGGCCTAGCCCTTCTTCTCTTGGGTCAGAAGAACGAAGATAAACCCATGAGAGTTTCTCCGTGGAATCAGTACCAGTTGGTGGACCAAGAACCTGACACTGACCTCCAGCTGGCGTCCGAAAAGAACCGACATTCCCGCGGGTGCGCCTCCTTTGTCTGCTTTGGTCGCGCTTCCGCCGGGCTAGACACTCCATCACCTCTTAAAGTGGGACCTACCCAACAGCAGGATATCTTGCCTGTGTCTATTGTTTCTGATAAAGCCAAGGATCGCAATGCTGAAGCTGCAGATGATAATTTTGCAAGAAAGTTTGTTCTTAAAAGTAGCCTGAAGAAGCCGTCGCAAAGAACTCCAGTCCCCGTTGACAGTGCTAATGAACGTGAAGCATTGAGTGAAACAGGTAGTGACATTCCTGGTCATGCAGAAACGAGAAAAGTGCAGTGGACAGATACTTGTGGGAGTGAGCTTGTTGAGATAAGGGAATTTGAACCCAGGTACTTCAAATTCTCTGTCTCTATTTAGGCCATTAGGCCCACACATAGTAAACTTTGTAATGACAACTGCAGGCTCTCCAGAAACTAAGCCTCATTTCTGGAATAAAACAATTGAATCACTCTTAATGGACTTTCATTTTTCTGATGTTTAATGTGTCATTCACCACAAATATACAGTAGAATAATATCTATGCATATATGAGAGGGTAGAATTCAGGTCGGTGGTTTAGATCTGTATCAATTTGTGAGAAAGCTACAAGATTGGAATTTCTGAAAGATGAATCTAGGAGAGATGTGTCTGAATTTGGTGACGGTTTATTAGGTGTTCTTATTGATGGAGTTGCTAATGTCTGAACTAAGGCTACTTGTATATGCTGGTCTCCGAGAACTTGTATATTCGGAAGTCAGCAATTGCAAACTCATAAGTTTCTTTATGGACATCTATACGAATTCAGCACTGTCGTTGTGGCCGGGATTGAGTGCACTATTTACTGATAAGATTACTATGTCTGAAAGGCTTTTCTTTTGTTTCGTGGGGTTTGGTTTTAATTGCTCTAAAGTGCTCAGAGGAAAACAGAGAGGAAATTTCTCAAACTAGTTGACATTTTCATTTTGTTGTTTATGTGAGCTAGAGTGTAACTCGATTTAGGGATATGTGTAGGCCCCTTACAACTATCTGATTACAGGTTCAAATGACTTTATCAGAGGATAGGTGTTCTTAATTTGTTTGTAAGTATTGAGTCTTACGGCTTATAGTTGTGGTAGGTGTGAAGTTATCTGTGGGGATCCAAGTTGGTTAGGTCTATCATTTTGAACATATTTATTTTATCCTTATATGTACTACTTGTCTTTGAATCATAATTTGCTTGTATCTTCTCTTGCTTCCTTTCCCATTTATCTTTGTACTTCTTGGAATGTAGTTAATATCGACAGAAGTTGTTATTTTCATGATTATGAGGCTTTATTTGCAAAATAGCTTTTCACTACTAGAGACCTTGGTGATCCATGTTTAGACTTCTGAGATTAAATGGATCTTTAGTACACCTATTCAAGTGGATATTTTGCATAGTTGGTGGCCCATAGGACTGTTAATACTTGTGATTTGCTCCAAAGGGAAAGATAGCATTCCTCCCTTTGGCCTTATGTGCAAAAGTAAGGTTGGGAGTAGTGATCATATTCTGTTGCATGTCCTTTACTCCGCAAGTCTTTTGGGTTGCTTCAAGCATTCAGAATGGTAGAGTTTTGCCTGGATAGTTCAAAAGCTTGGTGGTTGTAACCTGGGTTTGGGGTTTAATGAGACAGCAGTTAATCTCTGTAGAATTGTGGTTTATTTTCTTGGATAGGGAATTGCTGGCTCAATATGGCCGACACTTTAAGAACTTTAACATTTAGAATTCTATTGGTTGTCTAATATGGTATGAAAGTTCTGGTTGTAGGAGCTTCTGGAATAAAAAACTGCAATCCTTTTTTCCCTTTTATATGTTAATTTGGAAGGTACATGGTAGAGGGCTGTTCCTATATATTTTCGGGCCTATATTTTTCAAGTTCTAGTTCTGTCTATATCTCCATGTGGATAATTGCGCTGATGTGAGGGAGGGAGTTTAAGTAATTTTTCAAGATACTCATTGTTTTGGATAGAGTAGTTGGTGAACAGATGCAACACAATTTTGAAAAAAGGTGGACAGATTTTTTTTCTGGGAAATTAGATTCTGGAATGTCAAAGCATTTTAGGGCCGTTTTAAGCTACAAGCTGTTAGCTAATGTGTTTCCTGTTGCTCTTCTGGGTTTTAATCTTGAACTATGATGGGTAGCTTGCCTGTTGTATTCTTTTAGTTCAAATGTTATCCAATAAGCTTGTGTAAGCTCATGTTTCCCACTAAAAAAGAAAGTAAGTTTCCCACAATAAAAAGACTTTACATTTGTGCCTCTATATCTATCAACTTGCGGGCATCCTTTACTGTTGAAGTATGCAACAAATAAAACTAGAAAAGAACCAGCAGTCAACTGCTTCAAAGGAAAGGGAAAGAAAAGCAGTTGCAGCGAAGATTCACAAATAATCAAGGCTCTCTTGATTATACTTCTCAACGATTTGGTTCTTGTTTCTTGTCTGGCATTTGAAGGGTTAAATTCTGCATTCTATATGTTCTCTTTCTTTCCTGGAAGATGCTTTTCTTGCATTGTGTGTAATGAGTAAATTTATATTATGGTTCCCTTTAATATTATATCTTGTTCTTCAGTTTTCCTTTTCCTACTTTTTACTATTGTGCTGAGATTGAAACCTGATTAAATTGGCAGTGAACTCGATGGATCAGATGATGAGTTTGACAATGGGAATGAGAGAAGTTGTTCGTGTGTGGTTATGTAATTTGGCTTCAACCTGATGATGCTTTGGGCTGGACCTCTCTTTAGAGGCAATACTGCATCAGGTAATTTACCGCTAACAAAGCTTGTTTGCTTGATTGACTTATTTCTGGAAGACGAAAAGCGGTTTTTGAGTCCATGCAGAGTACCCCAGCAGCAAGGAGTATTATGTCTCACCATGTTCGTCCAACTGAATATTTATGTCTATATCATGTTGCTGTGGGTTTCAGTTTTGTCACTCAGGGTTTGGGGACAATCGTTTTGTTTGTAATTCTCCTTCAAGTGTGACTGCATTCTTCATTATTTTGTCGTAATTAATGTGTCATTTTTTTCCTTCATGATGATTTGGATTGAATGGATTTTCAGTAACTTCCTCTTCTCGTAAAATTTCTGAAAATGACTGATGTTATGCCCTATAATCTAAAGCACTCACAAATATGAGATTCTTATCAAGATGCTTTCCATTTGTTATTTTTTTCCCTGTTATGGTTGGTTTAAGTGAAACTTTAGTATTCTCCTATGTTAACCATTACAAAAAATGACTGAGGATATGGTCCATAATCTATTGAACTTATGAGCTGATATTCTTTTAAGAGAATATGTGTGTGTGTGTGTGTGTGTGTGTGTGTGTGTGTGTGTTTGTGTGTGTGTGTGTGTGTGTGTGTGTGTTGGCATGAGCATGCTTGACAAGGATTACCTAGAGCTGCTCTTGTTTAAGTTGTAAAATAAAGGTTGAGAGTGTTATACAGGATTCGCTAAAGAGTTGTAGTTGTTGTTTCTTGGTTTGTGAAGAGATATAATATCTGTGTGGGGGTGGGTGGTTGTGGTTGGGGGGGTGGGGGGTTTGGGTGTTGTGAGGCGAACTGCTCATGGATAATTGAAACTACAGGATGTTACTCATTCTTAAGATGTCAAAGAAAACTCGGAGAGTGATACGGGGGAGTACTTGTGTCTGGAGAATATTGTATTGCTTTTAAAGTTGAAGTTTTCATTTTATTAGAAAAGTTTCAAGTTGATCAATGTGCTGGAAAATGGGAATGCATATCACTTGCTCGGCCTTTCCCTAAGGACCAAATTGTCCATGGGGTATCTTCTTCCACTTCTTTATTCCAAGTCTACCTGGTTTGTTTGTATTCATGGTTTTCCTGTAGCTAAAGAAAAGAATAAAAAATGGCCAGTTGCATTATTCACCTTCTTTTATCGTGGAAATAGATATTGCTTGAATGAGGTAACTGTGTTAAAAGGTATTCAGATGGATTGAAGTTCAACCCATGGTGTCTCACTGATTTACGCTTTAATCAATAGTTGATACGAGTTTAATGAGTCGCAAGCTAATTAACAGTTGGAAACTTCACATGTATTGGTAGTCCTTGATGTGGGTTTCGTACTAGGTTTTAGATTATCGGTTAATCACAGGTGCATAGAACCGATAGAACCAAACTGCTGTGTTATGATGACCTGCTGCTGTCCTTGCAAGCGAAGCAAAGTTTAGGTCTAAATGGCATTTGGTATCTGACATTTTGAACCTCAAGTTCAAATTGTTATGTTAGCACTCCATTGGCTCACTCTTTGCTACCATGAACACCACTGCGACGATGCCCCATTGGGTTCTTTGCTTGCATGGGCAAAGGGATAGTGGCCGAAGAACTTGTAACTTTACAATTCAAAACCAAATTGTTGGAGGCCCCAGATATTAAAGGTACAAAGATGCACCTTAATATCGTTGATCATGTTTCCATTGCAAAAAACAAGAGGAAAGAGACCGAAAATTTTCCAATTGGAAGGACATAAGTAATAATTAGGGAAAAATTAGGAATTTGAATTTGATCAAGGGCTTATGCCCAAAAACTACTATTTCACCTTTATTATACCCAAAAAAACTACCTCACTTTTTTTCTTATAATTTATTACTACTTTTACAATTTAATATCAAACCAAACTAACAAACTCACCCACAGCCCGTGTGAGTGACATTCACGCGCCCCACATCACACGCCCCTGCTTCTTGTCCGTCAAAATGAAGGATGTGGTCCGTCGCAATGAAGGATGTGTTCCTTCAAAATGAAGGATGTGTTCCTTCAACTCTGAATGATGTGTTCCTTCAACTCTCAAGGATGTGTTCCTTCAACTCTGAAGGATGTGTTCCTTCAATCTGAAGGATGTGGTCCGTCGCAATGAAGGATGTGTTCCTTCAAAATGAAGGATGTGTTCCTTCAACTCTGAAGGATGTGTTCCTTCAACTCTGAATGATGTGTTCCTTCAATCCGAAGGATGTGTTCCTTCAACTCTGAAGGATTGTGTTCCTTCAATCTGAAGGATGTGTTACTTCAATATGAAGGATGTGTTCCTTCAACTCTGAAGGATGTGTTCCTTCAATTTAAAGGATGTGTTCCTTCAAAATGAAGGAACAACTGGTTGAAGGATGTGTTCCTTCAATTTGAAGGATGTGATCCTTCAAATTGAAGGAAGTGCTCCTTCAAAAATCTTAAGGACAGTTTCCTGCAGATATGAATGAGCACTTCCTTCAAATTGAAGGATGTGATCCTTCATATTGAAGGATGTGATCCTTCAAATTGAAGGATGTCCTTCAAAATGAAGGAGAAAGAATAGCTGTGTTGATTCACCATCAGTTCATATGACTTTTCTATCAATCTTCATTTAAACAACCCAACAAAGCTTTCTAGACTAGTTTCAAAGATTACCTTGGCCGGAAACTCGTCGGAAACTCACTGGAAAGTTCAACCAATATGTGAGGCTCAGGCGATGATCCGCTACAAAATAAAGCTCAATATTGGTTGGGCTGTGTCTAGAATGATGAGAGGATAAAGTTTTGAGTGGTGGTTCGTCCCATTTGTCGCCGGAATCGGAGAATTTCGCCGGAAAACGTGAAGATGTTGCGGTTCTGATCTCTCTCTACAGTGGGTCTGGGGTTATAATCTTGGTGTCTATGGAAAGAGGGCGACGAGACGAATCCAACCCAATTGATTTCGTGTCAAACGGAGTCCAGATAAGAAAGTTATGGGTAAAAGAGTGTTTTGAAGTTTGTAGAGAGATTCTCGCGTGAATTGCAGCGCGCGTGGAGTTAAAAGTTGTTATTAAAGTGTACAACCCAATTATAAATCAACATGTGTCAAAGTAGTAGTATATTGTCATGTTTAAAGTGTAGTAGTATTTTTTGGTATTTTGATCTTCAAGTAGTATCAAAATGTAATTTTTCCTTTGATCAACTCCTTAATTTTTAATTTTTTTTTTTTTTTTGCAGCTCAGCATCCAAAGGATGAGATTAATTTGAATAGGGCTCCAGAGAGGCTAATTGGGAACTATATCCCATTCCTGTCCAATTTATATCAAGCAAAATAGCTTTCATCGCATTAACAACTTAGAACCTCCCCTTTAGGGAATCGGCTCTCGCGTTTTCCACTAGACCAACTTGGGTTGGTTAATCAACTACTTCACTTGGGTATGATTGATGCTTTTGAAGATATTGGATTACTAGTTATAATATGAGATTCCCATGATTTTTACTCTTGATGTTCTAGTAAATATGAACGGAATCAGATCAAATTCCTTGTTCTCATATTCTGTTCTTACTAAGTATACATGTCACAAGGAGACGTGTCCTCACACACTCATAAAGGCGCCAAACTAAAGCCAGCCAACGACCTGACTTCTCATGGTTCACCAGACCAACTGACTTTAGAATTGGAAGCCAAAGCCAGCTATCTCCTTTTTGGTACAGAAACTTGGCGGCACCTTATCCACAAAACACCATCTGTTTGATGATAACACACATCACACCCCAATTCCTCCAAAACCAAACAAAACAAAAGAAAAGGAAACTTGAGAAAGAAATCAAAAAACAGAAAAATGTCCGTGGCATCTTCATTCCCCTGCATCAAAATCCCAACTTCATCATCTTCTTCACCATCTTGTTCACATTCTTCATCTTCTTCAAATCATTCTTTTATCTTCTCTTCAGCTAAGCCTTATTATGTAAAAGTGACCATTAGGAGCTCTCAAACTGAAGGTCCTATCAGAAGACCCGTGGCTCCTTCCGTTAGAGAACCCTCCGCACCTTCTCCTCTCAAACCAACTCCTCCTTCTCAGTCTCCGCCGCCTCCTCAGCCACCTTTGAAGCCGGCTGGGGTTTCCGGGCCGGCGGTGGTGGAGGATAAGAATGTGGTGACCTTAGAGTTCCAGAGGCAGAAGGCCAAGGAGATTCAGGAGTACTTCAAACAGAAAAAGCTTGAAGAAGCTAATCAGGGCCCGTTCTTTGGCTTTGTTGGCAAGAACGAGATTAGCAATGGAAGGTAAAGCAATTTGCAATTCTTTGACGGAGTTTAGACTTTGAAGTTTAGTTTATCCGGGTTTATTTAGATTTTCATTGTGAAGATTGGGCCATTCGAATTAATCTGGAATTTTTATGTTTGGCTAACTATACAAGGCTGAACTGTGAAAATGACCCTATCAGTAAGTTTAAATAGCAAACCCATCCTCATAACATATCCAAATAAAGGGCCAAGTAAATATAGATGCATTTGATGATCCTTGAAATGACTGCTGATTGCTCTACCTGCCTAGCATCCATATTTACGTATCAGGTTTCCATCTCAAACCAGGAAAGCAATAGAGTTAGGGCAGCTGATCCTATTTGTTTGAGCTACAATGGCTTCCCCTCTTTAAATTGAACTTTTGAAATTAGCATGCTAGTTCATTTGCCGTTGCCTCATCCAGTCGTAGTAATGATGGCGTAATCAGCTAGTTCTTCACAATTATTCCTCCTCAATCCCTAGTGTATAAGCCAAATTCCTTGTGTTTGAAGTCAACATCGGCATCAGTGATGAACCTGCCGAAGTACTTTGCTCCGAGATGGCACCCTTTGGTTCTATATTTCATCTCTAGAATGATTGATGTCTTCACTGGTTTATGTTTTGAGTGATTTAGGTTAAATTCTTGATGGCATTGATATATATATCTATACACTACTTGGCAATTGAATTTTTTGTGAAGTTATAGAAGACGCCATTGTTTACCTACATAAGAAGAAAGGGGGGAAATATATGCTTAGCTGATTAGTTTTCTGCCAATTGGTTTTTAATTAACAACTGAAGGCAAAGGTTTTCACAATTTAGTTGTGAAGATTCTGCTTAGAAGAATACAAATGGATTGTAGGCCTGATTTCCTTTTCATGCCCCTAAGAAGAATCAATATGCTTTCGCTAGGAAGAATCAATATGCTTTCGCTGACTTAGAATACAAATGGATTCTAGGCCTGATTTCCTTTTCCTATCTGCTTGTGTACTTGGTCACATAGTTGAGTTACTTTAATCTGGGATCTTCTTTCCTCTGTATTTGTGATTTCGATTTACAGATGGGCAATGTTCGGTTTTGCTGTTGGAATGCTGACCGAGTATGCAACTGGGTCAGACTTTGTCGACCAAGTAAAGATTCTTCTCTCGAATTTTGGGATACTAGATTTGGAATGATACACTATCATCATGTTGAAAGCCATCGATACTTCTTGTTGCTGGACCTGCTGCAGACTCTTTCACTGTTTCACTTGTAACTTGTTGAGTAATTTGTTTATATATCATTTGCGAGAAATACTTGGCTATCATACGCTGTGTTTTTCTTACAATGTTTAGCAGGATTTCAAAAATAGAAGAAAGTTCCTCTGATCTTTTACATGTAATGCTGTTATTTGTAATGGAATTTGGAATCTACAATGGAATCCACAACCAGTTGCGCTGAACGTAAGATCCATATTGGCATAAATAGACTCCGTATGTTAGTAGATAACAAGATTGCGTACTTCCTAGCAAGCATGGCAAGGGGCACAAAAAGATAGAACACAATGTCAACTTAGTTCCAAGGAAACATAATGAACGTTGAACCAGTTGAGCAGATGGTAAGACAGACACATGCGCGGGCACATACTTCTCTGAGGGCAACGAAAGGAACAAGGTTTAGGTATTTACACACTTCTATCTTTAGTAATGAAGCACCTCAGCACACATTTCCAATCCGTACCAAGTGAAGATGATACATCAAGTGGCGAATAAGATATGAAAAAACTTGCAACCCGTAATGGTAAATAACAACCCATCTCGGTTGGATTTGGGTATATGAAAATGACAAGTTAGTTCACCACTATGACAGTTTGTCTATAATTCATTATAGTCTGGAAATGCACTAGACAGATAAAAAGACTGACAAATAACAAGGAGATACTTATATACAGAGATTGAAAGATCATGACAGTAGAACTCAATTTACAAGAGACTCAATATCTTGGTTCCTCACTCATAGAGCATTTTCCCTTTTGCATATTGCCAAATTACAATGTACTTCTAGAGGATTAGTAGAAATGAAAAGAGAGAACATTTTTTAGCCAACCTTTACTTATAACAAAACTCTGAAGTTCAGAAAATCATCAGCTACCTAACCAACCACTATATATGTCACAGAAGAATAGACCATGCAGCTGAATCCTATCAGGTACTCATCCATGAGGTTACTTGAATATTGCATACATGATAGTAACCAGTAACAGCACAGATATAATACGCATTCCCTTTTGCAAATGCAGCATTTTTGCCTCAAGTTTTGCCACCCTATCCTCCACTCGAGTTATGCGTGCTTCCATCACAAGCAGTCGGGCTGCCAATCTTGTATCTGCAATTTCTACGCCATCTGCAGTACTTTGTACATAATCTTCACTTTGTAGTGAATCATCTTCCCAAGGTTGATAGTGACACATTTTCCACAAAACAGAATTCCTGAATAACATTTTCCAAGTTAGAAAATGTAAAAAGCTAGGTTTCACTTGGGCCACCATCCAACATCACACTATTTGAACCTATCAGTGCTAATATTATATGATAGCTAAGAGTGTGAGGACACAATTTCATTTCAACACTCGTGGAAATAAAGCTTAAACAAGGCAATACATGTTGGTAGTGATATGATGAATAAATTCCAAATCCATGGCGCGTCATATAAACGAACCTTGCAAGCCTGAAATATTTATTAGAGAACACCACCAAGAGAAAAGGAAGGCTAGCTAAGGGGCCTTTTGGGGTCACTATGGGAAGGCCATAATCTCTTCTGGGAAAAAGCAACCCCTTAAGGGATGAAATGAAACTTTTACAATACCAAAATCACTTCCGCAGAATGAATCCTGAATGCCGGCTTTGTACAAGTACAATTTCATTGAACATGAGGTAAACTATATTGAGGAAAACAAATCAAAACTTGGATCCAAAATGGTCATCCTAATCTTCTATCTCCATTGAGTTTATATACATGCCTAACCAAACTTTAAGTGCTTAATGCTATCAAGCACCCTCATTGCTCAAGCGGGGCGAGGCATCATGCCTTACAAATTCAACTTTCTGTTTCTTGGGTTATGTAGACTTTGCAAGTTAGAATCCCCAGAGCTAGGTTTCACTTGGGCTACCATCCCACCTCAAAAATGTTGAAAGCTATTTTATGCAAAACAAGTATGATACCAAACACTTGTGACCTAGATATATACACATTTTAATTTCTAGAAAGCTGCACATACAAATTTGAAACAACAAAACCCTAATTCATTACATTTCACCATTGCCTCCCAAAATTCCATCAGAAACAGAAACCCAATTGCGATACTAAGCTAATGGTATTTTGTTTCAACTTCTTCCAACACTATTCAGTTCATAATTCAGATAATAGTAACACGAAATATAAAGCATACCTTTGAAGAATCGCGACAACGAACAGAAGAGAACCTGGGGTTTTCTAGTGAGAGACGAATCGCCGATTGTTTCTGGGATTTTTAGGGTTTCTTACGAATCAAGATTCAAGAGTGGGAGAGGAAACAGAGCGAAAAGCTGCGATCCTGGGCCGCTCATGTATCATCATATCTGAATGGGCCTACCAGGGCCTAGAAGATCTTTGGGAAATTAGCTAAAATAGGCTCATTGCCAAATTCATTTGCTAAAATGTTGGGTCAGCCAATTTTGTGCTAAAAATAGGCAAAACTTTTGCTTAATTGCACAAGAAACCCCTCTGCTCAAAAGAAAACCCTCTGCCGCCCATTAAACTCAGCATCTCCATCTTCATAGCTAAACCCAGATTCACAAAGCTTCTCTCTACAAACCCAGATCCAACCACCACCAATCACCTCGCTCTCGCTGGCCTCCGACGACGCTGTCCAGGGAAAGCTCCTCTTGATTTGCCCATCGATCTGTACAGCTGCGTCTTGATGATGGGGTCCACCGAAGTCGACGACGACGATGATGATCTTGAGAGCCTTGTCGGCGTAGGCGGACGGCTCCGTTAACGAAGTTTCAACCCCAAATCCTAAGCGGTTTGCCGCTGGCAAACGAAAACGTTATGATATTTTTTTGCCAAAAACCGTCCCACAAACCTCCCTCCGTTCTACCTTTTCCGGTCACCGATTGACGACGACTCCAACTACAAAAGTTCCCTCTCATCCTCAAGAATATATCCCCAAAGTTTCGGAATCAAAAACGGCGTGAAACGCCACTGGTGAAACCAAACGCAAAATTGAGCCGCCGAAGTTCTCGCCTCCGTCGCTAATTTTCCTGCCACTTTCTCCGTTCGGAAAATCTGTACTAGCTTCCCAACATCCCCGAGCACACTCCCACGAAGTTTCAACCCCAAATTCCAAGCGGTTTGCCGCCGGCAAACGAAAACGTTTTTTATCTGTTTTTTGCCAAAAACCGTCCGACAAACCTCCCTCCGTTCTACCTTTTTCGGTTACCGATTGACGACGAACCCAACTACAAAAAGTTCCCTCTCGACCTCAAGAATATATCCCCAAAGTTTCAACCCCAAATTCCCAGCGGTTTGCCACCGGCAAACCAAAACATATTCGGTGGAATTCGGAGAAGCAGAGGGGACAATGTGAATACTATATGTGTACTATAAGAGACTATGGGGGACTATGAGGAACTATGGCCACATCATGGGCACACTATGAGGGACTATGAACGCGTTGATGAATTACAACTAATCTGTACCCGAAAGACTATGAGGGACTATGAGAAACTATAGCCGCACTATGGACACACTATGAGGGACTATAAGAGACTATGGGTGCACTATGAGGGACTATAAGGGACTATGGCTGCACCAGGGATTGAACTGCAAAATACTGTTCACAATTTGACTAGTGAAGAAATGACCGCTGCCCGTTGCCTATTTTAGCACATAAATTTCCCCATGGACCTATTTTAGTTAATTTCCCAAGATCTTTGACGTGCTAACATGAGGGCTGGAATGTATTCAACCGTACCGCAGTTTAATTTTAATCACATTTAACACCTATAAATCTAAAATGTTATATTTCACCACCTTTAACTTAATTCATTGTTGCTCCCTTTATGTTTTCCGTCAATTTTTCTGACCATTGATACTTCACCCTCGCTCAATTTTAGTCATTTTTAACACTTCTAAATCCAAAAAGGTATATTTTCGGCACCTTCAACTCGACTCTATTACATCGTTGTCCATTTTTATATTTTTCCGTCAATTGTGATGCCGTATGCCTATTTTTCATCAAAAGTAAGACCCATTATGTACAATAGCATTTCCAACTCAGCAAAAAATTATAAAAATTGGGCCAAAAGAAAATGAAATTTCGAAACTTTGCAAATGTAAGAACTGAAAAACTTGAACAATTGGGAATTGGGGTTTCTTGGGTAGCGAAATAGGGAATTGGAGTGTGCGTCGATAGAAGCAAGCAACATCAGCGAGATTGATGATGACGAAACTGGTGGTGTGGTGGCGAGTTGGGGAATGGGCTCATCACCGAGTAGGGGGACGAGATTTGCGCGGCATAAGGGACATGTGGTGTGAGAAGAGAGCCACTCATCGATGCACTCTTAGTGGAACACGTGGTCACATTTAAGGTATTAAGGGTTTGCAAAATTGATGGAAAACATAAAAGGGGACAACGATGTAATGAAACCAAGTTGAAGGTGTCAAAATATGACATTTTGGATGTAAGGGTGTTAAATGTGATTAAAATTGAGTTGCATATGCCATTTGAGGTATTAAGGGTCAGTAAAATTGGTGGAAAACATAAAGGGAGCAATGATGAACCGAGTTGAATGTGTAGAAACATGGCATTTTAAACTTAAGGGCATTAGATGTGTCTAAATTTGAGTTGCATATGTCATTTGAGATATTAAGGGCATTAAAATTTTACTAGAAAAATCTGGCCCAGCCATTCTCATTAATCTATTTATTTCGAGAGTTGCTATGTACACCCAAATTTTTATCTATAGACACCTTTATTTTTTTTACACTCATTTCAATATTTGGATATTCTTTAGACACCCAAATTTAATATTAAACTTGCAAGTATACCCTGATTCGTTCGATAAAAAAAATCTCATTGTTGTTAATTGCAATTAATCACAACCAAATTCCTCCATGGCCACACCCTCGTATTCACGTACATGTGCGCCGCACAATCACGTTGAGGAAATAGGAACCATGAGAAGGCAATTGCAATCGAAAGGGTATTAACCCATACTTAGAGAGAAGATTGTTGAAGATTGAAAATCCATTACTATATTAAAAATTGGGTGGAAGTTGAGTTTGTGAAAGTCTAAAGGGGTTAAATGAATGATAAAACCATCAATGGTTGGCATGGGTTTTCTGATATGCATATGATGTGAGAAGACTTATATTTTAACCATGCATATGATGTGAGAAGATTTAGGGGCCGTCTGGTAACGTTTTTGCAGGCCATTTTCGTAATTTGTACCTAGAAAAGGAAAATGATGGATTGAATCTGGCATTTCTGTGATTTGAAAATGTGTTCGGTAGTATAACAATAACATATTTCCAAAAAATATTTCCTCATTAATTTTTTATTCATCTTCTTCTTCCTCAGATCTCTCTCGCCCAAACCTCCCCTACCCAGACCTCCACTGCCCAAACCTTACCTGCCCAAACCTTCATCTTCGTCCCCCTTCAACGTCTGCTTCGTCCTCCTCAACCTCAACTCCGTCCTCCGCGAACGCCGCCATTCATCACCACGCCCAGCCGCCACGCATCGAGGTTGAACTCATCCTCGGCTTTGCCGACCTCCAAGCTCAGGCAGACAACGTCCGCCGGTTGCCACGGCCAGATGAACTCGGCCTTCACGAGCTTCGTCAGCGGCTCCCTGGTGACTTCATCGCGGAGCCGGGTCAGGCTCTTCTTCGCGGTCGCCGTAGCCTTCGTCGCCTCTGCCGTGTCTTTCTCTTCTTCGCCGGTTTGGGTTCTTCTTGTCAGCTTCTGGATAGCCGGCCTTGAACATCTGCGGGTCTGGGTTCAGCAGTGGTCGCTGGCGGTGGCGATTTGCCGTCGGCGGTGATGTTGGGCGGCGATTTTTCCGTCGGCGGTGATGTTGGGCGGCGATTTGCCGTCGGCGGTGATGTTGGGCTTTGGCGGTGGTGGTGGTTTTAATGAATGACGAGGCTGGCGAGTGGAATCTGGTGAGCCGCAGGCACCAAGGATGAAGAAGAATTGGAAGTTTGAGCGAAAACGTCAAATTGACGTTTTCAAGGTTTGTGTGTTAATTGTCCAAAATGAAAATGAATTTCATTTTCACCATTTCTGGAGGTGTTTTCAGCCGGAAGCCACCGAACGCAATTTCACCTGTTTTCCAGGTGTGAAAACAGAAAAGACCCCCTGAAAACGTTACCGAACGCCGCCTTATATTTTCAATGATTTTTTTAGTGGAAACGACGGCCAATGACAATAGCGGTGGGTTCATGGCATGGCTAGGTTAAGGGTTAATCCTTAATTACTTTGATGGGTTGTAATGTCAATCTACAATAGAATATAAAAGTAATTGCATCTTTTAAAAAATTAGAGGGTGTTTAGAGATAAAACTTGGATGTACATAGCAACTCTCTTTATTTGATATACGCTCATCCAACCCAAGCTGACTATTTATGGGCCGATATAGCCGGACTTGACTTGTTTTGGAGCATAGCATTAATAATGTGAGACTATATGCCAAAAAGAATAGAGAGCTGCTATGTACACTCAATTTCTTTCTTTGGACACTCTTAAAATTTTTTTCATAAGTGAAATTATTTTAATATCCTTGTGTGAAATGACATCAAAGGACTTAAATTCATATAAATCTACATAGCTATGTGGCACTCTCTACCCAATCAAACCTTGCCACATGTCCATTCCTAATAATCTAAAACATATTCTCCGCCGTGAAACCCAATTCCATTCTCTCCGACTTCGACATCGGTCGTGGTCATACACTTAAGCAAGAGCAATGAGAAAATTACATCGGCCATCATTCCTTAAGTTTCTCTTCATATCTCAACCAAACTCATTTAACAAATGACCATAAACAATCCGATTTTGTTTCCTTCGATTGACTCAATGAGTATGCAAACAGGTTCAAGACTTGGAAACTCTGTTACTGCAAGCTTTGGTGAGCCAAAATATGAGGGTAAACGAAAGCCAAAAATCTCGTCAATTCCTGAACCGTCGCAGCCGCTACTGGCTCCACTCCCTCTTTCGCCGGCATAGCCGCTACTACTAGGGCTCGACTGCCCTTGTCGTCGGCCTCCAGCTCCGAATTGGTCCTAGCCCACACGACGTCGCCCCGAATTGGTTCTCGTCCACACAACGCCGCCCCTGACTCCACCACCGGGCAAACCCAAATTGGTCCGGACCTCTTCCGCCTCTTCTACTTCGTCTTCTTTAATCTCGTGGTGGTTGTCATCCTCGACAACGCCGTTTGGCAGTGTGGGACAATGGGAGGGCGGAAAATTGGTCCTCAGGGGGCTTGGGGATAACGTTAAGATTAGGGCTCGGGTTGGAGGGTTCGTCGCCCGGAGGTGGAAGCTCCCGAGACGCCGGACCTGGAGAAGCCAAGGGTCGGAGAAAATAACGGTGAATTTTTGGCATCTCAAGCAAAATTGCTAATAAAGGAAATAAAGGGTATATTGGAACGTTTGTACCAAAATTAGGTGTCCAGAGACATTTTTAAAAATGAAATTGAGTGTACAAAGAAAAAGAGTGTCAAAGAATTAAATTGAGTGTATATAACAGCTCTCAAAAAATAATATCTGAGATTTATATGTCACGGACCTTTAAATTAGTCACGGAGGAAATCAAAAGAAAAGACAAAAAATAGTGGGGATGGCCACATGCCTGGCACGTGCCCCTTTGGGTTCCCCTCATTACCTCCTCCGGAGAGTGGAGTTTGAGCGAGAAAAGGCAAGAAAAGGAAGCAACCAATGAGAGACGACAAAGGACGCACCCACCCCCTCTATTTTCTCCCGCACATTTTGCCTTCAAAATGCCGCCCGTGGCCGGCCCGAATCTTAAACATTCGTCAATTCCCTCTTAACCTTGTCGCTTCTTCTTCCTCTGTTTTTCCGTCTCCTTGCTCTTCTTCTACATCGTCTTGTTGCTCTCTGCTGTTCTACTCTGCAAAATAGCGCATTGTTTCAATCGGAGAAACTCGACCCACAAGGCAATGGGCTGCGTTCAGGCCAAGCCTTTCCAAAACTCTCTACCTGGGGGGCTCGACAAGCTCAAGCTCGATAATGGTTATGTCGGAAACGCAGGCCACAGAAGATCCACCACTGGCCAATACCAAAGGGACTCTTTTAAGCAGCAGCAGAGGCGAGTTTCGAATGTCGGGTCTGGAGGGAGCAGCAACGAGAGAGATAATAAAGGAACTGAGAGAGAAGAGTGGGTGGTGTTGAGTGGGAGTGATGAAGGAGACAAAGATGATAATGGTGGGCGTGCGGCTTCGAAGAAAGCTTCTGTTGATGATGAGGAGTTGGTGGACGGATGGCCTAAATGGTTGACTGATAATATATCCAGGGAGATTTTGGTTGGCTTGGTGCCCAAGAGTGCTGATTCTTATGACAAGTTGGATAAGGTTTGCCTTTTTCTCTGAGCTTCGATTTCGATTTCGAGTTCTTGTGTTTTGAATATGATCGATGTGTGCTGGTAGTGAAATAGAAAAGGATATGATAATGCTCTTGTCTTGTGGATGCTCTATTGTACCTCCCTTTGTGATCGGAATTTATATTGTCGTTTTAGTTTGCTGGATATCTTTGAGAGTTTTTTTTTTCTCTATGGAATTAGCAAGCTAAGTTTAGTGGACAGTCGGAGAATTATGGATGTGATCTTGTTCAATTTGTGGGTTGATCATCTTCTTTAGTCACTTGGAATTATAGAACATTGATCCTGCTGTGTATTCCACTAATATTTGTCATCAAAGGAAGCATGAATTCATTAGTTGGCAGGATAGTTAAGAGTAGGCCGGCCATTTTTATTTTGTAATTATTGTTTCTGTTCTAATTTGTTGCTGTTGTAGGTGGGCGAAGGAACCTATAGCAATGTGTACAAGGCCAGAGACAAGGACACTGGGAAAATTGTTGCCTTGAAGAAGGTCCGCTTCGATACATCAGAACCAGAGAGTGTTAAATTTATGGCGCGGGAGATTATGTTTCTACGGAAATTGGATCATCCCAATGTGGTTAAGCTTGAGGGATTGGCCACATCAAGGATGCAATACAGCATATATCTTGTTTTTGATTTCATGCTGTCAGATTTGACAAGAATTATTACCAGCCCCGAAGGGCTTACTGAACCACAGGTTTAAGTTTTCTCCTAACTGCTGGATTCTGAATTTGGATGCTGTGATTCATGGGACGCTCAGTTTCTAACATGAGATACTGATACAGGTCAAGTCCTATATGCATCAACTACTTTCAGGTCTGCAGCACTGTCATGATAGGGGAATTATACATCGAGACATCAAGGGATCCAACCTATTGATAGATAAAAGCGGAATGCTAAAAATCGCAGATTTCGGGCTTGCAAATTATTATGTTCAAAACCCTAAACGCCCTCTCACAAACCGAGTTGTTACTCTTTGGTACAGAGCTCCTGAGTTACTGTTAGGTTCTACAGATTATGGAGTTGGCATTGATCTTTGGAGTGCTGGTTGCGTCTTGGCTGAAATGTTTACAGGGAGACCACTTCTGCCTGGTAGAACAGAGGTATTTCAAACTCGTATTTTTGCTGCATGACTTTTTCATTTCAATCGCATGTTAGCCTCTCAAATATATGTTACTTTCTTTCAGGTTGAGCAACTTCATAGGATTTTCAGGCTTTGCGGCACACCATCAGAGGAATACTGGAAAAGACTGAAATTGTGTACAACTTTTAGACCACCACGTTCATACAAACCCAGTCTTCAAGAAGCATTCACGGATTTCCCTTTCTCTTCTTTGAGTCTGTTGAGCACTCTCCTTGCTTTAGATCCTACCTATCGTGGTTCTGCTTCTTCGGCTCTCAGAAATGAAGTAAGTAGAATTGAAAGTTTTACTCTTTCAACGGAGTTCTTATTCCAAATACATGCTTTTCTAGTTGCTTGTGTTCTTTTTGATGGTCGCAATCACCTTTTCTTTCCATATTCTAGTCTCTAGTGAGGATTGACATATTTTTTTTGGTAGTCACCGATGTTTTTGTATACTTGTTTAGCTAACCCTGATATATGCTTATATGGTCTTTACTATATTGTTCTTAGTATTTTCTAATCTTCGATATGTTATGGTTGAGGAGCTACAAACATCTGTGGTTGGAATTGCAAGTTCAACTTACCTCGTGCTGAATTTAATTGATAATTGATGCCTTTTACTTCGTCAACAGAATAATTTGCAGCTATTTGGAAATCATATTGTAGGGCTGACTAACCATTAATAAATAAAACAATAGAGTAAACGCATAGTTGTCAACTTGCATTCCCTCTTAACTTAGGCATGTATGCGACATAGTATGAATTTCTAGTTTTTGGTTACTGAAGTTGCTGTTTGCATGTGACTTGTGATGTAGTTTGTGGATACTGAATACTAAAATGTTCTTTTGCGTACAGTTCTTTTTCACAAGCCCCTTGGCATGTGAGCTTTCTGGTCTACCTGTTGTCTACAACAAGGATGATGAGTTGAAGCTGGCCAATGACCAGAGAAAGTAAGTTGGCGTTTTTGTTTCTTTTATCTAACAGCATGACATAAACATCCAGTTAATTGGTTCTTGAAACCAGCCATGGCTTTCTACGTGAAATTGGTTTTCCCAATAATGTATTTGATGGATTCTGCTTGTTCTAAAGGTGAAGCTGCAAACTGTTCATTTGCACATTTTAAGAGATTATTCAATTGTATGATGTGAGCGATTCTGATAGTTACAGGGTTACAGGATGCATGATCCTGATGTCCTAAACCCATAATTACACACACACAAACATGCGTAGTAAGTAATTACGCAAAAGTACTAACATGCTGGACTATACCCCACACACACACACACACAGAGCGTAGTAAGTAATTACGCAAAAGTACTAACATGCTGGACTATACGCTCCAAGGTATTTACCTTAACCCCTAAATAAGATGAAAATACTCTCCTTTGGAGTGGTTTAATCCTATCCATAGAGTTTCTTCGTGTTGTATGGCACTACATGTTATTATGTTGCATTTATTTACTTGGAAAATGATTTCCTGATGTGGGGACATAACCTTTAGTTTAGATATTTTGAGGTATCTGATTATTTTTTCTCATTTGGAAAGGTCTAGGAACTCGAAAGTAAGACGGTCTAGGACACACCGTGAGCGTCGGAGACAAGAACTATCTGCTGTAAAGTTAAAAGAAGTATCTCCATCTTCCAACCAGGTATACATATCTTCTTACTTTTAGTCTGATGTTAAGTCTTATGGCAATTTCGCGGTTAACTAATCTAACCTGTCATCTACGCAAGAGGAAGTTGAAAAAGAAAGTCTGTAAACCAAAAAGAAGGAACTACCATGTGTTGTTTGGGGTGGAAACTCCTGCCGCGCACTTTGTTGGGCCTTGTTCTAAGGCACACTTTTCTTCCGAAACTTAAAGATGACTTCCTTTTTCACGGGAAAGATAGCTACTGAAATCTTAGTCAAGGCAGTATCAATTTAACTGAAGTTTACACAATATGGAAATAGGATTTTCAGGAGCTGGAGAAAACTGCCAATTCAAATTTCAGTGAAGAGCCAGGCAGCACTACCAGTAGCAACTCGTCTAGTATAAACCGGAAAGAGAGCCCAATCTTCTCCCTTTCCCCTGTTAAAGGCCGTGGGAGTGCAATTCAGGACATAAAGAACCTGCCTCCATTACCAAAGTCTAAAGCGAGCACCACCAAGTATGATAAAGAAGCTAATATGTACGGTTCAAATCAGATTAGCAGGTCTGCATCCACTAGAGAGTTCAGAGGGTTCAATCGCAGGGAGCAGTTAGAACTCTACGCTGTTGATGATTAGTCCGCCTGAGATTAATGACCATATGTAGAGCTGAAACATATATTTTTGCTTTAAACTGTTTTTCCCTCTTTTGACTATTAGCCAAAATCAATAATCATGGATTTAGGATCCTTCACAATGCAAGGTTTGTGCCCATTTCTATAGTGTCCCTGCACCATGATTCACTGTTTGATATAGGAAGAAAAATATTTCTTGTTGTAGGGGGTTGAATTAGTCGTGACTACTGGAAATGATCCGGGGTCAAGGCAAAACATTTCGATACTTTTCAACACACTCGGAGGGAGCGATTTGTGAGGGTCATTGACTCATTCACGTCCTGCTCTTCTTATTCTCATAAAGAAATTTCGAAGATCTGTTGTGCGGAATGCGGAAGCATATGTGGGATGAAACCACAACAATCACTAATGGCAAATATGATAAAATATTGTAATCTAAAATAGGCACAGAATTTATACTGGTTCGGCGTATTGCCTAATCCAGTTCGAAGACGACGAGGAAATTTCACTAGTATCAAAGGAGATTACAAAGTGATTAATAATCACAAGCCCAATGACCCAAACCACCCAAGCTCACACACTCACAAGTGAGTCAAGAACAAATCTCAGATTCTTGCACTCACACAAATACCCAAAGAGAGTACCAAATGTCTGAAACAACTTATACAAAAGAACAACCTAAATCGTTGCTCACAAAGTTGTTACCACACCAAAGATGGACTCGAACACCCCAGGACCAAGAAAGAGAGCTAACAATGATCTAGCAAATCCTACAACAGTCCAAGAGAAAATGACTTTACTCTTGATGCAAAAAGGATTTCTATTTCTCTCAATCTCTCTTGCCTTCAATGGTTTCGATCTCCACACCAAATGCTAGCTCCATCAACAGGTTCTTACAGAAAGAAAACATGACTTTTCTTTCTCTCACCCACATGCAACTGGCCTCAAAGTCTCTCTTTACTATTTGCACTTAAGTGTGCAACCAACATGTTGTCTTAGAAAAGCAACCATCCAATCAAAATGAAGAAGTGTTCACACCTCTTCACACCAATATGTTGCCGTGGGAAACCTTCCCAATGCTGTTCAAAGAACCAGCCACACAACACAAGCACATGACCTACTATTTCATCCAACAAAACATCAATTTGAGCCAACAAAGTCAACAAGATCAACATGTACATAATATGAAAAACGAACAATTTTCCTTATCGTTTTTGGCCGTTTGTTTATGAAATTTAACTGGGAAAACTTTTTTTTAAATAGCAGTCAACTTAATTCTAGTCTATCTGGTCGTTGGTTCCATAAGTAGAAGAAAATAAGTAACCTCCGAGAAATTCCGATATGTGTTTCTCATTTGGATACAAGTCAAGTGAAAGACCCTGCGTTACAATTATCGTTAAAAACATGCCTTCTACCAGAACTTGAACTGAAGGAAAGAATAGCAAGCAGGCCACCAAAGATGGGATTGCAAATTATTGTTTTATGCGTTTTTTCCATGCTCACTATTACATTGAATATGAGCTTGCTCACTGATACTGCACACATCGGCGTTGACTGCCAGACTTCGGCCGCAAATTCCACCTCCACTTCTACATTCCAATCCCATCTCAACCAACTCCTCTCCACCCTTTCCTCCAACGCCAACCGCACTGACACGGCCGGCTTTTACATCACCACTGTTGGCACCGTCTACAGCCTCTTCCTGTGCCGCCGCGATGCCTCCCCGAATGTCTGCAAAGACTGTGTGTCCAACGCAACTTCCAAGGCACTCCAACAATGCCCGAACAGAGAAGAGGCTGTGGTATGGTACGATGACTGCACGCTGCGCTATTCAAACAAACTTTTCTGGTCGGAAGACACCACAAGTCCTGTCCTGCTAGAATGGAATAATCGGAATGTGTCGCAATACGTGCAGCAACCAGCTCAGCTTAATGACGTACTTGTGGCAACACTGGACTCCTTAGTCTCGAAAGCTACGAATGCTAGTGACAAGTATGCCACGGAAGAAACTACTTTTACGGCAGAGGTAGACTTGATATCATATACAGTGTACAGCCTCGGGCAGTGCATGCCAGACCTGTCCCCTGTAGATTGCAATCAGTGCCTTCGGAGTGGCGTCACAGAGTTAGTATCTACTTCTCGTGGTGGAAGGCTAGGTGGACGGGTTTTATATCCGAGTTGTAATGTTCGGTTTGAAATGTACCCTTTCTACCAAAAGGTGATCCCCACAACACAGTTTCTTACACCAGAGATGCCTTTTCCTCCTCTGGCTTCGTCGTTGACTTCACCACCATCGGCACAGCCTCCCAAGGGAGGCACAACAACTGGTAAATACTAAACGCATATATTCTTTGATAGTGGTTAGTATGTGAGTTTGATTAGGAATCCAATTACCTGAGTTTGGTCTCTCTTTTTTCCTGGAAAACGCAGACTCTCATCTGTAATCATCGTTAGTATTTTTGGTTCTGTTGTATTCTGTTTGTTGGTTGTGATTGTGGCCAGATGCTTCTTTCGCAAGAGACTCCGAAAAATCAAAGAGAGGTACCATACCGAACGACAAAAGCAAAAAGGTCAACTAGAAAGTGAACAAAAGATTCAGTTCTATTTATTTTCATGGATCCATTTTTTGATACATCTGAGCTAAATGTGAAACTTAATATTGTGTTTAGTTGGAAATGATATGAAGACTGTTGAATCCTTGCAATATCAATTGGGAACTATTGAAGCTGCTACAAATAAATTTTCAGACGATAACAAATTAGGTGAAGGAGGATTTGGTGCAGTTTTCAAGGTATGAGCAAATACAGTGCTTACTGCATTACCCAGTCACTGAATTAAGTACATCTAAATTGATTGCCAGCTATGTATCTTGCAGGGAACTCTTGTTAATGGACAAGAAATAGCAGTTAAACGTCTATCTAAAAGTTCGACGCAAGGTGTACAAGAATTCCAGAATGAGGTTGTATTGGTAGCCAAACTTCAACATCGGAATCTCGTGAGGCTTCTTGGGTTTTGCTTGGAAGGAGAGGAAACTCTACTTGTCTATGAATATGTATCCAATAAAAGCCTTGATCATTTCCTATTTGGTATGCCAAAATCATATGAGTAACTGCATTTGTTAATTTCATGTCAGTAGATATATACAGTAGTTGTTTTGCAATTCCTAACTTAAAGTACTTTTGTTTGATAAATGTCAGTGCAGAACCCAATAGGCGAGAGCTGCTGGATTGGTCAAGACGTTGCGCAATAATAGGAGGAATTGCTCGAGGAATCTTATATCTTCATGAAGATTCAAGGCTCAGAGTCATACATCGAGATCTAAAGGCTAGCAATGTCTTGTTAGATAGCGATATGAATCCAAAGATATCAGATTTCGGGATGGCAAAAATGTTTGGAATTGATGGTGAAACTCAAGGCAACACCAAACGAATTGTCGGCACTCTGTAAGTTTCTAAATTTGATCATCTATCTCTCATTTCATGATGATAATTAGATGCATTTGAAAGAACAACATAAGAATAGTTAACTCTTACCTTAAACTCATTTCATCTCAGAGGTTACATGGCTCCGGAATACGCAATGGAATCTGATGTCTTTAGCTTCGGAATACTCTTACTTGAAATCGCAACAGGGAGAAAGAACTTCTTAGGCTTTGAAGTCCGCGTGCCTACTCTTCTAGCACATGTAAGCGTTTGATTTCTGAAATTAATAAGTTAATTATGCAACATTGTTTTCCCTTATTATAATTTCAAATGACGGAAACTCTTATTGCTTGCAGGCCTGGGAATTGTGGAATGAAGGGAAAGGGTTGGAGTTGATGGATCCACTCTTGTTGAAAGAATCATGTAGACCAAGTGAATTTTTGAGATGCGTTCACATTGGACTACTTTGTGTTCAGGAGGATCCAAACACCAGGCCGACCATGTCATCAGTTGTTCTGATGTTGAAAAGTGAAACCTTTATTCTTTCCAAACCTGAGCGACCTGCATTTTTTACGGGAAGATCTATTGCTCATCATGATCAAATTGGTTCTTACAGCTCCACTGTTAATGGCTTAACGATTTCTGAAGATATGCCGCGTTGAGCAGACAAAAAACAAGAGTCGACTGAACAAATATGAGGTTATCTATCTATATTACAAAGCGAATAGCCAAATTCCACTGTGCTTAAGAACAGTACCGCGTTCATGAACAGTTCAACCCCGGTTTTACCCCTGCGTTTTTCCCTTGGCCCCCTCTGCTGTGCAGTGGCCTACCGAAACTGTCCCTCAAATTTGTTGCTGAAAACATAAAACCAAACCAGAAGGTTCGATCTCCTTCGCGACTCGCTCAGGACTCTCTCGCCTCTGTCTCCGATTTCGCTTCATCGGGAGGCCTTTGTATTTGCCTTTCGTGTTGCCAACCCCGAAGCCTTTCATCTTTGCTTGCTGGGACTGTAGCGTCAACAAATGTTTTGCTCAGTTCGTCTCCTTTTTCATCTCTGGTTGCTTGAGCTTTCGGTCCGTCCGGGTGCTGTGCGAAATTTGCCGCTTTGTTCTTCGTTTTCTTCCTGGGCTTTCTTCATTCTAGGCCTTGGGCTTCCATAATCCTGAATTTTTTTTGATGTTTTGTAGGTCTGCTTTTTCCTGTTTGGGATAATCTTGATGTTAATCATATTTACCTTTCAAATTAGGATGCTCTGTGTTTTGAATCGCCATTTTCCCTTATGCAATTCGCGTTGATTATGTAAGCTTGGCGCTTTTGTTCTTCTCTATGGCTATGTTTTCGGTCACCGAATTGATAGAGCATATACATGCCATGATGTTTGTATGAAATAGATCTTTTTGGATATCAATTTTCATGTCGTTGATTTTGCTGTTGTCGAAGAAGTTAGCGTCAAGTTTAATGGAGCTAATCATGCGATTATCAACATGCATGTCTGCTTTTGGATGCAAAGTTTAAACAATTTGTTTCGGTATATGTATTGGACTGAAGATTTGAGGGGAAAATCTGGAAATCAGTTATTCAAGTTTGAATTTTGTTGAAAGTTAAGTTTTATCCGCGAATTGTTTACTTGCATCATAATCGTTGATTTGTACAATTCATCTGTTAATTCAGTATCGGATAGTGATATTTTATAACTGTCTTGGATCTTCTTCTGTGATTTTCAGATATTAGTTGAGTTTGATATGCTTCAAATTTGTTGAAAACTTGGGAATAATTGTGATGCACACTCTATTCGCATTGTGGACTTTTTCGTTTCTCCTGGTCACTTTCCATAGAGAAAAAGCGGAGACACGGTTATGGCCATTAGCTAATCTATCTATAATATGCATGAGATTTTGAGCTTTGTTGCAAATTGAGAAAGAGTACGACCTCAAAAGGATGTGTACATATACTTTATGCAACTTGAATTAATCTGGGAAAAGTGCATTAGCAGTAACCAATTAAATTAATTATCGGTGGTTTATTTTTGCTTCATACATGTTTTATTGATCTTAATTGTGTGTAGGTTTCAAATTATGTGTGCATCTCTCTGTTGTTCTATTTCTATAGGGTTTTTACTCTTAGTTCAGCTTTCTTTAACACTTTGCTGGTGTTTCCTATCTTCCATTTTATTTGTCAGCTGTATTTCGTGGGAATTGCATCGGGGAGATTTATTAATGCAAATTCCGCTGTTTTTTGTCCATCATGTTGGTCATTTTTGTCATTGTCAATGGAAATTCTATTTGGTTCTGCATTTTTGTATGCATTCGCAGTACATATATTATTCCAGGTGGACTTATCATATATCATGTAAGAATGGCTATTAGTTTTTCCATAATTCTTGGTTCGAAGTGGAATTTATAAAACTACGTTGTTAGTAGCTTGATTGGCAGTCGAGAGAAATCTATACTTTATGCAAAACTTTAGGGACATAATGATTATGATTTGAAACTTACAGATGCTGTGTCAATTGGGTCTCAGTTGTGTTAGAGTTTTTTAGCTTAATTGGAACCATAGACCTCCCCTCAGGTTGTATTGCATTCTTTTTCCTTCATAATGCATTCCAGCTGGAATAAGCTGTGACAAAATTAGCTTTTTTAAAATTCAGTTGATTATGTACGAAAGCTAAAGTTTGTATAAGTACTGCTGTTAATCACCTAGAATGCAAAAAATTTCTCTATTAATGTTTCCCTGATTTATCAATGTTCATTTAAGTTTTCTTTATCGTCCATAGGATGTACTACTTTCTATATGTATTTTCTTCAGTTTGGGATCCTTCTAATCAAGCTGATATGCAGTTCTTTTGCAGGCTGATGGGAGAGTATCTTAGGCTTATCTTAGAGGGACTCAAGTAGTTTTTAAGGTAATGTGTGTAGGGCAATTCGATTTTATAAGCTCATAATTGAATTTAATTGTTTTCCTTCTATTGCTTTTCCTCATTCCCTCCTTTTTATCTTAACTTTTAAGTTATAATTTTCTTCCTTGGTAGGTCAACATCTTTGTGGGTAACTCTATAATTTGAAATAATTGCCCAATTCCTAATGTTCATCTTTACCTTTTTTTCTTTGGGTTGCATGAAGTCATAGAATGTATCAAATTGCTTGAGACAATCATACTTTACATCAATATTACAAAGGCTTTATAATGACAAACTTTGAAAATCTAATGGGTGATTAAGATTCAATACCCTAATGCAAAGTGATCACACCCAAAGGTTAAAATAGTTGAGGTATCTCATGTAATGTTGCATTGTAGAATTTTCTTCTTGATCTATGTGTTTATTTATTGCTTCAGGCCCTACAAAGCTTCGGTCGCGGGGTTTCATGTGATAGTTCAAGCGAAGATCGATGCTGAAATTAGTGAATGGCAAGATAAGAAGATTTTGATTTCTTATGTGTTTTAAGTTGTTAATTAGTGTGAATTATGTTGGTGTGTTGCTTTTAAGATTTGGATTTGTTGGGTAGATAAATGTTAAAGCATTTGATTTGATTGCCGAGTACCGATATTGGAGTCCAGCATGAAATGGGGGAACTTTGATAGAGTAGGTTAACTGTTAAAATTAGTTTTGGTATAAAGCAACTTATATACGTGAAAGTAGTTTACTGGCAGTTGTGCAAGAGTAGCAATTCTGGAAAGATATGATTATTGAAGTTTTCAGATACTTTCGATAGTGTTGATCTAAAGAAGTTACTTGGTTACTGATGTTGGAAGGTTCAGTTGTCTGAAATAGGAGATTGTACCTGTTCTTTTAGTTCATTAGTAATCATTGTTTCTCATCAGGATGTAACAAGATGTTGGAAGTTTGAGTGTGCTGCATCACCACAAACATAAATTTATGCTTTCTCAGTTCAGTGATTTGGTTTGGTTACGTCTTAATATAAGCTAATTTGGGTTTCAAATGCTCATAGAATTAAGTGACTTTGGAATTTGGGGTTTAAGCCCAACATTCACACGAATAAAACTTACTGTTGTTGCATTTGCAATTAGGGTTGGATTGCCAATTCGGGTAATGGTAATGGTAATGAGTTAAGAGTGTTTGCAATGGCATGCAATTTATTTATATGTATACTTCATCATAACACGTATCCTTTTGGTGCCTGTTTTATAACATGCAATCTCAACTTTTGGAATTATGGTTTCTTGACCGGTTGCTCAGTTCTGCTTATTTTGGGGTTCTTGAAATTTCTTTAGTTCTGCTAATAAGAACTTCAATTGTGGGTTCTATTTACTTATGCACTGTGGAGTAAAAGCTAATGGATGGAAAATGGAGTAAAGTTTGAAACCCAAATTATAGCTTTGTGCCTCTTTTCATTCGTGATAGACTCTTACCAAGCTGCGATTTTGGAGGAATGCTTTTAAAGTTTTACTGAAGAGGAGAAGGAGAAATTTGAAGTAAATTTTCTCTCTTATAAACTTTGTGCTTTTTGTTTGTACCATTTCGAAGTTGCCTTCTTTCTTAATTTGAAAGGTTGGTGCTGTTTTTGTAGCTGCTACTAAAAGAAGATGAGATCTATAGGATTAGATTGCCTTCAGTCGTGTTTGGATGCAAAATCAACAGTATACGGTCAGCTCCAGTACCTCATCAAATGGTGCGTCAACCTCCTGCTTATGCTTTATTTTGTGTTTTTGCTGCTTAAATTTATGAACATATGCATTTTGATTATGGATTTCATTTGGTCTTGGCTAAATTGGGTTCGGTTTGATTTTGACATTTGAGTGAATCTATGCGTTTTGACAACCCTACTTATTGTGTAATTCCAATTTTGTTCCTATTAGTTACCGTCAATTTTATGTTCATTTTCGTGCTAAAAAAAAAAGAGGCTCTCGCACTCGCGTAGCGAGTGCGATGAGGCTAGTAAGCCCAAAATCAATTAGCAATCATTCATTGGACTAACCGCAAACCAGTTAGCAATCATTCATTGGACTAACCCGACTTCTTATAAACCCTTGTAAGAATTCTGAACTCTCATATGCAGGGATATTACTGGCATGATTCAAAGTCCTAGCCTACCCATTCACGGTCAAATTTAAAGGCTAACAAGAAAGTAGACCAATTGAACTGGGCTTCAAGCGTTGAGCGAACTCGGCTTTGTACCAAGAAGAAAGTTGAGATTCAAAGTCCACAACCAGTTGTGCAAGACAAAACCAAAGTTGGAGGACTATTAGTCAACAAAATTTATAGGCTCATTAGTCTAAAATATGTATGATCGTAGGACTAATTCTTTCATTTGTCCAGGCGTAAAATGGATTATTTTGTAAGAATTCGCTAAATATATTAACTCAAATTTTGTCGTTCAATCTATATGTGCGCGTACGACAATCATATTATGGCTACCAAATGTAATTAAGGCTAGCAAGGGACAAACATAATTCAAATATTCTCAACCAAAATATATAAAACTCAAATGGCCGGCGGCACCGCACCCTAAGGCCACCACGACCACCATCATCTTTCATTAAGAGGGCATTTCTTTTTTCATCTTACATCTTTGCTAGGGATTTTCCCATCTGATGATCAACCAGTCACAAACTGTATATTTCTCTTATGTGATTACTTTTACTATTGATCACACATCATAACGAACATCGGTGACAAACCTGTTCTTGATCCACTTGAAGCTATTTCTCAAACTTGTTTTAAGCTTCCCTTCCATGGTAAACACGTTGTATGAGGCCACTCTCTTCTTCCTTCGGAGCTCCGGATCGCCGGATGTTGTAAACCCACTTCCCTTCTCCGGCCCGTTGAAGTTGTACGAGTTTGATTGCTCCCGGAAATCGAATTCGCCGGAGTAAGCTGAAGAGTAGGCAGGAAAGGACTTGCTCTTATCCATGACCAAAGTTAGGAAAGCCCACAGCTATAGAGAAAGAAAGCCCCTTTCTCAAGCTTTATATTACTAGACACGCAATCAACGGTGGAAATTTGAAGTTGACAAAACAGTAGGTGAATGCATGCATGATGGGTCCAATGTCCTTGCAAACCATGTGTGGTGTTGGATTTGGTTCGTCATTATGGGTCAAGGGAATCACGAGGGCCAGTGGAGTGTGATGGTGTTGGGCTATCGGTGGGCCTTATGATGGTTCATAATGGTTCACAAATGGTGGGGATGCAGACATAACACAACTACTTAAGGCATGAGTGGGACCTTCTCGTCAAGAAGTTTACTTATTACCATGTCGATGTGGTTGGCAAGGGAACTTGCAAGAAGGAGAAAATATCCGACAGTGTAGGTGCATGTTATTGCAATTTGGTAACTTGATTTAATGTAATTATGCCATTTTTTACTGAATTGTTCGTAGCATTGCTTTGTAGTCAAATTCAAGCATGGGCATGTATGCATGCCTTAGTCACAAGAGAAAAAATATTTAACCTATATGAAAAGTTGGATTTTATCTTCTACTTTATGCTTAATTGATGTTGGTGAATTGGTGCTTTGTGGGCCTTCTGTGTATTATTATGGATTGGACGGCATGCATTATCTCTTGTGCACTATGCGCATAATACCTAGATATTCTTTAACTAATTCTTTCATTAATGTAATACATATCTTTCCAACGAGGATTTTAACAAGGGTCTAAGTATGATGTGTAATTTTTATTTATGTACTCCTACTTTGATGCAATGTCAAACTTAACTACTAATATAAAAACGCATTCCTTTTAATTAAAAAAAAAAAAAAAACTATGCTGTATGCATATTTCCAAGATAATCTAGTGTTTCAATTTATAAATTGATTGAGTGATGTTAATTAAGGGGAATATCACCTTTTAAATGATCCTATGTGTTGTGTCGGTGGATGAAATGAGTGGAAGTGGAAGACAACATATTCTAATCAGTTTATGCGGACCAACATTCAATGAGATTAATTTATTAATTGATGTGTATGTAATCAACTGCTATATAAGATAAGATAATGATTTAAGAGGTAATTTGGAAGCATTTGTATGTGCATGTTAGATATTGTATCTCAGTGGACTAGGAATATCTCCGCACCACCCTATTGGTTCAGCAGTCCCTGTCTTCATTTTGAATCATCATCCTATTCTTCTAGTTGCGTCTTGCTAGCCATACAGATACGACAAAGTAAAAGCACTACGCATAATATGCACAAGTTGAATTTTTTCTTTTATGCCTAACATTTTTGAATAAGTTAAAAGCAAGGCTATGTGCCAATTGCATTCATGAGTAATATCTCAAGAGTATTGAACTCCAAAGTTAGGAGCAATCATGTAATGCTCTCTTATATAAAAAATAAAGAAGAAATAAAATAAATAATACTTATTTTCTTTTAAAAGAATTATTATTTTACATATGAGACAGATTTCTTCAAAACACAACTGGGGAATTTGGGACCTTGACAGTACAGTAAAGGGGACGTGGAAGCGGGGGCTTCCACGTTGGGTGCGAGTTTGAAGTAGCTTGGGGAAGCTGGGTGTTTGAGGCGTCTTCTCGAAAGGCTGGAGCTTCTTCGAATAACCTGGAAAATAGACTAAGTGTTAAGCTCGAGCACGGTGTGGTGCCCGAATGGGCTCCGATGCTTAAGTCAGAAAGAGTGACTGTAACAGTGAATAGTCAAGGGAATAGTAAAGTTTAGTTACCCTGTACCAAGGAGAGAGGTCTCCTTTTATAGAGGTGGTGAGAGTGTCTCTTGCTTCTCTTGTCCGATGTGGGATAATGAGCACTTGTAGAGTGTTTTCTTGTGACTTTGGGCCTTCGTGTAGGGCCCAACACTTATCATATTAAGCGGGTTATCGACTCTATGCGGAGACGGCCGTGAGGTGGTTCTACGAGGTGTATTTGATCCATCGCGTGACGTCTCATGTGGGGGCCACAAACCTCGTAAAGTGTGTCGTCGGAACTTGCGGGATTATCCATATGCCATGTGGCGCTTGGTTGTACATGCCATGTGTCATGGTGGGGTATGGTATAAACAACAACAATTTTCAGATGCCTACTTTAACTATATAGCACTCAAGTACACATCCAACGTAGTGGATTCTCATGGTAAAAGAAAATCAATAAAAACCGAGGCCGCTGCCTAGGTTGGTCCATCTATATGCTTCAATCTATTGCAAATTTATATAGTACGAGTTGGCCATCATCATAATCACCTATTTAAAACACTAATTTGTGAGCTTTCGGCGTGCCGCGTGCCTATTGTAGCCACTATCAAGACCATTTGTCATGAGGAGTTCTCCCCATTGCGTACCTCTTTGTTATCTTATATTTATGAAAGTTTCCTGGGATTTTATGTTCGAATCTTCCTAATTTATTCTAAAATGTCACAATAGATAGATTATATATACGTGGAGGTTGTAACTGTATTCAATTCCCACATTTTATATCATTAGGGAGAGTACATGTTTTGTTATTTATTGAAGACTACAATTGTTTTGATGGAGACGGCCTTCTCTCTATTTGTTTAACGCATCTGGTGAATGTGTCCTCGCTTCTGCAATATATGTTTCCCCTGTACCGTGCAAAAACTTGGATGTGCGAAAGCGTGTACGGCAGTTGCTTGCTACAAAGCGGCCCCATTAGAATTAGTTTCTTGCAGCAAGCTCTCTCCAAACCCCGACGTCGATAGACGATGCAGTCGTACATTTGCAGCCCGCATTTCTCGGTTATAGCGTAGTTACGCATCTCTCCAAATATACATTATATCCCTTCCATCAATGGCGGAACTAACTAGCCACAAGGCTAAGGTGGGCTGTAGCCCAGTAAGAGTTTGGCAAAATTTGTATTTAAATCCTCTAATATTCCAAGTTTTTATAACTTAGCCCAGTAAGATTTTATAAATATACCCTATATATTAACCTAACTGGGTTTTTTGGTTTTTTTTGCGAGGGAAAATTTCCTGGCTCCGCCTTGCCTTCGCCGGAGGAAAAATTCGGGCGCCATGCCTTCCATGGTTGAGGAGGAAGTTGATGTAAGTAATTGGCAAAACGCTACTCAACTAAAACTTAATTTCCAATTAAGATTTTGGCAATAATAACTAGCTAGTAACTCATTAGACAAAATTGGGCGACAAAATTAGAATTTACCGACAGTATATATTAGCTAGTATATATAATTTGGCTTCCTCAAATTTCAATCACTTTTATTTAGAGAGTTACTATTAATGCTCCAAAATATCTAAATAGTGTACACGCTCCACTTATGAGAAAAAATTTAAAAAAAGTGAAGGCCACAATTATATTTTGAATGGTCAATAGTAATTTCCTTTATTTTTTGGCTTAGGACAAAAGAGACTTGAGAAGTTTTCAATCCTTGGGAACTTATATACCACATGATGATTTGCCCTAACCTTGAAACTTTTTTATGTTTTGATACGTGAACTTGTTCTATGTACAAGTAGTATGATTTTTCTTAGGTTCCGGAACTTGTTCTAAACCAGTTCCATGTGCAAGGTGAAAAAAAATTATAACAAGGCGAAAATTCAAATAGGTTAAAAATCCGAATTGGATCCAACAAAAAACCCCAAATAGTACCCTACTCAAGGATTGGACAAACTGATGGTGACCAAAATATATAGCCCATGTACTTTGGGCCTATAACATGAGTTAACATATCACACGCATGACTGAGAACACCAAGCAAACCCCGTTCAAGGTTGGGTCAGTTTAAGGTTGGGCAATTGCGCTTGCGGGAAGTTTGGGTCAGTGGCGGCGAAATGCTGAAATTGAGGTGTCTTGGTGAAAGCTCCTAACGATCATGTTGCCTAGTCTAGAGTACAACTTTGATGGATAATTAAACGAGGTGAAAAATCAAATGACTCGGTTGAGTTCTCACTGACATCAAATAGATAAAGAAACTAGTTTATTACAACATTACAACATTGTTAGATCGAGGTTTGTAGCACATATTATTTAAACTATCATTACAAACACAAACAAGTAATAAAAATTAACCACACAAACAAGTTACTTAAACTCAGACAAACTCTCCTCATCTTGATCCACCACAGAGGCCAAGTAACTCACATTATCCGAGTTCCTCACCGAGCAATTGGCACGAATTTCGCCGCTTGTGCCCGTCAACACGCTCAGCTGCCCCATCTTGATCATGGAACGCACAAACTCCTCAAAGAACAAGGTCTCATTCACCGCAAAGTTCTTCACAATGTCCCTTGTCCTCGTGTCCGTGTACAAATCTTGGTCCGACGTGAACAAACCTTGGCGGTTCATGAGATCGACGTAGTACTTGTTGTCGAATTTGTTGGGGGAACGGATGTCGAGAACGGTGGTGGCGTTGGTGTCAAGTGCGGGGCAAACTTCCTTGAGGTCATTGGCAAAAGTTTTGTCCATTGTTGGGTCTTGGGTCGGGTATAGCCGGTCATCGAAGGAGGAGCAATGGCTGAGGCCGATGGTATGGCCGCCGGAGAGGGCGACGACGTCAGTGGCGTCCAATTTTTTCTTGGCAAGTTCGGTGAGAAGCGTGGTAGTGTTGCTTGAGGGTGCGGGTAGGTTAGCCAAGGTTTCATTTTGTGTTGCAAAGTTTAGTCCATCTTTTCTTCCCAATGGCACTTCATAGTCCGGCCCACCTGACTGCATCAAAAAGAAAACGTAATTCAATATTTGGAATTCAGAATATTCTAAAATAAAGACCGAAGGCTGCTACATCGTATGGACACCTGAAAATGTTGACAGAGAGCCAACTAATACATTAAGAAAAGCTACTAGTACTTGTTAATTGGTAATTAAGTGGAGTAAACAAAAATTTCACATGCATCCAACTGCAGCATATCCATATGCATTCCAACCATGCATCCAACAGAAGATTGGTGAAATATTGTATGGGTAATTTAGTGCGTCGATAAGGACAAAAGGGGGGACTACCACCTTCTGCCACCACAAAAATATCTGTACCCAAAGTTTTTGTTTTCTCATATCTAACTTCAACTAGAAACCAAAATATAGTACAAGTCTCTTGTAATTTCAAAGAAAAAGTTATAAATACCCATTGAATTTGATCGAAGGATATTTCCAATGTAAAACTCAAGTATTCAATTGACGAAAATGTCATTATCAAGCTCTCTAGTCAAATTATATATCTCTTGTTAAAGTCTTTAAAAAAACAGTACAAGTTATCTATGTGTACATTTTTCTGATTTAAAAAACAAATTGAAAATAGCTTTCATAGGATATTCCCCATGTGAAAGCAAAATATTCCATTTGAAGGAAATTTCTACCCTGCCCCATAGTCAAATGAATGCATGCTTTTCCACAAATGTTTTCTTTATGCTTTTTGACGAGTGACCCATACGAATAAGAGGGAATTCGAAAACGACTAAATATATCTGTTATATATATCAAAACGTTTATGTGACAAAACAATTACGACAGTACTAGTATTCTGATATGTGACAAACCATTTACCCTGTGACAACCAATTAAGGCTCTGCTTTACTTCGATAATTAGTTAAAAAAGTAAGTAAACAAATAACGAAAAGTTACCAAGAACACAGCATCCCTTGCAGCGAGGGCAGTGATATCAGCGCAAGAGACAACCCTCCCACACTTCTTGTGAACGCGGGCACGCAGATCATTAATGATTTCAAAAGCCTTTTCCCTCAAGGTCAGGTTCGGTGGTGCATCCTGCTCACTTGGTCCACTGGCCGATCCATCCAGCAGCACCGACCCATCGCATCCCTGCACTCAATGTTTTACTTGTTAATTCAGACGACAGTCTAATTGAATGTGTTTTGGAAAATAACAAAATGAAAAATGAAAAATATCAGGTAATGGAAATTTGGACCATTCGTGAGCCAAGTCACTTATATCTTTGCAAGTGTGGTCCGTGTTGAGCACAGGCCAAATATCAGTCATTAGAAAAGTCAATATACATGCACATGTACCGATTTGAACATTTTTCTGTAGCAACCAGTAGCCCATCATATATTTCAGTCACTGATCAGCCGTTTGATATTTTGGGTGGCATTAAATCAGATGATTTTCAGTAGATTAGATTAGAGTATCGCTGGTGATAAAAGACTTTATATATGTATTTCAGCTAAACGTTATACCTGAACAAAGCAGTCATGGAAATGGAGACGAAGCAAGCCGGCAGCTTGGCCAATGTCTTCTTTGAACACTTTCTTGAGCTGCTTTCTGATAATGGAATCGAGCGTCGGGCAGGTAGATTCATAGAAGGTCCATGAAAGTCCTTTGACTACGGGAACATTGGGTTGTGCCTCTGAAACACCAAAGTTGTAAGAAGAAAGAAAAAGAGAAGAAATCACAAGAAGAGAGGTGAATGAAGTAACAGAAGTAGCCATGGTTGGGTTGTTGGTTCACTGTGTTTGGCAAATAGAAAGGAATAGAGAGCCTTCTCTTTATAAGCACATATTTACGTACTTTTATGTTTTTAAATTTTGGAGGAAACTAGGGGTTGCATTTCCATTTTTATCCCTTTGTGATTCCCGGATTTGACCCAACATCATAAATCAAGAACTATTTTTTTAAAAAATTATCTGACCCAGGCAAAAAAAAACAAGTTATCTAGAACTTATCTTATTTGTGTAATCAAACCTATGGTTTATCATATGAATCTTATCAATTAGTTGAATGGATGACTAAATATTTTTATTTGTATTTACTTTGTTTATGCATATTTACTTACCAAAATGAATCGAAATGGGAACAGAAATAAGAATGAGGAAATGGGGTTAGGGAATGGGAATAAGATATCCAAATCCCCCTTTGGTATCAAATTCCTCTATTGTAAGAGCAAATCCAAAAGGGAGGATGCAAACTCACTGGAAACTAGATTTCTACTTCAATGGATCGGAAAAATGAAATGTAAAATGTCAATCTGGCCGAAAAATGTAAAAAACCTCAAATATGGAATTTTTTATTAGAGACATCAACATTGATTTCAGTGAGAAAATGTAAATTATTAGTATGAAAAGCGGATGTATATTTTAAGAGTTTATTCTCCAGTGACAGAATGTAAATTTTGAAATGAAAATACAAACTTCTAATTTTAATATTTTATAATTTTTCCACTAGAACAAATAATTTTTACATTTTAGAATATTTTATGAAGATACCACCGTATTTGTAAAACTTACATTTATATTCTCAATTTTATATATTTCAATTGGAGTTGCTTTAAGAGGAATCATTCGTAAATTTATGGTGGCATTCATAATTTTTTCATTTCTAAATAAAGATGATTCCTTCTGATTTTGTTCCCATTCCGTTAGGTTAACAAGGCTATACAAAAAGTAAAAAAAAATCGATGGTGGAAGTTTGTTAATTATAATAGAAGTGGACAAGAAACTAGAAAGTACATCCAAGAAGTATTGTTCAATTTGAATATTATATTTGGGTACGATTGTTTCCCCTAAGAACAAATAAAAATGACTTGCTATAATGACTTTTGATAGACAAACACGTGGTGAACGCATCTCCCCAGCCTTTCACATTCATTGCCCCCACTTGAGCACACTGCTGTGGAAAAGTCATGCAAAATCTTATCCACCAAAACACGTATACAAGAAAAAGAGGTGAAATTTTTTAAACTTTTGGTTAGGTTGAAAGGTGTCACATGAAATCACTATGTGGTGCATTCATGACTATGTTGATGTTTCACAGAACTTTTTAATATATATGACATCAGCATATGCTAGTGCTATGGCGTACTATATAAGTGAATGTGAATTAATACAATGATGATTGTGGAACAAGTTAACACCTGCATATAAGAACCTGTGGTCAAATACAACCTTTATTTCCCGGCATAATCAAATTTGTCACCCAAGATTTTGCGGCGTTTGCTGTTAGACATGGAGGGCTCTATAGCTGGATTGATTGCCCTCCATGGTTGTTTAATATTTTGGCGTCGGACGCGAATGTTTCCGTCCAACTGTGAGTTTTCATTTCAATAAAATTACACCTTTGGAAAATAAAAAAAAATAAAAAAAGCTTGTAATGATTCATTGACCCCAATTGTCAAAAGCAGTTGATAGAGAACATGACAATTCTTTACTTAACTTTTGCTAATTAAACCTCCTCGAACACTCCGGCCTTAATGAATAATCGACAAGTTGTATGTCTGAAAATTTGAAAAGATATTGGAGTACGGATATTTTGAAACATTCAAAAGTAGCCACAATTAACTTATGTGCAGTTGGCAATAAAGTTAAAAAAAAAAGGCTCATTGTAGGATGGTTTAAATAAAATCATAGACTTTGGGTAGACTATTCATGAGTGAATTTTACACCATGGTTGGTATGATACTTCCAGAAAGAGAAAATTGGTCATTGGGTCACATCATTTGTGGTGACAATCAAGCCTCCAAAAGATGAAAATATTAATCAGTAATTAAAAGGAGAGAAATGTAAGTTGTTTTGCGTTATCAATAATTAACAAATGCCCCCTAATTACAGAAAGTTAGCTCCCACCCCGAGTCACTACTTTTCTTCGGTTAAAGCTTTCTGACTTTTCAAAATTTAATCCAAGGAACTTTCATTCTACAACTTTAGCAATTTACTTTATATGGGCTTACACATCAGCTTTCTGCAATTATTTGAATTAAACTAGTATTTTCAGGTTACCTATAGTACCCTTTATTGTGGAAATGTTTCTTTTCGAGTAAATTATTATATCATAGCTGTGAATATAATTGCTTTATTTCGTTTGTATGAGATTTGATTATAAAGTTAAATATCCTCATTTTACATCTCATATTTGAGTTCAAAACCCTCTTTTCAAAATCTGGGTAATTCAGCATGTTGGTCCTTTTTCATCTTCAATCCTCATGACTCTTATGTCAACAAGCAACATTTTTGCTAAACAACAACTCAAGAGTACATAAGAATGTATCAATCTGATTTATGCTCATTCCGACTCATGTCCACTCTGATTCCTACTCACTCCAACTTTTGCTCATTCCGGCATACTTTAATAAACAACTTATTTGTAGCAGTGCCCCCTGAAACTCAAAATGAGTCACTTTTCCCCTTGAAACTCACTTCTATCACTTACGTTGCCCCTTATAAGTTAACATCGTTAAGTTACAAACTATTTGGAGAAATCACCCTGAAACTCTCAAATTGTTATACTTTTCCCCTTGAAACTCAAATTTTCTCATTTTCCCAGCTAAAACTCACTTCATCCATTTACCTTGCTTTTGGTAAACTCTGTTTGTTTTGCTTACGTCGAAGTATGTGGGATCTATTTTTATCTTTTGACAGTGCCCTATGAAGTATCTAAACACCACACACATCGTGATTCGCATTTTGAAAACCAATTCAGTTACAAAACACGGTCAAAACACCTCATATCGATTCATCATTTCTGTGTAGTGGAAAAAAAATATTTAAAAAGTATTAATTAACCAAATAAGCAACTTAGATAACAAAATTGACCGTGATAATAATTGGATAGATGGTAATGAGGAGCTTACTTGTCTGCCGAAAAGGATATTTTTGAACAACAACAATAATCTCATAGATGTGGAAATTTGTTGGTATACAGAGTTGAGGCATCTACCTGATGGGTTAGACACACTGGCTCTTCTTCAAACATTATATATTTCATTTTGTGAAAATCTAGAGATGATTGTGATTACACAGAGCGTGCCATCTCTCCAGGAATTATCCATATGGAATTGCAATAGTCTCACATCAATTGAAATTCCACCTGGCGCGTCCCTCACTTCTCTTGAGAAATTGAAAATTGGATTTTGCAAGAAATTGTCGAGCTTACCCGCTCTGCAAAAATTTGCTTATAAGAAATTGCCCAGGTCTAAAATCCTTTTCGTTGTACGTCTGTGATGAGCACCTGACGTGTCCCTCACCCGAATTCTACACCAATGCGACTCTTGAGGAGTTGGATATAGGTGATTGCAAGAGCCCACATTCTATTCCCGATTTACAGAGCTTCACCTCCCTCCGTCGATTGACAATTCGAGAATTTTAAACAGGAGAATGAGACAATTTGAGAGTACTAATTTCATAAGGCATCCTGTATGACAAAAGTGATTTTCAAAGAGCTAAAATGACTCATTTAGAATTTCAAGGAAGAAAGTAGGACAAATTTTGAATTTCAAGGAGCATGGTTAAAAATAAGCCGTCTTTCTGTTACTCCAACGTCACTACCTCCACATTTCTAAATGGCAATGAACCCCCACATTTCTTAGATTCCATCATCACTTACCAAAATAAAATACATTGTTATTTTTACCATTCAAAAGACAATGGGTGACTAGGTTATTTACCCCAGTTATCTCTCAAAGAATCTATTAACAGTTCAAAAGACACGAATATTTAGAGTAGCCAACAGCTAAACCCCCACAAAATTCTGCTTTAAGGGCTCATTTACTTACAGGGAATGGAAATGGGAGGAATGAGAATTAGTGGGAATCATTCCAATTCCTTGGCTACCCTACGTTTACAAACCCACTTGGGAATCAAAATTTAGTGGGCTCTACTCCAATTTAGGGGCAAAAACACCCCTAGGAATGATAATTGAATTCCCATTCCCGAACTTTATTTCCGATTCCCTCTTGTAAGTAAACAAGCCCTAAGATGGCAACAGCAACCAGACATATAATGGACAAGGCAATGACTAAGATGGCAACGGCAACCAGACAAATAATGGACAAGGCAATGACCGAAAATCAAAATTAAAGAACTAGAGGGGGATGTGAAAAAAAATACTAGTGTACCCCCAAAATTTATGGACATAATTATAACATAGGATGATGCTACAAAACCGAATGGACAACCTAAAAAAGCCACAATACCCGAAACCTCTTCTCCTGGATTTTACCAGTTTGGAGGTTTGCTATCACACTCTATGCACTCTCTAAATGTCCTCACCATCACTCATCAGTCACGCATCCTTTTGAAGCTGCTTGCACATTCTTGATGTACTGGAAACAAACAAACAAGATGTGTACTTCTCTCAATAAAACAATCATAAGAAGAAGAAGAAGAAGAAGATGATGATGATGATGATGTTCTCATAGGAGAATTCTCACATACCTTGAACAATGTCCCACGATTAGCCTTGTATGCAGGTTGAATCCACTTCTTTTTTCGCTTGTCCATCTCCTGATCAGATAGCTGGACATCGATTCTCCTCTTTTCGACATCAACATTGATGATGTCCCCATTTTCAATTAATCCAATAGGGCCCCCTTCCTGAAACAAGTTAAAATCAATTGCTTGAAAACTCTTTTCAATTTTTTTTTAGTCATAAAAATGGTAAACCTTCTGCACACTGTCAATATACTTAAACATTTAACTCATTAGGTTTACATTTTCTTGATGAGAACTGTACAGTATCATTTTTCTAGAAAATATTTCTTGATCAATAAAGGTAGAAAATATTTCTAGATAAGTGTCAAAAGCTTCATGTAGCCTCCAGAAAATTATTAAACTAAGCTTGCTGAACATCAGTCAAGAAACTATTTCCCCAACTAAAATGGAATACTGCATTCTTATTACAATTGAGATACAAAGCAGTAAACGTGATCGCAATCATTCTATAAAATCAAACTATGGATTATTGTGATCTTCACCGGCCACTTGCTGCCATGCTTAGATACTTGGTATTGCGTCCATTCTTCGTTAAGAAAACATAAAAACTCATTTTAATGACTAGTGAATTTTTAAGCTAGAAGACTTCCTATCAGGTAGCCTGTAGGCCTAAGCGGCTTCACACAAGATAACCACACACAGAGACATGTAGGAGACATATCCACCATGATGCACAAGGTTAGAATGAAATAACAGGACTGAAAAGTTAAAAGCACCTGTGCTTCTGGACTTATGTGGCCAACAACAAATCCATGAGAACCACCTGAAAACCTACCATCAGTCAATAGTGCAACTTCCTGCAACACCCAAAAGCAATATCCAGTGAAGCATATATTAGGATACAGTAGCTGTATTTTCAACTAAAGTAGTGCGTGCAGATTTAAGTAGGATTAAATTTAACTTTACAGTAAAAAATCAAAAGCTTTATCTAAAGTAAAGTCATGAAGGTGGCCATCAAGTATGGAACTGGCACAGTTCACATGAATGAAAAAAAATATATATATATTTTTAGTCATCCCACCACATAAACAGACAACAAATTAGAACGGAATTTAAATAAGCATACCTTCCCGAGTCCTGCACCCATTATTGCACTAGTTGGTGTTAACATTTCAGGCATGCCTGGTCCTCCCTTTGGCCCCTCGCCTCTAATAATGACTACCTTTCCCTGGAAAATGACAGATATATACAAGAATGAGATATTCAATTTTTGCATCCGAGTTGGACTAACAAAAAAAAACCATGGGCAATTTATAGCCATTATGCAGTAGAAATGGTAGAAATGATGCAGGAACCAATATGCCAGAGAGTTCAATACCAGAAACAATCTCATCCTCAGTGTTAAGCAACAATAACCACACATGTTGAAATGTCAAACATTACAGACCAGGATTTGTATTATGCAGTATGCTATGAAACGATTGCCATTGTCAACTGCAATCATGGAACAAGAGCTGACCTTAAAACTCATAGGATTCTCTGTAATAGCTGCAATCATAGACTCCTCTCCTTCAAAGACAAGTGCAGGACCTAGAGTGTCAAAAAGTCTGAAATTAAACAGTGTACCAGCACATATATTAAAAAAATGGACCATAACTACAAAAGGTCACTAGACAAATAACAGAAAACAGCACCAGAAAAATATAGCCCCTCTTTTCCTGTAATTTTTGCTACAGAACCCTCTGGTGCAAGGTTTCCATACAATGTTTGGAGGTGGCCTGTTTTTTTGATAGGGTTTTCCAAGGGCCTTATGATATCCTGAATGAATGGAAAAGAAATAGTTCAATTGAAAAAAAGAATTTTGAAAGAACTTATAACTTTGCCTTCAAGCACGAGTTATCAACACAAACCTGCCCTTTAGACAAAGGAAGGAAACTTTCAGCATTCTCAGCTAGAGTCCTCCCAGTGACTACAGAAGAGATATGCTTGTGTTAATGTTATAAGCATTGCCTCATGAAATACGTATTTCTAACAATGCAGAAAACGTGAGCATTTATACCAGTCATGCAATCCCCATGTAAAAAATCATGCTCCAAAAGGTACCGAATGATTGCCGGTGTTCCTCCTATCTATTAAAAGAATCATAACCAGCTCATTAACAGAAATAAGAAAAAAATGTGGAGCAAAGTTAATAGAAAAAATGTCACGTATACACAAAATATACCACAAATTCTAGATTAAGCGAATGACATATTTGCTAAGATTTAGACCTTGTGAACATCCTCCATGACATACTTGCCACTGGGCTTAAGATCTGCAAGAAATGGAACCTTGTCGCTAACCCTCTGGAAATCATCTAGAGTTAAGTCCAGACCTACAGACCTGCCAAGGATCGTGTCAGTTGATACAATGATATTCTCAAGCAAAAGAATTACTAGGATTCTGGAGAAATCTGGCTCCTGACCTTGCAATAGCAATCAAGTGCAAAACAGCATTGGTAGACCCACCTAATGCCATGACAATGACCATTGCATTTTCTAGTGACTTTGGAGTAATAATATCTCGAGGTTTCAAATCCCTCTTTAATAACTCAAGCAGATACTTCCCAGCCAATCGACATTCGTCTAACTTCAATGGATCTTCAGCAGGCGTAGAAGAGCTTTCAGAGAAAAAATAACCAAGAAAGAGATAAGAAATGTATTGCTTGAAATAAGTAAATTAGATTCTCTTCTGAATTCTTCTCTACCTGTACGGAAGAGACATTCCCATAGCTTCAATGGCTGAAGCCATCGTATTAGCAGTATACATCCCACCACAAGCCCCAGCCCCAGGACAAGAATTTTGGAGCACACTCTTTCTTTGCTCATCAGTTATGGATCCGCTTACATATTCTCCATAACACTATGATAAGAACAAAAAATACAGAAGACTTTAACTCCACAATATTACACATAATGAACTTATAAACTTTTTACTCCCCAATGCAGCAACTGCTCATGGAGCAATAAAAGATGTTATGAGAACAAATTTGTATAAAATCTCACAATCCATCAATAAAAGCAGAAAATACCTACAAAATCAAAACTTAGAAGTTGAAAACTTTATATACTGAAGTTTAAATCCCAATATTTCCATCAAGATTTTGGACCCAACGATATTTCAGACTTAGAACTTTAAAACATTGTCTACTGAAGTTTAAATCCCAATATTTCCATCAAGATTTTGGACCCAACAATAGAAAGGAAAGTGCCCTATGTAGCCATGTCTATGGCATAGAGGTAGAAACTACATGTTCGTTTAAACATGTATGGGAATAGGATAACATTGCAAATATGAGAAGTCTCCTCTGTAGACAACAACAAGAAATTTACAGTTCAGAAATTAAAAAATTGCCGAAATTCTATATACCCAATTAGCCAAAGACCGTCCTGAAAACTCTACACAACCTTCTGGAGAATTATTTCGATATCTGGACCTGAAGGCTCTACTCGTCCTTGACCCCTCATATATCTTAAGGTACATACTATCAATATTTGATCTTGAAAAAAGGTAACCCATTATTTACCAAATGCCAAAAACCTAAGAATCTAGACTGTTTGGAAGCTTTTGTCAATTTACTAAACTCGTGCATATTTCAATCTTCATTGTGGTCTTGGCAACTCAATTATACTAAACTGAAATGATAGAGCCAATAAAGCCACTATAACATGTTGTCTAACTGTGGGAGAGTCACAGAATGAGGCGTTTTAAGTATCTATTGGCCAGAAGAGCGATTTCCTTTAATCTGGTGACATTTAGTGAAGGGTTCACCAAATAAATTAAAAGAAAGGTAAAAGTATACGCAAACATTTTCTCTTCCAGTAAAGGAAAAAAAAAACAACTAGAGAACACAAAATGGGTCAAAATAAAGATGACTTTTTCTGTGGAACCAAAATACAATGTTGCAGGGTGAATACCTGAAAGGCAGATATTATATCATAGGTATGACCTTCAAAGTGTCCAGGCTGCAAGAAAGATGAAACGAAGATAAACATAACAGATAACATACAGCAAACACATGAAGAAGTTCAAATGAAAGATCTTTTAGCTCAGTGTCCAAGTCGACTCTCGAATGAAACAAAGACAAGATTATCTTTCACAATGCCGTAAAATCTACAAGTTGGCAGTATAATCAGTAGCCAAATAGAAATTCTCAGACCTTGATAGTTCCGCCATAAATCATAATACTAGGACGGTTGAGTCGGCCCATTGCCATAATGGTACCTGGCATCTGAAACAACAAGTGATAACATAATTGAAAACAACAAGTGATACCATAATTGACGACAACAAGTAAGAACAAGAAGAATGTCATAAGATAAGACTATGAAGTCACTCACGTTTTTGTCGCAGCCGGGGATGGAGATGTTGGCATCATACCACTGGGCGCCCATGACAGTCTCGATGCTGTCGGCAATCAGGTCCCTGGACTGGAGGCTGTAGCACATTCCGCGGGTGCCCATGGAGATGGCGTCGCTGACCCCGACCGTGTTGAACCTGAAGCCCACCATGCCGGCCTCTTTCACGCCTTGTTTCACGGCCTCCGACAGGCCCAGCAAGTGCATATTGCAGGTGTTGCCCTCGTACCACACGGAGGAAATGCCCACTTGGGGCTTGCCCATGTCCTCCTCCGACAGCCCCACCCCGTGCAGGATCGCTTGCGACCCTCCCTGCGACTTGGGCTCCGTTATCCGAGAGCTGTACTTGTTCAGCTTTGACTCCTCCGAAACGGCGGCGGCGGAGGCTCTCACCGAGAACCGAGCTCTCCCGCGGTGAGGCCCATCTAGAAGCCTGAAATTGGGGGCCGCGCCGGGAGCTGGGGTAAAGAGAGCGGCGGCTTGCATGACGGCGAGTGAGGATGGCTGGTTCTGGAGGTTTAGGCGGCGGCGAGGAGAGACTTTGTTGGGTTTAAGAGGAAGAGGCGGTAGAGCCTTAATACATCTGATTTTCGCACATTATAATTCAACAATTACTATCAATTACACCTATTTCGTTAAAAAATTATTAATTATATTCACGTGGTGGTTTCTGTTAGCAATTCACAGACTTGTAAAAAAATTACTAATTATATTCACATGGTGGTTTCCGTTTGCAATTCAGACATTGTCACAAGCTATCTGGACTCTGAATGCAATAATTGGCCCCCAATTTCACTTATTTTGATTCCACTTGTTGGTACCAAAAGTGACATTGTCTAATTGGTGCACTGTGGTTTGTGATCAAGCATATGTTCCAAGGAGGTCGCGCTGCCTTTTGCATTTGCTAGCGCAATACTAACCAAATCTTCAAGTTTGAGGCACTTGATTTGGTTTATTGTTTGCTTGCTAACACCTTCAAGTAAAGGTGTTGATGCAGAGGCTGGTGTGAAACAAAGAAAAGAAAGTAATGTACCAAAAAAATAAAGTTATAATCTAAAACCGCAATGATGCCATTTGGTACAAGTGGAACGAATTCACAATTCTTTCAATATGGTCACTTTAAATTCTCCGTAAGTTGTTGCGGAGAAATCAAGGATCTAAAATGGCTATTTATAAGTACAAACAAAGATCAATTTAGAATAGGACGGGGAATCAAATGTTCATTGGAAATGGACACCAACAAGGAGAAGGAAATACAATAGTGGCTCGTTTACTTACAAGAGAGAATCGATAATAGGAATTCGATACCCAAGGGGGGAACTTGGGTATCCGATCCCATTCCTTGGGGTGCTTTTGTCCCTAAATTGGAGTAGAGTTCACTAAATTTTGATTCTCAAGTGGGTTAGAAAACATACGGTAACCAATGAAATGAAATGATTCCCAACAACACATACGGTAACCAATGAAATGAAATTATTCCCAACAACTCTCATTTTTTCCATTCTGATTTCTTATATGTAAGCATGCCCTAAAAATTATCCTTGTGGCTAAAGGAAAACTAAAAACATTCTGGAAATACACTAGAGATTACCCTTGTAGCCACTGCAGGGCAATTTTTCTTATTCGGTTCCTTAATTCTATACACGTGACTGCGTATTTTCTTGTGAGAAGTGAAGTGGTCCATTTTATTGTGATGGACTAGTCATCAATTCAATATATGGACTTCCAATTCGGTATACGCTAGATCTTCGGAGAAGTTTCTGAAAATTGCAGAAGAAATTCATCCCATTTTTAGCAAGAATCTTATTTTACCGTTTTACAAAACCAACTTGGTAGGAGGAATACACATCCGAAGATTACTGGAATTTCCTAGAATACACATCAAAGCTACAGCTTCATACTTTAATGAAACTTTCGAAGTCTCAACATCTATTTACATCACTCATTGACATAAATGGCAAAAAAGAAGACACTAATATCAAGTGGAGATTCGATTTAAAAGCTCAATGACATCTCTCATGGCGGGTCTTTGTCTTGACTCACAAGCACATCTACAAGCAATGTCAAAGTACTCCTTAACCTGGGCTTCATCCAGCTCGTCCTTCAAAATACTCGCATCGACCATATGCATTTCATGATTTTGGGCCACCATCTTCCGAGCCCACTCCACCAAGCCCATTTCTTTCCCGTCGAACTTGGTGGGCAAATTGGGCCTTCTTCCAGTGGCAATCTCCAACATCAAAATCCCGAAACTATACACATCCGCCCTCGTCGTGGCCCCCGTGAACCCGTCTTTGTACTCCGGCGGCATGTACCCCATCGTGCCGGCGAACTGCGTTGACACGTGGGAAGTCGACGGGTCCATTGCCCGGGCCAGCCCAAAATCAGCAATGTGGGCCACGAAATCTTTGTCCAACAACACATTACTCGACTTAATGTCCCGATGGATAATGGGCTTGTCCAGCCCATGCAAATAGGCCAGTCCATTCGCCACACCTTTAACGATCTTAATCCGCGTGTTCCACGATAACGGCAGTCTTGACCTGGACTCGTCATCGTAACCGTCACAATCCGACGACGAAGACTCGTTCAGCCAACGGTCCAGATTTCCCTTCTCGATGAACTCGTAGATCAAAATCCGATCGGCGCCGGAGACGCAGTAGCCCAAGATCTTGACGATGTTCGGGTGCCGGAGCCGGCCCAGCGTCTCCATCTCCGCCTGAAATTCTCGGAACCCTTGGAACGCGTCGGGATCGAGCTTCTTGATCGCGACGGTGGGGCCGTCGGAGAGCTGAGCCTTGTAGACGAATCCGAATCCGCCGTCGCCGACGACGAGGTCGGCGGAGAAGTTCCGGGTCGCCTTGACGACCTCCTCCATGGAGACCTTGAGCGACGGGTCGAAGGAGGTGCTCTCGTCGACGACGACGGAGGTCAGCTGGGCGGGGCGGTTGAGGCCGGGTCGGGTCGCGCGGGATCGGGTCTGCTTGTGCCCGGAGCCTTTGCAGAAGATGTAGACAGCGGCGAAGATGACGGTGACGGCGAAGAAGGCGCCGGTGGCGGCGAGTACGGACTGGAGGGTTCTTTCCATGGAGGGAGAAACACAAGGTTCAAGTGTCGGGTCTCTCTCCGATTGTGGGGTGTATTTAGTAAAAAGGGCGGGGGTGGGTTTGATTAGAAAACGTGGAGGATGGGGTTTGAAGAGAAATTATGAGCAGCAATGGAGGAATTGGGGGAGTTTCGTGGAAGGTGGGTTTGACTGAGCTGTGATGATCAGTAGGTTAGTCAACGCCAGAAATTCGTTTACTTTGAAATTGAATGATTAATATGAGATGGTGGTTTGTCGGTTTTCAAGTGCGAATTCAACATGGGACCGTGAATGAAATGAAAGTGGTCCAATGCCCGATACTTCACAATCATCGTGCCTCTTATGGGTTCGTACGGAACTATACCGAATAACTGTTCTCTAGAACTTTTTGGGTAATTGCATTCGATGGGGTCTCGGGACTCAATCTAGATTGCTTTGCTTGTTGCTTGGAGGTATTGATGAGGACCGTCTCACCAAGTCAGGATATTTTCTGATTGTGGTTTCGCAGCTGCGAGAATTAGGGGGTCTATCTTGTTCGTTTTTGGTGGCTGACATTGAAATCCAGGAGCTTCCCCTTCTCTACTAAAATATTTTGGAACACATTTTGCAGGATGCGGCTCTCCTTGAATGCCCCGGATTTGAGAACTTGTAATCAGCTTCTATTCTCTTTGGGGTTTTGTCAATTATTATCTCCATGGCAGGCTTACAAAGCTTCTGCGCAAAAACATATGACTTTCTTGTTAATGTTGCCGATGCAAGCCATGGTCGGTTTTTGGAGGTGCAGCTTCAGGCATTACATAAACAAGTGCAATTTCACGGCATAACTAAATAAGATCAAAATACTAAACCATCAGTCTTTGTTTTTAGAGGTGCAGCTTCACGCATTCATAAAGAACTGCAATTCCATGGCATAACTGAATAAGATCAAAATATTCAACCATCATTTTCTGGAATATAATATCCAAAATATACCACTTAAACGGGCGTTTCTTTGCCTTCTTTCAGTCTAATTACCCATACAACAAAAACGATAAACTGCCCTAAACCTTTTGCAGTGACTTGTAGGTGGTATGCATCTTCCTCCAATCTCTACTTAATGGACCATCAATGTTTCTAACCTTCAAATGCCATTGGAAGTTACTTCAGGGTGATGCGGGGAATACTTCTTCATGAGCTGGGTCTTTGAAAAATTGATGAAGTTAGCATATTCCTCTGCCCTGTATTTGTATTCTTCTTCATTCGAAGGATTGACATATGACTGCTTCACTTTGTCACGTTCCTCCTGCTGCAGCCTCTCAAATCTTTCTTCCTTTGCATCCCTTGATTCATGAATGATATTGATTTGGTCTTTGAAAAATTGTTCTTGCAGATACATCTCTTCCTTGTTCTCTTCATGCTGCATCTTGGTCCTCTGTCTTACAATACGGTTTTCCTCCGTTGTCTTCCTGAGCTTCTCACTCACTATACCAAGAGACTCTTCAAGAGCTTTTGCATGCCTCTGTTCCTTAGCAACCTTGTTCTTAAACCACATAAGCTGTTGGTTGTCCTCACTCATTTGCCTGATTTGGTTCACAACCATCTCCTGGTATGATCTCATCTCAAATTTCAGCCTAGATTTACCTTGGCAATGCTTGTTAAATATGTCCAAGTCTTCTTTAACTGCCATGTATCCATACAGCTGTCGCTTCCCACCAGGATAAAATAAAACACGACGACGATCCCAAGCATCCCTGTCTGTTCCTTGTTCTGCAAAATGTTTGTCCAGACGCTCAGCCTCTAAATATCCCCTCGCAGATGCCTCAAAGATCAAAATGCTCATCCCACGGTGTCCCTGCGGACCATAAGAGTGTCGAGCCCTGGCAGCAGCATAAGATCTAAAGTAGTCGAGAAGCTCCTGATTTCCCATACCAATCCACTTGTCATTTTCATCTTGCTCAAGTGTAGTATTCATGACAACAACCATTGGAGGCCAGACAATTTCATGATCCTTCTCCTCAGCTTTTAAACCTTTCCACTTACCAAATGCTTCACCAGCAGGTGTTACTGTGGTTCCCCTCCTCCGCAGCTCCTCATCCAAAAGCTCTGCAAGCTCTCTATGGAGCATCACTCGTTTTGATCCTTTTGTTTTAGCATGTGTCATCAGGGGCTGCAGGCTTTGGTACCAATCAATGGCACCGGGACCACCTTGGCATGCAGGACAATGCCACGGCCTAGTAGGATTATTAATCTCATCAACAGTTAAAGAATCCATTTTATCAAAGAATTTCTTGAACCATCTGCTACGTTTCCGAGTTTCATGACTCTTTTCACTTGAATCAGAGTCATAGTCATCACTTAAGAGCTCATCGTCTGAATCACAAGCAGCATCAGAGTTGTCATTGTCATCATCATCATAATCATCATCATCATCATAACCCCCAGCAGCCACCTCACTGTCCTTCCCATCTTTTTCTTGGACATTTCCTGAACCCTTGGGTTGAGTGAAACCAGCTCTCGAATTCCACTTCCATCCTTGGCGCAGTGGAGGGGGAATCACAGAGTTACTTTCAGGAACCCTCCCCGAAGCCTGCTGCCATTGATTTCCTCTTCCAGATGGTTTTCTAGAATCTGCATTTTTTGACGGCCAGACGTTCCCAGGAGCCCGTCCTGATCCACCACTATTCCACTGACTTGGCTTCTGAACATCAAACTGTGCCCGAGCATTAGAATCATAATTTTGAGAACCCCATTGTTTTGCAGCACTGCTTCCAGCTCTGTTCTTTGATTTCCTGGCAGCCACCTCCCACTCTCCATCATCTTGGCCAGAGCCCAGGTTAATGTTTGCTACACCCTGATTCAACTGCTCAACATTGGGGCTATTGACTTCTGGGACATTTTTTCCTTTAGGATTTCCAGAACTTCTTCTTGCACTCATCCTGAAAGAACAATCCCACTTCTGGATCATTATCCTAAATAAAAAACACAAAAAAGAAAAAGAAAAAACATAATGTAATTGCAGCATAATCTGCCAGGATCAGGGACACTGCTATGTTTCCCATCCATACAACGACAAAATGCTGTGTGCGTATGACAACCTAACAGCATATATTTCCAGGGTAAAAGATACAGGCTACAAAAACACAAAAATTTAAAGAAAAAAGCATCATTCAATTTATTGAGCCAGTATAGGAAATCACATTAACATTCTGATGCACTAAACAATACAACAAGTCCAGGAAATCATTCATTAGCTGCTCCTACATCTTGAAGTTACCAATGATCAGACTAATGGGGAAAAACCACGACTCAATATAAACTACCAACTCAACAAGCAAAACCCAAAATCATACAGTTGACCAGTAACTCTTCCCACTTGAGGCATTGACTACCAATTTATTCACGGCACGTTCGGAGAATCAAATTATTTACCTGCAAGCTAATTTTAGAACAGAATGTTGATTAACAAAAGAAACCAAATGAGTTCATTAACAAGATAAAACAACTCAACATAATCACTTATCTTGAAAACTAGTTGCTACCAAAATACACCTCTAACAGAAATTTAGAGGGAAAAAAAAGTCCATTTTCTTTCTTCTCATATTCTGTTTTCGGAGCAACCAAACAGAGCGCAAAACGAAGCCCGTTAGGTCAAACTTTAGATTCCCAAAGAAACAATACAAAGCTTCCTACAACATCGATGTCGCAGCTATAGAATTCTAGATAGATCTATTCAAGAAAGGGGTTTTTTTGAATTATATCTGTCTAGAATTCTAGGGTTTTGAGAGAGACTGGATAGATGCAGTCGCCGACTGCCAGTCGGTGAGATCAACTAGGAGAAATGAAGTTTTCGGAGCGAAACCTGAGAGGGAGAACGCCGATTGCTGTCGGAAAATGACGAGCGAGCGGCGGCGGAAAACTTTTGTGGTTGAGTTGGACACTTCTAGCAGCTGAGAACGCCGGGCGAGGTTGAGTAGAGAGAGTAGAACGAGAGAGTGTGTGAGCGGAAACGAGGGTTTTTAAAGAGTAATTTTTGAAAAGAAAATAAATTGTTGGCAAAAAAAAATAAATGAATTGACTACTTTCAGGTGGTAAATTATTTTTGATAAAATAAATGTTTTTGAAAAATATTATTGACACTCCAATTTTTTCAAAATTTACTCTACTTTCTTTTTAATTTTTACACATAGATGAAGTGCATAATGAAAAAAAATGAGTACCAATAACATTTCCTTTTTTTTTTGGAAATATTATTTAACATCCTATAAATTAATGAATTCACCCCTGTATCGAATTATTCCCTCTAAATACCAATTATGCCCTTAATAAATTAAGAAGTAACTTCAAAAGAAAGTTAACCACTAGGCCCGAATTGTACAGCTACGAGCGCCACCATTTATCTTAAAGGATTGGTGCCTGCGAAGGACGGGGCATTAGGTTTTTAACTCAGGTTCAAGCCAAACCAATTTACAGTTGCTAATTTGAAATTTAAATTCTAGCTTTATGGTTGGGAGAAAAAAAGTAGATTTTCAAGGGGACGTGTTGGGATGGATTAGCGATGGTGGTGGTCGTCGGTGAAGGGGGAGTATTGGGTGTTTGATGACTGAAACAAATACTTTTGGGTGAGTTCATAATTTTGAAAAGTGTAAAATTGAAAAATTATTAAATATGGAGTGTATTAATAAATTTATGGGATGTAAATGATTTTTTTTTAAAAAATTTTTTATACATTCAATCCTTCACTCATTTCCGCATTTCCCTCCATTTTCTCACCCTCCACTCACCGATTGTCCAATTCTATCAAAGCATTCAAATATGTGCGAAAATGTTCAGTCTCCGCATTTCCCCCCATTTCTCACCCTCCACTCACAATTCAACCAAAACAGTCAAAACTTTCGAAATCCCCAAAGTTTCTGAAAACCCTAATTCGCGATGGCCGCAGAGAAGAAGATGATCGCCCTGAAGAGCTCCGACGGCCAGACGATCGAGGTGGAAAAGGCGGTGGCGATGGAGTTGCCGACCGTCAAGCGCATATTGGAGAACGACTGCGCCGACAATCCGATCCATCTGCCCAAAGTCGCCAGCAGCATCCTCGCCAAAGTCATTGAGTACTGCCGGAAGCAAGTGGAGGCCGGAGCCAAGGACGGCGAGGGCATCGATTCCAAGAGCACCGAGGAGGAGGTGAAGAATTTCGATGCTGCTTTCGTCAACGAAATTGACGATCTGAAGGTTCTGTGCGAAATTTTCTCGGTATGGTTTGAAGCATTTCAACAATGGTATTTGTTCTGCAATTCAAGAAGCATGCAATTTGGTTCTGCTTCTGACCTAATGTCAGTGTTTACGATTGTGTATCATCATGGTTTGTAATGTGGAGCATATCCTGATTTAATTATTAATGTCTTGATTTCTAGTTTGTTAAATTGATTCTTAGGGATCCTAGGCAGATAGGATTTGGTTAATTTTCTTATTCTCTCCGAATTAGATTTTCATCCTATTTCTGTCACGAGTTCGTGTTCTTAAGTTTTCTTGTGAATTCGCTTCCGCAAAGCCTCGCATCCTACAAATCCTACCACCTATTCCTTGTTTTACTACCGTCCTACATCAGTTTGACTAACAATTTTTCTTACTTTTAGGCTGCTGAACATCTGAATATCAAGAGCCTGCGGGATTTGATCCAGGAAGACATTCGTAGGTCCTTCAATATCGAATTCCCCCATGAGGTGGAAGACGAGGTTCGTAGGGAGAACCAATGGGCATTTCAGTGAAGCCGCAGGGTGTATTACATAGTATGATAGGAATGTCGATATAGTTATGAGTTGTGGATAGTGGACAGCGGCTTGTTACTTATACATATACATTTTGCAGGAGTTTTCGGAGTTTGATGCATTGGACTGTGTGAGTAATTTGTCCTTAAATCTTTGATTTCTAAAGTTAAATTTATACTCAATTAACTAACAATTTTTACTCTTGTGTTTCAGATGGAATGGGCTGGGCAGGAGAAGGAGGAATTCTCACCTCCTAAGGTAAAATTTTCAGATTAAGTTTCTTGTAGATTTGTTTCTCATTCAATTCAATTAACTAATGTAGCTATTTGATTTGCAGGTGCGAGACGATCGTTGGTATATTGGGTGCAAGACAACCCTCTGCAAATATTGGTTGCAGGGACAGTGCAAGTATGGTAAGCGCTGCAAGTATGCTCATGGCAGCTTTGAGCAGCAGTTATTTACCCGCCTCGGCAGCGTAGTTCGTTCTGATCCTCTGCCACCACAGCCAATCCTATTACCAGTTTCTCAGCCTACCAGGAACCTTGCATCTGAGTTACCCCTGCATCATCCTAATGCACAAGCTCCAAATAACGTCATGCCTAGCTTAGGTGGTTCACAAACACCTTTCTCTTCAACATATACTGTAAGTTTTAGGAGGTTGACTTTTAATTTACTTGCAATTTAAATTGCCGAAGTTTTCTTGATTGAATCGTTAATTGTAAAATAGCTATGGACCTTGAATTCATAACTTGCACTTTTGAAGTTTGCATCTTCTTCTCATGGTCAAGTCCCAAGAAGTTTTATTGACTCTGCCCAGTATCAGTCTATATCTCAATTGCGTGCACCCATTGTTTCTTCTGAGGGACAAGTTACACCTCTGCAGCCCACCGGTGAGCTGCCTGCTGTAGCATCTTTCATTGCTCCAGAGTGGAGAGAACATGCATCTTCTGATGGAAGAAAGTATGATTTTTATCATTGTTTCTTATGCTGTCACTCGTTAAAATATTGAGGGTTTTATGACTGCTATTCTATATTTCGCAACCGTCAATATTGCTGATCGAATAGTATTTTTTGCTATACACACTCTTCACTCTTCACTCTTCAGATATTACTACAACCAGAGGGCATCATCATCTACTTGGGAGAAGCCTCTCGAATTGATGACACACATGAAGGTAAGTCATACAAGTGACTTGCTTTTCCTGTTAACCCCCTTGTTAGTGACATCAATTAACAGATGCTATTTTCGTGAAAGTTGAGCTCGTCTTTGTGTTATTCATTTAGTATTTGCATTTCAAAGGTATTCTCTTTTGGTGAGGGCTTCCAAGGTATCATGAGATTCTTTCTGCTGTTTTCTTTTTGCATTAGTCCTATAAATAGTGTTAATGGTGTTTCATATCCTTTAAAGAGTGTCATTTTCTTCTCTATCCATTTCTGCTTTGTGTGGTTTCCATAGCTCTGAAGATGGTACATTACGTGACAATCTATTGAGAGGTAGAATATGCTGTGTGTATTTGATGCTTTCCCTACCTACTGTATAGCTTGAATTTAGTAAATGTTGTCATTTACATTACTTGAGTTTACAATGTGTGTGAAGTTGTAACTTTAATTTCTGTATACTATTGGAATGTAATATCAATTTTAACAGTTACACAACTACAAAGAACTGCGTGCACCCATCGTTTCTTCTGAGGGACAAGTTACACCTCTGCAGCCCACTGGTGAGCTGCCTGCTGTAGCAACTTCCATTGCTCCAGAGTGGACAGAGCATACATCTTCTGATGGAAGAAAGTATGTAAACTTGTTAGAATATTGTGGGTTTTATGACTGCTATTCTATATTTCGCAACCGTCAATATTGCTGATCGAATAGTATTTTTTGCTATACACACTCTTCACTCTTCACTCTTCAGATATTACTACAACCAGAGGACATCATCATTTACTTGGGAGAAGCCTTTCGAATTGATGACACACATGAAGGTAAGTCATACAAGTGACTTGCTTTTCCTGTTAACCCCCTTGTTAGTGACATCAATTAACAGATGCTATTTTCGTGAAAGTTGAGCTCGTCTTTATGTTATTCATTTAGTATTTGCATTTCAAAGGTATTCTCTTTTGGTGAGGGCTTCCAAGGTATCATGAGATTCTTTCTGCTGTTTTATTTTTGCATTAGTCCTAGAAATAGTGTTAATGGGGTTTCATATCCTTAAAGATTGTCATTTTCTTCTCTATCCATTTCTGCTTTGTGTGGTTTCCATAGCTCTAAAGATGGTACATTACGTGACAATCTATCGAGAGGTAGAATATGTTGTGTGTATTTGATGCTTTCCCTACCTACTATACAACTTGAATTTAGTAAAATGTTCTCAACAAGTTTTTGGAAAATAGCAAGTGTACTATATCGCACAAGTAATAGTAAGTATTGAGTATCGATCCCACGAGGATTAAGTGTTTTACTTATTTAATTAACTAATTTTGGTACTAATGCATACACAAAGTGTAGGACTAGCGTGAACGATTTGATTTGTAGCAGTGAATAGTGAAATGTAAATAGTAACGTAAATAGTAATAGAATAGAGCAATTAAAAGCACACAATTGGAGAACGGATTAAACACAAATTAATAAACACACTAGAGCATAGATTTCACCACAATCAATCCAACCTAAGTTACAATTCCAATTTACTATTACATTCATGTCATGTTGATGGTTAAGTTCCCAAATTTACACGATATCCGTGTCGTCCAGATTATCATGCATCTTTCTACATGCTAACAGTCCATGTCGTCTAGATCAGTTAAACACACAAAAAGTCATTAAGATCTTTGGATACTTTTGTAAAACCACATAAACCCTAGTGCATGTCGTCTACATCAAGGAATTTATGATAACAATTGCAAGAAGCTATATTCAAGTTAAGCATGGCGTATACTATAACTTGCATTAAATAACTCAATTAACAATCATAAAGAAGGTAATTAAGTATGAACAAACGGCATTTGATATTCAACATAGACATAAATTTTATAGAAAACCAAAATCACAACTTAAGTTTTCATGATTGGGCTACATCTTAGCCCTAGCAAAAGAAATTAGTTACTCATAGTCATAATTGAAACAACAAAATAAATCATAAAGTAAAGAAACTTCCAAGCGCCAAAGCTTCAATCTGCGCTCCCCGGCTTCGAAAGCAAACTAGAAATATTGTATGAAAGGGTGCTGATGAACAGTGCGGCCGCTCAACTTATATAGGGGCTTTAATCAAGTCCTAAAGCAAACCCTACTTCTAATCCAAAAAGGTGATTAATTCCATAACATCTCCTATGCACCGGAGAGAACTTTGCAGCAGGTTTCAATGACTAATTCGGGCCTTCAAATGGGCCTGCGAAAATTCACCGAAAATTGGGCTTAAAGATCTTTGTCTCATCTTCAATTTAAGTATTCGCGGGCTTCTAGCAAAAATCGGTAAAGGCTTCAACGATCCAATCTTTCACAGCTGCGCAAATCTGTCAGAAATCGCACTTGGGCCAACTTGTAAATTCAATATCAAATAAATGGCCCAAGAGAAAAATCTGAAACTTTGGGGAATCGATCTTCAACGTCTCGGCTTTCACCAATAATATTTCCATATGCAAATTTGTCCAAATAAGCCATCTTTTGACTAGAAACACGCCAGCTGTACCTGTAGACAGATTATGTGCAAAACAAAGCAATAAGTCCTTTTTATATTAAATTCATGGCATTATGGCAATCAATTAATGGGTAAAATATAGACTAAATAAGCACCTAACAAAGGGCATGTGCATAAGTTGATGTCGGATGTGGGTTGCCTTTTCCTCAAGTTGCACTAGGGGAGGAGCATTCTTTGATACACTTTACAAGTAGGAATTCATTGTGCTGGATACTATTAGAATTAAATTGTGCTCTATTGTTGTTAGGAACCTTAGTGTTATTGTTCTAGTGTTTCTGCAAGAGCTTTGATTTGTCATTTACCAATATTAGTTTTATTTTTCTCTTTGCCTGTTCACATAGCTCAATCCTGGCCTCTGGACTAAAATGCTATAGTTTTCCTCTTTGATTTACAATAATTTTCTAGTATTCTTATTGAAGAGAATGTCCTATTTAATATAGAGATTTAACTGATTTAGTTTCTTCACTCGGACAGAGAAAAGAGGAATCGTCTAACTGGAAAGAATTGACCAGTTCTGATGGAAGAAAGTGAGTGATTGAGATGGTTCCTTAAAATTAGTGATCGACTTGAGTTTAGAATTCTGTACTTGCTGGAACTTGTTTAGCTCATCTTACATGTAAATGCTGCAGGTATTACTACAACAAGGCCAAAAAAAAAATCAACATGGACTCTTCCTGATGAACTACTGGAGTCTACACGTTTGATTTCGGTTCTAGATGAGAGTTTATCTTCGTGGTTTGTGGCATGAGTAGGACCTGGAAGTTGAAGTTGGTTTTGGATCCTCGTCTCGTCTTCTCTTGAAGCAACATACTTTGATGAAAAAGAATACAGTAATGGTCTGAAGCAAGTGTTTAGACACATTGGGAAAAGTACCAAACATGTTTGCTACTTTTCTTCAACAATGTACTAAAAAGCGAAGCATTCATCAATATTGCATCGTAAAGTTGTTCTGCCATTGTCCTTTAATACTCAACTCGATTTTTTGTTCTTTGGCTTGGGGGTCTGGTCGTTTCTTGGACATGCAAGTTCACGGCTACATTTGCAGTCATTGTTCATGAAATTAAAAGAAGCCTCTGGAGATGTTCTAGAATAAAGATGCAAAAGCTTCACAGGCATGACTAAAGATTAAGAGCATCTCCAAGGATAATGCTAGTTATATTTTGCTTATTTTGTTCCAAAATACTAGAAGATATAAACAAAACAGAGAATCCCTAAAACATTTGATAGAAGCGATAACAGTGAATCAAAATTTTGCCTCAAAACAAATACTGAAAAGTTAAAGAGAACATGTAACACATAACCTTCATTGAAGAAAAAGGGATAAACGTTACAAGCCTTTTATTGTCTGTTTGATACAACGGTGGGCAAATGGCCAAAGCAGAAAAGACTACACAACTACAGCTCTCAGAAGAGCTTTACAATAAGAATAGTGTTTCTTATAAGTAACAAGCTTCTACAAAGTGCAAGGCCCTACTTGAAAAAAACAAAATGAAACTAGTTGTAAAAAATTTAAAGCATTAGATAGCTTGCCTGTTTCCTTCTTCAGCGCATTCACTTCACTTGCTTAATCGAAATAGACGCAGAAGGTGCAATCCAACGCAACGAATCAAGCAGGTCCAAATAGTCTCTGCTGAGTTTTGATGGTGAATTTGTTGTCTCCAAAACCAATATGCCACTGTCAGGCAATGGTGAAGATGTGGTCTTTCGAAAGTATTCAGGGACGACGAGGGCCTCGGAATCCAGATTCCCGATGAATACTCTCTTGCAGCGGCCAAGTCCTCTAAGAAAACTGATGGTTGTAGGAAAGTCTGCCTTTTTGTTCAAAAGTTCCCCAACTACAATGTCAATCAAACCAAATTGGGATGACTTAACACAAACTTGGGCCATCAGATGACCATGGAATTGGAAAGAATAGAGATTGTGGACAGTGATTGTGGCCTCCAGTGTACAATGGCTTCCGGTTATGAGAAGTTGCCCGATTGCATAAGCACAAATATCGACGCGTTTCAAGTTGAAGGTATCATTCAAGACCAGTTGATGACATTCTAAAGTAAAGGAATGTGGTAGAAAAAATGTAAAAGATTCAAGAGTGTGAGCCACATCATAGACTTCAAGAACCCTAAGTCGCTGGCTACCTTTAACCTCTAATGACCTGAGACTCGAACTAGGAACATGACACTGGTCGTTTTCATACGCACATGATATAATTGACAAATGCTCTAGGGAAGGGCACTCTGATAGTAAGGATGGGAGAGCTTTGTCATCCAACCACACCATAGTCAAGGACATAGTTTTCAAAGATGGAAGAAGGCGCTCCTGATCATGATCACCCTCACTTTGGATGCCTGCTTTTGTAATTTTCACACGGTCCAGTTGTAGACTAGTTAGTGATTTTGCATTCACAAAGGTGGACCGTGATAAGCAGTAACATCTGTGGATCCAAGCCCCGACCCCATGTACTTTTGTATCTACTCTCAGTCCAAGGCATATATCTAACTCTTTGATGCCTCTCGCAAATGCAAGTTCCAACCACTTATTTATGATACTATCATCTTCTCCACACCCATACATCCTCATGTGAAGCCTTAATTTATCTAGGGGAGCTTTGCAGTCACCATTCTCGCGATATCCTAAATACCCTCCCAAGAAGCTCATGAACCTTTTGTGTATCAAATGGGCATAGTCGACGTAGTCGGTGTAACAAATAAGGGAGTGCTTGTGGCGGGAAACAAACAGATCATCATTCTCGTCGAAATCGAGTACTGGGACTGAAGACAATACACTTTGCCATTGCTTGGAAAGAAAGGTAGCGTGGACGCAAGTTTTGGTGGGAAGGAGTTGCATGATTTTGTCAATAACAAGGTCAGGCATGGTGGGGTTCGTTGACTCCAATTGTATGTTGTTGACGGCCATTGCTGAAGTTAAGGTTGTGGTCGGTATGGTCTTCTTACTGTTTTTGATATATGTTGATGCCTTATAAATAGGACTTCAACTGCCTAGTAATATTTTCCTGCTATCCCAAGGACTCCAACTAGCTAGTATTATTTTCCTGCTATCCCAAGGACTCAAGGAGTTGGGTTTAAGAGATAATGGTTAAAGATTTGGGCTTCTACCCAAAAACTACTATCACACTTTTATTATGCCCAAAAACACTACCACAATAAAATTATTACAAAATACTACTATTTTCCCAAAAATACACTTAAAAGCCCACTACAGCTCACGCGAGCGTGAGACTCACGCGCCTCACCAAAAAACGTGAAGATGTTGCTGCTTCGGTCTCTTTCTACAGTGGGTCTGGGGTTACAATCTTGGTGTCTATGGAAAGAGGGCGACGAGACGAATCCAACCCAATTGATTTCGTGTCAAACGGAGTTCGGATGAGAAAGTTATGGGTAAAAGAGTGTTTTGAAGTTTGTGGGGAAGGAGGACTTCCTTCAAAATGAAGGAAGTGTTCCTTAAAATGAAGGAAGTCTCAAAATTGAAAGATGTAATCCTTAAAAAATCTAAAGGGCAGGGTTCTTGTAGAAAGGAGCGCTTCCTTCAAATTGAAGGAAGTGCTCCTTCAAAATTTGAAGGACAGTTTCCTACAAATATGAAGGAGCACTTCCTTTAAATTGAAGGATGCGCTCCTTCAAATTGAAGGATATGATCCTTCAAATTGAAGGAAGTGCTCGTTCAAAAATTGAAGGACAATTTCCTCATATATGAAGGAGCACTTCTTCAAATTGAAGGATGTGCTTCTTCAAATTAAAGGATGTGATCCTTCAAATTGAAGGAAGTGCTCCTTCAAAAATCGGAAGGACAATTTCCTGCATATATGAAGGAGCACTTCCTTCAAATTGAAGGATGTGCTCCTTCAAATTAAAGGATGTGATCCTTCAAATTGAAGGAAGTGCTCGTTCAAAATCTGAAGGACAATTTCCTTCAAATTAATGAGCACTTCAATTAGTTAAAGGATGTGCTCTTCAAGTTAAGGATGTGATCCTTCCAAATTGAAGGAAGAGGAAATTACAAACATTGGAATTGGCTGCTAATTTGAAGGAAGTCCTTCAAAATGAAAAAGGTGTTTCTTCAATTTGAAAGAAGTCTTCCTTCAATTTGAAGGAAGTCCTTCAAAATGAAGAAGAAAGAATAGCTGTGTTGATTCATCATCAATTCACACGATTTTTATATCAATCTTCATCTAAACAACCCAACAAAGCTTTCTAGATTAGTTTCAAAGATTACATTGGCCGAAACTTAGGAAATTCACCGAAAAGTTTCAACCAATATGTGAGGCTCATCAGCGATGATCTGCTGCAAACTAAGGCTCAATGTTGGTTGGGCTTTGTCTAAAATGATGAGAATATGAAGTTTTGGGTGGTGGTTTGTCCCATTTGTCGCCGGAATCGGAGAATCTCGCGGGAAAACATGAAGACGTTGCTGCCCTGTTCTCTCTCTACAGTAGATTTGGGGTTACAATCTTGGTGTCTATGGAAAGAGGGTGACGAGACGAATCCAACTCAATTGATTTCGTGTCAAACGGAGTCCAGATGAGAAAGTTATGGGTAAAAGAGTGTTTTACCCATAACTTGCGGCTTTGTTTATTGGGAAATTTTGGGGAAAACACTGTAGCGTGTGTGAGTACAGATGTGGGTAGGGGAGATACTGTAGCATGTGTCAATAAAAGTGTTAAAAAAATGTAAAACCCAATTAAAAATTAACATGTGGCAAAAGTAATACTATTTTGTAATGTTTAAAGTATAGTAGTGTTTTTGAGTATTGTACTCTTAAAATAGTACCAAGATGTAATTGTTTGGATTTTCCTCTTTAAAAAGAAAAAAACTAGTCTTTCCTCTTTCGGGAAAACTATCTCCTTTCCCAATGCGTTGCGGATTCGTCAAAAGCTTTGATTGTTGTAGATTAATTTGGTATCATTTTACAATACTGTTTTTTAAATAAAAAATAAGAGATTTAATTTGGTATATTCAAGATTTGAGAACATATTTAGTGCCATAAATAGAAAAATTTTGCAAAAACCAAAATACTAAAAACACCTTTGGTGCTAATATTATAGAACAACAAAAATGATGAAAACATGTTTGGCAACCACTTCTACCAGAATTGAATTTCCCAAAAACCTAGCTCCACTCCACCAATGGCTCTCGTACTGAGGTCCAGACACCGAACGATCTCCAACCCCTCACTCACCCACCTCCTCTCCACCTCCTCAAACCCACCCGACCCGAATGCCCCATCCTCCGACCCAAACGACCCGCCGCCATCCGATCCCCAATCTCTCTCCTCCTACTTCGGCGACGTCAAGGCCAGCCTCAAGCAGCAGCAGCAGCAGCAGCACGCCGCCGCCGAGAAGACCCCCCGCATCCCCAGACCGTAGTCTCTCCCGAAACTCCCAAGCCCCCTCCTTGGCAGAAATCAGCAAGACCTTGTCCGGGTTCCGCCTCCGAAACCCCACCGACCCAGCCTCCGCGCCTCCGCAAGATCCGCCTCAGCAAATCTCATTTGGAGAGCTCTTCAAGAAGAACATGCTCGGCAGAGGAGGGCAGCAGCTCTCGTTCGATTCCATTCGGGAGACCTTTAGGAACGTACAGGCGACCCAGAATGTGCACAACGAGAGAAAACCCGACCCGTTTAATTTGTCGGATTACAACAATACTTTGAAGATGAGGCCCAAGGCTCCGAGCACTAATAAAATGTACGGCGGGATTGATACTATGCCCGAGTCGATTTTTCGGAAGGAGCAGGGGAGGAGGGAAGACCAGCGCTCGCATTCGAATTCGATGAGGACGGAGTTTGTGAAGATGTACACCCATGCGGAGTTGGGGGAGAAGCTGAGGATGCTGCGGCCGGAGGAGGCCGCCAAGGGTGGTGACGGCTGGTTTTCGTTGCGGGAGTTGAATGAGAGGTTGACCAAGCTGAGGGAGATGGAGGAGAATGAGACTCAGGCTGCGGTTCACGGCGTTGGCGTTCATTATCGGGATTTGAGGGAAAGCTTGCAGGCTTTGCAGCATGCTGAGGAGGATAGGGCCAGGAAAACAAGGAGTGAGTGAGCATTCTGTGGTTTTATGTTGGATTTCTTGTGTTATTCGGATGGTGAAATGTTGACTTAAGTAGTTTGTTTCCTGTGAAATTTTAGTGTGATGGAGATGGAATGGGAAATTCAGACACAGCGCAATAAATTCCTTGTTGAAACTCATTTTTGATAAGCTGTATAGGAGCCATACTTTTTGCATCACTTATATTTTACCGCGTGAATTGTGGTTTGGTTCCAATTCCACAGGTGGTTTTGCCGGTAATACCTTGTTGTCCACTTCATGCGTCGTCAAAAGTTAGAGTCGAATGATTTTTATCAAAAAGAGAAAGTTAAAGAGTCTAATGCTCTGTTTGCTGCGAAATTGTGGTCTGCTGGAATGGAAAAATTAAGACAACAAATTGCTTCTTGGAAGTCATTTTTGATTAGCTGTTATGCTACTTTCTATGTTTGAGCCATACGTACTCCTTTCTGTTGCTTGATGGATTATGTTTGCTAGTCTCGTACAATGTACTAATTGATCTTATTCTCTCAGTCCAGAGGGTTGATATGTTAGGGCAGTTGGGTCGAACTCCTAGCTTTATGTTGAAACCTCCGAAAGAAGAGTTGGTTGAGAAGGTAAGTGTCTGTGACCTTTATGCACGAATATGATTTTGTCCTCAATATTGATAAATCCTCATACGATTCCGGAACATTCATGTTCGCGATGTTATTTCTTGAGGTCTTATTGAGTTCATGTTGTATGCTACCTTTCGGGAAGCGCATATTATTCTCAGAAACAATTTGGTTTGCAATATTTCAAATTTGACTTCATGTAACTCTACTTTGATCTCTTTTTCAAACGTTCATCAGCAATTGGATGACTAATATATTGAATCAAATGTTTGGATGCAGTATTTCCATCCAGATAACATGTCCTCTGCAGAAAAACTGAAAATTGAACTTGCCAAAGTTAGAGATGAGTTTAAAATGTCAGAGTCTGATTGTGGTTCTGCACGAGTTCAAGGTTAGTTGTTGATTTGCGTTTCTGATCATACAATGTTCTATCAGTATCTCTGGCATGTACTTTCTTAGTAGTTTTTGAAGGATGCAGAAATATAATTCCACTTTCCATATGGTTCTTTCATTCATTGCCAAACAGTATTTCGATCCCGTTTGGTCCTTAAGAGTGCTCTTCCAAGTCCTATATGATATTTTTCCTGTTTGATATACTTCCATCTTGTTAGAGGATAAGACAAGGGTGAGAGAGTTTGTACTATGCAGATGGATGTTTCACAAACGTATACTGGCCCAAGTTTGCAGTGAAAAAGTGTTCAGCTAATTACCTTACAGAATAATTTCTAGGCAACCTTTAAACTTAGATGCTAATCATCAATGTAGCCGACTAAATATAGAAAAACCGATAACTTGTGGTCTGGGGTTCCATGCTGGTTTTTGAAGTTTTCAGTATTTAAAGAAGTTCCAAAGGTTCTAACCAGTATGTTGAGAACTGTTTGGTGAACTAAGTGCTGCTTAAGGTGGTTTTTTCTATACTGCAAAGCAGCGTCAAAGTGGTGGTCTTCGTTCTTAATTTTTTAAGGTTCAGTTGGTTATACTTGGCTAAGTGATGGTATCAGCCAAGGATACAGTAGTTTAAAGATTGGTTGTTGGATGGCTCCCTGGATGAAATAAGAAGTAGATGTTCTCAATGACATGGGTACCTCTAATCTTTTTGAATCCTTTCTAGTGTATAAACAATCTTAGGTTGTAGTCCTATAGGTGTTGACGTTGTTAAGATTTCATTGAACTTGACCTTTGATTTTGTTCACAATGGCATAGGACTGTCACAAAAATAATGAGAAGAGGATAAAAAAGGTGGAACAGGGAATTTGGTCTTTGATCAGAAAGAGGAATGGTCATTAATAGTTCAAAAGAGAGGAATTATAATTCTCCATTGCTGGGACAAATTATCAGTATCACTGAAATTCCTTTGTTCCCTTTCTGATGCTTGTTTTGAAGATTTACTAACCATTGTTTTCCTAATTGCTCTGCAGTGGCACAACTCACAACTAAGATCAAACATCTATCTTCTGTTTTGCACAAAAAGGTAATTGGCACCAATACTCTTCTACTGTTCCATGCTTTTGTTTTCATATTTAAAATAGTGTTCATTCTATTTTTCCATGTAATTGAGTAGTAGTTTGACTCTTCCATGTTCCTTGTGCCCATTTCACATGATCCGGTTAGACTTGTGGGTATTTAGATAGCTTTGTGAAGTCACAAGTCGTTGAGGATAGATCAATTTGTGCGCAAGACTGGATCAACACCATGTAGCTTTACGTAGCTGTTAATCTGAAAGGTTGATCTTGAAAATAAGCGTAAACACTAGTTGTGTGTCACATTGAGTTGCTGGCGTATTTGAGTTTACACTTCATAATTTTCTGGTGATCATGTTTACCAAAAGCCAGCCTATTTTTGTAAGTTTGCCCTCTGTTATCCCAGTTTGAGAGATCCTATGCACTCACATTTGTATATGCATATCTAACACTAAAACACCTGGATACATGTGTTTAATATGCATGCCACCCACCCGTCATTCTTATAGCTTTTAGGATTCTCCTGCTGTTGTCACCGTTAATTGTTTTCCCTCTTTATTTCTGTTATTATGTAAGGTGCAAATGTACTCGGGCTTACTTGATGCATATGGTTTGCAAGTGATTGCATGTATTTGGAATTTAAGTACGGTGACTGGATAAGTACATAACATGGGTAGGTTTTTAGTGATAAGTTTATTACTCTAACGACTTTGTATGCTTATGTTCTGTAGGATAAGCATTCTCTAAAGGGTCTTCAAGCAATGGTGCAGAGGAGGAAGAAGTTATTAAAGTATCTTCGAAGAACTGATTGGGATTCTTACTGCCTTGTTCTCTCTAAACTTGGCCTTCGGGACAAGCCAGAGTTCTTCTCTAAACTTAGTCTCCGGTACAAGACAGATAACTAGACTTACACCATCGGTATTTTGTTTGCCTCTGTTTCTTCAGCCTTCGTAGTGTCAGGTCAACAACTATCAATTCTTTTTTTTCAAATTTTGTATGAAAAAAGATGTAATGGAAGTGCTTCATTTACTTATTTTCACTCATTTGAATAAGTATGTTATGTGTTTTGTTTCAATGGATCGTGTCAGTACCAACCTTTTGTAAGTTTTCCTCAGAGTTAAATTTTCATCTTCCATTTACGGATATTGAAAATTTGAAAATGGAGAATTTCCTACCTCCTGACTTCTTTCTGTGTGCTAGCACCCTCTGTTTCTTTGTAAATTGGAATTCGTATTTTCTGGTTTTCTGGATCTCTTAGTCCAACATTTTACAAAGAAATTGGAATTGAAGTTCACTGTTCAAATTGTTTTCCTCGTCCCGTCTCTAATTTTCTACAGCAACTTTGCATTTGATGTTTCTGTTGAGCTACGAATAAAGTCCTTAGCCAAGAAAAGATATGTTGCGGAATTCCGTTGCTGCCTCTTGTCTCTTTTTCTCACCTTACCTCGCCGAAACCAAAATTCCTAATCTTATCTTTCTTGATTGATAGTGATACAAAGGACATTATTTGGTACGGTAGGATTGGGGTGTAGGGCGCCTTGAAGGTAGAGGTGAAATGAAACCGAGTTGCGACCCTTTGCTCCAATCCTATAGCTTAACAGTATGGGGGCACTTTGCATCCATGAAATCGGCCAGCACGAGATTAAATATGGATGCTTTGCCTTTTTAAGTTTTTAACATGATATAATTGTCTAAATCTGAGCCGAGTCACTTACTGCAGTTCAGTTCAATGTCATTGTAAACCATGTAGAATTGGGCACAGCGTATCAGTGCGTTGGTGTGGATTTCAGAAAGATTCACTAACAGAATTAAAAGTATGATGTCGTGAATTCATGTCCGGTGTTAATGGTGGTGCAGATAGCTGATCAGATTCGATGCAAATCTTGGTTTCTCTGATTGCAAAACTCAAATATAGTTAACAGAGTCATCTGAATCACCGTCTAAAATTGCTTACTGGCAGTAAACAGAGTTACATAATTTGACAATTTGAGACAAAAATCCAAATGCAATCTTTACATATCCATATAAAATTGTGTGCAATTAAAAGTACTTGATCATGTGGAGTCCTCAGACGCTTAAATAGCTCTAGCCAACAAGACATCCATGGCGCAAGAAAAGGTTCAGTTGGCTTTCAGTGGGCACAAAATGTAAAGGAGGAACTATTCTCTTCAGCGATGGCCTAGAAAACACCATCCAAGGAACAATACCACTACTGACATAAATGCACCACCTCAAATTTATCTCTCTCAATTCTGTGCAGTTCTCCACCACTTGCTTCACCCCCTTTGAGGTCAAACGCGAGCACAATTCCAAGTCCAATTGCAGCAGCCTGGGACATATCTTTCCGATCATAGCCAATGCATTGTCATCACTTGTGGAAAAACTCAAAGACAACGCTTTCAACTTGGGAAGTTCAGACCCAAGGTATGTGAAAGCATTCTTCATCACATTTACCTTGTGTGCCTCTATTTCCCGAATCTCAGAACATCTCGTAAGTACTTGTACAATGCCGTGTTCTGTAATTCCGGCACAATAGCTCAACTCCAGCAGTTCCAAACTGGGGCAAATAGATGCAACTCCCATTAGAAAGTTATTTCCCATTGCAGTATTTAGAGCCAAGGTCAATAATTTGATTCCATGGTTCGCCTTCAGATCGGTTTCAATGCTTTCATCCTCAATACTTGTTTCAGCCATTTCCATCTTCTCTAAAATCAAACAGCTTCTTGTGATGGTGTAGAAGGTGATACTGGTCAGCCCCTAGCAACTGGTAAGGTTTATGTACTTGATACTACGGAGGAACCTAGATAGGTCAGCCATGTCCTCGTCTGTAAGAAAATCCGCTCCTTTGAGATCTAAGTACTCAAGGGACCGATACTCATTCAACAAACACGAAACGCCAGCAAAACTATAGTGTTTACAATGACAAAGTATTAGTTTCTTCATAGGCAAACGCGCTTCGGCAAGCGTATACAACAGGTCATCCGAAACTGCACAAGACGAAATATCGATATCACACAATGCACTGAATGATTCTCTAGGCTGTAATCGTTTCCCAGTCGAGACAATGGTAGGAACTCCGATCCCACAGAGCGAAACCGAATTCAAGCGGCCACAATCACGTATGAGCTTAGATATACCATTCAGGGTTATGAACCCGCAGCAGTGAATCACAATGTGGCATAAATACAAACAGTTGGTGGACAAAAACACACGGGACTAATCAGCGATGAAGCAGTTACCAGAAACGTCAATCTTCTTCAAATTCTTGAGCTTCGTCGACAACGAAGGGATACCCGAATCGGATATGGGCTGCCCATCTCGGAAAAACCCGTCTCCGTCCTCCGAGAAGCTAATATCAAGCTCCTCAAGGCACGAAAACAAGCCTGCGATTAGATTCAAATCAGAGACTGTGAAGATTCCGATCTCGGAGCAGTTCAGGCTCTTCAAATTCACCGTTTTCGAAGCCAACGCTCCTAATCCGACCACCGGGAGAGTCGACTGACCGGAGATGTTGAGGGACTCGAGGTTCAACCCGGAAAGCGAGATTCGATGAAGGACGGAGTTGATGTCGCCTTTGAATCCACCGAGGTCGATGTGCTTGACCCATCTGAATCGGTGGAGAAGACGAGGGAGGATGGTTTGAACTTTGGGGTCGGAGAGCTTGAGGGTGTAGAAATGGCGATTGGTGATGGAGAGGAATTGCCTGCAGACGAGAGAGAGCGAGGCGAAGTGAGACAGTGGGTGGTCTAGCAGCTTGATTATGTATTCCCAGCATTCTTCTGGTAATTCCCATCTATTTATACCGTCACTAAACATATTTTTTCCGGCTCCTCCTACTGTCTTCTTTACATTTGATTAAACTTTTTTCGAAATTAAACGGAATAAGAATTACAGAGATAGAGGAAGAGAAGAAGAGCGAAATGAATTATCCAAGTGAGTTTGTGAAACTTGTCTGCTTTTAGAGGATATGAATAAAACAATTTTCACCTACTATATTATGTTGAAATTGTTGTAGAATACTAGTGTGGGTGGCTGCACACTCACCCTTTGTGTCATCCCTTACCTCATCAAGCTCTCCCTTTGCTTATATAAGAGAGGCAATGCCTCTCATTCAAGACATCACACAACCAAGGGAGAAGAGCCTCGAAACCTCTTCTCCTGAAGAAGAGCTTAGGTCAGGGGGAGTGAATAGTGAGATACCCCGTGTATTGTATAGTTTCTTGTATTTCCATATAATGAGAGAAACCAGTACTACCGCCCCGAGGACTAGGCACACTTGCCGAACCTCGTTAAATTCTGTGTCTCATTTACTTTCCGCCACTGCACTACTTTCATACCCGTTCTGCAACACGTTATCAGCACGAGTTGCTCTCGTGTGAAGTGGTGGACCGACCTGAATACAAGAACTCATTTTGCTTTGCTTTGCACCTACCACACATCAAGAGTCTATCTTTTCTCTCTACACCTAACCCACTCCAAAAGAAAAACTGTGCCCAAAGCTCAGCAAACTTCTCTTTCTTTTATCTCTTTTTTCTCACACGCATACTGTCATACACCTCATCGGCACAAAACCAAACTCCTCTTCTCTCCTCTGCAACCAATAAGCTCGTTAATGGAGGCTCAGATCTAACCTCAAAACGACACCGCAGATTCAAAAGAGACTCTCTGATTCTCCGGCTCCGACTCGTACCCGCCTCCTCCCACTACGACGTCGTTTCGCATCCCCGGAGCTTGCGGAGAAATGCCGAAAATGGCGAGCTCGTTTCCCGAGGAGGTTCTCGAGCACGTGTTCTCGTTCATCGGCTCGCACCAGGATCGGAACTCGATCTCGACGGTGCGTAATCAATTTCAGTCGTTTTCAGCTTTTGATATGATGAAGTTGTCGTTCTTGTCTTTGCACCTAGTAAATAGCTAATGGGCCTTAAACTCTGCTGATAGTACTGGAGATACGCCGCATGTTTAGATGTAGAACCATCAGTTTTGCTTCATTAATGAGATATGGGGTTGTTTTGACTCGAGATTCAGTGCAATTTGAATGTGGCATCTGACCAGTGATTCAATTCAATTCAATTCAGTTTGAATCTAATGTGTTTGTTTGTGAGTTTGTCATATTACATAAGCATATGCCATGGCCGGAGCTTACCCGTGGCTCGAGGAGATCAAGCTCAAGCGGATGGTCGTCACCGACGAGACCTTGGAGCTGATTGCGAAGTCGTTCAAGCACTTCAAGGTCCTCGTGCTCTCGTCTTGCGAGGGCTTTAGCACCGACGGCCTCGCCGCCATTGCCGCCAATTGCAGGTTTGAGTCGCCGCCGCGGCACCGTTGCTGCTGCCGATGATGACGTCACGACGGCCGTTGACTTCGTCTCTGTTCGGAACGTCTGACTGAACCCAGCATGAGCATATATTTGAGCTGTTCGGTGGCACCAACCGAACACAAATCCAGGGGTTGCTTCTTCTCTGTTCGGTGGCACCAACCGAACACAAATCCACAGCTGCGCCTTTGTTCGGGAACCCCTACCGAACACGCAATGGACTGATTAGGCTTGGGCCTTTCTTATTTTGGGCTGATGCCATTGGGCCGCCGAAATTGGACCTTGAAAATGGATGGGTTGGACTTCCCTATTTTCAGGCCAAAATTTTAATTGGGTTTTGAGGCTTTTAAAGATCTCCCAATTTTAATTAATTGGACCCATAGTGAACCCGAAGTTCATAATAGACCTCGAACCCGAAGTTTCGAGCGTACCCAAAACTTTTGTCTGGGTTGTGGGCTTTTTTAGCCTCAGTATTATTTCAAGTGAAATTATAATCGAACTTGAAGTTACTGATATTGTACTGGCACGTACAGTGAACCCGATGTTCACAACATATCTCGAACCTGAAGTTTCGAATGAAACCTTGAGTTTCAAAACTAGAAGTTACTGCTATTAAACTGACATTTTTTTAACTTTGTGGGTTAATGGTGCGGATTTCCCCCCATCCCATATTTACTTTCAGCAATTTAAATTCCGCAATTTACTTTCTACAATTTAAATTCCTCTATTTAAGTTTCTGCAATTTAAATTCTGCAAATGTGGGACGTTGGACGGTTGTACCGCCTCTCCATATTTAATTTAAGCAATTTAAATTCTGCTATTTACTTTTAGCAATTTAAATTATGCCATTTACTTTCGGCAATTTAAATTCTGTCATTTAATTTCAGTAATTTGAATTCTGGTTGTGGGATGATGGTACGGTTTTACAAGTTCCCATTTGATATTGTATGCCAGTGCAATATCATAAGTAACAAAGTCTTGCAAATATTTGATATTTTATATCATGCAAGGGATCGGACCTGAAAATCCTTGATCTTTGTTATATGATTGGACCTGAAGTTCCTTAATCATCATTATATGATCGGACATGATGTTCCCTGATCAAATCCAGACTGAAAGTCATTGGGATTAATTGAGAGGCAGATTTTGCTCTCATCCGGATTTAAGTTTCAGTCTTATCCGAATTTTGTTCTCGAATATCAATTAATTGAATCAGTTGGAACCAGAAGTTTCCTTGATCATGTACCAATTCAATTAATCCATGTTGAGGAATGTGAAGTTAATCATTTAGATGATAGCGCGGCTGCGCATGATATTCTCCCTGAATGGAGATATATTACTTACTTCATACCTCCATGTAGACTTACAAAGGCCTTATACTCACCACATTCCGGAAGAATTTTGTTGAGTTATAAGGATATTCGATTGAACAGTTACCATGTTGAAAAGGGGAAAGTTTGTGGATGATTTCCAACCAATACGCGGACCATATAAAGATTTTATGGTTTTGGTTGATGTAGTGACTCCTTGATCACATGTCTATTGTCCACATCAAAAGTTGCATTTGCTAAACTTCTGGCACATATTGAGGGCTCACCACCCTAGTTATCCGTCGTAGTCTAGAAGACTGGATAATGCCGGAAAGTTTATATCGAAGGCTTTCGATTATTATTGCACGTTCCTTAGGATTGAGATTAAACATTTAAATTCCCTATGTTCATACTCAAAATGATCTCGCAGAAACACGGATTAGACCGGCTGGGCAGACCCGGGTCAGACTAGTTGATAATGATCACAACGTTTCCCATTTTCTGCATGGGACTATGCAATTCTGCATACAACTATATTGGTCCGCCTGAGACCCATCTCCACCCACTCATGTTGAGCGTTACAGTTGGTTACTGGGTACGGACATGATTCACCGTACTTACGCAATGTTGGGTGTGCAGTTTATGTGCCAGTTGCGCCGCCGCAACATACCAATATGGGTCCTCAATTTGGAAATCTTTGTTGGTTATGATTTCCCTTCCATTGACAGGCGATCTCTTTTTCGCAAAATTTGCGAATAGTCACTTTGATGAGACAATATTCCCGCCGTTAGGGGGAGAAAAGAACGTCAACGTTCCTGAAGAACGACGTGAATTGACGTGGATGTACCCACTATGTCTCATCTTGATCCCCGCATCGCACAATGTGATAAGCAAGTGCGGATCTTCAGAGTGTTGTGTAAATAAGCCAGACACCCTCTATGATCTAACTAAAGTGACAAGATCACATATACCAGCTGCAAACAAGCCTGTAATGAAGGTGTCCTGTAGGACGCACAAGACATCCCGGTAGGATGTTCCGTTCATGATGAACGAGGTACATCGGCGGCTAGCCAATACTCTGTCCTCGGCTAGAAGCGAGACAGACTCGGTTCGATGGATTCACTCCCCAGAAGAGGAGAACTATGGCACAATTGAATCCTATCGCTATCTCAACCGATCCAACTCATAAATTGCGCAGGATTATGGAAGTATCCTGGGAGACGTCCCAGGGTGATACCCCAAATCCAAATTCCCGAGGATCAAGAGATCTCGGTCCGGATGAGTTTGTGGAATCGAAATGAGATAATCATCGATGATATCTTTGCTTATGCAGTGGCCACTGAATCACAAAGTGCGACGATATCGAACCGCGTTCCGTTGATTAAGCACAACGTTGAACTAATTGGTGAAAATGGAAAGAAACAATGCAGGTCAATTTAGACTCCTTAGCGAAAAGTGTTTGGGCCTGAAGTTCCCATACTACCCAATGTGAATCCTGTAGATTACATGTGGGATTTCGTAAGGAAGCATAATGATGATAATGAAACAGTGCGAAGGCACGCCTTCTGGCAAAAGGCTTCTCTCATTAGCCCTGACATTGATTACGATGAGATGTATTCTCTCGTAATGGACGTTGTTACGTTCCACTACCTAATCAGTTTGGTAGTTTTCCGAAAAACTGAATATGGAGCTTATGGATATGATTGCAAGATATCTCTATGGGGATCTAAATACAGAGATATGATTGAAACATGCAATTCAGGCAAATTTGAATTTCTTGTACTATATTCGGACCAGTCTGTCAAACCCCGCCCAATGTGAACCATGACGGTTACAAGTGGGTCTTTTTACAAGAAAATGAGAAAAACAAGATTACAAGGCATACGGCAAAGCTTGTAATATAAAGTTTTTCACAAAGTCCTGGAATTGATATTATCCCATAATGGATGCAATCAAGAATCCTTATGCGGTAGAACAGAGGATCTGGACTCCAGCCAGTCAAGTTTGTCCTTCATCTCTATTGAGTACTGAGTGCATATGGCATGCAGACGTCGGTTCTCTTCTCTCAATGATTGGTTATCCTTCTTGAGCACTTCTAGCTCACAGTTTCGGGCCGCCAGTCGTTTGGCCAGATTTGACACTTGTGTTGCACTCTGGACACATGAAGCCATAGCATGTATCATGGCTTCTTTGTCAGAACGCCCCGCTAACAACATCTCATCCTCTGGAGTCGAGATGTTCCAGGCCACTATTGATGCAGTATCATCATTACGCATTACTGAGTCTTTGACAGTAAGCGGGCCTGTACTGGAATTAAAAGTGGGATGCCAAATCTTAACACTTGGCGTTGAAACTCCAGGGGGAGCAAGAGTCAAATCGGGAGAAACATTGGAGGAGGAAGCCATTACTGGAAAGAAAGAAAGGTATGAAATGCTAGGAAAATTGGAGGGCTAAAGCTGAGATAGTTTGCAAGAGAAAGTCTTCAAAGATGTGACTTCCACAGATGAATTGCACCGAGGATATGCAGAGAAAAATGGGTCTCCTTCTTTCGAGACCTGACAGACAAATCTACTTTATTGCAAATCAGATCCCATTAACTTCGGATCAGATTTCAGATGATTGGCCGCACGTGTTCCAAGAGTGACTAATTTCAACAGACGTTGAATCACTCACGGGATATTTTCAAAGCGTTCTCGGATCCCAAGGAGTGCGCCTTACCTGTCTTGAGATGATTAGAAAACGCATCTCAGCCATTTATTCTCCTGCTGGTCTATGTATATATCCTCAGCATTCTGCACTTAGTATAGTCTCTCAGCATTCCCAATTTCCTTTAGATGATCACTCATCAGCTTTTCATGTATAGTTTGCTTTTCATATGTTTTATTGGAAGCAAATGTATCTCATATCATGGAGGTTGGGAGCAATGGCATCTCATGGCATGCTCCCAATCTCAGCAGTATCTCCTGGCTTGCACTTGATCCTATTGATTCCGTCAGGTTTCTTTTTGCCCTTTGAAACAGAAGGGAGAGTCAAAGATCCAGATCAGATTCAACTTCAACATTCTTCCTGAATCACTTGCAGAGCAGTTACAACAATGATCCTGTGACGCGTGAGGAGGAAGATGATAAGCTAAGGAACCTGAAGGAAGAGTGGTGCAATCAAGTATTTAAGTGCATCGTTACAGCCTTGAAAGAAATCAATGAGTACAATCCAAGGCGGTGCATTCAGAAGCATTCATATGGATTCGTGTGCATCCAAGGGGGAGTGTTGTAGAATACTAGTGTGGGTGGCTGCACACTCACCCTTTGTGTCATCCCTTACCTCATCAAGCTCTCCCTTTGCTTATATAAGAGAGGCAATGCCTCTCATTCAAGACATCACACAACCAAGGGAGAAGAGCCTCGAAACCTCTTCTCCTGAAGAAGAGCTTAGGTCAGGGGGAGTAAATAGTGAGATACCCCGTGTATTGTATAGTTTCTTGTATTTCCATATAATGAGAGAAACCAGTACTACCGCCCCGAGGACTAGGCACACTTGCCGAACCTCGTTAAATTCTGTGTCTCATTTACTTTCCGCCACTGCACTACTTTCATACCCGTTCTGCAACAGAAATTAATTTCTCTACACTTCTTTTATTATTGTGGATCATTAATCTCACAACATCATCCACTAAAATGCATTCTAACTATTAGTTATCTACTAGAATGTAAGTCCAAAATGGAAAATTTTGCGCTGCTCAACTTCCATTCCCACTTTCTCGCAAATTGTTTTCATGATCGGAACCGTTCATTTTATTCATTAACATGTCAAGATCATTCCTAGAAAAATTCAATCAAAACGGAGATCGTTTGGTTATCTAACTGTATGAACTATATGAACGGTATAATTAGGCATTTAACGAACCGTCGATATGTTTTACAAAGTTAGATAACCAAACGATCTCCGTTTTGATTGAAATTTTGTAGGAATGATCTTGACATGTTAATGAATAAAGTGAACGGTTCCGATCATGAAAACAATTTGCGAGAAAGTGGGAAAATGGAAGTTGAGCAGCGCAAAACTTTCCATCCAAAATCTAGTATCCTTAAGAACAAATTCATGGCTTGTGTATAAGAATAATATATCTTATTGACATTTCTAATGATTCACAATCTCTAATTTAATTAATTGTGATGATTTAAAAATTGAACAATTTTGATTGAGAGTTTTTTTATAATGGCAAAGAGTGGACAAGCTGGCCCTCCTCATGGGGTGGAACTATTTTCTGTTCAAATCCCCAAGAGCATCTCCACCGGGGAGCTTTTCGGACCGGCAATCGCGAGATCGACTGTGAAATTGGACTTCCGCGCGAGAAAGGGCTTCCACCGGGGCACAAATCGGACTCGCGAGAGCGGCGAAGGGGAGGGCGATGTCGTCGATCGCCGTCGAACGCGCCTGCAGACTCGGACGCGGACGACTGACAGAGACACACTCATGCGTCTTTTTTTTTTTTTTTTTAATTCTGAGTGCTTACTGACGTCAGCAAGCACGACAAGGGCCGTTGGATTGATCTGCCGCGCAGATCTGGACCGTTGATTTGGGGGTCATTTTGTAATTGTTTTATTTTTTGGGTTTGTTTTGTAAATCTGATTTGGGGTCGTTTTATAATTTTTGGGGCTGTTCTGCAATTATTTTTTGGGTTGCTTTGTAATTATTTTTTATTAAAATTTCAGAAAAAATACCCTAAATTTTATTTTTTTCTATAAATACCACAATATTTCTAATATATTATAATAAAAAATTAAACATTACAAGGAAAAATTTAACACGTAAACCAAATGCAATTCCTTGCCCTCCAAATTGACCTTAGACCTAAGAGCATCTCCACCGCTAGAGGGTGGATTGCCAGAGTTCGAGTCCGAAGGGGAGTCCGAAGGTAATCCACGCCTTTTTCTTCGCCATCGACGCCAAAACCGCCAAATCGCCAGTCCGAAAATTCAGCGGTGGAAGCCCGTTTTGTTGGCCTCGTCCGATTTCGGGTCCGATCCGCCAAATCGGACGTCCGATTGGTGCAGCGGTGGAGATGCTCTAAGGCAATCCACCCAACATGGGTGGAGATGCTCTAAGAGCAAGTGCACCACAGCGGTCGATTCATGGGGCGACCGACGAAATCGACCGTGGACGAGGGCGATCGACCTCCAGCGCCGTCACCCACGTTTTGCCTTTGCATGCCTTCATCTTCGCTTGACATCACCCCGCATTCACCTTCACCTGCGGATTGCCCTCACCGGTGGAAACAAGTCGGGCAATTGGATTGCCCACACAATCACCGGGCTGAAATCGTGAAATCGACCTCGCCTTTGGTCGATTTTGCTCGGGCGCATTGCACTTGCTCTAATGTCGAATACCTCTTCTAGATTGCAGAGATTTCAACTTTAGACATTTTCTACAATGCTTATTCACAGTTTTGCACTCACAAATTATGAAGTATTGTCCCTTAATCGGGATTTGTTGATACAGTCTCATACCACCCTAACTTCGTCCAAAATGCTGAGATTGCAGAGTACTTCAAGTTGATTAGAATGATATGCTTCCTTTGATGCTACTGAATTCAAACTCCTTTTTGAGATTAAAGTAGATATATATTACCAATCTCTTTCTCGATGATCATAATACAACTCAATAATCAAAAGACAGAATTCATACATTACAAAAACCAAACCAAAGTACAAATTCACATTTGATAGCCGTAGCACAATTATTTTCAACTAGACTACTCAACCATAAGAAACAACGAAAAAAAACAATTCAATTAATTATGACTACTAATTAATCACGCGGGAGGTGAATCAAAGGATGGTGGAAGCTGATCATCAACAGGAGGCAGAAAGGGAGGTTCTGGTGGCAACAATGGCTGCACTGGCTCATTGAACCCCATGTCTGGAGCCGGCGGTGTGGACCCAAACGGAAATGGTTCCTCTGGATTTTGTGGGATTTCAGGAATTGGCGGCGGCAGGAATATTTCCGGTGGCATGGGAATGGACGGTGGCTGATCAAACAAACCGGAGTCCGGTGCAGTGGGGGTTGATATAATCGGCTGTGCAAACGGAAAGGGATCTTGGACAAGTGGTGGTGACAGTATTAGTGGCGGAGCCTCATCCGGCAGTGGTGTAAATATTGAGACAAGTGGCGGTGATGGGGCGATGGAGACTTCCGGTATAGGCGGCGGAAAACTGAAAAGTGGTTGCTCCGGCGTGGCTGGTACTAATGGCGGAGGAAGACCGAAAGGTGGTTGGTCTGGAGTTGTTGGGACTAATGGTGGAGGTGATAGCAGCCAGGGGAGGGCGGGTGGTTGGATGATTTCCGGCGGCGGAATGATAATTGGGATTGGTGGTGGGAGGAATTCCGGCGGTGGTGGAGATGGCGGAGGTGGTGATGGAACTAAGGGTGGCGGTGGCGGTGGAGAAGGCGGTGGAGGAGAAGGAGGAGGTGGTGGCGATGAAGGTGGTGGAATGGGCGGTGGGGAGGCTGGCGGTGGTAGTAGTGGTGGTGGGGATAGTACTAGTGGTGGTGGTGGAGATAGTGGAATTGATGGAGGTGATGGGAGGGCAGGTGGGAAGGGGAGTGTAGGCGGAGAAGGCGGAATTCGTGGCGGCCGAGGACGAGGAGACGGCCGAGGTGTTGGTGCAAATGGATTGTTTGGGGAAGGGTAAGTAGGGAATGGCCATTGGCCACAGGTAGCAAACAGGTACTGGAAAAATGGATCACAATTTGATCTTGTTCCTCCTCCACTCTTGCCTCTACTTCTGCTTCTGCTACCGCCACCGCCAACCCTTCTGCTGCCGCCACCGCTTCTGCCTCCACTTTTACTTCTGCTTCTGCTCCTATTTCTGCCTCTTGTGCTTCTTGATCTCTCTTCTTCTTCTTCTTCTTCTTCTTCTTCTTCTTTCTCATGAGGATTGTGCTGGGCTTCTGTGATTGTTTGAGCGATAAGTAAAAGTGCTAAAAGAGTCGCAATGACTGCTGTGTTTGCTCTCATTTCTAAGGCATGCTTTTGTCTGTCATTCAATCTTTGTCTATGTACTTGTAAGAGCTCCAGTGCATGCCTTTATAAGCTACCAGGCTCACGTACGAAAGTGACTAACAAATTCAACAAATTCACATTGGAAGTTGGTCGATCATTTTGCAATTGGTTCACTTGGAGGTGAAAAGTCAACTGCCAAATGGTGTACCGATGCTTGAGTCCTCAGCACAGTGTGCATTTATGTCCTGTAATTACTGTCCATGGTTACTAGTCTCAAGTTTCAACAATATGGGGATTGATATGAACAATGTTGTGAACCTTTCTTTCTCTGTCTGAGCTCGACTAAGGTGGTGGTCTATCAACTATTAAAGGAGTGCATGCCTAGTTTCAAGTGCCAAAGTTGACAACTACAAACACAATAAATGAAATGGAAATTATGGTTGGCCCTGCATCCCTCTGTGCATGGTATTCAATGCACAGGCATGCTTCCTTAACCTTATCGATTTCACTGAGCAGCATATCTTTCCAGTCAATTTGATCCGGTTCAAGGGACCCATAATGTTATATTATAATGTAGTTGGATACTGAATCTTAATTTTGGTTTGCAACATGTTATATTATAATGTAGTTTGCTTTGCGATGTGGTTGAGGGCTTGGATTACAGTGACTATTAATTATAATGATGTGCGTGATCCCACATTAGTTTAGGATTGGGAGAGAGCCAAGAGGCTTGTTTGGTTGTGGGAAATTTCGTTTAGTTGTCTTTTTTGGGGGATCATAAAGCGGATTGAAATCGAAATCGAAATGTGATGTATATTTGTGGGTGATAATATTAGGTTGCTTGAAGATACTACCTGATGAAGAACTGGAGCATTTGGAAATTCCTGTCCGGGAAGAGTCCACTAGAACTGTGAAAAAATTGTTGTACATATCAGAGAACGATGCTCCATTTTTGGGAGGGAACATCTCTGTGTCTCAAGAGCACACTGAGGCCCCAAGATTTAATTTATTTACTGGAAGTCAGACTCCAGATTAGAGAGCGGCGATGTTTAAGGTATGAGCTGCATCTTTGTTCATGCTATTACATTTGGTCATTATCTTAATTCATTTAGTTGTATCCTGAAGCAAAACAATAATAATTTGGACCACGATCCTATGTTCGTATGTTTACTTATTTGTTGCTCACAGGTAAATGAAACTGTTAGTATGAACTGTGGTATCTACAGTGAAAATGAGGGTTTTAAGATCTCAAACGAAGACAAAGAGTACATGCAACGTTGCAAGGTTGTAGTATCCACATGTGCATTTGGTGGTGGTGATGATCTGTATCAGCCCATTGGAATGTCAGAGGCATCACTTTGAAAGGTTTGTTGTTTGAGTCAAATATTACCAGTTAGCTGTCTAAGTTCTCTATTCTTATAAGGTACTGAATGGATGCAGGTTTGCTACGTTGCATTTTGGGATGAAGTCACTGTAAGTACACAGGAATCAGCTGAACATAGAATTGGTGGTGATGGATTTATTGGGAAATGGCGCATTGTGGTTGTTAAGGATCTTCCCTTTTCCGACCAAAGGTTAAATGGAAAAGTGCCAAAGGTAACGACATATAGTGTTAAATTAAATTACTACACTTTTCCTCTATCTTCATTCAGTTTTATTACGCTTCAGTTCAACATATGTTTTCTTAGTTGTTATCTTTTTTCATTTGGAACTTTCTTTGGTATTTGCAAGCATCTTTGTTTTTTATGATACATAGGAGCTACTGGAAAGTTGAGTCGTGCTATGTGTATTATCAAGGTCCAGTTACTTATGGTAATCTGAAGCTGAAGAATAATAATCAAGCTGGAATTGTACCTCTTGATATAATTAGTTTAACCTGAATGTCAAAAACCCAAGAGTTCCTATTACAAGTGCTAGTCAAGTACCCCATGTAGGTATCTGAATATTTCCTGAGACTTCATATACTTTTCTGTTGTTAGATGTTGGCCCATCGTCTATTTCCTCATGCAAAGTATTCGATTTGGGTAGATTCGAAGTCCCAATTTAGGAGGGACCCTTTAGGTGTTCTCGAAGCCCTTCTTTGGCGTTCAGATTATGTACTTGCGATATCAGAACATGGAGCTCGTAGTAGCGTTTATGACGAGGCGAAGGCCGTTGTCAAGAAAAACTAGGCAAAACCAGCAGAAGTTGAGGTGCAGTTGACTCAGTACCGCCATGATGGGCTCCCAGAAGACAAGGGGTTCAACGGAAAGAAGGGTATGCTTCTCTTTTCTTGACTTATTTTGACTTTATCTGTCTTTTGAAATCTCGAGAGCTATATGTAGCAATTGTTAGATCTTTTTTTTTGTGAGAAGCAGTTTTAAAAATTTCTTTTGGTGTTTTCTGTGTACTATTTCTTCTCGAAGTAGTGGTAGTTTGGCTCGCTGCTTGCTTCATTCTGGATGAAAACAATACCAGCTCCCTCCGAGTATTATATATTTAAATTTTGACCTTGAGAAGAAAAATTCAAACTTTATGGTCAGTCGATTGCCTCTACACATCATAAACATACAGTACTGCCAGTACACATGACTGCGTATGTCTCCACACCAGTCCATTTCTGATTCACATCTGGCCAATCTGTGAAAATGGGTTGTGGGGCTATGCGCTTAATCTGCTGCCACAAAACTTGTTTATATATAACATGCTTAATTAGTGTGAAAAATTTCTAAACTAGGGTATCTAGAAGCCTATGATCTCAGTGTCTTATTTTTTTGTTCCTTTGCACTGAATCATTGCATGGTTGACCTGTGCAGCTTTATCCGAGGCATCTGTTAGAGCATGTCCACCCCAAAATGGTGAATTGCCCTAGTACAAATTGCCCTAGGGCAATTCGGAGGGCAATTGGATTGCCTTTGGTGTCTCCACCCCACAAAGGCAATTTGAAGGTCAATTTGATTTAAATAATAGTTTACTATATTATAAATAATATTTTATTATATCAAGTGTCCATATAACGTTTTTGAAACCATTTTTGACCAATTGGATGATGTCACGTGTCGTCCGAAAATTCCATATAATATTTTATATTATTTTATCCGACGTTGACACATGACGATATCTATCGGAAAAGTTCAACACTGAATCCGAAATTGACAAATAAAAACATTAAAAATAAAATATCTTAAACATTACAAATAAAAACATTACAGATATGTTGCCAAACCAAGATGTGCTTCCAAGGGAGGAACTAGAACCTCCGCCCTCCCTAAAAAGCTTTTTCCTTGCTGTAATAGCCGCTCGTTCTTCTACCCAATAAGCTTTTGCATTCGGAGTCATATTGGTTGTGTCCATGGCCATGATATCTCGCTCTTCCTTTCGTTCTTCCTTTTCTACCATCCTCTGAAAAAACGCTTGCTGTTGCTCTCAGTCTAAGGCTCTTTGCTCTTCTCTAATTCTTTTATCTTCCATAAGCATTGTTTGATTGGTCACAACTGTCTCCCACATAGATGATGACATACCCCCGGCTCTTGCAGCTTTTGCCGCTTTTCTTCCTTAAGGTCGAGGACGCCTTGGAACATTCATCGGGGTAGTTTCATAGGGGGTAGTTTCACCATCACCGGGGGTAGTTTGGCCGGGGGAGTCATTGTTGTCATCAGTAAGGTTCACTTCAATGTTGGTTGCTCCCAGTGAATCTACCATCGGTATGTAAGCATCTGAGGACTGGAATTCTTCACTTTGGGGTACTTGTTCCGGGTATTGAACTGCGAACTTCGGAAGATCCTTAACAATGTCCCAACAACTAAAATACGAGAAGGACTTGCCTTTCTCAAGCGTAGAATACCACAATTGTGCATGCCTTATCTACAAATATCATTAACACCAAATAAATTAAGTGCATCTAAATAAGATAATTAATTCCAAAATAATTCAAATAATAATGTGCTTAAATATTTACCTCGTCATCCAATGAATACCCACTTCTGTTATCGCGCCTCACCTTACTCAAGGCATCCCTTCAACTTTGGAGATACCCACTGAGGGTTTTCCAATGACTTGACAATGCTCCGTGCACTCGAATCGTGCCCGGCATGTTTGCGGTATAATGTGCAGCAATGCGTGCCCACATACCCACTTTTGACATATTAGTGCCCATGACCGAATCATAGCTCACATATCTCCAAGACAAGGTTAATTGGACATTTTCAACCTCGGTCCAATTACTTATGGCTGACGGCTCGACGGATTGAGAATGGCGCGACATTTTGTGGGGAATTGAAATGGATGAGTAATTGTGTGGGGAGAATATTTTTTGGGACAGATTTGGTGTATGGATGAATTGATATATAATGTGGGAGTAGGAAAAAAGTTTGGTTAATGTATGGGTAAGATTGTGAGTATTTTTAGGAAAAATTAGGGTTTTTTAGGGTTTTTTTTTCCGAATTTTACAAATAAAATAAAATAAAATCAAACGGTAAAAAAATGGACGGCCCAGATCTCTTGACCGTTTGAAATTTGACGGCCCAGATCTATTAACCGTTGCCCAGGAGATAGTGCTTGCTGACGTCAGCGCACTCACAATTTTTTTTTATTTTAAAAAAAGCATGCGCGTTAGCCGTTCACGTGGCTCTTGTTGGAAAGGCGAAGGGCGAGTCCAAAGGCAATTGCTGCCTTCGCTTGCGCCTCTGAGCTGATCGGACGTCCGATTCCAGCAGCGGTGGAGGCCGGTTTTCGCGGGCGACCTACCCGATCGCCTGTCTGATTTCGACCCCGGTGGAGATGCTCTTATAGTGAGGAAGCACACACCGTTGACCAATATGTTTATGTGCCTCTGGTTCAATGAGGTGGTGCGTTTCACTTCTCGTGATCAGCTTAGTTTTCCATATGTGTTATGGCATTTGAAAGTGCTCAAGAACATCAACATGTTTCCTGTATGCATCCAGAAAGATCTTGTTAATAGTATGGGCCACATACGCAAGGCTAAGCCACTGAAGAGTTGATGCATTGAAACAAAGTAGTGTTTCCACTCCCTAGTTATTGAACAGGGCTGCGCTGGCCCCTGGGACATCTGGGCAGTAGTAAATTCCTTCATCTATTTGTAGTCTACATCTTCGCTTCCATTCTTGTAGTGCTGCTGTTCATACACATTTTATAGGAAAGAAAAGTTTTTAGCTTTTACCATTTGTTCTGTACTTGATGTATTACTTGCCCTCTTCTTCTTTGAATTTCAGTGTTTCTTTTTTCATATACGAAAACATCAGAAAGAATGGATTGTTCCCGTTGACACTTTAGTCTTAGACAACCGTCGTGAGATGATTAATCCAATTCATCATCTAATTCCGCAATAATTTTAAAAAAATTAAAAGAGAAAATACAGTACAGTTGCTTGAATTCAGGGTACGTTTACTAACTTGGAATCGGAATGGGCAAGAATTGGAATGAGTAGGAATCGGAATGAGCGGGGAATCATAATGGGTAGGAATCAGAATCAGTCATTCCATTCAAGCGTTTACGAACTGTTCAGAATCATTGTCCGGAATCAGAATCAGTGTAACTTGATTACCAAAATACCCTTTTATAAAGATAACATATTATTAAGATATATTCAATTTTGATAGATAATAAAAAATTATTAAGCTTTATTCTACACTATTATTATAAACTACTCTACAATTTTACTTACAATTATCCAATCTTACAAAGTTTAATAACATTTGCTAAAAAAAAGACAACGTTAAACATTGTTTTCTTGTAGAGAAAATAGAGTTTTGTTATATGGTTTTTGGGGCTTTTTGATATAAACCCAACTGTGAACATAACTTTTAGAGTTAGCCCACCTAATAAATTATAAATATAAATTCACATAACCATTTTTAAAAATAAAAAATATACAAATAAATACACTTACCACCCCACTAGTTTTAAAATATTACAGCAATTGCCACTGAAAGAAGATTCAAAATTGGAATCAAGTTCCAACCGTTTTGATTCTATTAATTACACCAGATGTTTTTGAAATTTGAATTAATTAGAGTCAATTGTTTATGTATATATAGATTGCTATCTCGTGGGGGTGGGAGGTGGCATTGTTTGCAGAGAGGTGCCTTGAGTAGTTTTCATATTTGATTGTCAGGAATCAATTGCTAGTGGTTACTATGGTTCTTGGTGCCTTGGGTGAAGAAAAAAATGGAGATATGAATTCGGTTTTGACTTGAATTTGAGGAAGATTCAAGAGCAAAATTGAAATTTCTTAATCTGTTTTGGAAGGACGAAAACAGATGGTGGGAGGGTGGTGTACATTCTTTGGAGGAACAAGAAGGCGGGGGCCTCCTACCTGCCACGGAGGTGAAAAAAGAGGGGCGTGGGGGTTGATTACCTCTTGATTAGGTATACAATTTTAAAATACCTTAGGGTGAGGTACATATTAAGAAAATACATTACCAAAAAAATTGTTACCTATCATATAGATTAAGAATATAATTCCAAAATTTATCCTACTAAGGTACAGATTAAGAATATAATTCCCAAATATATCCTACCTAAGGTATAGATTAAGAATATATTTATAAAAAATTTATCTTACCTAATGTATAGGTTGAAAAAAATTACTAAAGTTTATCCAACCTAATGTATAGAATCATTTCTCTTCCAGTATGTATGATATAACAAGAGAAAAAATTTTTAAAGCACAATTTTCGTTAACTTAATGGAGGATATAGTCAACTATTTGATTAATGACAAATAGAATAAAAGTAACATTTAGCTAGCAATCAATAACATTTACTATGGGCAAAATAGGCATAAAAAAATTAAAAATTGTTAATCTAATTAATCATATTATAAAGAAAAAAATTGATTACATGGATATTAGAAAAAGGGGTTTTACTAAAATATTAGGGCTTAAACTAAAAGTTGTTTCAATTCAAGGACTAAAGTCATATTTTCTATTTTTTTTTGTTATTTCAAAAAAGATGAGGGTATTTTTGGAAATAAGAACTCATTCTCATTCCTCTTCCCCCAATTCCCCAACCCCCCATTGGAATCAAATTCACCCAAATTTGGGAAAGGGAATCATTTTTGTTTTCGTGGGACCCGCACCATTTTCATTCCAAGTGCAAGTAAACACCGGAATGGGAATCGTTTTCATTTCATTCCAATTCCTTGATTCCCATTCCGGTGAAGTAAACGTGCCATCAAGTTTCCTTTTTGGTCAAATGATTTCAAGTTTCCATGGTTTTAGGTTAATTTATGCTTTATGGGCCTTCTGGAGCTATTTTTCTCTTTCAACAAGACATTGGTAAGGATTTTGTAATCAATTGTAAGTGTAGACCTTGTTGGCCTCTATTCTGTTGTCACAAGTTAATAAGGATCGATTGTGTAAGGCAAGTTCTCTTCCCATAACCTCAAACATTGAAGATCATTGCGCAAATCAGATAACGAATCAGCCACAGAGTTAGCTTCTTAGACGTTAGTGTTGAACGGAGACACAGGGGAGGAACTTGAGTTCTCCCATCAACAGTACAACAGGTTCCCTCAGTTGTGATCGAAACCATGATATCATCACCAAAGAACAAGACGACCGCCATTGTTACACACCAAGAAAGCTTCAGAAAAGGAGAGAGAACTAAGAGAACAAGAGAGGAGCTCTGGGAATCAATCTTTTATTACTTTCCAACTTAATCATTATTACAACAATGACAAGCTTTTATAGTTGACTCCCTATAACTAACTCAAGCCAGCTCACCAATTACACTTTACAACTGTGATAAATACAAGCACTGTATTCTACTGTATACTATACTATACACTTGCTTGCTTACCCCATATACTAGCTAACACCCTCCCTCAATCTCATGCTCTCATTAGACTGAAGCATGAGATTGTTCCTAAGGAATAGAAACTGTGGAGAGTGAAGACCCGTGGTGAAGATGTCAGCAACCTGCTTGGAACTAGGTACATGGTGAACAACCAGATCTTCACTGTACCCGTTCACGCACGAAGTGCACATCCACTTCAACGTGCTTAGTTCTCCCATGAAACACCGGATTATGCGCCAGTGCAATCGCTGAAATATTGTCACACTAGATCACTGGTGGTTGCAGCAAATATAGGTGCATATCACACAGGAGCTGTCGAACCCCGTGTAGTTCGCAAGTAGTTTGAGCAAGCGCTCGATATTCAGCTTCGGTTGATGAACGAGAAACGGTAACTTGTTTCTTGGCACCCCAGGAAATAGGATTGCGACCTAAGTAAAGCACAAAACCAGTAGTACTACGTCGATCATTTGGATCCCCAGCCCAATCACCATCAGTAAAGGCATGTAGGTCCATAAAACCTCTAGAGTAGTCTAGTCCATAGCTCAGTGTGCCTCACAGATACCTCAAGATCGTCTTGACCGCCATCGAATGTGCTCTAGTGGGGGAATGCATGAACTGACATACGGAATTAACAGCAAAGGCAATATCAGGACGAGTAAAAGTGAGGTATTGTAACGCACCAACCACACTGCGATAGGGAGAGGGGTCGTCTTCCCCAATTGTTCACAAATTTAGCCCTAATTTGTGAATCATGACGACTGAACGATTAAAGCCAATGGAGTTTTTGAAACATGTATTTGAATTCATGTATGAGAAGCTTGACGATAGTAATTACCTATCTTGGAGTATCAAGATTCAGAGGCTATTTCGCAGTCTACATGTTTTAGGCTATCTTTATGGTAAGGATAAATGTCCTGATCGTAGTACATGCTCCAAGGGCGGAGCTAGGAATGTATATAGCACTAGGCTAATTTAATTTTTTTCTTATAGATATGGACTCAAATTTAATTGTAGGTTGGGCTAAAGTTCAATTTTGAATAATTTTAGACTAAATTTTAAGCAAATTTAGAGAATTTTCCAAAAATGGGGTGTGCTTGAGCACACCCAAGCCACCCCCTGGCTCCGCCCAACACCAGATGCTTATTCCATTTGGATTGATAATGATACTACTATTCTGAATGGTATAATTGCAAGTTTAAGTGCATTCTCTGAAGTCATGAATTATGAGTCTGCTCGAGCTGCCTGGCTAGCTCTTCAGGCATGGTACTCTGATATCTCAGAAGCTAGTGTTATGCAGCTTCGTAATGAATTTCAAGCACTTCAAAAGGGCTCAGATAGTATTGAAGTTTATGTGAGTCAAGTCAAGGTGGCTCGTCAAAAATTGGCTTTGGTAGGGGTTACTGTGACTGACAAAGAGGCTATGCATGTCACATTGAATGGCCTACCTGCAAAATACCAGCCCTTTAAGTCCCATATTCGTGCTAGACCTGTTGCTATGACCTTGCAGGAATTGCGGAGTTTACTTCTAGCAAAGGAGTCCGATTTGCTGAAGATTCCTGCAACCATATCTACTCCTTTGCTCGCAGCAATGGTGGCTCAGACTAGCCTATCAGGTACCTCTCACCAACGCCTTCAACAACAATTTTCAACAGCAATTTAGTGATGATTTTGGTAATGGTCCACAACACCATAGTGAGCATTTGGGACAAGGTCGAGGTAGAGGCAAGCAGCCTTGAGGCGGTCGTGGAGGAGGGTATAGTCATACCCAGAATTATAATCCTAATATACATTATCAGAATGCACCTGGTGTCTTTCATGGAAACTGCTTTACCTGTGGAGGATATGGTCATCAGGCCAAAGACTGCCCTCTCAAACAGTATAGTGTGCCTAGAAGTGATGGTTATTCTGGAGGTCGGTCAAATGGGGGTAATGGATATAGTGGCTCTCAGTTTGCTGAAAATGCATATAATAGAAATAACACTGGTAATAATCAGTTTGGTGGTGGTCAATTCTCTGGGAATTATAGTGGTCAGCTCTCTGGGAATCATAGTGACCAATTCTCTGGGAATTATAGTGGTCAGCTCTCTGGGAATCATAGTGACCGATTCTCTGGTAGACTTGGAGATATCAATAGCTTTGGGATCATTCTTGCTTCTTGCTCAGTACCCTCAGCTCCACAGCAACCTAGTACTCATGCAGTAACTTGTCAGATTTGCAATCAAATGTACCACATTGCACCAGATTGCCCCCAGAGGCACAACTTTTCTTCTGTTCAGGGCAAAGCACCCCCAACACAAGCTTATATTGCTATGAGCTCTGATACCATGATCGAAACCATGATATCATCACCAAAGAACAAGATGACCACCATTGTTACACACCAAGAAAGCTTCAGAAAAGGAGAGAGAACTAAGAGAACAAGAGAGGAGCTCTAGGAATCAATTTGTTATTACTTTCCAACTTAATCATTATTACAACAATGACAAGTTTTTATAGTTGACTCCTTATAACTAACTCAAGCCAGCTCACCAATTACACTTTATAGCTGTGATAAATACAAGCACCGTATTCTACTGTATACTATACTATACACTTGCTTGCTTACCCCGTATACTAGCTAACAAGTTGTATCCATCTGGTCTTTTTGCCTAGCTGCTCCACATTAGACGGTTCCCTAACATGATGCAATTTATTCACCCGTCATTAAGGAGGTTAGTTATATATTGAAGAGGATGATCACCATTATAAAATGTTATTCACATAAAGTTATTGTGCACGCCATCCATAAGTAAAAATTAATAACAAGTGACTGTAAAATGATTTTTTTTAATGCCAATAGCATCAGTCAATATAAAATATTTTTTTTCGGTGGCAGACGACAATGTCCATGAGATTTTTGCTAGGGGATAATTGTTAATGAAGAGTGGAGACTCATCACGAGGATGAAACCTTTCTCCCCCCAACCACTATCAATATCACACTATCACACTATCACCATCAAAATCCCCCCAACACCATTAACTTTTCAAGTTTTTTCACCCATTTGACTGATACCTGCCACATGATTTCTTCATGCTCCCCATTTTCGCTTTCTCTGAATAGATAGATATACAGAGACTACACAGGTCACGTAAAAAAGTGCTTTCTTGGTTTCCCTGCAATAGTCTTTTTGTCTCCTCCCCCCACTAAAAAGCAAACACATTTTTGTAAAGATTTAGAAATACTCAAAAGCTTCAAAACCCAAACACTTATTCATCAAAATGCCCCCTGCCACTCACTTTTAGTTTCACTTTGCCTCCTGTAAGTTAAAATGACTCACTTTGCCCTCTGCCACTCAAATTGTTGTCTCACGTTACCTCCTCGTTAAAAATTCTGTTAACTTCTGCTGACATGGACTGCCACGTGGCAAAAATGCCACGTGGCAATTTTATATGGCTTAGAAAAGATTGTGGGGCCCTTTTCCACCAATCACAAACCCACTCCGTCCTGCCTCTTCCGTTGCCACGGCAGCGAGAAATCGGCTCCGCGTGGTTACAGAACACCTTCACGACGGCGTCCATGGCGGGGACCACCATCCCGCCACGCTCTTCCAGCTCATCGGGGGCTTTGAAACGACGTGTTCGACGTCGCCGTTATGGTGCTCCGCGCGCGTGGTGCCTCGAGCTTCGTCTTTTCGTGAGGCCGCGATGCTGGGCTGCGCTCTCAGCCTTTCCTGGGCCTGCCGTCGAGGGCGGGAGCTCTGGGGTCGGCGACCCGGAGCTCCGAGTTTCACAGTTGGAGCCGAGCGGGGATTTTGAAGAACGTTCTGGAGCGGTGTTTTTTGTAGAGAGTTTTGATCGTCCTGTGCGTTTTGCTTACGTCGTCACCGTCGCCGTGAGTCTAAGCTCGGAACTTCTGCTTCTTCTCCCTACCGGAGAATCTCAACTTCGTTATCGCCAACACCGGCGGTTCCTCCATCGTCGCCCAAAACGACGCCGAAAGCAAGGACTGGATCAAGGCCGTCCATTTCTACTCCTCGTTTTCCAATATCTAATGGCCCAGGGCTTCCTATCCACAACCGGCAAGTCCCTCTGCGTCGACACCCCCGCCCCCGTTGTCTCGCTCTGAGGGAGTCCTAAGGACGCGAGAGCTCAGAAAGCACCGAGCGTTGGTATTCCGAGACCCGCACCCTTCCGATCCGCGGCAGCACCTTTGACTTTATTTTCTCCTTGGAGGCACGACAGGTCTCCGAAGTGGGTTTGTGATTGGTGGAAAAGGGCCCCACAATCTTTTCTAATCCAATATAAAATTGCCACGTAGCATTTTTGCCACGTGGCAGTCCATGTTAGCAGAAGTTAACAGAATTTTTAACGAGGAGGTAACGTGAGACAACAATTTGAGTGGCAAGGGCGAAGTGGTATTTTAACTCAGGAGGCGAAGTGAACTAAAGTGAGTGGCAGGGGCATTTTGATGAATAAGTGAAACCCAAATATCAAACACCTTGTTTCTCACTTCCTCTGTTAAAAGAGTGGTGATGGAAGCTGCTCTTCTCCTAAAACCCATGTTGGTTTTGTTAACTACCGCTTTCGTTATCGGCATAATTGAGGCCACCAGACCGGAGCCAGCAAGTTCCACCATTTCCGGCCACATTTTTGTTGTTGAAGATGAACCCATTACTCAGTTTTCTGCAGAAATGGAAGCTCAATCTCCAGGTATTTCAACAACCCAGAATTTATATTTGTGTTTCTGGTTTATGGTAGTTTCACATTGTTGAAATTTAAGTTCTGTTTTTTCAGTTGGATTAATGGGTTTGCATAGTTTCGAATTTAGATTTGTTCATCGTTCGAAGCTTTGGTTTTGCTGTATATTTCTGTTGCCTTGTATGAATGCCTTGCTCGGCTGCTGAGAAAATGTGGGGGAAATGAAAGTTGGAAATTCAATCTCCAATCATTTTTCATTTTTCAACTGAAAGGTGAAGCAATTATGAAACATTGAGCTCACCCAATTGTTCTATCCACTTTTACTTTTGGAGAGTGCTTCTCATATGTTTGGTCATAGAGAAATTTAATCTTGCGCCCTTTTTGGGTTGGATAGAGAATGTGGGAAAGGAAAGGAGTTCAAATTGTGAGCCTATTAGTTTTCTGAAACCAGGAAAAGCAAATGGTTGGTCGTTATCGTGAATTTGAACTATTCAATCTCGAATATCAGATCAAACATAATATTAATTTGTTTACTCTTTCTTTCCTAGATAACTAAAGAATTTGATTAATCTTTAAAGCTTACCAGAATTATATGGTTTACCTTTCATGGACTTCACACATGCGCATATGTATTTGTTAATGCTTATCCTCATTTCTTGTAAAATTTTGGATGATTCCTGTTACAACAGGAATTCCTGAGGTTAAGAGTTGTTCACCATCAAGATTTGAACAAGAGAATTCTGATAGCGCTCATTGTTGCTTCAACACTCCTTGGAATCTTGCTCTTCTTGTCATGTTGTTGGATCTATAGACGGAAAACTGATAAACACTGCACTGGGAAAAAGCAAAAGGCAATGGGTTTGTCTTCTCCTTAAACGTTCCAATTATTTATTCTCGTACTCTAGTATCCAGATAATGAATAATTGTAAGGTTTCTTGTTTTCCAAAGTTTTCCTCTTCTAATTTTACTCTTTATTTGAAGAGGGCGCAAAAATGATGCGATCGAATCCAATTGTGGTTCAAATTAATTCGCTGAGGTATGGGAGTAGGAAGGGTTCTCCTGTGGTATTTGATTATCAATTGCTGGAAGCTGCAACAAACAATTTCAGTGAAAGTAATGTCTTGAGTGAGGGGGGTTCTGGAATTGTGTACAGAGCTACTTTGGATGAGAAGTCTATTGGTGCTATTAAGAAAGTAAATAGCTTAAGGCAGGACTCCGAAAGAGAATTTAAGGTATTTCTATCTGAACTCTGCTGGTTCAGATTATTTCCCCTCGTTGTCATTGTTGCGGGTTTCCCTTTTTAATGTATATACCTGTTTTGCAGATTGAGGTCAACTGGTTGAGCAAAATCCAGCATCAAAACATCATCAAACTTTTAGGTTGCTGCATCCATGGTCAATCAAAGTTTCTTGTGTATGAGATGGTGCAGAAATGGGTCCTTAGAAACTCAATTATGCGGTTTGGATTTTCTGTCAATCTCAATTTATGAAAATGACAATAAATTCGAAAATGCTTCGATACTACCATTTAATCTATACTGATTCTTGACTAATGTTGCAGGTCCTAGTCATGGATCTGCTTTGCCTTTCCCATCCATGTTTGTTTTTAACTTGTCCTTATACATTGGTAATGCTCTTTCAGGGGATTGGAGTATCTTCACGAACACTGTAATCCCCCTGTGGTCCATAGAGACCTAAAATCATCTAACATTCTTCTGGATTCAAATTTTAATGCTAAGGTTAGACATATATGAGTTGATGTTATTACGCCAAGAGTTTGGTTTGTAATGGGTTTTGCCTTGATGTAGCGTTCAGATTTCGGTCTTGCTGTGACTTCTGGGGTGAAGGATAAGGACAACCTAAAGATGTCAGGAACTTTGGATTATGTAGTGACAGAGTACCTTTTAGATGGTATGTATGAACTATTAATTGTGAATGCACTGACATCAATAATGAGTGTCATTCTGTTATGAAATGCTGTGAAGTCCCAAAAATGTTTGAAACTATAGTTCTTTCTGCAGAGATTATTTGGTTTCTCAGGAATTCATCTTAAAATTGCAATCAGTATTTGAAGTTTAGAACGATGAAACTGTATTATCTTATGCCTACTCATGTTTATTAGACTTGGTCAGCATGCAGTTTCTTTACCCCAAGGAAAATTCCTTATAATACACAAGCATTTTTCAAGTTCTTTCCGCTATTGAGTAAATTGTTTCATGTCAGTGTAGTTGCCTTAGAAAAGCTTTGATCATTAATCATTTGTCTGCACTAAATTTTAAGCAAGATTTCTGGCGCTTATTATTTCAACCCGTCACCATAAATAACTGAGACCCACTATGCCTGATGTGGTCCCGAAAACTCTTAAATCATTTTAACATAGTTTACAGTTCAGAGTTATTCTCATCTCTAGTTTTGCATTATGAACCTTTCAGTTTCCAGACAAACAGTTGTGATGATAGGTAATGCCAGTAAGGCAGGTTGTCAGCTAGGAACTTGCTTTGCTTTGTGCTCTAGTTGATGCAGGATTTCTTAAAATGTGAGCAACATACTTGTATTATGGGAATGGACCCTAATCCAACAGTTTATACTAAACAATATCTATAAAACATCAATCTCTATGTTCTTCGAATGTCGCAATATGGAATTGTCTTCGAATATTATTCCTAGCTCTTCATTTAGTCTTTAGCATCTTTATGATTGTTGATTGAAATTTTGTTTTATCTTTTTCAGGTCAATTAACTGATAAGAGTGATGTTTATGCCTTTGGAGTTTTTCTGTTGGAACTTTTGATGGGAAAAAAGTTGGTGCAAAATAAAGAGACAGCTGAATATCAATCTATAGTCACATGGGTAATCTAATCTCAACCTCAACAATGGTCCTACATTAGTTGTTGGAACTTAATGTTTCTATTGATTTATTAATATGCAGGCCATGCCCCAGCTGACTGACAGATCAAGGCTTCCGAACATTGTGGATCTGTTGCTAAAAGATACTATGGATTTAAAACATCTGTACCAGGTGCATAAATGATAATAGACTATACTGATATTCTTAAACTTGTCTTTTGATTCTTCTCTGCGCTGCAAAGCTGAAGTTTGTGTGTCATGAACAGGTGGCTGCTGTTGCGGTACTATGTGTACAACCCGAACCCAGTTACAGGCCATTGATAACAGATGTTCTGCACTCCCTAATCCCTCTTGTGCCTATTGAGCTCGGAGGGTCACTGAGAATTGGGGGACAATGTACCATCATCCTCAGCCAAACCTTCCCACTGATGTAACTGTGCTCTAGGATACACATATACATCATGCAGATCAGGATTGCCATATTTCTTACAGCTAGAGGAGGATGGTCCTGTTATGTGGATAGCTTTCCTTCTGTTCTGGTCATCGTTTTTGTATATCCTTTTTCGTTGAATGATTGAAATTGAGGATAGTGTTACTTAAGAAACATATGAGTTGTGTTCCAGCTATAAACTGAATCAAATTAAAAGTAGACGTTTCACAGTAATCAGAGAAATATTTGGTTTGTTGGGTTACAGGAGTCTGTTGTTCCTTGGCTTTCTGCTGAAGCGCTCCCCAGCGGTTATTAAATAACTAGACGCTTTTATGAACTCCCGCTGCATTTCATGGTGCATTCAAGTGCTGCCAATTGTTAAATAAACTTGTGAGCAAAAGTGCTTCAACAAAAGTACATTGATTTTCATACATGCACCCTGTATGAATGGTAATTATTATACATGTACATTATCACACAATGATGAAATCAGTATAAAAGCGAAAAGAGAGCTAAACTACAATCTACCAGTGGTAAAAACATAAACTAAACAAAATGCTTAAAACCACAATTATTTTCCTCCGATTTCAACAATCTTCTTCCAGAAAACAGTAACACTTTCACCAATCATCTCCAAAGTTCCTGGAAGTGTACTATTGTTATAAAATCATGCTTCTTTTCCCACAAGAAAAACACAGAAAATGGTGAAACTTAATTTTTATCCATCTTACTCTCTTTGCAAAAACCAACAAGTTGTCTTGAGCCATTTCAAAGTTTGAATTCCATAATTAAAGAAAAACATATAAAGTTCAATTTAGTTCTACCCAGGCGGACCCAGCATAGCGCGGTCGTCGCCGACCGCTCCCGTCGTCGCCGGAAAATCGATGGACTGGGAGCGGATCTGCGTGGGTCCGCTCCCCATGTTCGCCGGAGACCTAGACCTAAAAACCCATTGATTTTGCTCGACGGAAGAAGGAAGAATTGCTCTGCAATTCTGGGCAGTTGCGATGCGAAGAAGACGACCCAATTTGGGTTAAAACGGCACAGTTTTCTTATTGATCAAAACGACGTCGTTTTGACTCAAATAGAGCAGCATCGTTTTTCTTGGAAGCTGCGTCGTTTGGCTTTGCTGGGAAACCAGCGTCGTTTTGGAGTCACAAACCGAGAGCTCCTATTTCATCTTTCCTTTCATCAGCAGCCGCGAGCTAGCAACACAAACCGAGAGCTCCAATTTCCCAACAACCCACGCGCCGCTGACGCCTTTGGAATCCATCCACCGACGGCGCCGCTGCAGCGTCGCCACTGCTTCCACCGCCGTCTGTTCTTCCAAGAGTCCTCCTCCAAGTTTCAATTCCAAGTAAGTTTTGTAGATTATCTAGCTAATTTTGTAGCTAAATAGTGATAGGAAACTTGATTATCTAGCTAATTTTGTATATTTTAATCGAAGCTGGTTGAGCTGTATGTGTTTTTAGGGTTTAAATTTTAAAGTTTATGAATCTGAAATTGATAAAATAGATCTAAAATTTGGATCAGACATATCGTATATCGGAGTGATTTTTAATATTGTATTATCAAGCTATCTGTATGGATTACATGATGACTAACTACTTATTATAAAAAAATTAGTGATGGAAGGGTATGTGAAACAGTATTCAGTAGTTATATGCTTAATTAGTATATCAAATTTGCAGAGCATTGTTCTATTGTCCGATAAATTAGTTTTGTTTTGATTAATCTGTTTTGGGTGATTTTCAGAGTTGTTGAATTAGTGTTTTGATTTTAGTGTTGACTAATCGTTGGAACGCTTGAGCAGCCAATTTCCGCTCCCCTCCTCCCAAAATCCTGGCTGCGCCACCCTTCACTCTTTAATGTATATCTCCATTAATAAAGGAAAATCTTAGGTGTACCCAAGGTTTAAAATATCGATATCGACAAAAAAATCGATAGCTTAATTTACGGATATATCGACGGATATTTCGGATATCGATGTCGATATCGACGACCGTCAAAGAAACTGATGGAAATCAGCTTAAAAATTGGAAATTTTGAATGAAACTGTAGTAAGTGTTTAATCCTCTCACAATGCATGTTTAAGACTAATAAATATCCTAAAATGCCCGATGATATGATAAGAATATGATATGTATAGAGATAAAATGTCTTAGGGCTGACATAGACACCATCAAGAAACTTCCTGATATCCTTGTTCTTGATATGGCATTTCTAAATAAAGGAAGTCATCAGTAAGTGGAACCACCATAAGGCTTCATGCCGTGCTTAAGAGAAAACCTTGCGGCCAAGTAAGTCTTCAAATCTGATACTCCCTCAATCAATTTAATCAATGGTGTATCAACAGACTTCTGGTCCTCTTTTCTCTCTTGTGGATGTTCATTTTTCTCCCAAAATAGGGTGGAAGAAATAAAAAGTCAGAACAAAAAGGGAAGCCTATCTAACCATCCATAATCTACATAAAATACAGAAAAGATAAACAACCAACCTCTTTCTCTGCTTGGAAGAATTCGCCTTCTCCCTGCTTCTTCTTTTGAACCTCCTTTGCAAAGTACTTATCATCAAACTTCTCCTCATTAACCCCAGAGATGTCAACCTTAGTTGAAGTTCCAATAACATAACACTGGTTCACATGTCTTAGAGGAACACCATTAATCTTGAATGGTCCTGTGATGACACGAACCACAGTAAGAAACACTACAACATCTGACATCCAAGGGCACAGAACAAGACACAAAAGTGCACGCCAAAACTACCAATCAAACAAATGGCTCTTTTGAACTTAGTTCCAAACCGAGTAACAACAACTCATTGCTCTAATCATAATTAAAACCATGACTTATTCCATTGACAACTAATGACCACTACTTCATCAGACTGCAGCAAACAGATGTATCCGCATCCTTTCTATCAAGCATAACAATTGAACATCTCAAAATGTAAGCAACCAACAGTACATTGACACAGACATTACAAACTAACAAATTAAGTGGACCAGCCTGGTCAGAAGGAAATGAAACAGACAAAGGAACATTTTTATTTTTCTTGCAGAAACACATACAAATCCAAAACAAGAATGCAATGAAATAACAAGCAACTTACCAGTGACCAACAACAAGCCAGAGGAAAGCTGCTTTAGAAACACAACCCTTTTCCCCTTGAACCTCCCAGCAAGAAGGATCAACACGGTTCCAGGAGTAAAGCTAGCCCTCCATTACGCGAAGAAGGAAAATTCAAAAACATTACTCCAGGAGAAAACCTGCTTCTTTGATCAACATAAACAATCCACTTGTGCTCCAAAATAAACACCCAAACAGTGCAAGCACACACGTTCGCACTAACATACATCAAAGCAATCCTGCCTTTTTGTCACTAACAAACAGATAGAAACTCCGGCTATCAATTTCCAAATGACAAGAACCCATCAATCTAAACAACTCAAGTGTCTCACTATACCTCTCCTTTCTCAAGTACACGTAAATCCTGGCATTGCACAGAATGGTCACTGGTTGAGGACATTGATCGTACACTTGGCGTGCATCAACCAAACTACCCAAATCCGAGTATGCTTTAACAAGCTTCGTAGCCAAAACTTGGTCTTTGAATATAGCCAAAACTTAAGACCGACTCGAAGCCTTCTGGAAAAACCCACCAACGCAGCTAGCTCGTCGCCTTTTGGGCTTGTCGCCGACTTCTTTCGATATTTCGGTCGACATCGTCGAAATCCGTCGACTTCAGCCGACATCCGTCGACTTCGGCCGACATCGGCGATTCCGGGGGAAGCTTCACGCTTCACCCCCCCTTTTCATGTTGGAGCCTCCAAAAACCGACATATCGGCGACATGTCGACCGATTTTGTCGATATTTCAATCCTTGGATGTACCTAAAACTAAGTACACCTACGGTTAAATTTATATTTTTAAAATTTAACCCTATATAATAGAAACGATAAATTTTCTCTAATTTTTTTAACTAATAGAAATAAAATAACTCTAAAAAAAATTTATATAACTAAAAATAAAAACAGAAAATTGAATTAGCTCCCACGTAGTCTGGATAGGGTAAAGGCCGGTACGGTTACAACTTCGTCCGCATTGCTCCACCTCCCTCAGCCACCTTGTCTGCGTCGCTCCGTCATTTGACTCGCTGCCTCTCTCCGTCCACACCATCACTCTCGACCTTGCCCCCAATCACCATCACCACCGACCTCGCCGCTGACCACCATCGCTGCCGACCTTGCCGCCGATGTCCTTTCACAGAACCAAGGGGATAATCTTCGTCCTCATTAACTGCCTCTCCCCCTGCGCTGCCGTCAACAACCGCACTGTTGCCGTCGCCGGATAGCTCGCCCTCCTCGACCTTAACCTCCCCAAAAAGCCAGCTCAATTCAAAGTAAGCGCCGAAAATTGGGAATTTCTGAATTCGAATTTTTGAAACTTGAAAATTTGAATCGATTTTCAAGCTTCCTAAATTTTGTGAAGATGTCCATTGAAAAGCAAGCAAAAGAGGCAGTGTGCCTCTTTCAACCATGTTTGGCGGCGGCAACTGTCCTCCGTTTGGTTAGAATTAGGTTTGAGTTTATTGCCTGCCTGGTTGCTTTGATAATGAAGATACTTACTTGAGTTTGATTTATTGCAACAATGAACTACAAAGAACTACGAAGTTCAAGAACATCCTGCGGCAGACAAAGTTAATTGGTGTTGACAGAAAGGGTGAAGCACTCCTCTGACTTTTAGAAGAAGATGGAGGAGACATTGGCTTTTGTAGTTAACGTGGAGTTCTGGAGAATGGCGCTGCTCTGGACATTCTGTCTCCTCCTCTCCTACTGGAAGCTCTTTGTTAATCCCAATTCCAAGAGTTCTCGTCTTTCCGATTCCAAATCCAAATCATCTCCACCTACTTCTCAATCTTCATCACTTGGAATTGGAATTGGATTTAGGCCCGTGTGCATTATTACTGGTGTAAGTGATCCACCTTACTTACCTATTTCATTTTCTAGTTCTTTCTCGTTTAATGTCGTCCAATATAAATGGTAAAACTAGTGCTAAATGGATGCAGGCCACGTCTGGATTGGGTGCTGCTGCTGCCCATGCTCTCTCATCCCGTGGTTTCTTTGTCGTTCTAGGTGATCAAATCATATGAAAAGCACTGTTTTTGCTCTTTTCCCTCCCTCGCTCATGTGTATCAATCAACTCATCGTGTATGGTTGAAATTGCTTTGCAATTATATCCTTATCATGCAAATCAACCACGCATGTGTATTTAGCTCATACTTCATTCCTTGTCTGCAGTTGGACGCTCATCTCACCTGTTAGAAAAGGTATCTACGCTGCTTCATTTCACCTTTCTTTGGGCTGTTAAGCACTTCAATTTTCTTATAAATATTTTCTCACATCCATTATTTGTATCGCAGATGATATTCGACATTGAAAGCCAGAATAAGAATGCCCTTCTCAAAGCTTTTCAGGTCGATCTTGCATCCTTCCCCTCAATTCTCCAGTTTAAAGCCGCCCTACAGCAATGGCTTTCTGACTCTCATATGCACTCTTCCATCCAACTCCTGATCAACAATGCCGGGATACTTGCAACTTCGTCTAGGCTCACCTCTCAAGGCTATGACCAGTAATAACTTTGTTTTTCACTCATCTGTTTTCTGCTACACAATTTATTCTCCCTTACATTATTTTAAACTTTACCTTTTTCTTAATTTCTTCTCATTTTCATTATTTAAAACTTTACCTTTTTCTTTCTTTTGCTTATGTGTAGGATGATGGCCACAAATTACTTCAGCGCATTCTCCCTGACCAAACTCTTATTGCCACTTCTCACAAACAGCCCAATCCCTTCCCGTGTGGTAAATGTCACATCCTTCACACACCGGAGTGGTAAGAATCTTAAGGATATCTTTATGTTAGATTTTTCTTATACGGTTTGATTTTATTTTGCACTATATATTCACAAAACCTTTCTTATAGCAAGATTAGCATATTTATCCTTCATTATGATGTTAATGCATGATTTCCTATAAGTTGATATGCTGTTTCATAATACCTGTCAATGCCACTAATATAGATCATGTTTGTATGCGTCAATTGCTTGCTAAACAGAAGTTGGTTCTTGTATGCGTCCTACATGGCTGGATTCTCAATATGGCTCAATTTGACTTAAATGTAGTTGAAAATGGCTTTTCAAAGTTTCTACTTTTAGTGGATTATTTTACCTATGCTTTTCTCTTTTCTTTGATTACAAGCTTTTGAAATCCCCTCCCTAATCCCACTTCAGTATTCTTCAGTATTGAATATCCAGGTTAACAAGGACACTGTATCTGGGAAGTGTTTCGGGAGATCAAAGCGATACCCATTTGCTCATGTCTACGAGTCTTCCAAATGTAAGCTCTGGCTGCCATATAACCTACCCTTGAAAATCTCCTAATGCTATTCTAATACGAACATGCCTTTTTGTTGTTAGTATTTCTCTTGCTCTTCTCCTATGAGCTTCACCGAAAACTTGGTTTGCTGGATAGGTCTCGTCAGGTCTCCGTCATGTATGTGTTTGCTTTGTGGAATTACAACTTGAATGCATTACTATCTCTGATTGCAATGGTTAAATTAGCCTTTTCTTGTTCATGCATTAGATTTTAAAACTTCATGTTTATTATAGTTTGGTGTGATTTTTAAGTGCTGTTGATCCTGGAGCTGTCGAAAGCAACATCATGCGAGAAGTTCCTTCATGCCTATCCAGTTTTGCTTTCACAGTTTTGAGATTTCTGGGCCTGTTGCAAGCACCTCATATTGGAGTTGGCTCCATTCTTGATGCAGCACTTTCCCCGCCGGTAAGTGTTCCTCAGATCTAATTGTTTGTTGTTCCAACCATGTTCTGTATGCAATGAATATTAAAGTATGTGGCTTATTGTTATTGAGAAGCTGAGCATCAAAGTAGAATATGAAGGTAATGCGCCTATGATTATGAATTTTGTGATGTACCTAAATGATTTCTGCAAGTTCAAGGTATTGTATCTCTTCAGTGATAAAAAGGAATTCAACTTGAAATAAGCTGGGATAAGCCTCATTCTTATTCATGTTGTTGATTGGGCAATTTGGTTCAAGCTGTTGTGTCTAGGCTGGTCCCTGGCTGGAACAAGCCATGGCTTGAGAAGTTAAATTTTCCCTTTTAAGCATCGTTGTGCTTAGTGTTCCTTTTGTGTTTGTGAACCAAATACTCTTATGATTTAACCGGTGCATATAATGAGATATCTGGCGGTTTGAGTCCTGCCCTTGATTTCAGTTCCACTGTGTCTTGAATTAAGTGTTAAGACATATTTCTCACTCTTTATATGGATTTATGTACCATGAGATATAGCGATTTAGAACATCAAAAGGTTTTCTTATCTAAGCAGTTGACTGTTGCACCAGGAAACATCTGGAGTTTATTATTTTGGTGGAAACGGCAGGACGGTTGATTCCTCTTTGCTTTCATACGATGCCAAACTTGCGGAGGAACTTTGGAACACATCATGTGATCTATTTTCGGAGTCTGAGTTTGCTTCCAAAGAAGCCTGCTCTTCTGTATCAAATTGTATATGATATATACGTAAGAAGTTTACATATGTGAATGTAGGTATCATATGCTCTTCTGAGATCTCAGCCTTTTTCAGTGATATTCATTCCAAAGTACTGGCCTTCATGCAGTGGAATTCCCTTTCGCTTCCAAATATTGTACTAGTCTTCATGTAGTGGAATTCCAAACCACTATTGTTAGTCGTGAGAATACCATGTAGTCCAAATGGAAGAGTACAAGATAAATGTGGAACAAGTAGTATTGCTATCTCTGTCTCTTGGATAACGACCTGTTGACTGTTAACCAAAGTAGACGCAGTTGTGCACCATGAAACAAGAGAATCTGGACCCCAATCAGTTATTGTCACACAACCCATACAAATATGAACTTATAATCCGACTTGCAAATTGCAATGAAGGCACTATATGGCTTATGTGGCTTTGACAAATGGAAACTGCAAAAATATCACAGTAATATACCAAATTAGTCAACTAATATAAAAGATAAAACTTTTTGATAAACTTATCCTCCAGCCGCCCTACCCCATCCTAAGGAACAACGAGTCACCGCAGGTGTTAAGACTCTACAGAAAAGTACAAGTTTCAAATCTAAATTTTAATTTCACAAAAAATGAAATACAAACAAGAAATTTAGTAACAATTTTTTCACTCTTTTGCCCATATGGTCTACAAGTAGAAGAGTATTTTCCATATGAGAACAAATATGCTATGTAGTGCCTTCTAAATCTTTAACCCGTGTTAAAAGAAAGATTAGTGTGACAATAAAGTAGCATTTTACTATAAAATTGAGGAAGATGTGCATTGAAATATTGCATCGAAGGAGAATCTTAACTAGAGAATCTAATTAACCTAAAACAGACAAGGTAAAGAAGAAAGTGAAAGTGAACAATTTTATTCTCTTTACCTCTCTACCAAATCAGAATTTTCAACAAAATCCAAAAAAGATGGCATGAAAAGGAAAAATCCTAGTAAAAACTATCACCATTCTGGCCATCCACATCAGACCTGGCCCACACCATCTATTCCTAATATGGCAGCTAATTTAAAAAGTTCAAAATTCATCAAGGGGTTCAATTATTCCCTTTTATTTTGTCAAAATTTCTTTTTGCTAAAATCAAAAGAACCCTAAACCTGCAAAAAAGCCCCCAAAATTCAAAACAGTTGGTCTTATTTATTTCTTTTCTCATTTTCCAATTTGCCCTATATCCCCCAAGAGATTATTCCACACAAAAATTTCCCAACTTTTTCAAAACCGCCATTCAGAGGTTATTTCAGTGTGCATTGTCCGTTCAATTTTTGAATCTTTATCAGAAAAACCCTAAGCCCAGTGTCGAATTCATCTTCAATCGCCGAAAAAACACAGATTGCTTTTAGTAGGGTTTTTGATCGAGATTTGGGTTTTTGGGTTTTAGGGCGGAATGCAAATGAGATGAACGCCCGCAACAAGTTCCAAATCTTCGACGCGGTTCCGGCATAATCTGCGTTGAGTCCTGAGTGTTCTCTCATGGCGAAGCGCGTGTACCAAGTCTGGAAAGGAAGTAACGTAAGCCTCTGCTTTCTCTGGGTTTTAAATTTTGGATCTTGTACTGGAATTCTCATTTTGGGTATGCTTTAGATTTGCTCAATTTGTGTGAAAAATTAGTGGGTTTTGTTTGAATTAGGGTTTTGAGTTAATAGCCTGCTTGGTTGCTTTGAAAATGGAGATACTTGCATTTGCTGTTTTTGTTTCAGGCAAGCGCTTTGGTTTTTGTTTATCGTTATTGCTTAAGTTTGCAACTTTATATTTCCACTTTCTATTTGTGTGCTGCTAGAAAGATGTAGAAAGGAACTGGATATGAAAGGAAATTTCTAGTCTTTTTTTGAAGTGGGCTAAGTTGAATAGGTGTTTGACTGGCGGGAGCGTCGTCAGGAGTTGTATGGAGATCCAATACTTGCGCGGTTTTGTGCTTACACATCTGCAACATTGCTCATGGCACAATGAAAGGAGGCTTGTGGCTGGCCTTTACATAAGGGTTGTATGAGCAATCATGACTCTGAAGTGGTAATTTTGTTGATAAGGAATTATTGTGGGGTAAAATTTAGTAAGGAGAATCTTTGCGGGGGTGGAGCTTGATTACAGTATTTTAAGCTCAAGGGTCATCTATTATAGTTTATGGCATGAGATTACAGTATTTTCTTAAGCACATAGGTCATTTATTATATAGTTTTTGACATGAGAGCAGATTGGTGTTATGTGATCAGAGTAGATAAGCTGTATTGTTGTTCACTTCGTTTAACTTTTTTCTTTTGGCCTAATTTAACTTAATTTTTTGACAGCTCATGTTTGGTTATGGAGAATGAAATAGCTGTTTAAAATAATAACTCAAAAGCCCTGCAACCATATTCTAGACTGTTCATATGGTTGATGATACACTGGCCTGAGTTAAATGGCTGTTTTATAGCTTAGGGTATGAATTAGTGGAGTGCAAGTTACCTTGTCTCTGGCATTCTTGGCTTTGTAAATTAATACCTTTCTTCCAACTATCAATATGAAAATTTATTTTGGCAGTTGAAAATTTACCCTTCATTAGATGCAGGATTCAAATGAGTGCATACTGTGAAATCTCCTAGTAATGATATCTTTCTAACACATGAGTTGCAATGTTTGATTATATACTGGTGTTGGTGAAATTTCCATTTTTCATTGAATACTGTTCAAGGAACTAGAAGTCACATGAAATTTTAGTTAGTCAATTTGTAGAAATGCTCGTGTTTGGAATCAAACTTTTGGGATTGCTTACCCTTTTGTAATTTATCTAGTTTAGTTGGAGGCCAGGGCTTCTTTCTTTATATCTCTTACTTTAGAAATTTGCTTTTGTAGTTTGTGTCCAGGAATAGGAACTGCCATGTGAGGTCATGTTTCTAGCCATATGTTTACCCTCGTCTTTGGATATTTTACTATGAACTTATTTTGGTGGAAAACATTTATTTGTTCTGTTAAAATTGGAAAAGCCGATTCTGTTTAGAAATCATCTTTGTAATAGAATACTTGGCGTAGTGTGGAGTCCTTACACCTACTGGTCGCATATATATGTCAAAAGTTGCATTTTCTGACGGTTGTATAGTACTTTGAGATGAGCATCAATTTTGGCAGGACTCCTCTGTCTACTGGTTATTTTCTTCATGTGGGACAACAAACTTGCTTTTATGTTTTTGCCAATGATCTCTGGTTTTGTTTCTTGCTCCCCTGAAGGTCACGTTTTCTACTGCAATGCTTTAATCCAGCTTTAGATTGTGAGGAATGCTTTTTTTCTGGATTACATGCTTTAAAATGTCCCCAATCACCTTGGATGCATTCTTGTAATTTTGATTTTGAGAAGGTATGAAAACAAAAGTTGGTTACGAGGATTCAAATGCAGTTCTCAGTGTGTGTAAATTGTTTTTTTGAAGCTGTGTATGGGCTTTTTTTTGCACATCAGTTCAGTTTGGTGGAAGAAAACAAAGGCTATCTTTACAGAAAATAGTTGAATAGAGTGCAATTATTTTGACCACATTAAATAATAAATTGAAGTCCTGTAGGCAAAGGTTATCCTTACAAAATGATCTTCATTATGTTAAAGAACAATCTTTGGTTTTGCTGATCTCTTGTAAGGACAGTCTTTGGTGGGAGACCAAAAAACTATTGGAATACATTTCTTCGTGGACTCCCACCATTTAAGTCCCTATTAAAAGGAGTTCTTCTGAGGAGGGTCCTGCTGGAAAATATTCTTTCTCATCATTTCTAGGTTGGCCAATCTCTTGCCTTTTGTGTACCAGAAAGAACATGAAGTGTATTCAGTATGACAAAACTTCAGCAGTGCAAATACTATTGGTTGATGTTTTCAGTTGAATGATTTGATAAAAACAAATATACTGATTTCTTGATGTCTTGAGGCTTGGTTACGCACTCCATTGTCTACTGTAATACTCTAGTTTGTTTGGTTTCTGTTCTCTTCTCCCTCCCTTCTTCCCTTCCCCTTTCTTTCTATTTTGATTTTAACTTCTTTTTGCTCATCCTTTGCAGAAGTTCATTCTTGGTGGAAGGTTGATATTCGGCCCGGATGCCAGGTCACTGCTTGTCACATTATTGTTGATCATTGCTCCGGTTGTGATCTTTTGTGTTTTTGTCGCATGGCATCTCCGGCATGAGTTTCCGTCATATAATGCAGGATATGCAATTCTAGTGGTAGCAATTGTATATACTATCTATGTAAGTCTGTTATCCTTTTACTTTATTGGTTTATGTTCTTTGTCTTTGCTTTTCAATTTTAAAAATTTGGCAGTCATCAAATCAAGCATTTGATTATTTTGAGAGTTGTCAAACAAATAATAGAAGATAGAAATGTGGCATGCCCACATGCAGATAAACTGCCAAGATAATGGTTACAATGTCATGTTTTAATATGAGAATGTTAAAATGTTTGTGGGGTTTCCCTGTGTTGTATTCCATGTGATCTTCAAATAATACTACTGATACTTGTAGATCGAATTTTGCGGAGGCATGTGAAACTAATTTTATGAGCACTATTTGTTGAACAGTTGACATGTGGTTGGCTCTGTTGCAGTGGTTATAAAAGTTCGAGTTTGCATAAATTAATTGTTCATTCTTGTAGATAATTCTTGAGATCTTTTACTCCGAATGATTTTCTCCACAATCTAATTAACCAAATAAATTTTGTTTATGGGAAGTTTGAGGAAATACTAAAGACCTGACATGTTTGACTTCATAAAAAGTACTGAACTGTTGCTCCGAAAACTATACACTAACCCTTATCGTTGTGTTAGGGGTGTTCTACTTTTTCTTTGTTTTTGATACACATATTCACGTCAAAGGACACTGAAGGAGTGCAGAATAAAGGACAGAGGACAACTTGTGCTATGCACTATAAGGCCTGACTAGCGATCCCTAATAAATGAGAAACATGTATTAAAAGGTTAAACAAATATTATTCAAGTATTCACGATTTTTTTTTATACACAATTAGTTATTTTGATACACAAATATTCACTTCAAAAGGACACTGAAGGACTACAAAATAAAGAACAGAGGACAACTTGTCCTCTGTGACTGTAAGACCTGACTAGCGATCCCTAAATAAATGAGAAATGGGCATTAAAAGCTTAAACAGAAACTGGACAGACCACAATAACACGACTCTAGGATACTTCATTTTTCGACTCAGTCAGTTCAACAGGAAACGGAATAGTCCCTGAGTTCTTTTGCCTCCATTTGTATAAGGGCTTCACCTGATTCTTACAATTATGTATGATAAGTTAAGCTAGGATAATTGACGCTATGGCTTGCTTGCATTGGCTTGTTTTCTTATGACATAGGGCGTGTTGATGACGTGTGTGCTTTTGCTGCTTTGGAACTATAGTATTCAAATGACGATAATCATCACCCTCATGGTTATAGTTTTCTTTTTTTCTTTGTTTTAAATAACATTTGTTTCATATTGATAACAGCCTGTTGAATGGTGGTTCTTATCAATTTTTCTCCTTCACTTTGTCCTAGCTTTTGGCATAAATTAATTCTTTAGTTGATGTTGATAGGTGTTGGTGCTTCTTTTTCTTACTTCAGCCCGGGACCCTGGGATTATTCCCCGAAATGCACATCCACCAGAGGAAGAGTTTCGTTACGACTCTTCAGTGTCTATTGAAGTTGGTGGAAGACCAGGGGCTGCTAACACTGGTGGAAGACAAACTCCAAGCCTTCAATTCCCTAGAACAAAAGACGTGATGGTCAATGGCCTTCCTGTTAGAGTGAAGTATTGTGACACTTGTATGCTATATCGTCCTCCTCGATGCTCTCATTGTTCTATTTGCAACAATTGTGTAGAGCGCTTTGATCACCACTGCCCTTGGGTTGGCCAGTGCATTGGACAGGTATGCTCTTAATGTGCAATTGAAAACTGTGTTTGAGCCATTCTCTATTGTTGCTGTGGACTTCCAGATTGATTCTAGAGCTGTTGTTGTTTTTAGTTTCCTTTCTTACAGAGGCAGTAGTATTAAAAATCATTTTCTGGGTTATGTGCAGTGCAATTATCGCTACTTCTTTCTTTTCGTTTCTTCTGCAACTATTCTCTGCATCTACGTATTCTCGATATCAGCTTTATACATCAAGATTCTGATGGATGATTATCACGGGACAGTTTGGAAGGCAATGAAAGAATCTCCTGCTTCTGTGATACTAATGGCGTATTGTTTCATTTCTCTGTGGTTTGTTGGTGGACTAACTGGCTTTCATTTGTACCTTATAGGTACCAACCAGGTCAGTCATCTTCTTCTGGGTGTTTTGTTGGTTCAGCATGAGACTTCCGTTATCTGTTTTGCATAAATTAGATTTTTTTTCCCACTATTTATAGAGCTAAGGTTGAGGCTTGATGTCTAAATCCTTTTAAACGAGGTTTATAAAGCATGTGAGCCATGGTTGAAGTGCACTACCAATTCCTGAAGCTGTTAACATGTTTCTTTAGGAAGTTGATGATGACAGCATCGCAGATGCAAGTATACACCTTATATGAGTTATCAGTAGTGTGATTAGAAGCTAAATTAACTATAAAACCATCTGATGAATTAGATAGAAGAATAAAAAGCTAAAGTAGTGTACTCAAGAATTGCTGCATTTTTCGAACTGCTGGGTCACTACGTTCATGTTGAGGTATCTGATTTTTGGTTTAAATGGCTTCGTTATGCAAAGAAAAACCTGGGTGCCAAGTTTTGGGTATGCTTGTTTATTGGAGGAGGTGCTCACTGGTCGCTCATCTCTTGAAACTTCGACTCCATCTTGAAATCCTACTCACCCACTTGATCTATGAGAACTGTGCCAAAGTTTGGCTAGTGCCCATCGTTGTTGCGGCATACGCAACACCAGTGAGCCACTAATATGTTTCTGCTCAAAAGTGTTGTTTTTCACATACCATTCTAGGTGTTTTTGTCATTTTTGTTTGTCATTATTTCCCAGTCTAGGTTTGTTTAGCTGCTGGCACTCTATGTGGCTACTATTGAAGGTATTTAGAAAAGGAAAACAGAAGGGGATGCAAAATGAGGAACCTGGCACGAATGACATATTTAGTTATACGGTTCATTTAAGTTGTTTCTTTTACCTCTATGAAAAATATCCTCAGTTGCTAGTTAAACACTAACATTTGAATCATCATTGTTATCTCAATTCTTGGAAGAATATATTCGATGCTCTACAGTCCTACTTATTCACTATATAGTTGCACTGATCATTATTATCACTCTTTTTTCAGACTACATATGAGAACTTCAGGTATAGAGCTGACAGCAGGATCAATGTTTACAACCGGGGTTGTGTAAATAACTTTCTCGAAGTATTTTGCACTGAAGTAAAACCCTCAAGGAATAACTTTCGGGCTTTTGTTGAAGAGGAGGTACAAAGGTCTTCAGCTGTGCCCATCGAGCGGGAAGCTGAACCAGATGATTCAGGAGGAGATCCACGCTCAAAGGTTGAGGATGATTTAGATATTGGTGAAGATCTGTTAAAGATCTCACAGCGCCGTAACTTTGAAGAAATTGATGACGACATACGCAGTAGAGGTAGCAATGGGCCTCCTCATAATACCTCAGAGGTTGACTCTGCTTTGGGTTCTGATCATCGGGCTCCCACCATTCGATCTGATGCCCGGCACTCAAGTTGGGGAAGGAGAAGTGGGAGCTGGGAAATTGCCCAAGAGGTACTTGCTAATAATGCCAATGTCACTGAAAGTAGAAGCCATGTCACCTCGAAGGATGCGGTTCAATGATGGCCTAGTTTGTATGATTGATCTTACGGAGTGCAGTTTGATGATGTGTGGATATTTATTGGATATTCAATCCAGGGTGGGAAGGAAATGCCATTGACCAGGAACATGCAACCATGCGAAGGGAGTTGAATGTTTTCCCTTCAGCTTCAGGTGTAAAACATAGATTGCCTTCTTTTTGTGGAATTGCTTGTTTTATAATTTCCTTCCTAGAGACTAGGAATGTGTGCTTGTAATTGTTTGGGTAAAAGGGGATAGCGTCGTTGCCATTTTTCTCGTATATTGTGTTTTCTTTTCCTCCTAGAATTGTGTAACTATTTGAGATAGTGAATCCAATTTGGTAGAATGGCTTCATTCTTTTGTGTAAAGCAATCATCCCAATAGCAGCATATCAACTACTTGTATTCAATGCCAATGGCCTGTCCAATTGGTTTTATATGAAAACATTTATAGTTGCACTTCTTTTTTCCTCTTATTCCTTTAGTTGGAAGTGTCTACAAGCTGGACCGAACTTATGCTATTGCACGCAGGCTCTTGATTTGGATTCACGAAAACGCAATCCGCCACAAGTCTCCTTGATCTCTGCTAAGGTTACTTTTCATCTGGCAATACCGGATGCAGAAGATATACAGTATTATCTGTGATTCACGATTTGCTCCGGTACTAACGGGACGGAGGAAGCTATCTACTTTCTGCTTCGTCACATGACGGAGCGGGGAATTCATACGTAAATAGGAAATGTTTTACAGTTTCAAAGATCCTTTCATGCGAAGAACTAAAAGCGTCACCATGTTTTGTAAAATTCCAGTTATAATAGTCAATATCAACTGAGCTTTTTATGGCACGTGACACTTGTTGCATAGTTTTTCCTTCAACCGAAGCCAAGACGTACTGTGGGAGCAAAATTATCCACTAACCAACATGCAACTTCCCTTAACTAAACTCAGGGAGTGGGCTACAAATATAGAGTGATCATGGAACATGATCAACAGGGAGAAATAGGAGGAAAATGGGACTTGATCCCAAGCCTCCACAACCTGTAAAAGGGCCAATCAATTCATCAAATAGGGTGGAGAAAGGTGGGAGTCTACTCTTAACAATTATCTTGAACGAACACTGACTTGAGCATCAGAATGTTTTCTTGCAAGTATCCCAGTCCTCCCTCGTTGGTAGCAAGCAAAGATGATGTCCAAGCTTCTCAACATGAAAAATACGAAATCTGTTTGAAGAGGAGGATCTCCGAAATTTTCCGCCCCACCAGTTGTGGGAATCAAACATAAAGTCACTTTGAGAAAGGACATGTTTGTCTTCCAAGCTACAAAATGAAGGCACGGGCTGAGTACCAATTAATAAAGAAGTTTCATGTATTCAATGATTTAGTTGCGTGACACTCTATTAAATCAATTCAATGGAGTGGGGGCACGACTTGAAGCTCATGAAATGGGGGCACTCATCATCTCGTAAGGTATGGGGCGGGCAGGACCGTATTACACGAACTAGGCACACGATGGAATTGGATTATAAAAATCTTTTACACCCCAATCATAATCTTAATTTCATAGCGTTCAATACCTCCTTCTCAAGTTTTCTTCTGAATTCATCAAACACTAACTAGTTAATACATGAAAAATTGCAATGTTTGATCAAAGATGGAACAAGATATAGTCAATCCAGATTATCAGCAAGAGGTATGATTTGAACTAAGTTTTAATTGAAGTTGAAATTTTTTGAGTTTGTCTCAGTCAATCCATGCCGGTGTTAGGGACAATTTGCAGTGAACTTGAACACAAGAATCGGGAGAATGATCTTATTCAATTGAACAAACGGAATTGACTTTTTAAATGGCCTTACAAGATACTGGAGAAACAGAAGAACAACCCAAACACCACAACTCCTACATGCATGGTAGCTGACTAGAGAACATGTCAAACAAGACGACTCTTCCCTGAACAATAGGGATTATTTGCCAAGTACTTCAAACCGAAACAAACTCTTAACAACTAAAAAACTCTAACAACTTAACATCCTTCCTTAATTACTAATCAGTTTACATCTGCAAGTGAGCACACCCCCAACAGATTCCGCAGCTTCAAAAATGTATCAAGCTTCAAAGGCTTAGTCATCACATCGAGTTTTTATCATAAGTATACAAAAATTAACTCTCAATTTCAATAATATCACTTTTTTATAAAACTTTCATTTTTATACAAAACTCCACTTAAATAGACTAAAAGACCATTTACTTTTATCCTCAGTGACAACAACCTCAAGTGATTTACAAGTACATGACTTTGTTATTTTTTGACGATTTATTCTCTATGAGCCTCCATTTATTCTTCGTGCCTGCGTTTTCTTAGCTAAACAAGGAAGAAAAGAGAGAATCTTGTCGTGTTTATGAAACCTGCCTACATCAAAGCCGAACACACTGACGGTTGACACCACCAAAAGACGTGTGGCTTTTTCTTGGGTCTGCCTGACACAGTTTAGGTGAATGGGATTCCCGCATTGAGAAAGAAGGCAAGAGTTGTGGGGTTGCAATTTTGAAAGATCAAATTAAACGTAACCCAATATAGATTTTGCATTCCTAGTAGCCTTCATTCAGCTTCTGGGTTTCTCTAGGTCTCTCTGGCTTTTTTTTTGGTGATCAATGGCAATGAGGAGAACAAAAGCTGCTATCTGTTTTGTGGCATTTTTATGGTTTTGGATATTTGGGAATTCTCTGCTTTCTCCAAAAGGTGTAAACTTTGAAGGTAAAAACTTGGAATGTTTTCTTTCATTGATTTTCTCAAGTTTCTAACGCAAAAAGGTGCAATCTTTGGCTTTTGTAAGCAGTTTTTCGCAGAACTCTCATCTGGGTCCTTGTTTTCATCTCAGTGCAAGCTTTAGTGGGCAGAAAGGAATCCCTGGAGGATCCTCATGGGGTGTTGGATAACTGGGATGATGACTCTGTGAATTTCATAGGTAGCCACACGAGTTTCAATTTGAATTGAGAGGTTCTAGTATATTTATGTGAGTTTTTGTAAAAAATGAAAGTTTTATAAATAAGTGATATTATTGAATTTAAAGGTCAATTTTTTGGAGTTTTTATCAAAACTATACAAAAATTACCCCATAATTTCAAAAATATCATTTTATAAAAAAAATTTCAATTCTATACAACTTATCACATTAATTGACTCAAATACCCTTTATTTAATTCCAAACAACTTTTAATTAAAAAAATAAAATATATGAGTTTACACCTTCCACCTCTAACGCCGTCTAAGACCCCAAAAATCTTTCATCTAGTTTCTCCTCCATAAGGATTCCGAAGCTGAGATTGTATGAAGAACACAAATGGTCAACTTCCATTCAATTCAACCCCGACACATCATTAAAACCCAAGTTTGCAGCTCTAATTGAAATAAATCTCTACTTACAAGGCCTAGACTTCACCAGACCCAAATCACTAGACTTCACCAACCCAAATCAAATGGAGCCCCAAATCTCTCTAAGAATCCCACAAAATGACGGTGAGTCATTGTTTTCTATTGGGTTTGCTATTGGACAAGTCTCCAGAAATCAATTGCAACAGTCAGCAAAAAGCACAACACTGCCACCCACAAAACGAGGAGGAATCATACTCGTTCAAGCTCAAACATGGGAGATAATGAATTTTAGGTCATTCACAAATCGCCACCGCTGTCGACGATGACAACAACATCGATGAAGATTATTGAATTTCATGTCGGAATGTGGACATGGGATTTGAGGGTTTGGAATTGGTTTTGATTATTAAGTTTGTTTAGCATTGAATTAAATGAAGGATATTTGAGTCAATTTAAGTAAGAAGTTGTATAAAATTGAAAGTTTTCTAAAAATGTGACATTTTTGAAATTAAGGGGCAATATTTGCATAGTTTTGATAAAAACTCCATCACATCTGTCACTTGCTCCTGAATGTTGCAATGAACTAATTTCTTTCTCAACACGATTCTTATAGAATTTGAAAGTAGCAAAGTCTTCTGACTTCTCTACCAAGAAATAAACCCAAGTTTTTCGACTATAATCATCAATGAAAGTGATCATGTACCTTTTCGTGGTGTTTGAGACATGTTTGATTGGTCCACATATATCAGCATGTACTAGTTGAAGGATTTTAGAAGTTCTCCATGTGCTCTCCTTTGGGAACGGATCTCTTTGTTCCCCACCAAGCAATTTTTACAAAGCTTTGAAGGTGCCTTGAGTTTTGGCAGGCCACTCACCATCTTCTTTGCTCAAGAGTTCTCAAACCTTTGAAACTCAAGTGTCTATATCTACAGTGCCACAATTGAGTTGGATCTTCTGTGTGTTATGTTGAAGCAAGTAGACACACTCGGCAGAGATGTAGCAAGCAAAATAAACATTCTGTTTGAGGGTATTGCAGTCTCCATAATTAAGCCCCTCTCGGTGTGGTAAATTTTGCATTTTCCATGTTGAAATAGAATTGCTAGTCCCTTCTCCTGTAGCTGCCCAATGCTCAATAAGTTGTTTTTCAGCTCCGACACATAAACCACCTCAGTGATGATATGAGAAATTCCCCTTACTTGGAGCCTCACATTGCCTTTACCCTTCACAGCCATACTGGAGTTGTTTCCCAACTTCACAGATTCTCTAAACCTCTCATCAAGGTTAGAGAAAAACTCCTTTCCACACATGTGATTACTACAACCTGAGTCAAGAAACTACACATCTTATTTCTTAGCTTTATTCTTATCCACGTAAGACATTAGCAGTGTGGATGAGAATAAAGCTAAAAGAGAAGTGTGGTTTCTTGATTCAGGTTGTAGTAATGTGTGGAAAGAAGGAGTTTTTCTCTGGCCTTGATGAAAGGTTTAGAGAATCTATGAAGTTGGGAAACAACTCCAGAATGGCTGTGAAGGGAAAAGGCAATGTAAGGCTCCAAGTAAGGGGAATTTCTCATATCACTGAGGCGTTTTATGTGCCAGAGCTGAAAAACAACTTATTGAGCATTGGGCAGCTACAGAAGAAGGGACTTGCAATTCTATTTCAACATGGAAAGTGCAAATTTACCACTCTGAGAGGGGCTTAATAATGGAAAGTACAATATCCTCAAACATAATGTTTATTTTGCTTGCTCAATCTCTGCTGAGTGTGCTTCCACATAACCACAGAAGATCCAACTCAATTGTGGCACAATAGATATGGACACTTGAGCTTCAAAGGTTTGAAACTATTGAGAAAAAGAAGACGGTGAGTGGCCTGCCAAAACTCAAGGCACCTTCAAAGCTTTGTAAATATTGCTTGGTGGGGAAGCAATAAAGAAATCCGTTCCCAAAGGAGAGCACATGGAGGGCTTCTAAAATCCTTCAACTTATACATGTTGATATCTGTGGACCAATCAAACCTATCTTAATTAGCAAGCAAAGGTACATGATCCACTTTCATTGATGATTATAGTTGAAAAATTTGGGTCTATTTCTTGGTAGAGAAGTTAGAAGCCTTTGCTACTTTTCAATGCTACAAGAATCGTGTTGAGAAACTAACAGGTTCATTCATAACTGGTTTACATACTTATCGTGGCAGTGCATTTACATCACGAGAGTTCAGTAATTTGTGTCATGAGAATGGTATACGTAGACAACTGACAGCTTCGTACACTCCACAGTAGAACGAGGTTGCGGAAAGAAAGAATAGAACCATTATGAATATGGTTCGTAATATACTTTCAGAAAAGAAGATCCCAAAAACTTTCTGGCCTGAAGCAGTCAATTGGGTTGTACATGTCCTGAATCAAAGTCCAACACTTGCAGTAAGAAAGAGGACCCTAGAAGAAGCTTGGAGCGGAGTTAAACCATCAGTTAAATACTTTAAGGTTTTTGGATGTGTGTCTCATGTTCATGTACTTGACAGTAAAAGAACAAAGCTTGATGACAAAAGTGAGAGTTTTGTCTTACTTGGAGTTAGCGAGGAGTCAAAAACATATAGATTATATGATCCAGTCTCTTAGATGATTATTGTAAACATAGATGTTGTGTTTTAAGAAGATAAGTATTGGAACTGGGACATGAGACATTTTTGATAGTAATGAAGAAGATATCAATGAAGGAGAAAATGAAGCTTATCTCAATGAGAATATAGAAGAAGAAGGCCTCTCTGAAGAGGAAGAAGAAGATGTAGCTAATGTAGTCATGTTTGCAGCTGCTGATCCAATCTCTTTTGAAGATGCTGTGAAGAGTGAAAAATGGAGAAAAGCAATGGATTTGGAGATAGAGGCAATAGAGAAGAATGATACGTGGAAATTGACAGAATTACCTGCAGGAGGAAGGAAGATTGGAGTAAAATGGGTATACAAAACACAACAAGACACGGCTGGTAGCAAAAGATATGCACAACAAGGAGTTGATCATACTGAAGTGTTTGCACCTGTGACATGGCTTGATACAATCCGTTTGGTGATTGAACTTGCAGCTCAAAAAGAAAGCATTTATCAATTGGACGTGAAATCTGCTTTCTTACATGCTGAACTGAGTGAAGAAGTTTTTATTGAGCAGCCCCATGGTTATGAGTCGAAAGGTAATGAGCAGAAAGTTTACAAGCTGAAGAAGGCTCTCTATGGACTTAAAAAGCTCCACGAGCTTGGTATAGTCGTATAGAGTCCTATTTTGTGAAGGAAGGATTTGAAAAGTGCCATCATGAGCCTACTTTGTTTGTCACGGTAGAAATAGGAGGTAAAGTTCTGATTGTAAGTCTTTAGGTTGATGATCTTGTATTCACTGGAAATGATGAGTCAATGATTGCTGAGTTCAAAAGATCATTCTCCCGAATCTTGTGTTCAAGTTCACTACAAAGCTTTGTGTGCCTCTTCCTCTTCCTTGCTTTCGTCCTCAAAAGCCACCACGACCTCGTCCGCTTCCTCCTCTTGATCGATCTTCATAAGTAACCTTCAGAGCTTTTTCTTCAACCACAATACTAATCATGCGTTGTTCATGTACCAAAAGACTGCGTCGTCCTTTTTCTGTAAATCATCAATGTAAAAGATCCACCCCGTGAGCGTTTGTAGCAGTAGGTGATGGAGACAGGCTACCATTTGCAACTTGATTTTTTGCCATAACTTAGCATATAACCTCAATTTTTTGACAAAACCAAATGAATTTAAAGAAAGTAAACTAAAAGTATGGATCAATTCATAATAAGAAGTGGTGAATTCATAATAGGGAGGGACGTACACAATATTTAGTTTATTTTCTCATTAAGGGTAGTTTATGTAACATTTGATGTGCATTATGATATTTTATTTAACAGAACCAGTTGGTATGGGTGAATTCACTAAAACTTGGAGTGTAAATGAAATTTTAGGATATGTCATGATATTTCATATGCACTTTGACATTTGGGATCATTATATATACAATATTTGTTTTGAATATGTAACTCGCACCATGAATTTGGCCATTGATGCAGGTAGTGTTCATCAAGTTACTATATGCTATTTAGTCCAAGATCTTTGATTTAGAGTAATTAGGATTAGGATTATATCGTATAACTAAGGTAAATTTAGTTTTAATTAGCTTTCTTTACGCCTAATTATTCTTGGTGCCCAAATATATAAAGCCTATAAGTATAGGTGATTATCTTTGTAATAGAGTAGTTTATGTTGAATTTATAAAGTATATATGTGTTAATGTGGCATGGATTTGCTACTGACATTGAGTTTGCTATGATCCTTGTTCTTATGTCTTGTTTGATTCTTGTTGATCCATGTTCTTAGTACCCTCATCCCCATTAGACATCCACTGGGGGCACAAACTATGGAACTATGGAGAGCAACCTTTCACTCTTACAATAAGAGTAGTTCTTATATCAATATGAATAATATTGCTTGGAAATTAACTCTTGAAATTCTTCATTGGCATGATAGTTTCGTGTACTCACTCTCATTGATTGATTGAATGCGCAGGAGTTAAAAGAAAGAAATCCAGTGATGAATAAAATCTGGTGATTTTAAAGCAGCTGAAAGAAGAAGAGAAAACCAAAAAACCAGACCACTCAGCCTCATCGAATGAGTGATATGTGTAACCCAGCCTACCTCTTTTTGCAAACAAAAACAAATACTAATGACAACGCCTGCTTTTTTGCTTCTTTAGTTGTAATGTTTTTGAACATGTATTCTACATTTCTAACAAACAAAAACTATGTTGTCATTCTACTCTTTCTAAACTTTCATCTCTATGTAAATGTTACAATCTTCCTTCTCAAGATAAATTATTTTGTACACGCACTATACTTTTTTGCAATCAGCAACAACGTATGGGCATCCTGCTAGTTATCCACTAACCAATATGCCCCTTTCCATTATCCTAAACTTAATGGAGTGGGCTACAAACAAGGAATGATCATGGAACATGAGCAACATGGAGAAATAGGAGGAAAGTGGGACTTGGATCCCAAGCCTTCGCAGCCTATTAAATAGGTCAATCAATTCATCAAACAGGGAGGAGAAATGTATGTATCTTTCCTTAACAATTATCTTGAACGAACATTAATTTGAGCGTCAGTGTGTAATCTTGCAGGTGTCCCCCTCCTCGTCTCTTGGTAGCAAGCGAAGATGATGTCCAAGCTTCTCAACACGAAAAATACGAAATTTGTTTGGAGAGGAGGATCTCCAAAAATTTCCACTCCAACATGTACAAGAAACAAAAACAAAACACAAGCGGAAGAAACAAAACCTATTAAGCTGCAAATAAAAAGCGTTAGAAAAAGAGTCAGGTTAAAGCTCGTTATAACAAATCATGCATAGTAATCACAACATCTAACAGCAGAAGGGAAACAACTATTACAACACAACAGTAGGAAAGGAGCTAAGTCCCTACATTCTTGGGACTGGTGTAAGCTATCCACCGAGTCATGCTTGTCGTCGACGGGCTTGTCAAGGCTACGTCACGAGGGGTCGAAAATAGAAAAGTGAGCTTGTTATGTCACATAACACTTGTAGCATAGTTTTTCCTTGATAACTTGTTTCCTTAGTCAAAGGTTTCCATATAACTTGTTTCCTTAGTCAAAGGTTTCCATATGATGCTTAATCTTGGTTTTCCTCGTAATGAAAATGTTCGATAATTTTCATATCCATCCCAATAAGTTCTTTTGTTTTTCCTTCTAGGATTTTGGTTTTTTAGTCGTCGTTCTATTAATTAGAGTTAACCAAGCACATCCAAACTTTCGCTATTGTACCTTCCCATATAGCCCGAGCCAATTTACAACCCTACTTCCATGTTACTATATTCATTGAATTTGAGTTTATCAAAAATTTCTTATGAATTGAATGCACATATTAAGTGAATCTGAAATTAATATTGCATTAATTCACCTAAGCTGACCTTCCTATATATACACAACCAAATCAACCACAAAAAACATCACAACTTGCACCCCAACAATGGAGTCTCTAATTCAACATGTATCAGCTCTCTTTATTGCATCTTTGCTCCTTTTCCTCTCTTGCCCTTCTCTCGGAAATGCTGCTCAATTAATCGAAGGTGTTTGCAAAAACACCATCAACAATACCGAATGCCTAAAAATTTTAAACTCCGATCCACGAGCAAGATCGGCATCCAACTACAAAGATCTAGCTCAAGCCGTACTCGACTTGGCCATAGAGAATGCGAAAGATAGCCAAGCATTCATCAACAACTTGGTCAAGAGTGACCCAAGGGAGGCTATTAAAGCTTGTGCTTCTTCGTATCAAGCCGTGGTGGGTTCGTTCAATAGTGCTAAAGGTGAGATTGAGGAGGATCCTATGACGGCCAACTACGACTCCAAAATTGCCGGTGATGATGCCCGTGAGTGCGAAACTTCATTGAGTATGAAAGGGGTTAAAGTTCCGGAGATATCTGCTAGAAATAATGTCGTTAAGCTATTTAGTAGTATCGCAGATGTTGTCACAGATCATCTTGAATGAGTACTACACATCTATCATAATAAAAACTTTTTTTCAAAGGTGTAGCTTTATTAATAGGAATGATCAATAAATACAAATATCAAAAGTCCAAAAAAACAGCAAGAACATCGCTCAGGATAAAAGCTGAATCTTACTAAAGATCCGCTACCTGATGACAATCAAGGACAATGACATTTAATTGAAGCTACAAAAGAGGTTAAAACTTGAACAATTTCTAGCTAGCGCATCCAATAAGTGCAACCAACTAATGAATTCTTCCAAGGAGCATCCTTTGCCACATATCAAACCGCATTCTCTTATTTTGCAAATCCCCAATGAAAGAGCTTGAACAATCATCATCACCTACATACCAAAACCCAATAAGAAATATAGAAATGAGTAAAATAGAACTAAAAGGAAATTAACCACAAGAAATAAAATCGAGAACCGAACACTGACTTAAATGATCTAAAGGATAAATAAATCAGTAGTAGTATCGGTGAAACATATTAGAAAAACACATCTGTAAACCAAGAAACAAAACTATTGAAATTCATAAAAAGAAGAAAAAATGTACTTATCTATTAGGAAGTTGGAAGAAAGAAAAGCCTAACTCATACGGCCCATTTAAAAGAAAAGGATATAGTTTGATCTTTTGTAAAAAGCATCCACGTGCCCGCAGTTACAATACTACTTATCAAAAAAGATGTAACCGGCAAAAACCACCCCAAACCGCTTCATTCCAAAACTGCAAGCCAACCGTCGCCGTCGCACCGCCAACCATCTCCGCCGTCTCACCAATCCTCTCCGTCGAATTGAAATTGGGAAACGATAGCCGGCCCTGTAGTTATGAGTCAAAAACACCAAGCAAAACATAATTCATTCTGAAAAAACACCTCGGGCAAGAAAATGTGTAGGGGAGCACAAAATTCATAGAACGCCTTCGATTGTGAAGGGAATTGACGCGTTCGATTGTAAAGGGAATAATAGGCCTTCAACGGAACCCTGTTGATGCAATTATGAGACTCAAGAAAAAAATCCAAAAAAACAAGGGAGAATGGGATGGAACAACAGGAGTCTGCGGTTATTGGGTCAATGCGGATGCAAATCGTAATCCTCGTCCACAAACACTTAAGTCCCAAATTTCAGATCTCAACCAATCAATGGATTTCCGGAATGTCGGTGGAATTGATGATGTCTGACGGGATCGAGCCGATCGCGACCTACGAATCCAAGGGGCTGAAGGACGAGGTCCTCCGTGGCATCTACAACTACGGCTTCGAGAAGCCGTCGGCGATCCATCAACGGGCCCTGAGGCCCTTCATCTGAGGGCACGACGTCAAAACCCATGCCCAGTCCGGCATCGACAAGACCTCCAACAACAAATTCAATAGTAAGTCAAAAGAAACGACCACCACCGGCTCCCGACGGAAATTGAATTTTTCACCTTCCAGCACAAGTCCATCATAATAAAAACTTCAAAATTTATTTTGACACAATTTTCTTGCCGGCATTAACTTTTACAAATGTAGCATCGCATAGCCTATCGGGTTCCCCTATTTTATTTTTGTACTCATTTTCTACGAAGAAACAAATCGATTCTATCAACAAAGTACAATATAACCAAAGTTTTGACATGTTGAAAGATCTATAAAATGTTCAATTAGTACGCGCCGCTGACTGACAAGCGTTGGTCTTGTATGCCTTTTCGTTTGAGTGAAAATAAATCTAACAAATAGATATGTCTTTGTGAAGGTGATAGACATCCTCTTATTTGTGTTTGGTAGTTTCTAATCAAATTCATATGATACTTAACCACAGGCAAAAAATATCCAGTTTTGCAACGACCATTTATGACCCAATCATCTAGGTAAAGAGACAAACTCATGAATTGGAAGAGAGCCAACAGTGAACCGGTGAAATTACCCTAACACATGACTCGCACATGCCAAATTTTAATGAAATAACTAACGAAATTGGGAATTTGATGTGAATTGATAAAGAACACCCACCACAAGGGTATAATTGAGAATTTTGTACCACGAAGTGAAATTGTTTTTGTCTGCCCACTACTGAATTCCACACGCTAATGGGTCTTTTTTATATTGTCTGAAGTTGTTTGACAGAATTAAAGAGAGGATCATAATCGTTAATTAACTAGGATAATTAGAAAGTGATCCCCTCAGTTAAATTATTCTTTGAGGAAATTTTCTAGTAGAGTCTGTGGTTTGCAGATCTTTCAAGTCGATGATTAAGTACTAGTCGGAGTCAGAACATTTGTTTTCTGTTAAGCCAGACTCTAGAACATCTGTTGGCAACCGCTACCCTCGGTTAATTTATTTTCTTATTTGCTTTTATTTTTTTGGTTTGAATTCTCTTTTTTGCTTGTGTATGGAGTAGGGGTGCAAGTTGGCTTGAAAACATTTTGAATGGAATAATTTTGATCCGATACCCAAATATTCCGAATTTAAAAAATTCCGAAAAAATTTGGATGAAAATTGGAACACACTTTTTCAATCCGAAAGTTCCGACTTTCCGATCGACTTATTTATGAAAATTTACGAACCTATTCCAATCAAAAACTGGAATGCATTTCATGTCTTATAATAATTTACTTATTACATGGTTGATAGTATAGTTTAGAATAAATCATATTTACTTCTATTTTGCTCATTCTTACTCGCGATCACATTTATTACTTTCTTTAGAGCATGTATTCATCTCGTAAGCGTAGTTCGTATATTATTTTATCTTATTTCACCTTGAGAACATAAAAATTCTGAATTATTTTCAAAATTTCCAATATAATTCCGATCTGAAAAATTCTAATTTTTTTCCAATCTCCAAAGATGCCGAATTTGGATAGAAAATTTCATTCCGAACTTTTTTGGAATAGATATTGTAACCCTTGTTTCCAATCTAATCCGATTGAAAATCACCCCTACTATGGGGAAATGTGCTAGTAGAGACTCTGTTTTGTAGATCTTCTATGCGGAGAAGCTTTGTCCCAAGCCTTGTACCACTTTTATTATTGTGACGCCATCTGTCACTTGACTTTAACAGAGGCGAAAGTGGGTTAAAGTCTTTCTTCTTTTCGAGTTAATTTCGTGATCCTTGATAGCTATAGGGTTTGATTTTCCCACTTTTTCTACTTTTTAATCTGCACCATATATTTATTTGGTCATACATGTTTATATTCATCATGTAGGTTTGATTTAGGTTCATCATATATGACAAGAAGCTGTATCTTTCACTTTTTATCTCATCTCTGCTATGCAGCTTGAGCAACAAAAAAAAAATCCACTTAGCCCGGAAAAATTTAAACCAATTCGTCTACAAGAGGTATTAAAACTCAGATAAGTTCAGGTATTAAACACTCGCTAATACCTCTTTTTCCGGAACTTAACTCAATAAATTTACCTGCTATGCATGTGCACATCCACACTAGGATGAAACCTCAAACCTCAATTTGAATTCGTTACCTGACTAGTAGACAATGAAACTAACAAAATAAGCACACAATTTTCACCTATTTAATAGATAAGTATATGTATTTGGTGTTTTAGTTGATGGGTTTTTGCTATCTAACAAATTTGCTAGTACATGTAAATGATTTCGTTGATCTTCTTATGTGTAGATCTAAAATGGGACTTGGAAATGCATTTGGTTGTTATATGTCACTAGGCCAGAAATACCATTTTACAGCGGCTCAGAAACGCTATTGTAGAAGACAATGGCGTTATAGAAACCGCTGTGTTATGAGACGCTAAGAAAGATAAACGCTATTGTATGCCCTAATAAATAGCGTTTTAAGAACGCTATTGTAAGCTCTTTTAATAGCGTTTTAGGAACGCTATTGTGGTATCATTTAACAGCGTTTTAACAGCGCTATTTGTGGATCGTACAACAGCATGTTAGAAGTGCTGTGGTATAGTTTGAAGACAGCATTTGCAGAAATGCTATCTACCTTCAACATAGCGTTTTCCACAAAATCTGTCCGTCAAATTCATGCAGTTTACTAGAGTTTACTAGAGCTGGGCAGTACAGATTCTTTTATGATCATATTGAGCAACAAAAGCCAACCATGAAACAAAATGACATTTGAAGTAGCATTTGCATTACAAATCATTCGAAAATACATAAATCGTACATAAAATTGTTCCAAGTCCTACCAAATGAACACAGAAAATCTGCATAAGAGTTTCCTAACTTATCTCATAAGCAAATTGTCTCTCCTTGTACAATACGTCCCTGCAAGAGTTCCACCATCCTCCAATTGGTTTAGCAAAAACCAAACTCTGTCTTCAATTGGTTCCCTTTCCTTATCCTAAAAAAAATTAATCACAATGAATTACCATGAAATCACATTGCAACAGAAAAAAAAAACTCTTCTGTGTGCATATGGCAAAGGGAAGAATTAGAGTGAAGAAAACTACATATTGGTGTCTTGCAGCATTCACTATGTACATTTTCTGTTGAGTTATAATCATTGTGGAGGTTATGCAGGTGTTTGTGTGCTGTGCAGCAGTGAAGATGCAGTGCAACAGAAGACCAAGCAAAGAAGAAATGAAGTAGTAGTGTGGTGACTTAGTGCAGAAAATATGTATTCCCAGAAACCTTAGTAGTGCAGTGCAGTGCAGAAACCTTAGTGACTTAGTAGTGCAGTGCAGAAATGAAGAAAACAACAACACATCAATACTTCTTAAACCCAAAAAGGCCACCAACAATTAGAAACTCAGGGCATACAGAGAAGAAAAGGGCTAGAATTTGATTCCAGATATATGAGTCATGGACTGCATGAAACATACAACAAAAAGAAATAGTTACGTATAGTACCTTATCATTTTCATCACTACAGGTTGTCAAGATCTCAAAAAAAATCGACAAATTTGGGTTCTCCTGCAGCCCCTCTGGTGAGATACCATACTGTTTGCATTGAATCATAAAGTTAATACACAAATCTTTTACTATGCTTCTTAGTACGCATAAGTACAACCATAGAGATTAAAACACCACCATAACCAAAATGCATGGTGCAAGAAGCATAAATGAAAGACTAAACAGAAAGAACAAAAAAATTAACTTAAAACAGAAGAAATATCATTATACATGTATAAGGCATTCTCAAGTCACAACCACTTGTCTCATCTATGTTGCCATATGATTGGCCAAATTCAGAAACAAAAATAATCTAAACTCTCTGAACCCAAGGTAATATCTGTTTTCAAGTAGTTTGCTTCAGAAAAAGAACAGAGCAAATGCTAAGATTTGACATGGTGAATAATTTTGAATTGATTGTTCATGACATGCCATACATGCATAGAGGACATATTTGATGACTCTGCTTTACTCAGATGAAGAAGCCTTTAAAACTCACACGATGGTTTTGCATTGCAAGGCAATCTGTACTCAACTTTTTAAGCAATTCTTGAGGAAACCTGCAAAGAGAGTGTGCTAATGTTAGTGGATGCAGCAATTTAAATCACCCTGGAGATATGGTAACATGAGTTTCCATATCAAAGTGAAGCTTATAACAAATAATACACAGAAGGCACATTATACAACTCATAGAATATAAACCATTCTCCCTTTAATAATTATCATACTTTTCAAAAGTATCAAACAGAGATAAAGGATAGAAGTAAATCTCTTAGCATACTTACTAAATATGATTAGTGTGCTGGTCCAGAGAAGGAATCAGCTCTGCAGACCTATACTACTGTTATTATACTGATTTTAGAAGTGAACTGGAGTGCTTGTCAAGTTCAATCCAATATACTTGAGAGTCTGAAAACCATATCAGAAGTTCTATACCTTTGAAACATGGCTCCTTCAATAATTGTGTTTTCAGTGAGTTGTAAAGTTGACGCCACATCTACTGCACTGAATGACTCAAGAATTTTCTTGTTCTAGAAGAAAGGTAGACAATTGCGTTAATGATAGATTGAGACAATTACTGAGAGGAGTGGAAAGAAACATAAATAAAGATAAGAAATTCAAGACTTAAAAACAGTACTACCCTTGACCAAGGTGATTCAAAATGAAAGGACTAATATGCGAATTCATTAACTAACGAAAGAAAATGAATAGCCTCTCGAAACCAAGAAAGGCCATTCACAAAAGCAGGGATAGCACAGTGCAGTAAGATAGTTTGGAATACATGATTGTGCATATAGTGTTGCCCATCATGGTGTTACTTTTTTAACAACTGAAGTGAAGTGTAAGTGGGAAGAAGCCCCCTCCCAGTCAGTCTGCAACATCATATTAATAAGAAATGTCAATGCCAAAAGAAAGCATTTCATTATAAGAAACTGCCTTTATCTCTTCCTCATTTACAGTTCACTTTCAAATTTCACTTTGAGATACTGGAGACAAAGAATAGGTAAGGCATGGAGCTGTTGATATAATAACCACATAATGTTCACGCACATTTCCTGGAAGAACAATCAATCTTTTGCAGTAAATTACCCTGAAGTAGAATGCTTACGAATAAATCCACTATATAAACAAATGCAAACCAGGTTGGATGGACATGAAAACAAAAAGCTCAGCAAAATAACTGGAAAGGAAAAATGAATACGAATACACAAATGCTAAATAGATATTAGAAAGAACCCTCCAAGAAGGCCATTCCTGCTGAGTCTTCCACTAAAATCAACACAAGCTTCTGCATTATGGTGTACAACAGGTCTGAAGCTAAATATACCCTCTCCCCAGATATTAAAAAAAACCTAGAAAGTGATTAATCAAATAGTGAAATATGACTGCGTCACTGAGAACATCAGTCTTTCCATCCAAAACTGCATAAATGAGTTATCCAAAGACAGGTTATAGCAAGTTCAAATGCTTATCAATGTCCTTGGAACAGATCCAACATACAATACGGATTCACTAAAAGTTAGTCTAGAACTCACAGGCTGACAAAGTGAGTTAAAAATAAGTAGCTTATTGATGTTTTCATTATGATCAATAGACCTGATTGCAGAGGAGATTACTCCATACGCCAACGACATCCAATGTCAATCAAACGAATTAGACACCGAACAGAGAAATTACTCTCCACAACAAATCCAGTAACCCTACTCTTTTGTCAGAGAGTTTGTTTGTTATGCATCAATACCAAACATTCGAACACAACTTCTTCACAATGTCAATACTCCTGACTAAACAATACAGCACGCACCAAAAAATTCACGACAAGACAACGATACCCAACAAAGAAATAAGCATGAAATGACTAACTAGATGCTTCCTATAACAATTAGTCATCGACTGTGTATCGAAAATGGTGCAAATCCCTTCACTACCCAGCATTCTATTTCACCCAACAATAAAAATTGAGCCAAAAAAACAACAGTAAAAGTCCCAGTAAATTTGAGAAAGCTTACTCCAGTCCTTCCCCGGAATCGTGCAATGCCAAATCATCAAATTCACCGTCCCATCAGGTAAAGTCTCCGGCTTCGCAACAAATCCCTAAAAACCACCAAAAATCAACAAAACCCTAACTAATTAATAGAAAACAAGCCCCAAATTGAAAACCCTAAATCGACGCAGACCTTGGAAGAAGAAATAGCGGAAAAGAAGAAGATGAATAGAGAAGGTGCGAAGACAATATTCTTACGAACCAGATCGAAACCCTAGTTCAAAATTCAACAGCACAAAATCACAAATTGCTTCAATTTCTGGAAATGTAACCAAATGAAGGAAAATATCAAACAGAAAACGAATCTCAAGGAAATAGACGAAGGCCAAACTGTATCTGCTCCGGTATGCCCACGCCGTCTGAAAATTCGACTGAAAGGTGAAGAGAAGTGAGAGAGATTGAGACCAAATCGACGAGTGCGGAGGCTTCGAGGAACTTGTCGTGCTTGGGGAACCCAAATTACTTCGAATTTGGGGTTACCCAGAGAGAGTGCTGAAACGATGGAGTGCTGAGATAAAGGAGGAGTCAATTTCAGAATTTGGGGTTTTGGATAGTTTGTGTGTTTTGTTTAACTGAGAGTGGTGAGATCTGTTTGGAGAGAGAGGCGCACAGTTTCGAGTTTTTCGATGAAGGGGGAAATAAAATTGTATATCCCGCGCGTGCCTGCCCAATTCTTTATGCAGTATAGCGTTTCTACAGTAACTCCGTGTTTGCTTGAGCGTGTGTTATTCAGTATAGCGTTTTCAAAAGCCCCCTAACAGCATATAGAAAAAAGTGCTATAATTCAATGCTGTTAAAATATAATTTTGGCCTAGTGTGTTGCGGTTCTTACTAATTAGTTCTCCGTAAGCTTGATGCTAAGTAGCTATAGGTTCAGTTCTCTTCAAGTGTTTAGTTCATGAAATGGGTTTTCAACTAGATCCTAACCTGATTTTTTTTTTTAAAAAAAATAAAAAATAATCTTAGTTGGCGTTCAGTACTGTGCTTCTCAGGTTGATTCTACTTCCAATTTGTTTTGTTGTGCTGAAGCTTCTTGGTTTTGATCTTCGGTTTTGCTATTGATTTTTTTTAGAACAACAGAAATATATTATAAAAATGTTTGGCAAAACCAAACAAAGGAGTACAAATCAGACATCGACCGAACAAGGAATGCCTATACTCCTAACAGGACCCATAACTTCACTGCAACTAGGCAGCAGGAGCAAGCCAACTCGCTAGAGAAGGCATCAGTACAACCGGAAAAGATAAACTTGACCGATTAACTACAACTTTTACAAGGACAGCTTAACTACTAAACCAACTTGACAACTAAACCGGCAAGGCATGGTGAACTTGAATCCCGAAGCCCTTTAAGTAATCAAAATCTGACAACTACACAAGCCGCCACTAGCTCGGATTAAGCAGACAAACCAGCCAAGCATGGCAGAAGGGAAACCGGAAACTGCACAAGCCGCCACTAGATCTCTCCCACTGCACAAATGGCCACTAGATCGGGTGAGATCTGAACCTGCTGAACCTGCTGAACTTGAAACTTGAAAAAACACCGGCCAAGCAAGGCAGGATCGAGATCCATAGCCCATCAAGCAATCAGAGACAGAGAATTACACCAACCACCACTAGATGAAACTCATTACAATAGACCAAATAAAATTAACAACGAACTGACAGTTTTCCTTTATTCAGGACTTGAACTCTAATGAAAATAGACAAAAAACCGAAAACAAAACACCATTCAATTTTCTTTATTCCAACAACCATCAATCACCAAAAGAAAAAGGCCAAGCCCAGCTCTCAACCAAAGCCCAACCCAAATGATTCGGGTTGGGGAAGACCGCATCCAAGATGCTGCGCAATCTGTAACCAGTGACCCCATCGGCTCGGCGACCTCCGTTCCGGGGCATCAATGCGGTGGCGCGCGCAGCCTAGGCCAAAAGGTGGACCAGCAGAAACCGTAGCTTCGGTCCAGGCGGCGTAGAAGGAGGACAAGTGGCGAAGGAGGAGACTGCGTCGGCAGTGAAGTTGACGTTGGGAAGTGAAGGCGGGCCGGCCCAGGGGCATCTTCTTGAGAGCTAGGATTTTGGCAGAGCTAGAGAGAGGGGGAAAGGTGGCCGGTGGCGGGGGGGATTAATGGTTTTGGGGCTTTTTTGAGGGAGAGCAGCTAAGGTGAGAGATTAGGGTTTTTTGCGAGAGACTCTGAATTGTTTTAAGTTTAGTCTATTAGGGTTTTGCTATTGATTTGACTGTTCTTTGAACTATTGGATTGTGACTTTGCTTAAACAGGTGCAAGAAGTTTCCTTTGGTTGGGGGAGTAGCCTATTATCCCCTTCTATTGTGCTATTATAGGTTGTGGTATAAGATTTATTGATTGGTGAAAATGATTGTTCTTTATTTGGGAATTTGATTTTAATGGACAGGTTTTCATTGTGTTGTTTCCTTAATTTGAAGATTTTTGCTGACTGAAGGTTACATTTGATAGGTTTCAATCTACTGTTTTCTTTTCTACTATGATAAGTTATTAATCATATTTGTTGCTTTTAGCTTAAGTTTTTCATTCATAACAATTCATGTGTTTCTCAACACTTTTATTTTGGTGAATTGCTAACATGCTGTAATACGTTTTTGACTTACTTGTGCTGCTTTGATAATTCTATAGAGGGCTTCCTATGGTGTGCTGAGATTTTTTATATATGGAGAGGTGGTGCAAAGGGATGCAAGGTATAGCACAGTTTCCTTGTTTCTTGTTTGGTTTCAATGTTGGTTTTTAAAAATCTAATATTTCTTCTTCATATAGGTACGTGAGTGGAAAGCTCAGGGCACAGTGTGCCAAGTCTATTAAGTTCAAGGATGGCTACATGATTTCCGCTGGTCAGCCAGTAAATAAATATATTGACTCTGCTGTGAGACATGTTCTTCTCAGACAGGTTAGCTTTTTCTCTCATACCTTTGGTTTGTGCTTCTTCATAGAACTTCTCTAATCGTATGGATCATAGAATTTCTCTACTAGTATGGCTGGTTAAAGTTGTTAAACATTGCTACTATGAGCTGAAATATACCAAACCTTTGAAATCCTTTCTTGAAAATCGATACTCGAACACCCATTAAGCTATCTATACTTGTTCTTGTCTATCTGGTATTATGCGTACTGTCGAGTATGTGGCTCGTTGACTCTACAATTTACTCATTCAATGCACTTGGCTTCATGAAAAACTGCATTTCATGAATGTAGTTTTTCTTTGGAGGAGTATTGGGTACTCTTTTCCTCGCACTCTGTGAGTTTTCATTGTTTACTTTAAGCTTTGTACTCCTTTTATTTGGAACACCGCCAAATAAAGTCATCAATAAAGTTGCATTCCTTTGGATAAAAAAAAATGCACTTGGCTTCAACGGCACTCTTGTTGGTGATTTTGCTTATACCTATTTCGTTTTTTTAGGTCTCTTATATATCTACTGCATGTTTTAGTTATCTCATCTATTGATGCTTTGCCTTTTGCATATAACTTTTGTGCAAATCTGAAGACGGAGAAGGAAGCTATATTACAAAAGTGAAGGACTTGGAAAGAAGTTAGATTGAGAGGCTCATAGCTTGCTGCTATATCCCAATATTTTTAGTCCTATATAGCTTCTAGTTGTAGTATAGTACTGCTATAGGTACTACAATGAATTTGCAATTTGATGTACATCATTACTTGGTAAATTGCAAATCATCAATTAAAAGTATGTTTTGATCCATTGAAATTTGTTGATGCAAAGTTAATAAAAGTCCACCTTCCCAGCCTTACATTTATGACAGTTTTAGAGCCCTTAAATGATAATTTTTTAAGGCTTCAGATGACAGTTTTTACCTAAAATTGTTGTATTTTGTTGAATCAAAAGACACTTTTAACCATAGTATATCGTCTGTGTCATCATCAAACGTCGGATTTTCTCTGTGGTCTAATACATTTAATAGATGACACCCCATAATTAAGCCGACAAATTTTTCCTCCTTCAAACAACAAATTTTCTCCTACGTCTGAAGCATTTTTTGGCGAGTGATCTCACAAGTTGTGGCCATTGAACCATACTCCGATTCGACACTAGCACATGAGACGTATTTTGTTTCTTGGTTCTCCAAGAAATCAGTCTTTTTAAGAAATATACCCAATCCAATTGTTCATGGATTTGCACTAATGTGCATATGCATACGTATATTTTAAAATCCTTAGTTTATTTTATTTTAGAAGGATCTTTAGTTTAGTTTAGGCATACCCAATCTATTACAATCCCCTATTTTTAGCAAAAATTAAGATTACCGACCAAAAACAAAGTAAATGCCAACATTGCAGCAGTTATTACCTAATTGGGTCAATTCTTCAATGAAACCTCTAGATTCGTGTCTTGGTAGTTAGTATTCAAAACCCTAAAATTCCTTTTTCGAATCGAGACCCTAACAAGCATCGTTACTTCTCACTACTATAAATAACACCACCACATATCCACCACCAATATCAATTTTTGCATCCAATGGCCTCCCCGATTCGTTGCCTTTCGACTCTCCTCGTGGCTTCTTTGATCCTTTTTCTCTCCCCCCCTTCGCTCTCTCGCCGTCTACCAACATCAACTCAACTAGTCCAAGATGTTTGCAAAAAGACCTTGCACGAACCCCAATGCCTAGAAGTTCTCAACTGCGATCCACGAGCAAGATCGGCGTCCAATTACAAAGATCTCGCTCACGCCGCGCTCGACTTGGCCATAGCGCATGCGAAAAAAAGCAAATCTTTCATCAGCAAATTGGCTGATAGTGACCCGAGGAAGGCTATTAAAGATTGTGTTTCTTCGTACGACGCCGTGGTGGGTTCGTTCCGAAGCGCAAAGGGTGAGATAGAGGAGGATGCTATGACGGCCAACTACGACTGCAAAATTGCCGGTGACGATGCGATCGAATGCGAAACTTCTTTGAGTAATGAAGGGATTAAAGTTGCTGAGATATCCTCAAGAAACAAGGTTGTCCAGTTATATAGTAATATTGCCGATGTTGTCACCGATAGTCTTCAGTGAGTCTGAGTCTCTCGATCTACAGATATTGTAATAGGAAGTTTGAAAGTTTCTTTCGAACAATGTTTTGTTATGAACTTATGAACAATATCATGGTCTCGTGATATCCATCATCATTTTGTCGATTCTGTTTTCTGAATAGGTTTCCTCTCATGAATGAAAACCAATAGTCAGACAAGTGAAAACGTTTCAACTTAGCCATGGAAATATTGAGCATACGTTTAGGATTTTGGACGAGGTTTTTGATGTTAAAAACGTTTAATTAGCAAATCAGAACAGTAAAGACGAAAAATGAATGTACGACGAATTTGAATGTAATTGGTGAGGAATTTTTGATCGAGGATTTTGGAAATATTTGATTCACTTTCCGTGCTTTGGCTGCATTTATGGTTATTTTTTTTTTTTTTTTTTTCAGAAGAGAAATTTTATTCATTTATGGTTATATGTGTTGACCACTTCCTATCTAATTGGCGAGATTTATGTGGGTTTGGAAAATGGAAAGAGTAATGATTCCCCATAATTTGGGTTGCCAATGATATTCTAACTTGATTACTTTTTTTTTTTTTTTTTGATCAAGAAAAATATATTGATAGGTGTTTGGATAACCAAACAGGAGTACAACAAAATGACTCTCGGTAAAACAAGTATCCCATACTCCTATCGGGTAAAACCCATGAAGATCAACAATTTCTATCCAGAGAAGAAACCATACTCACTATGAGTAATCTCCTACAACTGAAAAAGGACCTTCCAACGATTAACTGCAACTAATTACAGCTCAATCGAGAGAAAACAGGCTCCATAAAACCTATTACAACATACCAAACAACTAAAAAACTAAAAACAAAGATCAGGTGTTTATGCCGATCTCGTCAACTTTATTGATGACTTGAAGACTCCGATCTGCACCCCTGCATAACAATCCTTCCAGATCTGACTACAAGTACCTGCAAAAGCAAGAGCTATACAAATCTAAAGAGAAAAACGCCGAATCCGGCATGGGTTCTGACCCCCCCAACTCCTAACTTTCAAATCTAGTGAAAGGATGAAGATTGGGCTGTAAAAATCAGAAAACCATACTGCGAAATTGGATGCAAGGATTCGAAAGAAAGCCTAGCCAAGCACCTAAAGCAACTAACTGCAATCCTTATTGACTACAAAACCAACACCACCATCAATCGGAAAACGGATTCGGAGCACCAAAGATCCATCTTGCCTGCAACAAAGGGCACTAGCAGCCATGGGAGTAGAAAAAAAGAATGGAGGTAGAGGCCGTAAGCCTGCAAAAGGAAAAGACTAAAGCAAAAGGAAGGTGTGGTGGCCAGCCGACCCCCTGGGCAAGCCAAGAGGCCGGCGGCGGGGGACTTGTGTTTTGGGGCTTCCGGAGAGGGAGAGCAGCTAGGGTTTCTTGGAGAGAAAAAAAAAAAGAGTTTACTTGATTACTTTCTACGATCTCATCAGCACTTGAATTGACTGCAATTTTTATTTTTATTTTTGTTATGGAATTGACTGCAATTAAGGGTCCGGTTTTAGTTGTTTTGCCGTTGAATTTGCTCTACTCTTGTGTTAACTTGGGAGAGCAAATTATTTCTTTTTTTTTTTTTTTGACAAAAATAGGAAGCTTATTAGATTTAAAGGCAAATAGAAACATTGGGGTAGTGAAGGGAGGGAGGGGAGGGGGGGTGGGGGTGTCTTGGACTCGTCGGAGATGGTGTCGCTCTCGACGGTGGGTTAGTGGGAATACCGATAGAAGGAGAGGACGTGTTCGAGCATTTTCAGTTTCTTGCCTGCGTGGAACAGATGCGCGCATGAGTTGTGAAGCCCTAGTTTTTCAATTTTAACGTGTTGAGCTCAATTTTGTCCTTATAGAAAAACATTTAAATTTTATGTCCTATAAGAGGAATTATAGTTTTATAATGTCTTTGAGGTAGTTAACTCTAGTCTTAAACCTAGTCTAACACCTGGGTTGGACCCTTAGGAGTGGTTAGTCAACTTTTCTAGTGTATAAGAAGTGATGTTTCTTTGGCCCCTGCATTATTCTTTTATGTCCATAAATAGATTTCAAACCAAATGAACACATTAGAGAAAATATCATCATGGTAGCAATACCAAACCAAATCCGATGTAATTTAATTTCTAACAAAAAAATAGTTCAACAACACCATCAAATAGATCAATTGGCACACATCCGCCACACTGTAAGGGCCCCAATTTTTCTATCGCTTCTGGCCACCAAACTAGTTGGGCCAGCCCAGAATGGATCATGGGTCAAACTTTTTGGGTGGGCCTCATTAGGCCTATTTGGGAGACTACAAGGTGGTCGTCTTTTGGAATTTTTGGAATTGAATTGCTAGAATAGTATCTGACATGTGTAAGCATTCGTCCTAGCAATGTTCATAAGAGCATTTCCACCCTTTGCCCTAGGGCAAAGAGCAAAGGGCAAGAAATATACCCAAAAGTCAGGAACTATTCACCATTGGCCCACCATAATAGTAATCGACTTTCGTTTTTGGTTCCACCCATAAAAGGCAAGGGCAAGAGCAATTAATATTCATAAATTCATTTTTTAATTATTCAATATTGGACTCTATGCGAAGCACTCGACGATACGAGCGTGTCGGCGAAAACGGAATCGGTTTCGGAGTTGAATTGGACTAGTTACGTACGAAAATGTGTTGAGGGGTTAAGTAAATAATACAACAGTAAAAAAGTTCCGTCGGTGAACAGTAAAAGCAACAGTAAAACAGTACAAAGAAACAGCAAAACAGTAAAAAGCAACAGTAAAACAGTAAAACGCTCTGCTCCCACGCTCCCAGCCTCTGCGTGAGCTCCACGCGCCTGACACAAAAAAAATAAACAAATGGGTTAGTGCGCTGACGTCCTGCTGACATCAGCTTACCCCGAGGCAGGTCAAGAGGCAGGTTTCTGCCCTTTCACTCGACCTTTGCCCCTCAGCCAGCTACAGTAAATCTACAGTAAAATGTCATTTGGGTGCGGTGGAAACATGTTTTTTGACAAAGGCCAATTTTGTTCTTGCAAATTGCTCTTGCCCTTTGCCCTAGGGCAAAGGGTGGAAATGCTCTAACTGGATCATCGACGACGACGTACATTATTATATCTTTGCGTGTAATGTAACAAAATAATTACAAGGACAAAAAGAACATAATGTATGTGAAAGGTTTCTTGGTTTGATTTGGTTGCGAGTGTTTGTTTAAGAGAATAGCCTCTTATGTCCAGGGCTTCTTAGTTCTTATAACCACAAATGAAAACAACCAAATGACTATTGGGCTGATCAGACTCTCCTATTGTGTCGGGCATATTGTGTCTATTTCTAGATACAGCAAGCTTCTATCATGCTTATGTTGGGAAATTAGCTATATTGTCAATTTGTTTGGGGATTGTGGGGGATCTGTGTTGGCAGCGCTTGTATAGGGGTTTGTTTGGGTTAGTGGGCAATTCTTAATTAGCCAAAATACTATGGGAAATTGTCTAAAATTGCCCAAGAGGCCAAATTTTGTTCCAATTTGTTTTGGTCAGCCAAATCCATTCTAAAATGTCCCAAGTATTTCCTAATTGCACATAGCCCCTTAAATGTGAAATTGCACAAAAAGTCCCTCACTTGAACCAGCACCATGATCCACCCTAGTTTCCCACAAGGGCGAGAAGAAGATGGCGGCGGAGTGGGGGATCTCGCCGGCGATTCCCTTCCAGACGGCGACGATGAGGGTGGTGAGGCGGTAAATAAGTGAGTACAATCAAAATGGGTCAGCGATCAAAATGGGTCTCCGATCAAAATGGTCGGTCGGTTCCCATTCTCGTCGTCCAATTCCCCAACTACGATGACCGTACCCAACACCCCCACCGCAGATCTCGTCCTCACCAACCTGGCCTAATGCTCGCCGCGCGATCTCCAGATCTTCACCATCCCCGACACCAAGCTCAACCTCGCCTCCGTCTCCGGCTCGTTAATGGGTCTGGGTATTGCACAACGCTCATTTTCGCTTACTATGTGAGATAAATTTTGGACGGAGATGGAGAAATTGGGTGGTCAATTTTGATTCTTGAAGTTTTGATTTTCTGGTTGTTTAATGATTTATTGAGTTAAGAGAGAATAAATGTTGAGTTTTTGAGTCGTCGATGGTCGTGATGAAGAAGGCAGAACAAAGGGACATAGTGCAAAGGCTGCCATTGTTCTTGTTTGATTTCACGCAGACGGCATCGGCGACGATGACGGAGTTTAGAGGAGAAAAATGATGTGAAGTTGCCAAATTACAGAGGGACTATGAGGGACTATGGCCGCCCTATGGCCGTCCTATGAGTGACTATGAGGCACTATGGTCGCACTATGAGGCACTATGGCCGCCCTATGGGCGCACTATGAAGGATTATGAACGCATTGATGAATTACAACTAATTTATACTCGAAAGACTATGAGTGACTATGAGGGACTATAAGGCACTATAGTCGCACTATGGCCGCTCTATATACCGAGGGATTCAATTGCAAAGTGTAATAGTATTTTATCCACTATTGAGTTGCCCACTGCCCATTGGGCCATTTTATAACACAATTTGGCCTCTTGGGCCATTTTAGACAATTTCCCAAATACTATTCTTAAGTAGCGAGCTGATAAGCATGCTAATAGATGATTATCAGCGCTTGTATCATGCTTATTGGGGGCGAGATCTAGTGGGCAATTCTTAAGTAGCCAACATACTATTCAAATTTTCCGGAGATGCCCCTTTGTATATGAAAGCATGAAAACAATCGTAGTACCCTCATAGTTACCCCATTTCACTATATGGAAAAAAAATATCTCTCTCACTACAAAGAAAATTTGCTTTGACGACAAAATATTTTACGACAAAGAAAATTTTGTTGGCACAAGCCACTTTAGCCGACAAAATTAATGTTTTGTTGGCAGAGATTGTGCAGCAAAAATGGATTTCGCGCGAAAATGAGCCGACGAACTTATGTATTTAGACGACAAAATAGGCGTAGGCGGAAGTATCTTTACCCGAGGAATTGAAATTTTGTCGGCTAACGAGCCCAGCAGTCTTAGACGATGAACAAAATTTTTGGTGTTTGTCGATAAAGAAATTGACGGGATTTTAATTTTGGTATTCCTATGCGCGCGGATTTATGAAAAACTTTGCCGACAACTATAGCCAACAAACTTGATTTTGTTGTCTCAAGTTGTGATGATTTTTTAATTATGAAAGAAACAACACAGTTTTTGGCTTAGACTACAACACTTTGGAAGCGGAGCCGATGAAATTGTGGTCGTGTTAGCCTAGCCCAACCCAAGTTTCGAGGTAGACCAAAAGATGTCTTCTTCTTCTGGAAATAGACCAACTTTATTCTTATTCTCTCTTTGCAATTTTCTTCATCCCGAACGAGAGAAAAGGGCAGCCAAGTTATCTACGATTCTCAATGGGCGGCCACTTGAAAACCCAACTTATCGAATCACTTCAGGAATAGCGGCATGGAGCACAATTGAGTTCGAAGGTGAAAATCTACAGCTGCAGTGGCTAAAATCTTACTCAACCTAGCACGCAAATCTCTCTCTCTCTCTCTGCAAATTTTCATTGCATATCCATTTGAATTTGGTTACTCCGTCTTGAATTTCCTTTGTTGTCACCTGGGTTTTTGAGTTTGATACCTTTATGTTTACATTTTAGAATTCGCTTTATATCTATCTCTGTCAAATTCGAAATCTGCTGCTAGTTGCTTAAGTATGGGTTGCACCTCTTATAGCTGGTAGTTGACCTAGAACTCTGCAATTTCACTTCTGCTTGTATGTATTGTATGGTATACGCAAGTAAATCAGCGAGGCACTGCTTATCGGGTGACCATGGTTGGTATAGTGTTGGTCTGGGCTTCAAACATAATGCTTGGGTAGTGATTTTGTGGTTAGTTTTAACTGAACTTTCTGCTACATAGGACTTTACTATTATGTGGAATGTGATTATTATCAATGGCTAGTTCTGATTTTCTAGTATGTTGTGGTGTGTAAATCATGGAGTAACTCATCATGGACTTTGCTTTCTGCATTTGTAAGGCCCAAAGCTTGCCATCATGGAGCAACTCATCATTTTAGTATTCACAATTCCTAAGAATCTAAATCCATGTTCGCTGTTCGGATACTCACACATCAATTATGGGTTTTATTGACAACAACTATTCTAGTTATGTAATGCTTGTCTAGTCTTAAGTTGGTCAGGTTGTTTAGAAGTTTTTGTACATGCTGTTTTGTTTTGCTTGTTTGATATTTGTCATATTAAGTCTACATAGTTTGTAAGTGCTTAAGTTATTAGAGGGCAACCTAAAAGCAATCGAGAACCAAACTTATGATGATTTTTTGGAACAAACTATAGGAGCTACTGCACTCATAACCTACAATCATATCATCAAGGTTGATTTCCATTGCACTCTATTGTGGCTTGTGATTCCATTTCATTCGCTACTCATTATTCATTACCTTGATTATTTGTTTGTCACTTGGGTTTTTGGAATTAGTTCTTGGCAGAGTAGTATGATAACATTTTGAATCAAAAGATACTTAAACTGCATTTCTTGACTGTTTTCCTATTTTGTTTTTGTCTTGAGTTATTGCTTTTAAGATATTTGTTATGATAATTCTAGTTTCTTTAATCCTACTGGTAGTTGCTACTAGAATAATATTACATAGTTTGGATAGTTGAAACTAGTTAATGTGTTTATTGTGGCTGTTTTGAGTATTTTGTATATGGGAAACAGGACTGTATTACCTTTATCATGGGGAAACATGCTTCTTTGTTTGGCTTGCATTTACTTGATTCTAATTGTTAGGCATCTTTTGATTCATATCTTCTGATTCATATTTTATTCATGTGTAGATGTCTCTGATTTAACTATCAACTTTCTATATATCTTTTTGATTCATTGTCACATCAATTAATCTATATGTATGCTACATTCTAATTCATAGTTTTTGACTTTGGGTAGATGTCTCAGCTGATTACGATGAAGAAACGGAGTGGCCATCACTTCACCCTGTCTAACAAGCCCACAGGCCAAACTTTTGAACACATGAGCCATCAAAACACTCAACATGCCTCATGTCAACCCACTTCTAAGACCAGTCAAACTTCTATTCGCTTGATCCAGCACAACACTCGGCATGCAATACTGGTCCCAACTACTCATTCAACGCGTACTTCTCCGCCCACTGGCAATCATAGCTCTCAGCATGTCACACACCAAAACAACCCTCAGTCAGCGCGTACTTCTCCACCTGCTGGCCAGCATAGCTCTCAGCATATAACACACCAAAACAACACTCAATCAGCGCGTACTTCCCAGCATAGCTCTCAGCATGTCACACACCAAAACAACACTCATGCCACCTAGAATTCTATCCCCACAGATGAGCATACCACATCTCAAGTCACACATTAGCACAGCAGTCAGACCAATCAACCTGTTATGAGTGCAGTTCGTCGCCATGGGAAAAGGCCTTTGCAATCTGGTTTGTTTACTATCATGCTTTTTGTATTGTATCTATTTATCTATCATGATGTTTCTGAGTGTTTAAAGTGATCTTACACATCTAGCAAGGACATTACTATCCAAATTATTCTAGTCTAGTTCTAAGAAATATGGTAATGCAAAAATTCAAGTAGTTATATCATGTGGGGTTATATACATATATTTGTTATGACTTGTCCAAATTCGAACTAGTTGAATAAATATTTTTGGACTGTCATGTATCCTTATTTTTATAGGTGCAGATCAGTTGCCAAATTTACCTGACAAGAAAAAGGTACGTCGGGCATGCAAACAAGCTAAGTCTGATCGAATTGTGCGTGTTAATGGAAATATGAAGATTGAGGTGTAATACGATCCAGTGTGTCGAAAGGCTGTAGACATTGAGGTGCATAGCTTGCTAGCTCATGACATAGGGGCGCTTGTTCGGAACTACTGTCCAATGGATACTAAATTTTGGAGACATGTCCCTAAAAAGGCCAAGAAAGATCTTATCACGCTACTCACGGTAAGAGTATACAACTAATTGTGCATGATATGCTGCTTAACCACATGTTTGAAATTTAACATTTTTCAAGAACTTTTTTAATAACCTTTTGGTTCTATCATGCTAGGTTAACTTTGATTTAGACTTGAATGATTGTGACATTGAAGAGTATATCGATGACCAATTTGCCACAAGATACAAGGAGTTCAAGTGCGAGTTGCACCAGTTTTACAAATCATTTGAGTCTACAAATGAGGCACTAGAAAACCCTCCTTTGGAGATTGTGAAGCACACCACAGAGCAGTGGCCAACATTGTGTGAACATTTTCAATCTGAAAAATTCATTGTAAGTGAATCTTAATCAACTGGCTTGAAAGCATAATAGCAAAAAAAGAACAATCTTATTTAGGAATTATCCTAATACTTTGTTCACTAATATAATTGTTTGGCTTGTTTCAGAAGCAATCTCATGCTAACACAATAAACGGGGCCAAAAAGCTTTTTGATCATCGCACTGGATCACGTCCTTTGACGTACCTAGTTAACAACCTTGCTGCGGGGCGGATAGGGGGGCGGGCGGAAAAGATCGCGGCGCGAGGGAGGGGAAGAGGGGGGGAAGGAAGGGGGGGAAGGAAAGAGGAGAAAGAGAGGGAAAGGCGGGGGGGGGGGGGGATCAGAGACTGGGGGGGGGGGGGGGGGGGTGTAGTTGAGAGGGAAAAAAATATCATAAAAAGGGTGTTGTGGAAAAGAGGGGGGAGAAAATTTTTATAATAAAACCGTGTCTGTAAAGTTGATGTGATGGAGTGTAGCAGTTTGCGATACTTGCATACCGCTAGGGGAACGCGGCGGTCAGGCGACAAACAGGACCGAAATAGAAAGCAGAAATCTAAACAGAAAGCCACGATCAACAAATACAAGGAATGAAGGCCAGCACTACAAGCGGGAACGCGAAACAACCCTAAGGAGCCCGCCCCCCAAACCAATGCTCCCTAATCGGGTTCACAATAAAGTAAAGGGGTGTTGATGAGCTGATTGGAAACAATTGTGTTGTTCTATCAATCGACTACTGAGTGGAGAAAGTGGTATGAAAATAGGGGAAGGTGTTGGTAATGGAATTGGAAAAAAAAAAAAAACGGCAATATATAAAGTAAGGTACTAAAAAGTGACATAGTACTAGTCTAGACATTTCGTCTTCAAATTTCCGCCCCCTTGCTCAACAATTCCTGGATCCGCCACTGCTTGCTGCTGTAATATTCCAGTTTCTTTTATGTTTCAACATAATATAGTTAAGAATTAATACTTTGACATTTATTTTAATCTAAACTTTCTAGGAAGGCTCACAATTTGCTGAGATTGATGCGTTTGAGATAGCATATGGAGGAAAAGACAAGCAGTGGACTAATGGCGTGGCTCAGGCAAAACATGTAAGTTTTTTCCCTCTTATGTTGAAAATAGTACATAAATGGTTTTCTGGTAAGTTGGTGATCTGTTGGTAGTTTGTATGATTTATGTGTTTTTAGTGTACTTACTGGTTATACGTGTTTATATTTCTGGGAAGATGATTACGATGCTTGTTGTAGGAAGAGAGTGAGAATATTTGGTAATAGAATAGAGATAGAATGTTGGTTACTTATATTGAAAGTGAATTCACCTATTTATCTTGAAAACACCTAGTCAATTAAGTTCGACAAATGGTATGAAAAATAGTGATTTCTATCTAGGACAGACTTGAAGTTCATATTGACCACTAAACTTGGAAAACAAAAAATCTGCACACAGAACAGTAGATCATGAGGAAAAGTAAAATCTCTGTTTTTTAAGATGTTGAAAAATTAATCTCGCGACATATAATTAAGGAATGTTCAACTCATATATATGGGTTGTTGGATATACACATTGTTAACTTAAAAATTAAACTTTTTTGAAGGCTGAGATGAGGGAGCAGGTTGTGGAGTATCTCAGAGGCTTGGGGTATGATGAGCATACACCATTGGATGATATAGCTGTACCTGATGCAAATATTGGAGAGAAAATCATGACCAATGTGATGGGAACTAAGCACGGATGCCAGATTCGTGGGTTGGGCAAAGGACCGCGTCGGCAACTCAAGGGGTCTTCTTCTCGGGAATCACAGTCTACAATCCGACAATTGAAGAGAGATGTAGAGATGGGGAACGCAGCTCGTGAAGTTGTTGAGAAAGAGTTGGCAACAATCACTAAATGGGCAAAACTTATTTGTCCTCTGTTAGAAACACTTATGCCTGGTCGCGTGCCTTCATTACCATCAATGGAAGCATCTATTCCTCTGCCCAATCAGCATGCAAATGAAGATGAGCATGCAGAGGATGAAGATGATGATCATGAGGATCAGCCTCTTTAGGTACGTAGGTACTTCTAATGTTCTTGGGAGCTATTCTAATGTGTTTTGAGGATGAACCATTAATTTACATCTAAATTTATTAGGGCCTTATATTTTTGTGTTTGGTCATCTGTGTACCACTTAGGGCTCTATGATCCATTAATCTTATGTTTTGAAACTGAATTGTATATATATCTTCAATGGAACCAATTATATATATGGAATATCTCTTTTGGTACCTTTCCATATTAGCCAAAAAAAATATGCAGGTTCTTTGTATGGGTTGTTGAGGTTAAGACGACAAATGAAACAAGCCCAGACAACTAACTATTTCGTTGGGCAAATTTCGTGTTAACAAATTTGGTTGGCAAAGAGTCAAATTACTTTGTCGGCACAAAGATTTTCTAGACGACAAACCATTTTGTCGGCACAATTTACTCTATAACGACGAACCAATTTGTCGCACGTTTCTCTCCTGGCAAAGGAATTTGTTGGCAGAGGTTTGTCGCTAAAAAACTGAGGCGACGAAATCTTGTTTTGTTGTGAGCTTCTCCTGGCAAAGCAATTCGTTGGACAAGCTTTGTCGCCAGAAAACTAAGGCGAGGAAATCTCAAATTTCGTCAATTTAGGTCTTCCGCGACGAGGTATAGGCGACTAAGCTCTCGACAAATTTTTTCATCGACACAGATCTATGCCGACAAAAAATGGCTTTAGTTGACGACTTTCTCTTGTCAGCACAGCCATTTTTCTTTGTAGTGTCTCTCTCTCTCTCATCATCGAATTCAATAGTGACACACCCCGACCCCAAAAAGTGGGGCCCGGGAGTGCGGCCATCACCGACACGTGGTGACGAAGCCTTAGACAACCCAAAACGACAGAAAGACTCCCACTCTTCGTGACCCATGACAGAGCTACCCTGACTTCAACCGCTCGTCTCCGTGGTGCTCAACAGTAACAAGACCTGAGGGGGCGTAAAAACAAGGGTGAGTGGACAGGGAAAATAAACGTCAGTGAAAAACAATTATAAAACATACAATAATAACCCCCACAGTTGAAAACCAGTAATAATAGTATACGACTATACTATAATAAGCATACAACAACAACCAAAAACACAGCACGAGATAAGGGACAATAAACCATCACACAAACAGAATATATGGCCATGATCGAAGGGTGAGGGGACTTCACCCCAACACCGATGGGTGGCAAGGGGACTTCACCCCAATACCAATGGCAACGGGACTTCACCCCAATACCGATAAATAGGGTAAGGGGACTTCACCCCAAACCATCACAGAAAAGGGCAAGGGGACTTCACCCCAATACCGATATAAAGGGGTAAGGGGACTTCACCCCAAACCGACCTGCACCTGCACATGACAATACCAAGCAATCCACAAACAACCTATCATAACCAACACATACATACCTCCCAAGCTCCATAACAGTCAACACCAACAAATATCCCACGATCACATCATCATATCATATATGTGTATAGACATAAACATGCTCGAACGATACTCAAAACCATACGCCAACAACCAACCAACATATCACCAAAGCATACAGATACGTAAACATAATATAAAACATACTCAAACAATACTTTAAAACCAAAACCCGTCCACTCACAGTGATACCGAGCGATCGTAGTCATCGTCGTTCGTAGGCTCGGGTCGGTAGCGGTGATTTCTCGGGAACTGATCACCTAACAACCCCAATATCATAATAATTAATAAACGAAACCGAATGAATAACCGTAAAACCCTAATTCTCCATGTTTCACTCGATTGGGGTATAACTGTATCTCGAATGGCAAAACGGAGTTCGCCATTGGGTTCGGAACATCGTTTCCACTCGGAAAAGTGGTCGGTCAACCCTGGTCAACGCCGGTCAACGGCAGGTCAACGCCAATCAGCGCTGCAGGTCAACGCCAGGGCTGACGTCAGCACCGGCGTGCTGACGTGACGCGGACAGCTGCTGATGTGGCGCTGACCTGGCAGCCACGTAGCACTGACGTGGCATACGCGTGGCAGATGACGTCATCATCGGTGATGACATCATCACCGCCGCTACAGTCGGCGTCGCTACAGTAGCCATCGCCGTCGCCGGAAACTGGGAATTTTCCAGCGACTATTCATCCGATTTCAAAACCCCATAACTTCCTCAAAACAACTCCAAATTCAACAAATAAGCTGTCCAAATTGAAGCCCAGACAACAAGGAATCCGAATCTACCTTCGGTTTCTCGAAATTCCACCGGAGTTGGCCGTAAAACACCATAATGGACTATAACTACACCATAATGGACTACAATTATAGTACGATGGACTACGACCACACTTTGGGTACTTAGAGATTTAATTGCAATTGTGAATAGTATTTGATTTTTTAAAATGAACTATGACCACACTATGATGAATTACGATTACACTATGATGGACTACAGTCACACTATGGTAGACTATGACCACACTATAGTGGACTACGGCCACACTGAATACCCAGGGATTTAATTGCAAATTGCAAATAGTAATTTTTATAAAAAAAATGGACTACGACTACACTACGATGGACTAAAACTATGCTACGATGGATTACGATCACACTATGGCGGACTATGGCACACTTTGGGTACCCAGGGATTCAATTGCAAAGTGTAATAGTATTTTACCTATTGTGGAGTTGCCCGCTGCCCGTTGGCCATTTTAGCACACAAATTTTCCACTTGTGCCATTTTGGATAATTCCCCAACAAAAGAACCAGAGAATGGCCAGCTGCCCATTAAAAGAATGGAATGAGGCATCTCTCAAATTGACATTTTAGATAATTTCCCTATAATATTCGTCGAGAACATATGATGGTTGTTTGCCCATAAGGAGCCAAGCAATGTTTGTGCCAGAACCTAACACAAAAGAACAGCCCAATAGGCAATGGGTCGATCACACCAACCTTTTCGATGGGCTTCGTTAGGCCTATTTCGGACTTCAATTAAAGCAAGTTAGGCATCTTGGAGTCGTAGTTGGAAGAGCACTGGGGTTTGGTCACACGGACACTGACATTCGTCGTGGCAATAGCAATGTGTAGTAAAACGAGGTCTATGTGTTAGCAATGTTTGTGCCAGAACCTAACACAAAAGAACAGCCCAATAGGCAATGGGTTGATCAAACCAACCTTTTCGATGGGCTTTGTTAGGCCTATTTCGTGTTAATGTTCCGACTCTTGGATCCTAAACCGATGGAACTTTTCCCATTCTTAGAATTTGTATAGCCTACATTTGTCTTCATTCATTCAATGTAATTACTCTAGGTTCATTGTATTGTAGGCTCGGAGTGCAGCCCTCCACTCCTATAAATACTTGTAATTGTTTTGAAATGAAATCAATGAGAAACACATTCTTTACATGGTATCAGCCTTTCTCTTCTTCTAACGAAGTCTTTCAATCCTTCCTTTATCTTTCCTATGGCCTCCCAAGCTTCCTCATCTGCTTCCTCTCAGCCCCCTCTTCCAACTCCCAGCACTCGTGAATTCACTAAACTAACCGACTCCAACTATCTCCACTGACTGTGTCAAATGAAACCTTTCTTGATTGGCCATGGTTTCTGGAAATTTGTCACAGGAAAATACCCCCAACCTCCAGCTTCTCTTCCTCCCTCCGACAAAAATCCTGATGGTGCTCCCGAACCCAATCCTGCACATGATGAATGGTATGAACAAGACCAACGAATAGTCAGCTACATCACCCAAACCCTCTCTGATTCTCCTCTAGCTCTCACTGTTGGCTACGACACCTCACAAGAACTCTGGGCCTGTCTGCAGCGCCACTTCTCTTAGTCCTCCACTGCCAATGAAACCAATCTTCGTTTCCAATTGATGGATATGCAAAAAGGATCTAAAAGTATTGATGAATACCTGCGCCATGCCAAATCACTTGCCGATGCTCTTGCCGCCATCAATGAACCTGTCTCCAACAAAGAACTAGTCACTGCTGTTTTGCGAGGTCTCGGGCCCGATTACAAAATTCTCGTCACTGCCATTCTCCAATTTCCTCCTCTCCCAGACTTCTCTTAGCTCAGAGCCCGTCTCCTCTCCTAGGAATGCTACAATCCACCTGCCCAGCTTGCCGGACAGACAACAGCGCTCCTTCACGTCCAGAATAACAGAAATCGTGACTCGCCCAACTATTCTGGTAACGGCGGCGGCTATGGCAACTCTGGTGGCAACTCTGGTTCTGCAGGGGTGGCAATTCTTCTAGGAACGGCGGCGGCTATGGCGGTGGTGGCTCTGGGTCCGGCGGCGGCGGCTCTGGGTCCAACGGCGGCTATGGCCACAGCGGCAGCTCTGGGTTTGGCAATGGCTCTGGTTTCCGCAGAAACTCTCGCCGCAATCAGCAGCGTGGATCAAATAATAACCATCATGGCTCTAATTGGGCCTCCTCCTCTTCTGGGCCATCTCCTAATCAATAGGCTCCCAGGCCCTCTTATCAACCGAATTGGACTCCCCCATCTAACGGGCTCTTTTATCCCCGTGGCTCTTCTTCTGCTAGTGTTCTTGGGCCTGCTTGGTGTCCTACATGTAACACAGCCCAGCATACTCATGCTACTTGTCCACACCGCTAGAATGGCCCTGGTATCTCTCCATCCTTTGCTGGGGCCCATTTTACGCAGCCCATTGACACATGGTACCCTGATATCGGAGCAACAAATCATATGACCGGTCCTTCCACCAATCTTCAAGACCCACAACCATACATGGGCAACAATTCGGTCTATATGGGTAATGGTGACACTCTTTCCATCTCCCACATCGGTAATCTTCCCATTTCCCTTGGTCGCTCTAGCTTTGTCCTTCGTAATGTCCTTTATGTGCTGTCTCTTCGTACCAATCTCCTTTCCATTGCTCGGTTTACTAAAGATAATCATGTCTACTTTGTTTTTGCTCCTGATTTTTACCAAATTTATGATCTCCTCACTGGCTCTCTTCTCTTTCAGGGCCCCTGTAAAGATGGTCTATATCCGTTATCCTTGCCCTCGCTTCCCTCATCTGCTCCCCGTGCTCTAGCTACCATCAACTCCACCACCTGGCATAAACGTCTTGGTCATCCTTCCTCTTAAGTTCTTTCTCATTTATCATCTTCCTTGGGTTTTACATCTCTAAATAAAGACTTTTGTAAAAGCTGTGCTCTTAGCAAATCGCCTTTAGAATCGTAATCATTCTACTACACATTTGTTTGAAATTGTTCACTCTGATGTTTGGATGTCTCATGTTGCATCTGTTAGTGGTTTTCGTTATTATGTGCTATTCACAGACGATTTTTCTCGTTACACTTGGCTCTATCCCATGCGCTGCAAAAATGAGGTTTTTACTCATTTTCAAACCTTTGTGGCCATGGTTCAAACCCTTTTTCATCTCTCCATTAATTTTTTAGAAAATGTGATAATAGCCCACCAATTTTGCACATTTTAATATCAACCCTATTATTTTAGAAACAACCCTTTTTCTTAATAGTTTTTTAATTAAATTTTTTTACAATAATTCCATATAATTAAAACTCCAACTTTGCCCTTTCTCACTTAATGGGGGAATTAAATTTCTCCCATTTAGTGTTATTTTGGAAAGTTTATATCATCTTTGTTATTTTTCTTTACCTTTTAAGATTTTTGATGAAGGTGGACATTGTATCTTTTCATTCTCTTTCCTAATGTAAGTAATTCATGTAATTATCTTCCTCACTCTTCTCTTCTTCCTCTTCATGTTTTGTTCTCAACCTTGTTAATCTTCTCTAAATTTGAGTTTATAGTCTCATTCGAAGGTACACAATTTATAAATTCTTCACATTTCGTATCTATTTTAGAGGTATGACTTTTCATTTTCATTCTTATTCCTCTCTCAAAGGTGTGCTACATGTTGACTTATTTCTTTCTTCTTCCTCTTTCAAAGATATATATTTCTTCTCCATTTTCCATTTCTTCCTACTATGAAGGTATTAATTCTAGATATGTAATTCTTGTGCTTCCTCTTTCGAAGGTAGATACCTCTCTTGTAGATATGATTTTTCATTTTTATTCTTATTCCTCTCTCAAAGGTATGCTACATGTTTGACTTATTTTGTTATTCTTCCTCTATCAAAGGTATTTTTTTCCTTTTTTCCATTATTTTTTCCTATTGTGAAGGTATACTAGATATGTAATTCTTGTTCTTCCTCTTTTGAAGGTAGATATGTAATTTTTATTATTTTTCCTATTTCGTAGGTATAATTTTTTTTTCATTGTCACTTTACCTATTTTGTGTTTTTGAATTTACAATTTGCAGAATTTAAAATTTAAATTTCAAATCCAACATAAAAGATGCATAGATTAAGCTTTCCAATCAATTTATATAACTTACCTAAAGGGTAGAATTGTCAAACAAATAAGAAATGCAACATTAATTAATTAAAAAATTAATTTGGGTTATTTCTAAAAGTTGTGTTTAGCAATGGGCTAAAATCACAAAGCCCCTTAATTTTTTTACAAAGTGACAATGGCACTGAATATGTTAATCACTCTTTTTGCCCACTTTTGCAATCTTTTAGGCATCCAACAGCGATTCTCCTGCCCCCACACACCTCAACAAAATGGACTTGCTGAACGCAAACATCGCCATATTGCCACTGTCATTCGCACTCTTCTTACCACTGCCCACCTTCCTCTTTCATATTGGGCAGATGCTGCCCTTACTGCAGTTCATCTTATCAATCTTCTTCCCACTCTTGTCCTAAATTGGTTCACTCCTTACACTCGCCTCTTTAATCGTCCTCCTGTCTATCATCATCTTCGTATCTTTGGTTGCTCTTGTTACCCTTTTCTTGGTCCTTACATTGATCATAAACTCTCAAATCGTACCATGGAATGTGTGTTTCTCGGTTATAGTACCACTCAAAAAGGATACCGTTGTCTTGATCCTCTCACTGGCCGGGTCTATACCTCTCGGCATGTTTTATTTAACGAAGATATATTTCCCTCTGATTCTTTGCAGGTACCATCCTCCCTGGCGACTGTTGAAATTGAGTTTCAACCTGTCATCACCAGTCCTCCCACTGAGCCTCCATCAAATGATCTTGTGCCGTCTGCAGAGACTCCACCCACCTCACCACAGCTCTCTGCAGGCTTCCCTAGTCCTCCTGACATTTCGGGCTCTAAACTATCCTTTCCGACTCATCACGAGACCATCGGACCATTACAGATATCCATGCCATCCTCCCCAGTATCTGAACCTTCCATTCCCAGCTTACCAGACCAGTCACGATCCACTCATCCGATGACAACCTGTCTCTGCGATGGTACCATCAAGCCTAAGATCCGCACCGACGGCACCATTAGGTACCCTCTCTCTCGTGCCTTACTATCTGTTGTTGACTCTACTGAACCCACTTGCTACACTCAGGCTGTTAAATCTCAGGCTTGGCGGGACGCTATGACAGATGAAATAAATGCTCTTCTAAAAAATAACACATGGAGTCTTGTTCCTCCGCCCTCATCGCATCCACCGGTTGGCTGCAAATGGGTGTTCAGAATCAAGCGCAACTCTGATGGATCTATAGAATGCTACAAAGCTCGTTTAGTTGCCAAAGGCTTTCATCAACGACCAGGTGTGGATTACGCTGACACTTTCAGTCCTGTGGTTAAGCCAGCCACCATACGCACTGTTCTTAGTCTTGCGGTGTCGCGTGGATGGTCTCTTCGTCAACTTGACGTTAAAAATGCTTTTCTCCAAGGATATTTAAATGAAGAAGTATATATGGTTCAGCCTCCTGGATTTGTTGATCCTGCTCGTCCCCACCATGTATGCAAACTTCATAAGGCTATTTATGGCCTTAAACAAGCTCCTCTGGCATGATTCCAGCGAATGCGTTCCTTCTTACAGTCTGTAGGCTTCCGTCAAAGTTAGGCTGACTCTTCACTCTTTATTTATTGCCATGGCCCTCATACTATGTATTTACTCTTATATGTTGATGACATTGTCGTGACTGGTAGTGACTCTACCATACTTCACCACTTCATCACACTTTTAGGGCGTCAATTTGACATCAAGGATCTTGGTCCTCTCAGTTACTTTCTTGGCTTACAGGTCAACCACCAAAATGGTGGTCTCCATATCAATCAACTTAAGTATGCTTATGATCTGCTCAATAAACATGGCTTGCTTCACGCCAAGCCCTCCTCCACATCATTGGCCGCCAAAACTGTCTTATCTGCTCATGATGGCTCACTGCTTGCCAACCCCACATAATATCGGGAACTTGTGGGCAGTCTCCAGTATCTTACTCTTACATGGCCCGACATTTCCTTTGCGGTCAACATTGTCGCTCAATTCATGAGTAGCCTTCGCACACCACATCTCATTGCGGCAAAACGCATACTGCGATATGTGAAAGGCTCCTTAGACATTGTTCTTATTTTTCGACCAGATTCTTATACCCTGAGACTTTGTGGTTACTCTGATGCTGATTGGGCCGGCTGTCCTGACTCTAGGCGCTCCACTATAGGATATTTGATTTATCTTGGCTCTAATCTTATCTCCTGGTGTTCTAAAAAGCAACCCACAGTTTCTCGTTCTAGCACCGAAGCTGAATATCATGCCTTGGCTCATGCTTGTGCTGAGACCTCCTGGCTATGCTCTCTCCTTTTTGAACTTGGCATCTCTCTTCAGTTCCCGGTGCTCCTCAATTGTGACAATCTTAGCACTACTTACATGGCTTCTAATCTATTCTTCCATGCTCGCACACGTCACATTGAGTTAGATTATCATTTTGTCCGTGAAAAGGTTGCTCTTGGCAGTCATCAGGTGTGCATTATACCCTCTATCGACCAACCAGCTGATATTCTCACCAAAGCTCTTCACAAGCCCCGACACACTCTTTTACGTACCAAACTTGTCAGTCCAGGAACGTCCAGTTTCCCGGGGGGGGGAGGTGTTAATGTTCCAACTCTTGCATCCTAAACCGATGGAACTTTTCCCATTCTTAGAATTTGTATAGCCTACATTTATCTTCATTCATTCAATGTAATTATTCTAGGTTCATTGTATTGTAGGCCCGGAGTGCAGCCCTCCACTCCTATAAATACTTGTAATTGTTTTGAAATGAAATCAACTAGAAACACATTCTTTACATTTCGGACTTCAATTAAAGCAAGTTAGGCATCTTGGAGTCGTAGTTGGAAGAGCACTGGGGTTTGGTCACACGGACACTGACATTCGTCGTGGCAATAACAATGTGTAGTAAAACGAGGTCTATGCCCCTCTACGTGTTTCTTATTCTACTTTATAATCTCTTGGTACAGCGAAAACTTCTTTTCGAAAAGTACTACTGCCCAACTGAACTACATACTCGCTGACCTACATGGAAAGGTGAAAGTGAGACCATCTGTTTTCAAATCTGCCCACAAGCATAATGGTAGGTGAACCACCAATCACGATTCCCCCGAAACCGTGAAACACACATCCCACCACTTTCTTCTTTAGGCCATTTTCAATTATGAAAAGAGAACCCAGAACCAAAGAATTATACCACGTGCCCTATTCTATGGTTACCGAACTTGGGCCTGTGGGCACCAAACCGGACACGTCTCGCCCCATGCGAATCCATCATGTACATGCTTTCCCTCCCTCATCCATCTCCCATATAATAATTCCTTCAAATACATTGTGTCAGCAACCATGGGCCACCGTGATGAGCTTATTCACACGTGGCACTGGGGACCCACAAAATAGTTTTCACCTACTTTGTGTCTAGAGGAAAGGAAGTGACAATGTGACAGCAAAGCTTGCATCAGGAAACACAAAGTAATTAACTAGTAAATGAATGATCTAATATAATGTGGTACTTTTGTTACGTAGTGTCAAAAGAGGTTTCAAACTTTGGTTTAGGTAATGTTCTCTTGTGAATATTAAAAAGAATAAGTTGATTTTGGTTTCAATGATGTTCTGCTAGCCTCGGAAAAGATTGCCACGTGAGCCATGGGCATTCAACCTCAACAACCAAATGCAAATGACATAATGACAAGCAAATGTTTAATTAGCACGTTTTTTTCTTTGGATTATGTTCTATCTAAATATAAGTGATACTATCAGATTAATCAAGAAACCTACTCAAACTTTAAGACTCTCTTATTTGAAGGGTCAACATATTCTTAGGAATTCTTTAATGTGATTGTAAATTCTCTTTGATTTTTAAGTATATTGAGGAAAACTAATACATGCGAAATGGTCAATGAAGTACTGATTCAAAAGTTCTCAAATTGAATTGGTTTCTTTTTGAATATATGGTTGAAAAATTTGGTAACCTTTCTCAAAGTAATCTGAGGAAACACGAATCTTAGAACAAACTTACAACCAGGTAGGTGTTTTCTTCGGTACGTTGTGCAAAAACGAACAAGTCCAAACCTTAATTTTTAGTGCAGTCCTATTTTCTAGTTGGTAGTACTTTTTTTTGAATCTTCAACCTAATTATCTTAAATCATATTCATTACCGTACCAATCAACAACAGTACTATAAATTCTTATGTACCTACTAAGAGATTATGGGCTCGTTTGGCAAATGCTTTTCTCGAGTCAAAAGTACTTTTGAAAATTTTAAAAATACATGTTTGGTGCTTATTCACTTGAGTAAAACATCAACCACTAATCTCTTTTTGCCTGCTAACCTACAAATATCTTATCCTACATTCGTCCCCTCCATGGTGGGTTTAAGTCTTATTCTCATCCCTAACATGGATATAATCCATAATGAAATTTCATCCTCATCCATAGTGTAAAGATCAAGACAAATAGGAAATATCAATATCCAAAAGACCGTACAAAATCTTGTGCAATAATAACCAAAAGGATAATCATCAGAATCACATCGCCATAAAATCTTAAGTATGAACCCAAATGCAAGATGTAAAATGTATTCTTTAACCCTAACATGGATATAGTCCATGATGAAATTTCATCCACATCCATAGTATAAAGATCAAGACAAATAGGAAATATCAATATCCTAAAGACCGTACAAAATCTCTTGCAATAATAACCAAAAGGATAATCATCGGAATCACATCACCAGAAAATCTTAAGTGTGAACCCAAATGTAAAATGTAAAATGTAAAATGTATTCTTTAATCGATCTTACAAAAAGTATTCTACAACTTTCCATAGATGTCTAATAAAGGAATGTAGACATCAAATCAAATCGAGAACAAACCACACCTAAATCCTAAGTGCTTCCTTTGTTTTTATCCCTTAGCTTTATCATTCAAATATTCTCTTTGCTGTTTTTGTTTCCCTTTACAATAATAGGACACGATACAAATAATCAAATCAAACATAAACTACGTGCAAAATACAGGGGTGAATTTGAAGTACTGAGACCAAAAACCTACTACCAAGAAAGTTTCTAAATAATAAAATAAAGGAAAAAATTCATGAAATTATCGACCGGACGAAGAGGATGGATTGTTGCCGGATTGTGACCAAGATGGCTGCTGAAAATCAGATGTACCACCCTGGTTCGGGTTCTGTGGCGGCGGCCGGAAAACCTCCATTTGCTGATTTTGGTTGGAGGAAAACAGAGGAAATGAAGCAGAGGAAGAAGCAGAGGAGGGCAATGCGGAGGATGAAGTCGAAAATGATGGCTGTAACAAAGAAGATTGAAGTGAAGCCAATTGGGCATTGTAGTAGTACATTTGTTGCAGCAAATTCGTGGGCTGTTGCTGCTGCTGTTGTTGTGGTGGTGGTGCATGGAAGTCGCTGGAGCTTTGGAGGAGCTGAGAGTACTCAATGTAGTCTCTGAGGAAGTCAGCGGGTTGTGACTGATAAAATTGGTGTTGCTGCGGCTGCGTTAGCGGCGGTTGCAGCGGCCGAGCTGACGTAGTTGGTGCTAAACGGGACGGTGGTGCATTTGAGTTGACGTTCCGGAGAGATGGCGGTGGTGGTGGTGGTTGGGGTTGAACGATTCTAGCATGCTCTGGGAAATTGAGTTTCGCTCTGTTACCTCTGAATCGTAAAGCGGCTTCGTCGTAGGCTAAGGCGGCAGCCTCGGCGGTGTCAAAGGTGCCGAGCCAAACTCTTGCTGCCTTGTGTGGATCGCGAATCTCCGCCGCCCATTTTCCCCACGGCCTCTGTCTAACTCCCCTGTACCTCCTCCTCCTCTCCCCTGTTTCCTCGAATGTAACAGTTTCTGTGCTCGACGGTGGGGATGGCACAACCGTGGAAGCTGAGGCCGCGGAGGCAGTGGTGGAGGCCGCGGTGGTGAGAGTGCTTACGGCTTCTTCAGGCACTGCAAAGTAACAAAAAATTTAGACTTTGGTTGCAATGAAAGTACTTTTTATAGAGTTGATGCAAGATGGTGCAAAAACACTGTTCCATTGGCTTTTTTAAGAATAATTTTGGAACTACACATGAATATGTTATCCTTAAAAGCTGATGAAAACTTGTGCTAAACATAACTACTACTTTAGGCACCATGCAAAATTCGCAGAAGGAACCTTGGAAAACTTTATTCATCAAATCTCTGAAAACGAAAAAGAAATATGGAAAAAATTTCAGATGAAAGACCATGAACCAAATCCTCATTTGTTTTGAGCAAAACCATCGATTTTATCAAAAAAATGCAGCTACAGAACATAAAATCATAAGACCCAAGGTAAAAACAGAAAGATATTTAGAAAAATGATCAAAACTTGAGATTTGGATTCAAAACTAACTAGTTGTACCAGATGAAGACTCTGTTTGTGCTTGGGAAGATACTCTGTAATCACCATAACTTCCTCTGTAAACCCTGTTACTACTCGATTCCATGAATTGGGCTTGTGCAGCACCGCCGTCTAAATCTTCTTGCCGCCCTCTTTTTTGCCCAACCCAATAATTACCAGTCGAAGCAGAAGAATTCGAAGTAATGTTTGACAAAGGAGGACAAGAAGAAGAAGAATAAAGTTGGCCCAAACTAGACGTAACTCCCCCACCGCTTAAACCATCATGTCCCCAGCTGTCACCGCCTCTCTGTCCCGACACCACGTGCGTTAAAGCCGACACCATCGCTGACATCTCCGTCGGTCGCCGACTGTACCCACCTAAATACATCGTCGGCGACACATGCTGCTGCGGCGGCGGATTCATTAATTCCGGTGATTGCCCGTAACTCATTAAACTATCATTAGCAGGTTGTGATTGGTCTTCGTAGACATCGACGCCGTGGTCGTCGCCGTCGTTTTGAGATTCAAACCTGTTGAATTGACCGCCGCCGGAGCTCCCCTGGTTCGCCACCTTCAGTAAGCACATGTAAAAACCCAGCTGCTCTCAGCTAAATCGATTCGAGTTCGAGACGAAAGCGATGGAATTGGAGGAATTTAAAGCCGACCCAGATCGAGTTTGACAATTTGTGAAAGAGCCTTTTGAGAGCAACGGCTATATATATATGGTGATCCACAATTCAAACTTGATCAGCCGCAATTAAAATAGTGTTTGTGCAGAGGGACCCTGGTTCATGGAACTATACCATAAGCACCTTTTTCTGATAATTTCAGATCTTTATAAATTATTTGGGGTTTCCTATTTTTGCACAATTAAAACTTGTGCTTTCTGCAAAATCTTATTTTAGATTTGATATGTGCCAAAACCTACAAATACAGATCACACAGAAGCCGACTATGAAAGTGGGGAGGATTATGTTCACACAGAGGGGTTTTAATTTAGCTTATATAACATAGGGAATTTAAAGTAAGGACTTCTGTCGGTGTACTTGTTCTTTTAGAAAGAAGGAAAGAGTTCATCTTGAAATTGAGTTGTCAATGAAGTGCAAACTATGCCGACATGGAAATCCTTGGATTAATAAGTTTTTTTTTCTCTTTTAACAAGGATTAATAAGCTTATAGTAAAAGGACACTACTTATGTTTATTGTACTTGGTGGAACTCTTCAATTTGAAATCATGGTGTAAATACATCGAACTTACAGATCATTTGAAGGAAGCCCCATTTCAATGTCTACTTTGTTACTTGTTGCTTATAAATTATAATACATCGAACAAATTAGCTAGGAATTAGTACTGTTGGGCTTCAGAGCTTACCCCATTATTTGCAATTTGGCAACATGGGCTTAATGCGGAGGGATAAGTTTGTCTACTTAATGTTGAGTAGAAGGTCCTCCTTCGTTCTTTCTTTCCTTTTCGGCATACATTATTATACCATGATTAAAACTGTTCATGTTATCATACTAAATACGTTATTAAATGAACTGTTCCGATAAACTAACTATGTAAAACATAATTATATAACTAAACAAGTCATCTATATATTTGGTAAAGTTGAATGATCAAATAATATCATATGTTATTATTTTTTTGAGAAAATAACTGTTATTAAATAAATTATGTCATAATATAATAATGTAGGACACAGAAAGAAAAGAGGGAATAGAGGGGGACCTCGTACTCAATGTTGAGTGGACAAGACTTTTTCCTATTTTCATTATTTTGAGAGAATTTTATATCTGACTGGAATAAAATGGATAGTAAGTATGGATAAGTGGTGTAAAACCCAATTTGGGTGAAGGTAACCTGAACAACTTGGTCATGCAAATGAGTTTAGGTATGACTTTGCTCCTTAAAAAAAAAACAGGTGTGACTTTGCTAATTTATTTATTTTATTTGTTGTTGTGTACAAGAGCAAATATAACAAAGTCGTATTAATTTAAATGGTGAAAATTCTAGAAACTCTCCTGGTAGACTAGCACAAGAATTACGAATGAGCTGTTTTGTTAGACTCATACCTTCGTAGAAGATTTCTTCCAATCCATTATGAAACTTCAGAAAAACGATACTACTGTCAAATATAACGTTTAAGCAATTACAATTGTGTTGTGTTGGTATTGGTTTACTCTCAAAATAGAATTATATGTAATTGTTGTGCAAGCAATATACATAATTATATTCCTTCCATATATCTTTAATAATGAGTAACAGCAAAACAAATGCCAGATCGGAAGTACCAAAAAAATGAATCTAAATTTTGTCACACTAGCCTATATAGTTTCATCTTTTTGTGATTACATCCAGATTGTTCATATCAACTTTTATATACTTGGTCGGAAATTGTATCTTCTTGACTATGGACGAAAATGGCACATGTTGTTCATGTAAAATGATATAACAAACACTTTAAATTTACAAGCCATGAAATTATATATGCATCATGCATGTGCAATTTATTGTTTAGCTAATAGTCGTCTTGACCTATTAGTTTTGGCCATACCATCATGTTTCGTTTATGGAGCTTAATTCTAAGACTGAAAGGATGTATATCATTTACTATAATGCTCAAGTTTATAGAAATTAGACTAACCTGAACATAGTTGTAATCGATTAGATCAGAACGTGAATGTGAATGTGGACATACATTTACAAAATTGATATTACAATTTACAAGATTTGGAACTTACATAATAAAAATCAATAGTACTCCAATTTTTCCATTGTGCATTTTACTCATGTGTAAAAGTTAAACAGAAAATGGAGTGCTTATAAAAGAAAATGTTGAGTGCTACTAAGAATTTTCAATTAAATTGGCTATTATATTTGGAATGGTAATATACAGAAATTTTTTTTTTTTTGCCAAGGTAATATATAGAATTTAGATCTTATGGTTTATTGAACAGTACAGTCAAAGCACGTCTTCCTTACGACATTCGCCACGTGTTGCTATCAAATGCCATTAACTAAGTAACTCGTACGCAATACAATAAAAAACGCGATCATCTTACTTCAGTACCCACCTTGTCTAATTTGGTCTGCAGGTTGACTAAGTCAATGGCCCAGCTAGTTGGGCCCAAACCAGAACAACCTTTACACTCATCGAAAAGTCGTTGAGTTAAAACGTTGTGTCAACAAATTTGGAATGTATCAGATCAGTCATAAATGCACGATGCTTGACACTCACAAGTTAATCCGACTTGTAAAACATGACTTTACAGTAGCCAATATGTTAGTTACATGTTAGTTACGTGTTATAATATCAGAGAGGTTATAGCACCTGTAGTGGTCAGTTGAGTCCCTTGTAGATTTCTCCTACCCAAGTTCAATTTCCAGTGCTATTTTTCGTTCAATTTCTTTTTTCGTTTCTTTTATATTATTTGTTGATGCTTAGCTATTAAAATAATGAATTAGTTGACCCCCTTAGCAAGTAAGCAACGAATCCTAGTTCCCCTTAATAGTCGTTTTTGTCCAAAGCTTATAGGGCCCTTACTTTTAGGATTTTTTTTTTTTGTTTTTGTTTTGTCAAAGATAGATGTATAATGAGTATATAGCTTACCCATAACAGGCCCTAATGACCAATAATGAAACATCAACTTCACTGAAAATATACTCGATCTCGCCACTACTGTGAGTCAAACGTGAGACTTCCACAACTGAAGAATCGACCTCACTGAAAATATATCGTATTTTCGCCACCACTGTGAGTCGACTTGAGCCCTCCTCCACCAAAGTGAAGAGGAAATGCCACTAGATCAACTGGTCATGTGTCCCTTACTTTTAGTTTGGCACAGAGCTTTTAAAATCTCAAAGTCAGCCATATTGACGGTTTAACAAACTCTAGCATCATTACCAAAATTCTTGTATTTGATTTATAAACTTTTTCTACGTAAGTAATCAAAGCTGTGGTTGAAGGGGTGCAATCGGTGCTCTAGAACCGGGCCCCTTCTACAACTAGGGCCATCAAATAAGTTTCATATATGCAGTTTATTATTATTATTATTATTTTTATAAAAAGAAGACTAATTTTATTGATAAGGGTCTGGCCAGAAAAACTAAATAAGAAGTACATACATATACAAATCCGAACCGTGGCCTCGTTAAAAACCTTGCAATGTGCAAGGAAAGAGTGTCATATACTCCTGAAAACAAACACAAGCATCCAAACAAAGAGTACCAAGAAGAACCACAAACATCGGGTTCCATACTCCTACACGAACGATTACATTCAAGTTAACAATTCCAACCCAAAAAGGCCCTACAACAAACAAAACAACACCAAACGGTCCCAACCCAAAATGAGTGAAGTTACTGCAAAACCAAATTAGATTGGAATGGTCAGATCGGAATCAAGCAAATGCAGCAACTGATAATGAATTCGACGGAGGACTCATACATCACAACAAACCGGACCCAGATTAGATCGGTGAGCGGGGGCAGGCGAAGCACAGACAGTGGTGACACGAAGCTGATGAGATGCCTCTCAACATCCCAACCAAACACCTAACAGAACAAAACAAAAACATAGAAATCAAGGAAAATAAACCTCCCAAACACAAGGTCGGGAACGAAAAAGAACATCCCAAACACAAGGTCGGGAACGATGCCGAGGCTCTCATGGAAGAGAGGACAAAACTCCCCGAGTGGGGGGAGGGGCTCCCACAAAGGAGAGGGAAAATTGGACTCTCACAAGGAGAAAGGGCAACAGGAAACAAGATCTAGTTGGCCAGCCGACCCCAAGCCAAAGCAAGGGGTCGGCGGCTTCGATGTTATTTTCATACATGCAGTTTATGAAAGCTTTTGGTATCAATTATATTTCTCTTAATTTTTTGTTACTCGTTTTAGTTGTGACCTCCCAAATATCTTCTATGATTCATAATTCTATGTCATTTTCGATTCAAGTATTTATTTATCGAACTCCTTATTTGATTTTGAACTTCTTATTTGTGTTCGGTGCTATTGATTATCGAATAAGATTATTATAATCATAATTTTTGTTGAATGTTACCGGTCTAGCATTAGGGCTTTGAAGTAAGGATTTTTTTGTGAAGATTGTTTAAAGGAGCCTATTCAAAATATCAAGTCAGTCTCCCAAATTCTCAGCCATGATGCTATAATTAATTATAGGATAAATTTAGACTTATAATATTTCAAAGAGAAATTTATTTATGATGTGATTCTCAGTTTCGGGAAAGAAAGATTAGCTGGATAGAACTTGCAGGTTGCTGTTAAATCTAAACCTACTTAATTAGTTTGGCACAGCTAACCCATTGTTCCAACTTTAGCAAACCCTAAAAATTGTTTTCGGTGGATCTATCGGAGATTGATTTGCAAGATAATGACAAATTAGAGATTTGGCAGATAGTAAGGTCAATGTGGTGGTGGACTTTGGTCAACCATTCATGATCACACGTGGACCAAGGAATACAACTTGATTTTGATGCAATGCATCCTATCGATGAAGTTTGTCCACGAAACAAATTAATAGGTATCCTTACAACTCCATGTAGGTTCCTTAAGAGAGCGGTAACCTCCCTATTCTGGTAAGATGTTGACAATTCAAACAGTACCATAGGAGTATTAGTTAATACATCTATAAATTATAATTGTATACCCTGTGATTTGGGTTAAATTTCAATATGATACATATTTTTTTTCTTGCATTTCGGTATCCTGTACTTTCAAATCATTGCAATTGTGTTTCACCCTTTGTAGAATCCTCAATTTTCAGCTGGTCAATAAGGGCGTGAACTATATGGGACCCATATATTCACCTTTCCTTGTCGTCTGTGCTCTACAAAAGGTGGTGCAGGAGTACATCGAGTAACTTTGAGCCATTAGAAAATACGACATTTGGTAGTTTCGACACCGTTATTTTTGCTTTAGAAACAAACCTATTTACCAAAACTCATCTAATCAAATTCATAAAGTCCACAACATCATTGAACAACCAAAAATTAACAAATTCTACAAACGGTGGAACATAATTGCAATAATTTGAATGAACAGAGTACTGAAATGTAAGAAAAAAAAAGTACAGATATCATATTGAAATTTGACCTAAATCACAAGATACATAACTGTAATTTGCGCTACAATATAACAACTTGACATACTTTTGGTTTTCCAATGAAAAACATATAGAACCAAAAAAAAATGGCTTAATTTTTGAAATTTTATATAAGTTTCTAAAATGCTCTCTCCAAGAATTTATATTATTTCATACTTTCACACCCCCGTGCCGCTCATATCCTAACACATGGATATCCGTGTGCTTTCATATGCATTCGTGTCCATATTCCTCTTTACTAGATAAAACCCTAGTGAGGAACTTTTATTGAAGCAAGCGAACTCAGCTTCCACAACTTATCGAACGGCAATCTTCAATAAAAAAAACCTATTTTTTTTTCTTAGTGAGTGCTTTTGGTGGTCCAATATGAACACTTGTGCATAACCCGATGGCTCATTCGTAAAACAAATTGCGTTCGTCAAACATAAGTTCATTGTCGAAAACGACATCATTAACTTCACTGTGAAGGTTGTAAATATTCTTTCCCTAACTTGCAATTCACATTTCTTTGTCAAAGAAATCAATAGCTTAGGGAAAATTCTACTTTTTAGATCAAGGCCCAAATTAGTGGGGCCTCTATTCTTATCATATGGAAAAATCCTTCCTTGTCACATCCCTAAGAGCACCTATCAAGAACACATTTTCACATACATATCTTTCAGATTTCGGAATAAAAATTTGTCATTTTTTAATTATGTTTGTGTGAAGATTCTTTTTCGAATAGAATTTGTAATATCACATTTTCAAAGCGAGGAATTTTTCATAAAAGGAAGAGGATGGGGGACTATATGGGACGGATGAAGAATATTTACATGTTTACTAGCATTTGGGGACTTTTCCTAAACCCCAAAAAACAAAAAAAGTAAACCATATTACTCAAGTGGTGGAAAAGGTACGAAGGGCGTACGGAATTTTGACTTGCCAAAAGCGGCAAAGTCTCCGAAATTTGCTGCCTCAATTAGAAAGGGTCAAATTTACAATTAATCAAAAGTTTCAAGTCTATAGCAAAATTTCCGTAAATAACCAGAAAAATCATCCAAACTATCTTAGCATGCTCCTAGGATCAGGATCAATCACAATCAGAAAAAGGAAATAATAAAACAAAGCAAAAGATTTAGGTCTATCTACAAAGTCATGTTTGTATCACTTTTTGGATTTTTCTCCTTTGAAATCTAACTTTGAACTTAATTTTCTTTTGTCATATTCCACCCGCATTCAACATCCAAATTCCAATTTCATATTCATAGAATAATACATTGTTTTCTTCTTAACTGGACTTATTCCATTCATGCCACTTCTAATACAGCGTCTCTCAAATAAGAAGTTAAAGTATTTCTCAAGGAACTATTTTATAACTTTTAAATATATATTTGTCTGTCAAACATTATCACGAACGTTTTTTTATTGTGCGTTTTTATCTTTTGTGAATGTTTTATGCTCTTTTTATGTTCAATTCATCGACAATATGTGGGATTGTTCCCTTTCTTAGTTGCTTTACACCTTTACTGTGTCGAATCCACACATATATAATATATGTGGTGGGACAAGAATACAATGAGAAGTTTGTGTTTGCGGCCTAAAATCTTTGTTAATGAACCCGCCAATAAACAAAAGAAAGAACCAACCTATCTTTATAGGTTGCATCATAGAAAAATCTTGTGAAAGAAATGGTTCATTTGATCGATCGAAACCATAGCCGTAATTTGCGTTTGCATTCACATCGTTACTTTACCAGATCGATAAATCGTCATTATGCACTTGTGGGTCATTCTCTTAAGTCTCTTTCTTTTGTTGACTCTAAAGATCTCGTCGGCCACCGCTTAAATCTAAGTTGATGGATCGCATCAACTTTTATAACAACACGTGCCATTTATTCAACTCAACATGCAGCATTTCAGAATTCAAATGCATATGGTATTGGTAGATTAAATTGAATATGAGAAATTTTATGCACATTCATTAATTAGTAGAAACTCTCTAAATCAATACTTGATAAATTATTAGTTTCTTTTAAATAATAAAATAATGGGTAAATGAGATATAAGCCCAAAATATTTTTATTTATTAGACTCACATCTATGTATATTTTTTTTACCGATTAAAACTCTCATTTTAATAGTCTTGTCAAGGAAAATTTTATTTACACCATAATTTTTAATGAATGCACCCATTTTGATATTTCATAGAAAAAACCTAATACAATCTTGTCTAAAATTACCAATAAGTACAAACTAATAAAAATTCCTTAAATTAATAATCCTAGCAAATTAAATTCCCAATACCCATCGCCGATAGCCCCATGCCCCTCACCGCTCAATAATCGCAGTCACCCACTACAACGCCATGCCCATCAACACGCACGCCCGTCGCCGTGCACGCCCAGCCGCTCGACCATACCATCGCCCATTACCCATCGCCTATCACCGCGCAATCATACTATTGCCCATCGCTCATAGCCTAATTCTCTATAATAAAAGTTCATTTTTGTAACAATTATACAAAACAGATTAATGCATCATTTTCACATATTAGTTTGGTTTCCATTTAGTTTTTTTTTCTCTTTAAGGGTGCTTTGGGTAACATAAAGGGTGCATTAAGATATTTGTTTAACAACAAAAGTTGATATTGGGTGAATTAATAATGGGGTACATCCACTAAAAATTGGGGTGTAAATAAAATTTTCCAATGTATAATTAACCGATTAGTTCAAACTATTTACCTATTACAACTAATGTCATTTTATAATAATCAAAATACACAAAATAACGTTATAACTTGCAAAACTTAATGATATGATGATGGCGAACATTTAAGCAGGTGGATTCATCTTCATAAGTTACAAATCCAAATTACCTCCAAAGTTAATGAAGTTTTTGAAACTTTTTTGGTGTACAAAATATCTTAATTCACCCCAAATCTATTACCTAAACTACCTTTAGTGGTAAAAAAAAATATAAGGTTGTGTTCACCTCCCACCATCTTCTTCTCCATGGGTTTAAATGCATAATTATCTGATATTTACTTGCTTGTTAGAAGAATGGGTTAGTTTGGTTTGAATGATTTTTGACTTTTGAGTCAAATTTCTTTACCATGTAAGCATCAAATTAGAGAGGTTACCAGGAGGAGCAACACCATAAAATCAACCAAATTTACAATGTTATATTATGATTGGATTCATTCATCTTGTAAATTATCTAGTAAAGATCATTTCCTCAAAAAATTAATCAAATTGGAGATCGTTTGATTATTTAACTATACTAAAACATATAGACGGCTCGTTTGGTAACCGTTCAATTGTTTTACGCTGTTAGATAACTAAATGATCTCCGATTTAATTGATTTTTTGATAAAATGATCTTTAGTAGATAAGTTATAAAATGAACGGTTTCGACCATGCTATAACATCGTAAGATGGAAGAACTTAAAAAAAATAGACTAGGAGCTCCTACTTTATTTAAAGTAAGCCAAGCTTTGTCCATAAACGATAGGTGCATGGAAGACTTTGATATAGTTGTGATGCTCATTAGATATCAACCTTCAATCCAATTGGTACCAAAAAATTGATTGTGTTTTTTGCCTCGCAACTGTTCATCGTGTTCATCAGGTGTTTTTTAGTTTGTTTTGGGTTCCTCTCTGTTAATAGTTTCAATCTAATTTTATTTCTTTAATAATGTGACTATTTTGCTTTCTCCTGGGCACCTATGCAATGGCTTCATTAGCAATCTCACCGCTTGTTGAAATTGGGTTTATTTTTGTTTTATTTAGAGTGTACATTCAATTTCAAATTTATGTATTTATTAGTCATGTCGTGCAAATTCAAAATTATCATCTATATCACAATAAAATGGGGTGTAAAATTCCAATGACTTCATAGTTCAAAATTGTAGACATTTTTTTATTCATAGGACATGAAATAATGCATCTCTCTCTCTCTCTCTCTCTCTCTCTCTCTCATTAATTTTGAATTTGGGGGCCGAATTTGATTGGAGTGTAATGAATTTTGGGTATGCTGAAATTTGGTTTGGGTTTGATGATAAAGGGCAAAATCCTCTTTCACTCCTCCTTCTCCAAATTAATTTCGAATTTTGAGGCCAAATTTGGTTTGACTGTGATAAAATTGGGAGCGAAATTCGGATATGTCGGTGTTGGGTGTTGATATAAACCATAGAGGGGGAAATTGTAGTTCAAAGGTTGAAGATAAAGATTTAAGTTTATGGTACAAACTATTTCTATGTTGGTACAAGCTGTTTATGTGTGGCACAAACTATTTCTATGCGCGTGATTTATGAGATGGAGGTCCTGCACGGGATGATTTTTTTGTGCGCTTGGGTTTTATTTAGCTGTCAGGGGCGGTCCCCATTAATTTGTTCTTGGAAGTGAACATACAAAATTAGCAGTCTATCATGATATTAGGGGCTCTATTTTATCCTTAAAGGTCATTGTCCTAAATAAAATATTTCCCTATTAAAAATATTATTAATATATCAATAATTCTATAAATTAATAAATTTGGGTGGTTCCAAGGCAATTAATCTATAAAGATTATATTGTATATGACTACATGCATTATTCATTTCAATTTTTGAATTACTATCTCACCCTAATCCAAAATTACTATTTCAAACCAAAGGGAAACATATGAATTTCTAGCTAAACCAAACATTTTAAACAACTTTGGTGTCTTCTTTCGAGTTCTTTTTCTTCATCTTCATGAATGTGCATAAACTCTTTAAACTACCATGCCAGAGTTCTCGTTGCAATATGAGGATAAGCTAACAATAACGAACACCCTATACCCTTTACACAAGAGCCAATCACAAACGGATCAAACAAATTCTACTCTGATACCATGATAGCTAGTATTAGAGCTTCCAACTAAAAAATCATTACCTTTTACTAGTTCATGTTGAGAGATCGGTTGCTTTACTTTATTGTACATAGTTCACATAAAATTTCTAACTCTATTTTTGGTTAAACTCGTAAAAAAGAGTGGTTCATGTTAAAGTGATGTCTAGAAAACCCCAGGTTCTAAAGCCAAATATTGGTCTGTCTAATCAATGTCAATTTGTGGAGAATGTTCAAAGTAAAGGATCAGTTAATTTGAACCTTAAATGGCCAGTGACGAACACCCAGAATAGTAAGATGTAACCATATATACTCAAGACGGGGGAAAATGTTCCAACGACGTATGGAATTTGACCTCTCCAAAGAACCCAAAAAACATTTGTCCCCGCTGCCGCCGACCTCTTGGATTTTCCTTGGGGTCGGCCGGCCTCTTTTCCAACCCATTTTCAATCCAGTTTTTCCTCTCTCCCTTGTCAAAGTCTCTTCTCCCCACCATGGGATTTTCGTCGGTCACGGTCGCTTATGGTTTTGCCGGACTTCTCTTCTTTGTTGTGCCGCTCTTGTTTCCTAGATGTTCCAATTGTGGAGTAACCGATCTTGTCTCCAAGGGTTGTGGGTTACTCCACTTCCCCTGGTTTCTTTAGATCGGCCTCCACTATTGGGCTATTGCAGTTGTGCCTTTGATTTGCTTGGCTTTTGCAAGTTTCGGCTTCGGAGTGTGTAGATCCTGGTCCGATCTAGTGGTGATTTTTCCGATTTTGGTTGCTTCTCAGGCTTTGGCTTTCGGTTTGCCATTGGAGTGTCGGTTTGGTTTTGGCCCGATCAGAGTATGTTTTGGCTTCTGCAGATCGGCTTTGTTTGTGTCAAAATCTGGGGACTTCACACGTGCAACAGTAGATGATGATGTGGAAGTGGGGGCTTCCACGTTGGGTGAGTTTGAGGTGGCTTCGGGGAAGCCAAGTGCTTGAGGCGTCTTCTAGGAAGGTATCGATCTATAAGAAAATCAAGTGTTAAGCTCGGAGCACCGATGTGGTGCCGGCCAAAAGGGCTCCGATGCTTAAGTCAGTAAGAATGACTGTAGTGGTGAATAGTGAAGTGAATAGTAAAGATTAGTTACCCTTGACCCCTTGAGGTATACTTCCTTTTATAGAGGTGGTGAGGGTGTCACCTCTTCTTTTGTCCGATGTGGGATAAGGAGTTCCCGCGGGGTATTTCTTCGTGACTTTGGGTCTCTGTGTAGGGCCCACCTTTCGTCGTACGGAGAAGGTCCGCGGTTTCTATGTGAAGACCGCCGCGAGGTGGTTCCACGAGGTGTGTTCGGTTTGTCGCATGACATTTCATGTGGGGGCCATGAACCTCGTAAAGCGTGCTCATGGGACTCACGAGATTACCCATAAGGTATAGATTGTCTTTGCCACGTGGTGCGTGGTTGTAAATCCTATGTGTCATAGGTGGGGCATGGGATAAACAGTAGTCCCCCAAGTTCTCGACTAAGGGGTGCACTCTTGGTGGAGGACTTGTATAACTTTCCGTGCCTGACACATATTACAACCAAGCACCTTTGGTTGGGGCGTGTGTAGGGTAGGAGTCCCCCAAGTCCGCGGGCAAGATGTGCCAATCCCCGTAAGTGGGATGTTGCAAAGCAAGAGGTTCGCATTTTTGAGAAAAAATTGTATCGGTAGATTCTAAGTCCAAAGCATGGGTTGTAAGGGGAGGGTCGAGGAAGGGGCCTAGGTGGTCGAGGCTTCGCGGGGACCCTCGGTTGGTTGCTAGACGTCGGCAAGCCTCGGCATGGTCTAGCTTGGGGCTTGTTGGTTGACGCTTCAGCGATGAAGCGCGAGGGCGCGTTTGATCGAGGGTTAGAGCCGGGCTGAGGTGGTCGAGACTTCGCGGGGACCCTCGATTGGTTGCTAGACGTCGGCAAGCCTCGGCATGTTCGAGCTCAAGGCTTGTTGGCCGACGCTTCAACGATGAAGCGCGAGGGCGCATTTGATCGAGGGTTAGAGCCGGGCCGAGGTGGCAGAGGCTTCGTGGGGACCTTCGACTGGTTGCTACACGTCGGCAAGCCTCGGCATGTTCGAGCTCGAGGCTTGTTGGCCGACGCTTCAGCGAGGAAGCGCGAGGGCGTTTGATCGAGGGTTAGAGCCAGGCTGAGGTGGCCGATGCTTCGCGGGGACCCTCGATTGGTTGCTAGACGTCGGCAAGCCTTGGCATGTTTGAGCTCGAGGCTTGTTGGCAGACGCTTTAGCGATGAAGCGCGAGGGCGCGTTTGATAGTGGGTTAGAGCCGGGCTGAGGTGGCTGAGGTTTCGCGGGGACCCTCTATTGGTTGCTAGACGTTGGCAAGCCTCGACATGTTCGAGCTCGAGGCTTGTTGGTTGACGCTTCAATGATGAAGCACGAGGGCGCGTTTGATCGGTGGATAGAGCTGGGCTGAGGTGGCCGAGGCTTCGCTGGGACCCTCGATTGGTTGCTAGACGTTGGCAAGCCTCGTCATGTTCGAGATGAGGCTTGTTGCCCGACGCTTCAGCGATGAAGCGCGAGGGCGCATTTGAACGAGGGATTGAGCCAGGCTGAGGTGGGTGAGCCTTCGAACTAGCTGGTGGGTGGGGGGGCTCTGTGGAGCTCTGATGTTGGACACGTGGCATAGATCGTGTGGCTCCATTGTTCCAATGTGATCGCGACACGTGGCGCGAATCCAACGCTACACTAGGTAGAAAGGGCTGCAATGCGTCCACGTGTTGCGCATGCAAGACCTCGGGGAGCGGAAATGTTTGATTTTTTGTATAAGTGAGGGGGGGGGGGGGGGGGGAGGGGGGGTTCATTTTGTCTCACTTGTGATTTTTCACTCTTGAGAGCGACTTGAGAGTGATTTCCGACGAGATTTCTTGCGCCGGAGCAATTTCTGGTGGGATTTGTACGGCGGTGATCGGTGTAGTAACTTCAAGGTTAAAAAGGTAATTTTCATAATATTATAATGGTAAGGGACACACTATTTTGACACACCATTTGAAACATCCCTTCTTGTCCATTGGATTGGATCCATTATCAATGGGTCCCACAAAAAGTTACAAAATCAATGAACAAGAAGGGATGTTTCAAATGGTGTGTCAAAATAGTGTGTTCCATGATCTTAACCCATATATATATATGGGTCCGGTTCAAGGGACACACCATTTTCAAAACACCCTTTCTTGGCCGTTGATTGGACCCATATCAATGGGTCCCACAAAAAGTTGCCGATCCAACGGCCAAGAAGGGTGTTTTGAAATGGTGTGTCCCTTGATCCTCTCCCTATATATATATATATATATATATATATATATATATATATATATATATATATATATATATATATATATATATATATATTGTTTGGGGTTGGGACGTGTTGGGTCCGAAGCCTGAGTATTTGTGTGGGAAGCTTCGAAATCAGACACCTGATACTTAGCCTGCGTCGGCCAGAGTGATAACCAAAATATCAGCAACCAGTTGTATGGTGGTGGATCTTCCACTGTATCACTGACTCCTCAAAACTCCCCCGTGGCTTCGATGACACAATCTACTGCTGGGTATCAGTAATGACTCCGCTGCCTCCTTCACCCATGGCTCTGGTGTTGGAGTTTCGGCCTCTGGCAATTATGGGGACTCCAACCCGGGCGATGCGGAGCCCCATCAAGAATCCGACGTCAATAGCCGAGGCTAGACCCTTGGTCGAAGAGGAATTAGAACCCTTGATGCATCATCAGCGAACCTCGGCCATACTAGCGCCGGAGACTGGGTTCCAATACACTGACCTAGAGGAAGGCGATTGTACTTTGAAGACAGATCCACACCAAGAGTTTATGGACCATCCGAGGTTCCAATACCGTAGCATGATGTCGGTGTTAGGGGATGTGTTGAGGAGGAGTCGGGGTGAGGCGAGTCCCCCAATTGAGATTGGAGAGTGATGTGGAGGCGGTGGTTAATCAGCCGAGGGTTGTGAGTCCCAACGAAGATGATGATGAGGAAGCGTTGGATGTGGAAGAGGGGTGACGGTTGCTGCGGCCGTGGCTATCCCCTTAACTATGGCGGAAGGGAGCAAAGGGAGAGCCAAGGTGCATTTCCAGGTCTATTTAGTGATAGCCCGAAGCTTCGGAACAAGCTGTCGGAAGAAGGCTTGGCCGAACTGAGGGTAAGATATGGCATCCCTGATTCGGTCATCTGCCGTATACCGGAGCCTGGTGAGAGGTTATCCAAGTCTAAAGTCCCTGGTGAAACACTAGTGTGGGCCGAGGCTTTTAAGTATGGGGGGCTGCTATTTACACCCATTTTTCTTATTTGGACACCTAGTTACTTTGTACACCCATTTAATGTTTTTGAAACTACTTTGAACACCCAAATTTGATTAAAATTTTCCACATATACCCTTTATTTTGTTTGTTATACAATTTTCTTGAACACCCTTAAATTTCGTTGGACACCCAAAATTAGAATTTACTAAACTCATCTCTCCCTATCTGACCAAACCTTTAGGATTCACCAGGAACTCAAATCTGATATACAAAAATATTACTCATGAACCATGAAACAAACATTATTCAAAATTCCCTACTTTTTTCCGGGTTGTCTTGGTTTTTTCCGCAAATTAACACAGCAATTATGCAAATTAACACAACAATTATGCAAAACCGAAAACATGTCAATTCATCGGCAACCAACCCATCCGGAAGAACCAAAATAATACTATTGATAGCTAAGCAACCTTGGATCCTATCACTGAAACAAATTAGACTAGATTTCATTAATCAATTAAACCACATGCCAGATTAACTAAGTATGGAATTGAAGTTCAGGTTTTGGGGGTCATCTGACTAGTGCTAGGATTTTGCAAGGCTATGGGTTGCAATCATGATGTTGTTCTAACTTACAACTCCTATTGAGGTTGCAAGTGGATGAAAGACATACTCCTATTGGGATTGCAAGTGGATGAATGACATGGATGAACGACTGCACTGTTCATTCAATTTAGCGGCAGCCGATATGGACGAACGACATCGACAAAAAAATAAAAAAAAAACTTTGTTCTAATTTCTCAATTCAATTCCCACAAAAAAAAACTTTGATATAATCAATGAAAATTGTTACCTTTCCTTCTTCGAATTCATCATCTTTCATTGTGTTTTTCATCAAAAATCAGAGATTGTTTGAGATTTAGGATTTAGAAACTATGATGCAAGTGACCGATTTTATTTTTTAATACCTAAATGGGTGTCCATAACTTTTATATAGGGTGTACAAAGAAATTAAGTACTGATATGTAATTTCACATTAGGATATAAACGTAATTACATCTCATAAAAAAATTCAGGGTGTCCAAAGAACAAAAACGGGTGTAAATAGCAGCCCCCTAAGTATGGCGTGCGGCTGCCTTTACATCCCTGGTTTTGCCATCGCCTAGTTCGGCATGCATTGCTGGCAATGGCTGATGGCGTGTTATGTGTTGTGGATGAGAGAGTACGGTCTTCCGCCTTCTCAGAATCAAATCCGTTATATATGGAAACTGATGAGGAACGTTCAGAACAAGGGGAGTGTCATCCTTTAGGCATCGGTTTCCAGAGCTTCGGACTTTGACATCGGGGGGTAAGAAAAGGGTCATTGCCAGGGATGAGGACGGCAAGGATGCCCGAAGAAGGGATGAGGTAGAAGCCGCTAAGCAAGCTGCAGTCGCTAGGGGCGAAGTGTATAAGGCGCCAAAGAAGGGGCAGACGTCGGAGGGGCCATCGGAACCGAAGTCTAGAGACAGTCAGTTTGTGACCGAGGTTGAGACAAGTAACAAGGTCTGGAAGGACCGATTTTCCTTTTCTCCGGTGATTAGGAAGGATAGTCTTCGCCAAGGAAGAGGCTGAGGATGGAGTTTAGGGAGGTCCCTGCGGGTGGGGTTATTTACATTGACATTTTGACTTCGTTACTTGAATTTATCGTTTCGTGTATTTATTGTTTCCAACTCTTTTCTTCCCAGGTGGCGCGAAGTACGACGGCGGCGACTTATCGGTGCCGGAGCTTGAGCAGATCCGAAAGGTTTTGCTGCTCTCGGAGCGAGAACGGAGCGTTAGAGTGCTCTACAAAGAGAATTTTATCAACTGTGGGCTAATCATGGGTAAGATGGTTTTAGCATGCAGTTGATGAGAATGTGAGCTTTAGCATGCAACTGTGAGCTTTAGTGTTGCTTATAATGTTGGTTTCTTGATGCTTAGACTGTTGGTTTGCAAGGATTCCAAAGGCAACCGTCGTCGTCAGTAGGGAGGATGAGAATGTGGTGGCGACGCCGATGACGCGAAGGCGTCTAGTAAGGGGTGAGTCGGAGTCCGTGATCGAGCCTTCGGCTCCTAGTGAGGTCGAAAAGGGGAAGAGGGGCTCCCTCGATCCGTCTGCCGAGGCTTCGAAGAGGGCGAGGTAAGCCAAACGGAAGAAGACTGCCCTCACCCAGGAGTCGGAGTCATAAAGGGACGAAACTGTTGTGGATATCCCGGATGACAACAATGCCGATGGTGATGAGGCGCCGGCCGCGATAAGCGGAGATATGATGACTGCCCTCCTTAGGACGAAAGAGGTGATGAGGAAAGCTAGGGAGGCCAAGTCCTCTGCTAGTGGCGTCGGCAGTGGAGGGACTCCCACACAGCTTTCAAAGGGAAAGATTACCTTGATTAAGCGAGCTCAGGTCATGGGCGAGGCACAAGAGAGGCTGGGCTTGGGCCTTCCACTGTTCAGCCAGGGGATCGAGCCCAACTGGGAAGCTCATGTGATGGCTCCGTCGGCTCCCTTTGTGCCAGTGGATGAACCTATGGGCACCATGCACGGTCCCGGTACCGACGCCGATGACACTGACATCTCTCTGGCTATCCCCAAGACACTCCTCGACGCACAATCGGTGATGCTCAGAGGCGAGAGTTCGTTGACGCCATCCCTAGGGATTCAGATCATCTGCCTCCAAACCATTTGCCGGAGCTTGGCGGATGGGTAAATGTCGGATGCCTTGTGTTTCTTTTATGTTCATGTAAATTTATTGGGCTTAACACTTGATAAATGTTTTGGCATGCAGCTGATGGGAGAAATATACCGGACGAATGTCCGAAGCAAGAGGGCTTTCCAAGACGATGTGGCTTCGGTGAACATCCTCCAGAGGAGTGTGAGGATCTCAGGGCGGCGGTCGAAAAGCTGAAGGCCTCGGACTGTGGGGAGGAGAAGGAGGCGGAGCTTCGGAGTTTGAAGAAAACTGTTGAGAGGCAGGCTGGGGACATAAAAAGGTACAGGAGCTCGCGAGATGCGGTGAGGACTGAAAAAGAAAAGTTGGAGTTGGAGGCTGATCGCCAGACGGCGGAGGCAGAGTCGGAGATGGAGAAGCTCCGGGCGGAGATGGCGCCGTTGATAATGGAGAAGGATCAAGCAACTGCTCAGCTTATGCAGATTGTGCAAACTGGCAATGTGGAGCCGATGCATATCAGTGAGTATAAGCATTGGATCATGGCCTCCAACCCAGGCAAGAAGATCAACTTTGGCTTCGAGAAGCTGGTGCTGGACGTTGATATTGTGCCGACGCCTCCGCCGGAGTTAGGGACTGCCGAGGCTTCCGTGTTGCTACCTTTTATATTTCTGCTTTTCCTTTTATGTTCGAACATTGAGGGCTCCAGCCTATTTGCTTGGTGTTGTAATAATAAGCTTTCCCTTTCTTTTCCTTCAGGTTGGAACATTTGAAGGCTTCGGCCTATTTTCTTTGTGTTGTAATAATGATTTTCTGAGGCGTTGTCGTGGGCCAATGTCTTGAACAAATGTGTGTTATTTGAATTGTTGATTTTGCTTTTTAATAAATTTGTAACTCGCATATATTCGTTGTTTGCGCTATCCGAAGTGGGGTTATGGGAACCGAGGGCTCGTGGGGACCCTCGATTGACCGCTAGACGTCGAGACGTCCCGGCTTGGGGGCATATTTCCGATGCTTTAGAAAACAAAATGCTTTACATAAGAATAGACGTAACAAAAGCTCAGCCTCTCGGGCCTTTCATTAGAGTTAACCTCTGGGGGGTGAAATAAGGATACATTGCTTGGAGCTCTAGCACGGGGGGAGAGACTAATTACATTAAGGAAAATAAAATCAAAAGCAAGCGAAAGCTAGCCGCCTGGGTTGTTGTAAGCGTCGACAGTTCCGAATTACTTGTAAAAGTATTTCAGGTGGTCAACGTTCCAAGAGTGGCCGAGCACTTTGCCTTTGGTATTGCGGAGAGTGTAAGTTCCTTTACGGCATATCTTGATGATTTCATAGGGTCCTTCCCAATTGGGTCCGAGCGTTCCTTCTCGTGGGTTCTTGGTAGCGAGCGAAACCTTCCTGAGTACCCAGTCCCCAACTTGGAAGGATCGAAGGCGCACACGAGAGTCATCGTATCGAGTTACTCGCTACTTGTCGGTGAGGTTTCTTATGTGAGCCCTCTCTCGGTGTCCTTCGATCAAGTCCAAGCTGACGGCTAAGTTTTGCTCGTTTTGGCCTGCTTCATAAGTTTTGACGCGAGCCGTCGGCTCCTTCATTTCGATCGGGACAACCGCTTCACTGCCGTAAGCGAGTGAGAATGGGGTCTCGTTAGTTGAAGTGCAGAAGGTAGTGCGATAGGTCCACAATGCCTCATGAAAGATATCCGCCCAAGCCCCCTTTGCCTTATCAAGCTTGGTCTTCAGAGTATGCTTGATGATTTTGTTGATTGCTTCAACTTGGCCATTCGACTGAGGATGGGCCGGGGATGAAAAGAAGAGCTTGGTGCCGAACCTTTTGCAAAAATCACGGAAGGGCTTGCAATCGAATTGCTTTCCGTTGTCAGTAACGATAACATTCGGGACTCCAAACCGAGTGACAATGTGGAGCCAAACAAAGCTTTGAATCTTCGCCATTGTAATAGTGGAGAGGGCCTCGGCTTCAACCCGCTTGGTGAAGTAATCGACCGCCGCAACTGCAAACTTGACCTTCCCCCTGCTTTGGGGCAAAGGTCCGATCAAATCAAGCCCCCACTGAGCAAATGGCCAAGGGCTGACCATTGTTGTTAAAGGTTCGACTGGTAAGTGAGGGTCGGTGGCGAATCGCTAGCATTTTTCGCACTTTCGGACAAGGGATTGGGCATCAGCATGAACAGTAGGCCAATAATATCCTTATTGTATGACTTTGAAGGCAAGTGAATGAGCGCCAGAATGGTTTCCGCAAACACCTTCGTCGACCTCTCGGAGCACCCTTGAACCTTCACCAGTGGTATGACAACGAAGGCAAGGTGTGGAAAAGCCGTGCTTGTAGAGCTTTTCTTGAATGATTGTATAACGGGCAGCCTTGTGGCGGAGTCTCCGGGCTTCTAATGGATCGGCTGGCAAAGTACCATCGGTGAGATAGGCCTGGTATGGCTGCATCCATCTTTCCTCTGGCTGAATGTTGAATACGCAAAGGGAAAGGGAACTCAGGGTTTGCAAAACTTCAATCGGGATCTTTCGCTTCGCGGGCTCGGTGAGAGCCAAGGCCAATCGTGATAAAGCATCAGCATGGCTATTTTCCGAGCATGGGATCAGGGCAATCTCAAACTTGGAAAACTTGTTGCGGTGATATATGACTTGAGCTAGGTATGCGGCCATAGAGGGGTCTTTGGCAGCAAAGTTTTCGATGACTTGGTTCACAACCAACTGAGAGTCACCAAAAACTTGTAAATCATCTGCACCTAACTCTTGGGAAAGGCGGAGACCAGCAAGCAAGGCTTCATATTCCGCGCCATTGTTAGATGTCTTGAAGGCAAAGTGAAGGGCATATTCATACGTTTGGCGATCCGGCGAGATGATCACGAGCCCAGCCCCCATACCCCCCTTGATTGGCGGAGCCATGGATGTAGAGCTTCCAACGAGAGGCGTCAGATGTGCTTGATGAAACCTTAGGGTCGTTGCATCAGGTGTTTTGGCCAGCATGGGCTCGGATGGGGTTGGGGTGAACTCCGAAATGAAGTCCGCAACTACGTGGCCCTTCTCGGCCGCCCTGGGCTTGAAGGAGATGTCAAATTCGCTTAGCTCGATGGACCATTTCACTAGTCGCCTGGAGGTCTCTGGCTTCTGGAGTACTTGGCGCAAAGGTTGGTTGGTCAGCACCTGGATCGAGTGTGACTAAAAATAGGGCCGAAGCTTCCTAGCCGAGGAGATGAGGGCAAGGGCTAGCTGTTCAATGGCTGGGTATCGCCACTCAAGGTCCGTCATGGATTTGCTTGTGTAGTAGATCGGATGCTCGACTCGATCGACATTCCTGATGAGGACGGAGGACACAACTGTGGGAGAGACGAACAAGTACAGCTGAAGTGTGTCGCCGGCCTCTGGCTTAGCCAAAACCGGGGCTTTACCCATGTATTCTTTGAGTCCGTTGAAGGCGGCTTCACACTTGGGAGTCCAAGTGATGTTCTTTTGTCCGGTCTTCAGAGCTTGGAAGAAAGTGTGGCATCTATCCGTGGCTTTAGAGATGAAACGGGACAAGGCCGTGACTCTGCCGTTGAGACTTGAATGTCCCTCTGTGTCCTAGGCGTCTTCATCTCTAAAAGGGCTTCAATCTTCTCAGGATTGGCTTCGATACCTCTTTGGCTAATCATGAACCCCAAGAACTTTTCCGAGCCTACTCCGAAAGCACACTTAGCCGGGTTGAGTCTCATGTTGTAAAGCTTGAGCTCCGAAAACATTATGGAGAGGTTGTCGACGTGGGAGGATGCGGTCTTGCTTTTGACGAGCATGTCATCGACATACACTTCCATGGTCTTTCAAATGAGGTCGGAGAAGATAGAGTTAACTAGCCTCAGATATGTGATGAAGGCGTTCTTGAGGCCAAAAGGCATGACCTTGTAATAGTAGAATCCCCGATCAGTGATGAAGGCGGTGTGCTCTTGATCACTTGGGTCCATGAATATCTGATTGTAGCCAGAGTATGCATCCATGAAGCTAAGCAGTTCGTGACCAGCCGTGGTGTCGATGAGTTGATCAATGTGCGGCAGCGGGAAGCTATCTTTGGGGCAAGCTTGATTGAGGTTAGCAAAGTCCACGAACATTCGCCACTTCCCTTTGGACTTGGGCACGGCAATGGGGTTGGCGACCCAAGCCGGATAGATTGCTTCGCGGATGAAGCCAATGTCTGCTAACTTGTCAACTTTTGCCTTCATTGCTTCATAGCGCTCGCCATCGAACTTCCGACGCTTTTGTTGGATGGGTCTTGCTTTTGGGTCGATGCTTAGGCGATAGCTTATGACGTCAGTGGATATGCCGACCATATCACTATACGACCAAGAGAACACCTCGACATTATCTTTGAGGAACTTGATGAGAGATTCTCGGATAACCGGGGGGAGGTTGGCTCCAATTTGCACTTGACGGTCCGGGAACTGAGTTGATACCGGTACCAACTCTAAGTCTCATGTTGGCTGGGCCTTGGGAGTTTCTTTCTCGTCTCGGGGACCTTCAGGTCGGCTTCTGAGGGCGTGGCCTTCGGGAGGCGTCGGAGCCATCCCGCCGACCGAATATGTTTCCTTACGGATCTGGGCCTTCCCCTTGGAAATTGCGGCGTTGTAACATTTGCGGGCAGCATATTGATCCCCTCGGACGCTTCCGGTGCCATTGGGAGTTGGGAACTTCATCAGGAGCATGCGAGGTGATGGTGAATTTGAGGTGCCTTGGATAAGTCCCTATGGCCATCAAAAGATAGACGTTTCCTAAGGGAAGGACAACGTCCCCTGAGAAACTCACTAAAGTTGCGGTATCACGGTTGATATACTGTTCCGATACATTGAGTTCATCGAAGGCTGCCTTAAAGATGATATTTACGGAGCTACCTGTGTCGACGAGTATTCGAGCAACATTGAAGTTGGAGAAATCAGCCTTAATGACAAGGGGGTCGTCATGGGGGCCAATGATATCTCGGCTTTCCTCCTCAGAGAATGTGATTGGCTCCCACCCTCGCTTTTGAAATTTGGGCGCACGGAGGCTCAACGACATAACCTCAACTCTAGCTTGGGTCTCTCGGAGGTAGTCTTTCCTTGTCCGATTCGAGCTTCCCCCAATGGTAGGTCCGTTGCTAATCATGTGGATTTGCCGAAGGGCCGGTTGGTGTCGAGCCGGGGCCGGGCATACGGCCAAGAATTCTCTTAGCTTTCCCTCTCTTAGCTTTCCCACATGATCACAGAGCACTGAACAATCATTCGTATTGTGGGTGTTGGTCTCGTGGTATCGGCAGAAATTTCTGGTATTTTCTCTATCTCTGGGGCTAGGTTTTCGAGCTCGGGGCTGTGGAATTAAATCCCCTGCCCCCAAGAGAACACACTCATAAGATGAGTTGAGCGCTGCATAGGTATTGAACTTCGGCTCGTAAGGCATTCGTCGAGAATGAGCGGGGTCAGCATTCCTTGGGAGAGGCGGCAGCGGAGGTGGAGTCGGCGCCTGGTAGGTTTGGAAGACGGGCTGGGCATCGCTCCTACCTTTCTTCCCAAAACCTTAGAATGGACTCACATCCTTTCTCTTGTTGCTGAAGGGCTGGGTCTTCGGAGTTGAATGCGAGTAAGATTGTTGCTTTTGGTAATCTTCGGCATACTCAACGGTGGGAGGTGCCGACGCCTAAGAGCTTCCAGCACCAGCTGTGGTTTGGCTAGGAGCGGGAACCGGGGGCTCTGGCTCCACTTCACTATCATTGTTCCGAAACTCGGCCTAAGTATGGTCATTGGCCAACTCCATTAAGTCATTGTAGGTGACGTCGTTGTACCGGGACATGTTGATCAGGTACTTGAACTTGCCCTTTCGAAGCCCAGATCAGAAGGCTTGAACTGCTGTCTTATCGTCGGCTTCATAGCATCGGCCATACGCATAAATCATTGCTTGTGCTTTGGCTTCGGTGTTGATTGATGAAAGCTTGCTCCATCTGCATCATGCTATTAATGCTCCCAGGCTCGAGTCTGAAGAACCAATTCAATGGAGGTCCCGAGAGAGTACTTGGGAAGAAGAGGCACTGGACCTCATCACTGAGGCCTCGAAAGTAAACCACTAACCTAAAGCTAAGTATATGGATGGTTGGATCCTCACCGAGCTTCCCAAAGTAGGTCCCTACTTGCAAGGGCTTTGTGTCAGCATCCTGCATCATGTTAGTAAACTCAAGGATGCATGTGGTGTACGGCCCTCGCCTAGGCAGAGGAATGGCTAACCCGGCCATCTGCTGAGCCTCTGTGAGCTTCTCAATCTACTCTCGGAGTATGCAAATTTCCTCTGCTCCCGGGAAGTTTTGGCGATTGCCGTAGATGGTCCAACCGCTGCTTGCGGGCCAGGCAACGGCCTTTCTAGTAGGGTGGGCGCCTAGTCTCGGGCCTAGGTTGTCGAGGGTAAGATTGGGCTTCATACTCGTCTCTTGCAGCCGGTGTTGGGGTAGGCTTTGGCGGGGAGCCAAGCCTGTCGGGGTTTATGTCTTCGGAGAACATAATGGACTTTCCCCTAGACTTTTGGAGACGGTTATCCTCGATGCTCTTGCGGGCGTCCGTATAGACTACCGGGACCCCATCATCATTACGGGCAAGGAAAATGGGTTCTTGGAGGATGGTGGATGAGTTTGAGGGTCTTGGATTCCTTGTAGGGCCTGAGTGACCTAGGCTTGGAAGGCTTCTCCGGCTTGAGAGGTGCCAATAGCGGGGGGAGCAACACGTGGAGTTGGGAACTCCGGTGTCTCGGGGGTCGTTTGAGGAGGAGTATGGGTTGCTCCATTTCGTTGTGTCTCGGTTTGTTCCCTCAATCTCTGAAGCTCGTTCCTTGCTGCAACGAGCTCATCCACGGAGCTCCTGTATGTGTCGTACATGACCTGGTTGACACGGGTGAGCTCGGTGTTTTGCTTGTTGATTGCTTCGACGGTTTTGCTTAGCTCCTCCATCCGAGCCATCATGCTGTTCCGGGATGGTTTCTGAGCCTTCTCCCACTGAGTACCCTCGACTTGTGATGCCTTGGCGACATGGGAGCTCTCGGCAACGGGTTCTTCAGCTTCCTCGCGGTCGCGTTGGCGACCTTCCTCAAGTGCGAGGGTTGAAGAGTTCTCTAGTGGTTCTCTTCGGATTCGAAGGAATAATGTTGGATGTTGACATTCTTAGAAGGGTAAAGACACGAGGGAAGTAGTAAGCTTCCCACGGACGGCGCCAAACTGTTTGTGTCAAAATCTAGGGACTTGACACGTGCAACAGTAGATGATGATGTGGAAGCGGGGGCTTCCACGTTGGGTGAGTTTGAGGTGGCTTCGGGGAAGCCAAGTGCTTGAAGCGTATTCTAGGAAGATATCGATCTATAAGAAAATCAAGTGTTATGCTCGGAGCACCGGTGTGGTGCTGGCCAAAGGGGCTCCGATGCTTAAGTCAGTAAGAATGACTGTAGTGGTGACTAGTAAAGTGAATAGTAAAGATTAGTTACCCTTGACCCCTTGGGGTAGACTTCCTTTTATAGAGGTGGTGAGGGTGTCACCTTTTCTTTTGTCTGATGTGGGATAAGGAGTACCCGCAGGGTATTTCTTCGCGACTTTGGGTCTCTGTGTAGGGCCCACCTCTCGTCGTACGGAGAAGGTCCGTGGTTTCTATGAGAAGACCGTCGCGAGGTGGTTCCACGAGGTGTGTTCAGTTTGTCGCGTGACATTTCATATGGGGGCCACGAATCTCGTAAAGCGTGCTCATGGGACTCACGGGATTACCCATAAGGTATTAGATTGTCTTTGCCACGTGGCGCATGGTTGTAAATCCTATGTGTCATAGGTGGGGCATGGTATAAACAGGCTTTCTAGTGTCGGATTCTCAGATCAGGGAGCAAGTCTTGAATAGGTGAATAGTTGAATAGTTGAGTTTCGGAAAAGTTGGGATCGGCATAAACACCCGATCATTGTTGTCTTTATTTTGTAGTTGTAGTTGGTCTGTTGTAATAGGCCCCACGGAGCTTGATTTCGTTCGGTTGAGTTGTATTCAGGTGCAATTAACCGTCTAAAGATCTTTATCAGTTGTACGAATTTGCTTAGTCTTTTGAGTGAGTATAGTTCTTCTCTTGATAGAATTGTTTACTTCTGTCTCGTTGCAGAGTTACATGGGTTAGACCCTCTAGGAGTATGAGATACTCGTTTTATCGAGAGCCCGTTAATTGTATTTTTTTATTTGGTGAGTCAAATACTTATCAATTTAAACTTTCCTTGATTAAAAAAAAAAAAAAAAGAATTTGACCTACCAAAAGCAGTAAAGACTCCTAACGTCACTATCTGAAATAGAAAGAGTCACATTTACGACTAATCAAAGTTTGAATTCTAGGATGACTCAATCATCAAAACGTTTTCTATTTGTCATGCTCTCCCAAGATCTGGATCTATCTGAGTCATAAAAATGAAAGTAATAAAACAAAGCAAAAGATTTAGGTATATCTGAAATGGGGCCTTGATTTTGTCATGCATGCATAATTCACATACGCTCGTTTTAGGTTCATTCATCGACAAAAATGTGGGGTTGTTCCCTTTGCTTTTAGTTTTACTAAGCTTCAAGCCACGTAGGTGTGGCGGCACAAGAATACAAAAAGAACTTTCGTTTTAAGGTCTAAAATCAGTCTTAATCAACCCAAAAAGACAAAAGAAAATAGAATTTAACACCTTGTGGAAAATATTTGATCGAAGGCCGGCCGGTGGTGATCGATTTGCATGCATCCACATCGTTGCAAAATCTTCCGCTTGCAATATGCGCACGTGGGGCATCATTCTGTTAAGTTTCTTCTTTTTACTAACTCCAAATTTCGACGTGGGCCAAGGGATAAAATCTACGTGAAGGGTCATATCAACTTTTAAGACACGTGCTAATATTCAACTCAATTTGGCTACTGTAGATAGTTTAAAGAGAAAAAAAAAGAGTAGTTTTTGCAAAAGTTGAGAGTGAACTGTCTATCCTTGCATGTGCTAGTAATAGTAATTGTACAATTGCACTTCCGAAAACTCATGCCATTTTTAGCAATAAAAAAGGTAAAGGAATATCTGATTGAATGTTAGGTATATAAAAAATAATTTTTAAAGATTTATCTACTTTTAATTTTTATCAGTTTTAGTGGTTAAGGGAAGTTTGTTGGTGGACTTGGAAAATTTGGTGTGAACACCACAAAAGGGGAGTTTGATGAAGGCTAAAGGGCTTAATAAACGATTAGAAGTAGTCATCCCTCAAGCCTTATAGCCCTTTTGGTGAACCTTTAAATTTTGAGCTACCTCATTGCTAAAAATAATTTTTTACAAAATAAAAAAATTAGGCTAATAATATTTAAGCCGTTCTTAAATTACATTGCTAAAGACGATTGAAGTAAAGTAAACATCATTTTGCTAGCTCAATCATTGTAAACATCTTTTTGCTAGCTACAACATTCAGCTCAAAAATAAAAAGTGACTGACAATGTGTCTAAAATCTTTCTTATGTTAGAACGTTTTCCATATGGGATAAGCTCACAACATGAACACCTTTTTATGTAGGGCATCTAATTTAAAAATCACTTATCATCCCTTTTGCCCCTTCCAACTCATTTTGAGAGATATTTTGTCTCGTGCAAGTCTATTTGTATCCCATCTGCTCCATGCAGCTCATTTTTGAGAATTTTTGTCCCATTTTCCGTTAACTTTACTAACGTGGCATGTCCACATCAGCAAATGTGGGTCCCACATATATACACATTAGTAAAAAAATTAAGTAGAGATGTGGACCACTTATTGTATGAATTTCATGAAGACCATCACACCCACTTGCTACAAACAAGAAAGAGAATTAATAAGTAGAGATGTGGACCAATTACTGTAAACGGGTTGAACACCGGCCGGTAGTCGCTGCAACAGTATCTCAAAGTGTGATTATGCCAAAACCACCACCGATTGTGCCCAATTCAACAGATTTGAAGATTTCTCTTTCAATTCTTCTCACCCTAACCCTAGCTTTTGCTTTTTCTCTTTGGGAGAAATTTTGAATCATATCGATTTGGTTAATTCACAATGAACCCAAATTGAGGTGAGAGGGTGGGGTAAAAAAAATTTTATTTACTAATGTGTATATATGTAGGATCCACATTTGCTGACGTGGGCATGCCATGTCAGTAAAGTTAATGGAAACCGTTAAGTTAAAGGAAAAAAGGGCAAAAATTCCGAAAAAATGAGTTACAGGGGGCATATGTGATACAAATAGAGCTGCAAGGAACAAAAGTATCGCTCAAAGTGAGTTGGGGGCAAAAGAAGTAATAAGTGTTTAAAAATCGATGCATTTGTGATCATGTTGCAGGATCTTTTCTTTCACTTGGTTCTAATGCCTCTAAAATTTGAACTCTTATTTCTTGTACAACTCCCATAAGAGTGGTTAGTATTAAAGTGACACTACAAGAATTTGAGGCTTTAGTGTCTAACTATTGATCCCCTTAAGGGGGCCTCTACGAACTACTTTGGACCCTAAAGGCACGTTTGGTAAGCCTCACTGGCAAGGCTTGGGCTGGACTATTTAAATTAGTCCTTTAAGGCCATATTTGGTGAGAACAAGTCTTATTTAAATGGGTTTATTTAAGTTTCGTTTTTTTTTTGCCTCCTTATTTCACCTAAGAGAGCGAGCCGCAAGAGCAGCTCGCTAAACAATGACGCCCTTAAACAATAACGCCTCTCTCTTCTTCGCTCTCGCATCTGCCAACACATCTCTCTTCTTTGCTCTCGCAAAAACATATGGATCTGTCTAACTAATGTTAATATGTTGAGAATGGTTTCATGGTGATAGACAGACAGGTTAAAGTAAACGATTTTTCAGTTACTATATGTACAACCAACCACTCAATATTGACGGATAGCTCTTTGTTGCCCAAAAGCACAATACTTGACGGAGCCAATGAATTAAAGTCAAAAGTAAACTGATGAAGAAGGATTAGGGCTTTTATGGATACCACTTGTGCCTTTTTGTAGTTTAATAGAGCAAAGTAACCAGAAAGAAAAGACGCTGTCAGCTTAGACATCTAAGAAAACTTGTTGATGTTTAGTTAAAAGCGTTTATCTTTAGACTAGAATTTCTCTTTGAGTAATGCTCGTGAAAAAAAAAAATTGATTAATGTAAGCTTTGTTGACTGATGTATCGGGTTCCCAACTTTTAGACTTTGCTTCAAGTGCCGATCCTAACACATTGAATCGCATTCATCTACGGAGCAAAATAGAATCTATTTCTTTGACATGCGTTTCTGTGGGATTTTAATTCCTCTACCTAAAATTAAAGGTATGTGACAATGGATGTTACTTTCTACGAAAAACGAGATTCAAAGTAAAACATATGTATGTGATTCAAAAAAAAAAAAAAAAACTCTTAAATTTTGATGAAATAATGCACCTCTTTTATTTATTTTCAAGTAGAACGTACTTGATTCAAAGTACAAAAAAACTTGCTAATAAGAAAAAAAAAAAATCTCACTAACAAAATGGGAAACTGAACATAGAATATATAATACAATACTGATAACTTCCCAACAATATGAAGCACAAGGGAACATTTATTATACAGAAGCTTCCTTCATAGTTTGAAGCTGACTGGTGATCACATTTCCATAGTTTGAAGCTGACTGGTGATCACATTTCCGATGCTCACATATATCTTTACCGCTTTGATTCTTACAGGTATTGATCGAAGGCAAATTCCTCCAACAGCCAACGCATTTTCACACTCACCGATATTGTCACAGGCGGTTAGGATACAATAATTGGCCCCTATAACATTCTGCATAGACCTCTCTTTTGCATTTAACTTGTGCAATGTGATTTGGAACTCCAATGCCATTTTTTTTTTTTTACAAAAGTGACATTCTCTGAGTGGTTCACTGTCGTTGCTCTGAAGTATATGTTCCCTGAAAGTTACGCTAGCATTTGCATTCGCTAGCGCAATACGAAGAGCGAGTGGAGCGAGATCTCCGAGTTTGGATGCATTGAGGGCTCGGTAATCAGATTGAGAGCTTAAAGGCACTTGGCATGGTTAATGGTGTGCTTGCAAACACCTTCAAGTAAAGGTGTTGATGCAGCTGCTGGAGTAGAAAAACAAAGGAAAGAAAGCAATGTACCTTCAAGTAGAATGAACACAACGAATTCACCAATTTTCTCAATCACTAGGCTGTCAAGCGGTTCTCTAATTTCTAGGTAAGCTATTGTGGAGAAACGAAGAATTTAAAGCGCCAATTAATAGTAAGATCAAGCGAAGGCCCAATTTAGAATAGCACAAGGAATGATATTCACATTGGAAATGAATACCAACTATGAGAAGGAAATACACTAGCTAGTAGAAATTAAGTTAACTCAAATCCTTGTAGGTCAAGGAAGACCAAAAGATTCCGGAAATACATGATACTACGTGTTTCTCGTAGTACATCATCTCTTATTAAATGTTCATCGAAAATTGAATATTTTTTCGTCGTGTTGTTGAGTCGGCACATGTTCACATCACTACTAGCTGAATCGATCGTCGTCATTCTGTGGTTTAGCATTTGGTTGTTAAGGTTGAGCGTCCACATAGTTTTTTTTTTTTTGGTAGGTAAATAGTAACATTTCATCAAAGGTATTACAATTTGCAAGGGGCATACCCCATGGAGAACTTCACCACAAGCACAGCACACTCATCAAATTGCAAACATAAAACCCAAAAGGGCAACCAAACTAGACCTAAACCATAAGCTTCAGTCTAAAACTCAACTAGTTTTGTTAAAACTAGAGATAATTGAAACAAAACTAAACAAAGTGGGATGACCCACATCGATAACAACCAATCCAATGAAAGTTTGGGACCAAATTCTACCCAGACAATCATGGAAAACTGAAACCACCACAAGGGCAAACACTCAGCCAACAAAAGTGGGGATGAGCTCCATACGCGCCTAGAGAACCTCCACCGCCTCGAGACCGAAAGTCGAGACAAGCAAGCACCACCGTCACCTCCACAGCTTGCAAAGAGATCAGCAGCAAAGCCTAAACAAGCAGAGATTCGACCAAAAAACCAGATCATGAACAAATCTAGCCCAATTAGAAAAATTCCGCAACAATTCAGACCGATTTGCCGAAATTCGAGTAGATCCACCACTCAACGCCATAGACCAAGGAGTCAAGAGAAGCAAATCGACGAAACTCCGGTAAGAACCAGCCGGAAGTAGCCAAAACCCAAGTGGGGAAAGGCTAAAACCTTGCACACGCAAGGAAGAGACCCATCCAAGAATGGTAGGGAAGAGAAGACCCTCAACAAGAAACCGGGAGAGAGATCCGGGGAAATAGGGAAAAAGTTAGCAAGAAGAGGAGTGGATGGTGGGTGGGAGGTTGCCTGCCGACCTCAAGCCAAAGCAAGAGGCCGGCGGCGGCTAGGGTTTTCTTGGTTTGGAGTTTTTAGTGAGCGTCCACATAGTTGACGTGGCAATCTTTATATATCATAATGGCGATATTTTATTCCACTAATTTATAAGGAATTAATGGAAAAAGAAATGTACTACTGTAAAAATGAAATTAGAAGAAGCAAGGCCAGTTCTGAGAATTTTAAGACCTAAGACGAACTCTCAAAGTGGGGCCTCAAATATTCTCAACTCTTTATTCATTGTACGTAAATATAAAATAATATAAAAATAATTTGATACTCCATAAATCTTGCTTGCCTTGCGTTTTTAGATGCAAATGTACTAATGCATCAATATGGTCTAGTTGTTCTACCAAATCTTTCTCAATTGATAATATTGCGAACTCATTCAATTGTTCTTTTGACATAGTAGATTGAATGTAGGTAGATTGAATGTATATGATTTGATCAACTTTAACTTTGAAAAGCTTCTTTCTGTAGAAGCAAAATCCTATAAGTAATCCATGCATTCGGGAAGCAATCATTCATTTGTTTCAAATAATTCAACACTCCTGTTTATACCATGCCCCACATATGACATGTAGGACTGACAACCGGGCGCCACGTGGCAGAAGACAACTTAATACCTCATGGGTAATCCCACGAGTCCCAACGAGCACGCTTTACAAGGTTCGTGGCCCCCACGCGTAACCCCATGAAGGCAAACCGGACATGTCTCGCGGAGCCGCCTCGCGGCGGTCTCCGCATAGAACCGCGGACCTTCTCGATACGACGAGAGGCGGGCCCTACACGACAATCCAACGGTACGAAGAAATACCCCGCGGGCACTCTTTATCCCACATCAGATAAAAGGAGATGTGACAACCCCACAAACTCTATAAAAGGGAGTCTACCCCAAGGGGTCAAAGGTAACTAATATATACTATTCACATTTACCATTTACTACAGTCACTACTTGACTTAAGCATCGGAGCCCCTTCGGCCGGCACCACACCGGTGTTCCGAGGCTTAGTACTTGTCTTTTTTACAGACTTCAAGGGACAATAACCCTTCCAGAAGACGCCTCACACACTTTGCTTCCCCGAAGCTATTCTACACTCACACCCAACGTGGAAGCCCCCGCTTCCACGTCCCCCCTACTGTGACGTGTCAAGATCCCCAGATTTTGACACAAACAACTCCCATTGTCCCTTTAATTTCTTTGGGCATAGTTTCTTTCAAGACTCAATTCTAGAAATAAATCATTCCCATCAATATCCAAATGCGCTCCATGTGTCAGAAACCTTTCCAGATTGGCACAATAGCTCTTCAAACCTACCCTAGTCTTGAAGGTGATATTACGTACCACTACACTCTAAAACTTCCTCTATAAATTTAAAGATTTACAATTATTTATATGTAATATGTAATATATAATATAAAATATTTTTTGGGCCCAGCCATCTAGCCCTGCTTTGCTGAGAATCGGCCCTGAAAAAAAGGACGAGTGCGGGTTGGTGGCGGAAAAGACAGAAAGTGATACAAGCATGATTTTTGAGATAGACCTAAAAACCCTTACATGTGTTAGTATCTGTACAAAAGCATTTCGGATAATTTGTGGAGAATGGTTTATCTCCAGATCATTAATACCCTTTTGAATATCACTAGTAAATAATACTGATTAATGTAAGAATAGTCAAACCAATTAAAATTGAAAATTAAAATTTGGAGTCGCGTCCAACTATCTATTAACAGTTGACATTTCACTCCACCATACAAAAGCAAACTACAAATATGGAAAATTTGAGCCCATGCAGATCAATGTCAAAGAATTTATTCAATTCAAACTTAATGGTCGTGATCGACTGGCTATAATACACTGAGCATAATAATCATTCCAAACCGACATGAAATTCCTTCGATTGATAAGCTCATGTTCGTACTTGGTCGAATCCTTGAGTTTGAAACTCCCGCTGAAAGATCATAGCTATTTTTACAAAATCAATTTAGAGTATTTGATGATCACACAATATAGGATCAAGAAAGGGCAAAAGAAAAATGAAAAGTGGCCCAATACAACTGTGCCACGTCATTTTTTCAACATGGTTGGGTGCTGAAGGGGTCAGCACCTTAGTTTCTCCTTTTAGGAATAGTACAATTGGGATGAAGGGACTAGTCCATAGATTGCAATTTAGCAAGGCGAGCTTAATGCAGACGGATAATTTTGGTTATTCTAATTATTATCTAGTTGGCAGCTGGGGTTTTGTCAGCTTTTGCTTGCCTGGGATGAAATTGACTTATAGATATGAACGTGTGGTGTAACCGTGCCATTTTTCTTAACCGTGTACGATCCATTGAGTTGAAGCAACTTGGACAACTTGTTCATGAAAAAGATGATGTTTAGGTGCGACTTTTCTTTTCGTTGATATTCTTTTTGTTGGTGTGTACACAGTTCAACACTAGGCCTATAATAGTGGATAATTTTTAACCTTCTCTTGCCTAATTATTAAGACTTTCACAAACATTAAGAATGACCACTTTGTTAAACTCAAACGTTGCTAGGCATCTCTCCATGGAATTATTCTATAGAAAAAAGGATCATTAGTATATGATAGGTTCTACAATCTCCTTTTGCGGTTACATCTATATTCTTCGTATCTTTGTAGTTGGCCCAAAAAAATGCATTTTCTTGAACTTATTATAATCATCTTCGGCTGGCCATGAAATATGCACAAATGCTATTTTTTGTTTTGGATAATAAAATGACTCGAATAATTTACTTTTATGGTTTTTTTGTTGTGTCTCATCCGTCAATCTCGTTTTGAAATGATTATCTTAATGTAATAGCTGATGGAAGATAATTTTTCTCCCACTTTTAATTATTTTTGCTTATGTGGATAAATTGACATCTCTGTTGGAGATGCTTTAACCTTTTTGGTTCCAGCTTCAAACCTAACACTTTTCGAAAAATGAGAAAATCAACAAAGTTAAAACATGTGTCCCTTGAACCAATACGCCATCAACCTCGATTATCGCAACATTAAAATCCTTCATCAGTACAACAAATTCGATTTCAGTTCAACTCCTACATAGGTCAAAAGGTTGACTATGTCAAAGGCCCAAGCTTTTAGGCCCAAACCAGAACACCATATTACCGTATTAAGAATCACGCACTCGTAGTGATGTAACCGACCCTAAAAATTCTGAATGTTTCGGTGGGGCTTGTCTTTTTTAAAGACTTTGGTCAACCATTAAAAAATATGACTCGTGGACTAATGGGTGCCAACTTGATTTTCATGCAATGCATCATATCAACTTGAAATTTCTAGGTATTTCCCAATGAAAAACAAAGAAACCAGAAGAAATTGTATAACTAATAAATTCATATAACGGGTTTTATCAATATTATATAATGGGCGCGTTACTTTCTACAAAAAAAAAGATTCAAAGTATGAAAAACCTCTTACATGTTGATGGAATATATAATGCATCTCTATCTTATTTGTTTTCGAGTAGAACTAACATGATTCAAAATGCAAAAACGTGCTTATAAGAAGACAAATACTTTCACTACCAAATGGAAAACTGGACATTAGAAAGCATAACATAATACTGATAACTTCTCTAGAATATATAAAGCACAAGGGAACATTCATCATGGAGAAGCTGCCTTCATAGTTCGAAGCTGATTAGTGATTACATCTCCAATGCTCACGTATATCTTTACCACTTTATTTCTTGCAAGTATTGATCGAAGGCATATTCCTCCTGAAACCAACGCATTTTCACATGCACCAACTTTGTCATGAGCTATCACGATGCAATATTTTGCCCGCATAAAATTCTGCATAGACATCTCTTTTGCATTCAACTCATGTAAAGCGATTTGGAACTCCAATGTCACTTGTTTGTACCAGAAGAGACATTCTCTTAGTGGTTCACTGTCATTGTGCTTAAGCATATGTTCAATGAAGGTTGCGCTAGCATTCACATTCGCTAGAGCAATACGAAGGGCTAGTGGAGCCAGATCTTCCAATTTGGTTGCATTGAGGGCTCGATTATTAGATTGAAGAGCTTTGAGGCACTTGGCATGATTTATGGTGTGCTTGCAAACACCTTCAAGTAAAGGTGTTGATGCAGCTGCTGGAGTAGAAAAACAAAGGAAAGCAAGCAATGTACCAAAGAACAAAGTTATCATGTAAAACCGCAGGGATGCCATTTAATGCAAGGCAAGTAGAATGAACACAATGAATGCACAAATTTTCTCAATCACTAAACTATCAAGTAGTTCTCTAATTTCTCTCTAAGCTGTTGTGGAGAAACCAAGGATCTAAAGTGCGTATTTATAGTAATTTCTTTTATCACATATTTGCCGGTTCAAGGGACACACCATTTTCAAAAACACCCTTTCTTGGCCGTTGGATTGGATCCATTATCAATAGGTCCCACAAAAAGTTGCCGATCCAACGGCCAAAAAAGGGTGTTTGTGAAAAGGGTGTGTCCCTTGATCCTCACCCTATATATATATATGGCAAGTATATTTTCATTCTGTTGTTGTTGGGTCGGCACATGTTCACAACAGTAGATTTGTTATCAAGATCACTAGCTGAGTCGATTGTCGTCATTCTGTCGTTTTGCATTTGGTTGTTAAGGAGTGTCCATAGAGTTGACGTGGCAATCTTTATCACATAGTTGATGTGGCAATCTTTATCTAGGCCGTCAATGCATTATAGTCAGCGTAGAAACCAAATAAACATTATTTGCACAATTAAACAACTATTTGAGGGGATTAATATGGGTGTCATGTAGGTGAGCCCATGATGATCAAAGTCTAAATACATTATCAACATATTCTTCTTTAACCTACCAAAAACTATGTCTTCCCTTGTAATATTTAAATATTGCCGTGCTGACAAGGTAATTCTGATATGACTCATTTCCGCAGAAATGGTCCTCCAACGTGTGTTAGAATTTGGCAATACTATTTGAGTTAGTCGTACTCTAACGTGATCTAAAGTCGAATAAATCATTAGCTCACTACTTTATTTCTTAAAAGATGGGGATTAATTACTAGAACATGATGTTTACAGATAAACCAAGCTTTACTATCATGGTATCACTTTCTCCAACTTGATATTCACGCCTTAATACCTTGCGGAAAATATGCTTAATTTGATCGGAGGCCGTGATTGGCATCCATTCACATCGTTGCAAAATCTTTTGCTTGCAATATGCACGTGGGGCATTAATTATTCTGTTAAATTTCTATCTTTTGGTGACTCCAAGTGACGTCGGCCACCGGATAAAATCTAGTTCAAGGGTCATATCAACATTTTTAACACGCGCTATATTATTCAACTCAATTTGGGTACTACAGATAATTTAAAGAGCAAAAGTAGTTTTTGCAAAATTTTTGAGAGTGAACTATCCTTGCATGTATTAGTGACAGTATTTGAACAAATGCACTTCCGGAAATTCGATTGAACTAAACATCTTTGCACTCGCTGTCAGTTATATTGTTAATAGAAAGCAGAGCATTCAACCTATAATTATTAAGTGAAGAGCGAAATGTGTCAAAAATCTTTCAAACTATGTTAGAATATTTTCAATATGGGATAAAACATATTCTAATTAAAAATTGATGCCTCCTTGAACTCTATTTCTCTTTAAATTCTCAGAAGATTGCGGTTAACGTTAATTTTTTGAGAAGGGTTTGATGGTGATTCATATTTATAGAATGGTCAAAGTAAAGGACTTTCCAATAAAGGCTAATTTTATAGTTTACAAAGCACAATACTCTTTGGGACAATGACAAAAATATACCCCAAAATTAAGCTCTTTGTAATAAACTATTTGTAATAAATAGTGTAGGACAAATATAGTAAATGGTGGTTGCTCACATCATTCATGATGGAAGAAGAAATTAGTGATTATATTAGGTAAAATAGTACCTAATCCCCCTCTATATAAGGAGGTCTCATACATGTCGGAATGATATATATTTTGATCTTAATAAGAGTGAAAGATCTTCTCCTCCATTCTCTTATTTTCTTCCTTGTATTCACTTAGTTCTACAACACTCTTTACTTTTTTGACACATTTTTGAAAGTTTTACAATTTTGACTTTTTGTGTCAAAAATGGACAAAACTACCCCTTCATATTTGTCCTAGTTCCCTGCTATTTCCCATGCGGTTCCCCTGAAGTCCCCTGCTAGTTCCCTGATAGTTCTCACGCAGCTCGCCTTCGATTTCCCAGAATCTGCTGCCCTTCATTTTTGTTTCTTAGCTCAACCTAGTTCCCTGCTAGTTCCCATGACGTTCCCCTGAAGTCTCCTGCTAGTTCCCTGATAGTTCTCACGCAGGTCACCTTCGAACTTCCCAGAATCTGCTGCCCTTCATATTTGTTTCTTAGCTCAACCTAGTTCCGTTCTAGTTCCCATGCAGTACCCTACTAGTTCCCTGATAGTTCTCACGCAGGTCGCCTTCGATTTCCCAGAATCTGCTGCCCTCGCCTCTGTTCTGCCTAGTTCCCACGTGGTTCCGGCTAGTTCCCTAATAATGCCCATACAGTTCCCTGACAGTTCCCACACAGTTCCCTGATAGTTCACTATCTCTGTGAAAGGGCAGTTTTGTCCATTTTTGACACAAAAAGTCAAAATTGTAAAAGTTTCAAAAATGTGCCAAAAAAGTAAAGAGCTTAATTTTGGGGTATATTTTCGGTAATTTCCCATACTCTTTTCTATTTTTTGAGTCAAAAGCCCAATACTTTTCGGAGCCATTAAATTAAGAGTTTTTATCATGAATGATGCTTGAACTTTCAATGACCGGACTTCATAGTGCCTGGATTTTAAAAGTGATCCATTTGGTACCCAAACTTTAAAAAATAAGCCAAAGTGGTACCTCTGTTACTATTCGAGTTAAAGTTCTGTTAAAAGTTGAACATGTGCATGGCACATGACTTGAATTATCTCTTTTTTTTTTTAATGGACTTGAATTATCTCTTAGAAAGCTTCAGTCCAAAAAAATCGAGAGAAAGCTTCAATGTCACCCTCCGACCTCGATCGGACTAGACCCAACCATAATGGCTCCAGCTTGATCTCCGGCTCTCCTCGGAGTTGACAGAGGCATGTAGCTGACTGAGGCACCACCATCCAGACGTTATAATCTGGAAACATCGGCCTCGGCGGTGGTTGCTCCTTCCTCCTCTCCCCTGGCGACGGCGAGATATTGATCCACATTTTGATTCAGGAAACAAAACCCTAGTTTATCAAATTTCCAATTCAGGGTTTTGATCAAGCAACAAAACCCATAACTCGGAATTCAAAGATTCAAACTCTCTTCATTTCTAGGTTTAAATAATTCAATTCCAAGTACAAATTTGGTTACCTGATGAAGACGAGCTTGGCGACATGGTCGATGTGGGACCCACATAAGCGGATGAAGTCGTCATTGGTGATGTAGTTTGGGACAGCGAAAACGATGAGGAGAGTGGCTCGTGAGCCGGCACCGATCGGTAGCGAAGAGTGGCCGATGCTTCAAAACAGATGGGCTACCCCTCTCCGCTCACTGAATTTGAAGTTCGATTGGGTGGAGACGATGATATTGAAAGTTGAAAGCGGTGGTGAACCCGTCGTCTTCGAGGCGGAGAGGGTGGTTCGTGTCGACTAAGTGAACTCGGAGGAAGAACATGGCGGTAGTGGCTGAGTCGACTCGATTGGGGGAGGAGAGAAAATTGAGACTATGTCCTACGTTTTGAATTTTGAGAAAATTTGGGGATCAGTGGTGTTTTCGATGAGCAACTCGATCAATCTGTTGAGTTGGGATTCAATTGAGCATCAAAGATGCAAACTTTATTGTCTTCTGCAACAACCAAATTGAGTAATCATAATTTAGATGGACTTCAACTTGTTTGTTTATTCGGATTTCGTATTGATTTGGTATTCAATGGAGCATCAAAGATGCAAACTTTATTGTTTTTCGCAGCAACCAATGCTTTTGATTCCCTCTTTTCTGGTGCTACCACCACCCCCAAACATTGTAGCTTTTCCGGCCAATAAGTCGAGGGAAGAGGAGATAATTCAAGTCATGTGGCGTGCACATGTTTCAACTTTAACAGAACTTTAACTGAATAGTAATAGAGGTATCACTTTGGCTTGTTTTTTAAAGTTTGAGTACCAAATTGATCACATTTAAAGTCCAGGCACTATGAAGTCTGGTCATTGAAAGTTCAAGCACCATTCATGATAAAAACCCTTAAATGAAAGTCAACCTGACAGAAAGAAAGGCGCTGCCAGTATAGACATTCATATCAAGTGCATATTGCTTCTTGTTTTAGTTCAAAAGATTGCTTGAATTGGGAACTTTTTGCTAGTCCAAAGGGGTTTTTGAACCTCAGATGAATAGTAAAAGAAATCGCAAAAAGCCTTAATGCATATTGGTTCTTGTTTTTGTACCATACTCGAGTTTAAATGGCATTCTCGAAATAAATCGTTTTGATGGAGTTGTGATTCATGCAAACCAGGTCTGTGATTAGATTATGAGCCATGTACGTGATTCTAGTCGCCTTGCCACTGGTTGTATGTTCAATACTGTGCAGGAGCTTTGTATGTTGAAGCATTTTGATGTTCGCTGTCGTCCCCGCAAGCCTCCTAGAATTATTGAGGTACATTGGCATCCCACTCCTTTTGGTTTCATTAAGGTTAATACCGATGGTGTTTGGAAGAGTTCCACTAGCAAAGGTGCGTTTGGTGGTGTCTTTTGGGACTATAAAGGAATGGTTCTTGGCGCTTTTTCATCCAACTTGGATATTCAAAGTTCAGTGGTAGCTGAGGTCAGGGAAGTTATTCAAGCTGTTGAGTTAGCTTGGATTAGGGATTGGAAGCATATTTGGTTAGAGGTTGACTCCTCTCTGGTTCTTGATTTCATCCACTCTCCTCATCTTGTGCCATGGCAATTTCGGATGAAGTGGAGAAATTGTCTGTTTCGTATCTTGCAAATTCAGTTTCATTCTTCTCATATTTTTCGAGAGGGTAATCAGGTTGCCGATGCTTTAGCTAATTTTGGGACTTTCTCTTCAGGCTTCACTTGTTGGAATTCTACTCCACCTTTTGCTCTTTCTCTTTCTTTTCATGATTTGATGGGTTTCCCCAACTATCGTTTTGCTTGACTTAGAAGATTTTGTCAGGCTTGCAATGCTACTTTTAAGTTGGTTTGCTTTTTTGTGGATTGGATATTGATCTTGATCTGGGCCTAATTCTCTATGATGGTTAGACCGTACTTTTCTTGATGGCTTTGACGTAGGGAAAGGTAGCGGGTTTCAGACTAAGTCATATATTCAAGTCTACTTTTATTCAATGTTTTTATTGAATCGAGGTGTGCCTAGCACCCTTTCCTTCATACACTACGGGGTTTTTAATGAGGTCCCAGGATGTTGTGTTTTAGTTGCTTTCCTTGTACTCCTTTTGTTTGGCGGTTTGTCAAACTTTTTTATTCAATAATTACATTAAAAAAAAAGTTTTTGTATTGTTCAGTCAGTCAATTTGCAAAGCATTAGAGATATGCATGCATGATCATGTGCACTTCAATTAGTCAAGCTTTATGATTGTTATGCAAAAATTATAAAACTTTATGTACATTCATTACTTTATCTTCATACTAGGGGTGATTTTTGGATAGAAGGGTTATAACTTCCTTTCCAAAAAAGTTCTGAATGAAATTTGCTTTCCAAATTCGCAATCTTTGAAAATTGGAATAATTTCAGAATTTTTCGAATTGGAATTATATCGGAAATTTCACAAATAATTCAGAACTTTTAGGTTCTTAAGGTGCAATAAGATAAAATAATATACGAACTATGTTTACGAAATGAATGCATACTCTACAGAAAGTAGTAAATGTGTTTCCGAGTAAGAATGTGCAAAATGGAAGTAATTATAATTTATTGTAAACTATACTATAAACTATATGCAGGTTGGCAATGAGGGGGGTATTTTGTCAAATAAGTCACGGCAAGTACAAACAATTCACACAACAGATCACTTAGGTGACCAGTCACCTAATCTGATGAACCTGACACTTTGTTTCTATACTGAAATATGTGACCAGTCACTTTGTTTCTGTGCTTAAATATGTGACTAGTCCTTTACTTGACAGATTGTGTATACTTGTGAATTTGTTCAATCACATTCAAATGCTATGCCAACTTAGGTTCTCAACAGATTCAGTGATATTGAAAACTGTGAGCTATCCACAACTACAACCTATTCAAATCCAGCAGTTCTAATGCAGCAGTTAATAGGATGACCAATCACATAGTTTTGTCCAAATTGCATTTCAAGTTAAGTTGGTGCATAATTAAATCGGATTTTATGACTAGTCAACTTGTTAACAAATTACAGAGATGGACACAATATTTTGGTACCCGGAAAAACCCCAAAAGGGTAAAAAAAACCAGGGGTCTATCAGAAGACCGGCCTTCCACTATAAAATGGCAAAAAGATGCCCAATACAAGGTTCGGAGAATGGTCAATATCTAATGTACATAGTCTTAGATGCAGCAGTCCCTCGTGCAGCTTCTTCTTCAATCACTTCACATCCAGTGGTTCAAATGACTGGTCATTCACCAAACAGACAATACATAGGTATTTATGTTTAGCAGCACCGGTTATATAAGTTGTGAAAACTATGTGACTAGTCACCAGCAGAGTTGCAGAGAGCTATGAAGCTTCAGCAAGGACTGCTGGAGAACTAGGGGTACTTTGATACAATTACAAAAACTGGGCAGAAATACCAAAGTTAATGGACTCCTTATGACTCAATCTTGTCTCTAAAAATGCGTGAACATGGAAGACAAGACTATACACTACTATTTCGACTCAAAGATATATGACTTTAGAGAGAGATCAAAACAGTGAAAGAAACTCTTTCAAAGTTTGGATAAGATGAGTTTTATGAAAAACAAAACTAAGAACAAAAGTTTCAAATCGGTTGCAAGTCTCAAATTCTTACAAAGTCTCTCTATAAGTGAACTACACACTCAAGAGCTCTAAGAAGAAAACCGGAGAGACAAGGCAACAACCAAGGAGAGATTTTGAAAAAGATGAGTGAAATAATTTAGCTCAAAACTCTCCTTCAAAGTTTGAATATGATGAAATCTTTTGAAAATCAAACTTTGAAACAAAACGCATGCAAGCCTCAATTTCTCATGATATCTCTATGTAAGTGAGATAGAGCACTCAAGAGAGAAAGTGAAAAACAAAGAGGGCTGCAGCAAAGAGAGGGTTTGAAAGATGAAGAAAATTAGTTCAAAAACCCTAATGAGGTTAGAGGTGAGGTTTAGACTTTATAGGAAAAGAAGATAAGCTTTGAGTGGACACAAATGACTGTAGGGTTTAGTATGACTGGACAATCACGTGCAACCTAGGCAGATCCAAAAGTGGGGTGCAGTTGACAACCCAGCGGATAAAAGGATGTTTAGTCAAACTCGGGTAAAAGTATGATCTGTCAAGCAACTGATCAGCAGTTGCTGTCAGGAACTGAGCTGTCATATGCAAAGCTAAGGTGACCAGTCACCAACATATGAAAACTAAGTTTTTTTTTATGAAGAACACATTTTTCTCAATTTTAAACCTAAGTTATGAAAAACTTATGCAAATGCAAATGATGTTAGGTGCTGATTAAATTACAATGCATCTGACCATGTCTTCATTTCTTGATTTTCAAACCAATCACCTATCACTAAGCTTAAAGCTAAACACTAAAAACCTAAATTGAGCATGTGAATGATTTTACAATATTTTTGTTACAAGGATAGCCAATATTACATTATGTCTAAGATACAAATAGGGGGGGGGGGGTGGGGGGGCCCGACCCGAAAAGGTCAAACCCGAGTCCCGACCCGACAGAGATCGGGTTGAGTAATTTGCACCCGAGCCCGAGCCCGACAGAGGTCGGGTACCTGATGGTCGGGTAGCCCGACCCGATCGGGTTGGGTCAGGTTGGGCAGGCCAGACCCGAACAACAATGAACTTCAATTTTTTTTCCAGAAACAATGAAATTCAATTGAATCAACTCCTTACAAAGCACATTACCACAAACATGCAACCCGAATCCATCTAATGCAACCCGAACACATGACCAGAGTCGAGCTTGTTGAAGCCTAAATAATCAATTGCAGGATCCAGAGTCGAGCTTGTTGAAGCCACATCAGTTCTAGCTTCTGTTTCACTGTGATCTATCAAAAACTAGAACAAACCTCAACACAATCAATTCAAACTCCAGCACTGCAATTCCCAGCCAAGAACCATGAACAAACTCGATGGATCTATCAAAAACCAAAAACCAGAACAAACCTCAACACAATCAATTCAAACCTCAGCACTGCAATTCCCAGCCAAGAACCATAAACAAACTCGATGGATCTATCAAAAACGAAAACCAGAACAAACCTCAACACAATCTCTTGGTGGCGAGGTCGATTCGGCGAGGTCGCTTGGCGAGGTTGATTCGGCAAGGTCTCTTGGCGAGGTCGATTCGGCAAGGTCTCTTGGGGCGAGGTTGATTCGCTTTGCTGCCGAGGTCGATTCTCTAGGGTCGACGACGAGGCTGCACTGGGCTTGGTGGGCGATGGGTGGAACGAACGAGCCGCGATGCTTCCTGCCAAAGACGAAGTCTGGGACGAACGAAGGCGCGGCTGAGCTCGTAGGTGGAGATGTCTGAGCCGACTGCCGAGGGCCTTGAGGACGTTGCCGAGCTCGATTGGTTCTCTTCCACGGTGGCGCCGCCTCAGCAGCTGCTTGTGAAGACGGGACGGCGAGGATCGAGGTCGCGGAGCTCTCGGTGAAGAAGAGGAGATAAAAATGGGCGGACTGAAATGGAAAGGAAAAAAAAGAAAAGAAAAAAAGGTTTTTATATATAAAAAAATTAAATAAAAAAAATTATTAATTATATCGGGTCGGGTCGAGTACGCATCGGATTTCAACTTTCAAGCCCGAACCCGAACCCTATATTTGTCGGGTCGGGCAAAAAACCTGATTTTTCGGGTCGGGCAAAAATCGGGTTGGGCAAAATCGGGATTGGGTATGGGTTGGGCGTCGGGTCGGGTCGGGTTGGTCGGGTCTTTTTGCCACCCCTAGATACAAATATCCTACACTATACAATAGGTAAATTACTATAAAACATATGGAATGCATTCCTTTTTTTTTTTTTAATCGGAATAGCTTTGGGAAATTTTGGGAAATAAGTCGGATAGGAAAGTCGGAACTTTCGGATTGAAAAAGTATGTTTCAGTTTCCGTCCAACTTCTTTAGGAGTTTTCCGTTCAGAATTGGTATTTCCAATCTAACTTGCACCCGTACTTCATACCCTCACTCATTTCCTTTATTTAATTATGTTTTTTTTTACTTTGTTGCAAAATTACTTTTAAAAACAAAAAACACGCAAAAAAAATAGTTATTTTATCATTACATTCACCGTCTTCAGTAGAACCCTAACCTACATGTTCATCTAACTCTGACAAATTATAGCGATACTGATAGCGATTAATGATGTTTTTGAGTTGAATGGAATGATAAGTTAATGTAGACTTATATGTACGGTTTGATATTTAAAGGCTGTAACTTTTATTGGAGGTGTGACTTATCATATTCGTAGTAGGAGCTGCTCCAAAAAAACCCTAGCGGCTGGTTCATATTTTTCCCTTCGCAGCCGCCGACCCCTTGCTTTGGCTTTGGGGTCGGCTGACCCCTTAGATCTTATTCTCCGCTGCCCCTCTCTCCTTGTGAGAGCCTAGTTTTCCTCTCCTTTGTGAGAATCCTTCTCCCCACCGTGGGAGTTCTGTCCTCTCTTCGATGAGAGCCTCGGCATCGTTCCCGACCTTGTGTTTGGGTTGTTTATTATTTTCCTCGAGTTCCCGACCTTGTGTTTGGGAGGTGTGGGTTATTTTATTATTGGCTATCTTTGTACAAAAACGTTGCAACATGTATAACAAGCTCAATTAGGTTTTAATTCTAGATCTTTAGAAGAATTGAAGAAGCTTGAAGATTGAAGATTGATGAGTATTGAAGATGCATTCATATTTAATGATCACTTGCGTAAGTCAATTGTGTCCTAACCTAGATCCGTACCTTATTGAGTCAAAACTTTTCAAACACTTTGTGGTTTTTTAAACGTTTTATTGGAAATAAGGATTTCAGGTTTTTAGTGACTAGTCATCTTTTACATGCACGTGAACGTTGACTGCTTTTCTAACAGATTGATCACTACTTTTAATCGGACATCCTTTTATCCAGTGGACAGTCAACTTAACCCCATTCATACAAAGGCGCCACGGTATAGGAATACATGTGTATGTCCGTATAACGTGATTGACCAAATGAGGATCCCCTGGAAGTGAAGTGATTGAGAAGAAACCGCATGAGGGACCGCTGCATCTAAGTTAGGTACTTTAGATATTGAGCTTGGTTGAAATCTTGTATTGGACATCTTTAGTCATTTCATAGTGGAAGGCTGGTCTTCTGATAGACCCCTGATTTTTTATCCCTTTGTGGATTTTTTCGGGTACCAAAATGCTGTATCCATCTTTGTGTACTATTAAATACTTGGCTTAATTAAAATTGGATTTAATTTAGCACCAACATTCATAACATGCAATCTGGATAAAACTGTCTGGCTGATCATCTTAACTGCTGCATTAGAAAACGCTGGATTCAATAAGTTGTAGTTGTGGATAGCTCGCGAATATCAAACTCACTCATTTCGTTGATGACCTAAGTTGGCATAGCATCTGAGTGTTGTTGAACAAATCACAAGCATCCACAAGTTATATTTGTCAAGTGATTAATCTTTTAACTTTGGATAGGATAAACACAATTCAAAGTAAACTCTCTAAGTTCATCACAACGGTGACTGGTCATCTTTGTGATTATTGTTTGTGCTGTTTGATAAAGTAGAGGGAATTATCTTAAAATACCTCCTCATTGCCAACCTGCAATTGGCATTAGAGCAGGGCTTTAGACATACTTAAAGTAAGGTCTTGGGTTGGTTAGTTTAAGGGTCTAGACAATGGAGAGAGATCGAGTAGCCGATTCGGTGAACTCACCTCTATACTTCGATGGCACAAACTACGCTGCCTGGCGAGATAAGTTCGAAATCTTTCTTGATGCATATGATGAATTTGCTTTCCAGTACTTGTCTATTGAATGGCGTCCTCCGTTTAGAATTGTTGATGGTGAGAGAGAGAGAGAACATACCTAGAGATGATTGTACACAGGTCCAAGTCAGTGCGTCTAATGCAAATAAGAAAGCTAAGAATGCCATAGCTGTTACTATATCCAGTGCACAATATTCACATATTCAGCACTGTACAACAGCTAGGGAAGCATGGGACAGGTTGCGTGTCATTCACGAGGGTGATGATCAGATTAGGGACCTAAAGGTTGAAATGGTCCTTTCCGAGTTAGAAGAACTCAGGATGACTGATTCAGAGAGTTTCTCTGATTTCTATCTTAGACTTGAGAATGTCACCAATGTCGCGATGAGTCTAGGATCACCTATTTCAGAATTAACCATTGTTCAAAAAATATTAAGGGTGTTGCCTAAACGGTTTTCCGTGAAGAAGATTGCAATCAAGGAATGTCAGAACATGTTCGACATAAAGCTTCCAAAACTTGTAGGAAAATTGAAAATCTATGAACTCGAACTAAAATTGGAAGAAAGCATGCATAATGCAGGTTGGCAATGAAGGGGGTAATTTTCAATTAAGTCACGGCAAGTACAAACAATTCACACAATAGATCACTTATGTGACTAGTCACCTAATCTGATGAACCTGACATTTTGATTTAACAAGGAAATGCGTGACCAGTCACTCAGTTTCAATACTTGAAGTATGTGACTAGTCCTCTACTTGACAGTTTGTGTATGCTTGTGAATTTATTCAACCACATTCAGATGCTATGCTAACTTAGGTTCTCAACAGATTCAGTGAGGTTGAAAACTGCGAGCTATCCACAACTACAACCTATTCACACCAGCGGTTCTAATGCAACAGTTAATTTGATAACCAGTCACACAGTTTGTCCAGATTGCATTATAAGTTAAGTTGATGCATAATTAAATCTGATTTTATGAGTAGTCAGTTTGTTAACAAATCACAGAGATGGACACAATGTTTGGTACCCGGAAAAACCCCAAAAGGGTAAAAAACCGGGGGTCTATCAGAAGATCGGCCTTCCACTATGAAACGGCAAAAAGATGCCCAATACAAGGTTCAGACAATGCTCAATATCTAATGTACCTAGTCTTAGATGCAGCAGTCCCTCGTGCGGCTTCTTCTTCAATCGCTCCACCTTCAGTGGTACAGATGACTGGTCAATCAATTCCCAGAGATTACACACGTATGTCTGGTCAGCGGCACCAAATATGTAAGCTGTGAAAATATGTGACTAGTCACTAGCAGAGTTACAGAGGGCTAAGGAGCTTCACTAAATCCGCTGGACAACTGGGAGTTCTGCAGCAACAGTTTATAAAAACTGGCAGAAAAACCCGAAGTCAAAAGACTCCTAAATATCAACCTTGTCTCAAATAATGTGTGAGCGTGAGAGACAAGATTGAAGAACACTATTTGAACTTCTAAACTAAATGAGTTTTGAAAAACTTGGAAGTTGAAATGGTGAAGATAAGAACTTCTTCAAGGTTTCCTTCAAAGATGAATGTTTGAAAAACCAAAACTTTGAAAGAAGTTCATGTGCTTGCCATCTTAGGAATCCTTGTAGAAACTTTATATGAGTGAAAGTTTACAAGGATGCAAGATATAATTCTAGACCAGGAGGCAGCAAAATATGAGAGCTTTTGAAATATGCAAAGAAGATATGTTATGCGCAAAAACCCTAACTCAAAATGGCGAAAAAGGTTTAGTATAAATAGCCAAGGAGGATATGAAACAAGCGGCTAAGATTTCATCAAGTGAGCGGCTGAGATTTCCTTAAGCAAGTTTAACCTAGGCAAAATCGAGATAGTGGGATGCAGTTGATTACACAACGGTCAAAAGCATGCTTTAGCCGGATAAAGACATGACCTGTCTAAACCGGGTAAAAGCTTGTTCTGTCAAGTGACCAATCACAGTTACTGTCAGAGAACCAAGCCGTCATATGCGGGATTTAAGGTGACTAGACACCGAATATGTGAAAACTGAGTTTTTTGATGAAGAACACATTTTTATTAATTTAAACCTAAGTTCTAAAAACTTTATGCATATGCAAATGATATGAGGTGCTCAATGGTCAAATGCATCTGAACACTTCTTCATTTCTTGATCTTCACTTCAATCACCTATCTCTAAGCCTAAAGCTAAACTCTAGAACCTAGATTGAGCATGTGAATGATATTACAATGTTTTTGTTACAAGGATAGCCAATCTTACAATAAGTCTAAGATACAAATATCCTACACATAAGAAGGATAAAGGAGTTGCACTGCAAAGTGTGACTGATCATGTTGAGATGAAAAGCACAAAATCTGTAAAATCATCTTCGGTTGATGATGACAGGGCTTTGTTTGTCAAAAGGTTTAGAAGAATTCTCAGGGATAGGAAGGATTATAAGGGTGGTGCGAACTACACTAGAGATTCAAAATTTAAACCACAAGGTGAAGCATCAAATGAAAAGAAATTTGACAAGAATTTTGGAACTAGAGGTAACAAGTTCAAAAAGTGTCAAATTAAGTGTTACACCTGTGGTGGGACAGGTTATATCTCTGTTGATTGTGCTAACAATAGGAAAGGGTCTAGCAAAGGCAAGGATAAAGCCTTGAAAGCTTCTTGGAGTGATAGTGAGGATGAGGAATCACTTCACTCTGACTCTTCTTCGGATATTGAAGATGATGAGATTGCCTTTGTTGTTAGAATTTCTGCTCACAACTCAGTGGGTGAGGAATCCGAGTCGGGTTCACAGCACATGACTGATGACGATCAGTTACCTGAGATGTATTGTCCTGTTTTTCATGACTATGATTCTCTTCTAGAGAATCAGACTTATGAGAAGATGTGTGAAAGGTATGATGCCTTATTTGATGAAACTTGTGTGATCAAAGCTGATAGCATTGAGTTGAAAAGGCATTATAATGAATTAGAATTGGAAAAGGCTGCACTTTGTCTCACTTTGCAGGATTACGAGGCTAGTCAGTCTAGCAAAGGAAGAGAGAATGCAGATGCCCATTCGCATAGGTCAAGACTTGAGATCATGTATGAATAGTTGTCTGTTAATTTTGAAAGAGTTAAAAAGGAGAATATTGACCTTAGACATCAGTTGAGTAACTCGGAGCACACAATCAATCTCATGCACAGTAGTGGTCTTAAAGTGAAAGAAGAGGTTGAGTCACTCAAACAATCTAATGTCTACTTGGTTGGTTACAATAAATCTTTGCAAGAAAAAGTTAATGACCTGTCAATGGGTTTAGCAAAGTTAGACAAAATGCTTAATGTTGGAAAAAGTTTTCATGATAAAACTGGTTTAGGATATGTTGCTGGTGAGTCATCTACTTCAATTTCACGACCTAGGTTTGTCAAAGCTAGTGAACCACACTCACCGAAGTCACTGGTCATCACAGTTCCACAAGAACCTAGGGTCATTACAAGCAAGAAGAGTCACCAAGTATCGTCTAGTTCCACTGCTCCCGCAAGAACCAGATTTGTACCCACGTGTCACCACTGTGGTGTAACTGGTCACATCAGACCTAAGTGTAACAAACTGAAAATCAAGAGTCTGTCTAAGCATAACAATTCACTTAGAGAACAGGTTGATTTATTGCTTATTGAAGTGACCAGAATTGCTAAACTTGTTGGGTCATCTTCTTCACCACCTAGTAAGTCCAAAACTAAGTGGGTAAAGAAAAAGGAAAAATGTTTGGTTGCTTTGTCTGTCTTAAATTTGTTTGATCCAACTCGTTGGTACATTGATAGTGGATGTTCCAAACACATGTCTGGTAACAAATCTGTCTTTGTAAATCTTAATGATTTTGATGGTGGTTTTGTTGAGTTTGGGGGTGGTGAAACAGCAAAAGGACTAGTCAAGGAGATGTTCAGCTCCCCGGTTTGCCTCTCCTAGAAGGTGTGAGGTATGTAGAAGGCCTTAAGTCCAACCTCATTAGTGTCTCACATTTATGTGATCAATGGGCAGATGAAGTTTGCATGTATACTAGAGGTTGTAGGATTGTTGATAGCAACGGTCATGATTTAATTCAAACAGGTAGGTCAAGTGATAATTGTTATACACTTGATAGCCAAACCCTGGCTGCCAAGGTGACCTGTCACTCAGTGACTGATAAGACCACTGCCTTATGGCACCAAAGGTTGAGACACATGAATATAAATGATTTGTACACCTTGGTTAAGAAACAACTTGTTAGAGGTCTTCCTAAGCTAGACAAGCGTTCAAAGCACATCTGTGGTCCATGTCAATTGGGAAAACAGTCACGTGTTGCACAGAAGAGAGTCAAAGATGTTGGAACATCACATCCGCTTGAACTCATTCACATGGATCTTGTTGGTCCGGTCCAAACCATGTCTGTAGCTGGTAGAAAGTACATTCTTGTGATTGTTGATGATTTTTCCAGATATACTTGGGTGTCTTTCTTGAGAGAAAAGTCGGATGCTTTTCAAAATTTTGTGACTATGTTCAAACAAATTCAGAATGAGGTGTTGACTAGCCATCCATCTATTGTCAGAATTAGGACTGATCATGGTACTGAATTTGAGGACTCTTTGTTTGTTGATTTCTATGCTAGCATGGGGAATTAAACATGAATTTTCGGCTCCAATTACTCCTCAACAAAATGGAATTGTTGAGAGCAAAAATAGAGTCTTGATTGAGATGGCTAGAGTGATGCTAAATAGCAAAAATTTGGCTAAGAACCTTTGGGCCGAGGCCATTAACATTGCTAGTAAGACTCAGGCAGAAAATGATGATGGGTCATTAGATTTTGACTCTGACAGTTCAGAGAGCTCTAGATAGCCACCTAAAAAGAAACCAAACTGGGTAGTGTCTAGACATCCTGAGATAACATCATTGGTTTAGTCAAGGAAGGGGTGAGAACTAGAAATCAAATTCAAAATGAAATTGTAAATGTTTGCTATGTGAGCACTATTGAACCTAAGAACATAAAGGAAGCTCTTGTCCATGACGAATGGATAATTGCTATGCAAGAAGAGTTAAATCAGTTTGAAAGAAACCAAGTGTGGACTTTGGTAAAAGGACCGGTCACTTCAAATGTCATTGGGACAAAGTGGATCTTTAAGAACAAGAGTGATGAGACCGGGAACATAGTGAGAAACAAGGCTAGGCTTGTTGCTCAAGGGTATTCTCAAGTTGAAGGGATTGACTTTGAGGAAACATTTGCACCTGTTGCTAGGCTTGAGTTAGTCCGTTTGTTGTGTGTATTGCTTGTCATCTAAAGTTCAAGTTGTACCAAATGGATGTCAAAACAGCTTTTCTAAATGGTTACTTGAATGAGGATGTGTTTGTTGAGCAACCAAAAGGTTTTGAGGATCCTCATATGCCAGATGGTGTTTATAGATTGAAAAAGGCATCGTATGGTTTGAAGCAAGCTCCTATAGCTTTGTATGATAGACTGTCTAGTCATCTTCTGTCAAATGGATATACTCGTGGATCGATTGACAAAACCTTGTTCATCAAGCGAACTAAGAATGATGTGGTTGTTGCACAAATTTATGTTGATGACATTGTGGTTGGGTCTATGTCGGAATCTCAAGTTCAATATTTGATAAAGATTATGACTAGTGAGTTTGAGATGAGTCTAATTGGTGAATTGAATTATTTCCTTGGTTTGCAAGTTAAACAGGAAGAGACTAGCCTCTTCATCTCTCAATCCAAGTATGCTGCTAACCTTGTTACCAAATTTGGATTCTCCTCTGCCAAACCTGCTAGGACCCTTCTGGGTAGAACCACTAAGGTGTCTAGTGATAAGAAAGGGAAGAGTATTGACCAGACACTCACCGAAGCATGATTGGCAATTTGTTGTATCTCACTGCCAGTAGACCAGACATTTCCTTTTCTGTTGGAGTATGTGCGCAATTTCAAAGTGATTTTAGAGAGTCTCATTTGCATGCTGTGAAAAGAATCATCAAGTACGTTAGTGGAACTCTTTCATTTGGTATACTTTTGATACCAATACTAACTTGGTTGGGTTTAGTGACGCCGATTGGGCAGGTTGTAGTGATGATCGGAAAAGTACTTCCGGTGGTGTGTTTTACCTTGACCACAACATGGTCTCTTGGTATAGCAAGAAACAGAATTATGTATCTTTGTGTACTGCTGAGGCGGAATACATTGCAATAGGAATTTGTTGCACTCAGTTACAATGGATGAAACAAATGCTTTGTGACTATGGTATCATTCGTGACCAGTTCACCATCTACTGTGACAACACTAGTGCCATATGCATATCTAAAAACCCCTGTGCAGCACTCTAGAATTAAGCACATTGATATTAGGCACCACTTCATTAGGGATCTCGTTGAGTCAAAGATTTTAATGCTCAAATTTGTGCCTTCGGAAAAACAACTTGCTGATATTTTGATTAAACCCTTAGATGATCAGATCTTGTCTGGTGTTCGCAAGAGTCTTGGAATCTGTGTTACAGAATAGTTGTGACTAGTAATAGTCGGTGCTTGTACATATTTCAATTCATGCATATCATGCATCATGAAAAATGGAAAATAGATTGTCAGACTAGTCTCTTTAAATTGATACTCTCAATTAGATGCCTGTTGAATATAGTTGATGCACTAGGTAGAGTCACATGGTGTTGGAGCAGGATTTCTTACAAGAAGAATGCTTCCACAAGTTCTTGGACTTATTACGCACGCTTCCAAATCTTCGCCGGAAAGAAACTCCAAATCACGAGCAGGCGGGGGGTGTACCTGCAAAATACACTCTGACGCTCAAGTCAAAGATTGCATGCTCTCTTGGCTAATTTTTGTATCAGAATTCACGTACCTCTCTGGAGTGATAGGTTCCCCTTTTATATAATTACTGGCCCTTGGGAGTTAAGCTCCACCCCACCACGTGCTCTTACCCACATACCACTCCCTCATGACTCTCAGTTCATGGGCCACACACTCGAGTAACTTCTTAGTATCATGCGCCTGTAGCTTAGTATCTTGGGGTTAGTGGGCAGAGGCGTGGAAGCGGGATGACTTCGTCATAGATTACAAGTAATTGGCCACAGCTCCTCTTAGCTTGTCGCACAACAAGCCCATCCTCTGTGCATATAGGCCCACAAGGTCCTTGCTTCATGCCTCACAAATCCACGGGCCCTGCTCATACTTCACATCTATAAGGCATGTAACACAATCCCATGGGCCCCACATGTTTCTCATCTATAAACATCACAATCCCACTCATGCAGCACATCTCACTTGTCCTCACAAATCTACAAGTCCCGTCCCACAATGCTTCATGGAACCACGGATCCCACTTTTTACACTTACCACAACAAACTCAGGGTCCATTTATTTTATTCTCCCACACATGGTCATAATCCCAATTCTTGTCAAAAAGAGTAAAGAGTGTGAGTTTTAGAGTATGATTGATTTAAATTTGTTCTCTTCACTTTTCTAAAAACTCTTATTCCTTGTTGATGATCAATTGTGTTTCTTGTGTTTTCAAAAGAAATGTGTAGTCAAAATGGAGAATTTCCTCGAAAATGAAAACGAGAAGGACAATAAGGCCCTAACTCAAAAAGAAAAAATCAAAATAAAAAATTTTGGGCTTGAGTCAAAATAAAGATGTGTCAATGTTACACCACTCCTAAAAATTTCAATGTGTTCATCACATATCTACACTTAAAAGATTAAAATCCCAAGTTGCCACTAAAATGAAAATCTATAAGTATTGTGGGTACATGACTTAGTGTGTAATCAAATGGTAATCGATTTACTTTGCAATTCTTACTCAATATGATTTAGACTTCCCATTCCCAAATATGTCATGTGACTTTGTCATTGAATCAATCATATCCTCTAAACATGTTATTGGGAGTTCGAATTTAAATGTGAGTACAAGTTTGGTTATAAAAATAAGTCATGCATTTTATATCTTGTCTCATGCATCATTTGTCAAGCACTAACTATTGGGTTCTCACATTATTCTCTATACACTAGTTGTCAGTCCGTTGTATGACTTTGATCATTAAAATGTTTATTTCAGTATTCTTAACTTGTGTGTGATAATAATGTGTGTTTGTTTGGAATGAATTAATGCACCGGTTGAGTGTTTTGTTGTTGGGAACGGATTCATTTAGAGACTTGTCTCTTCAATTTCAAATCGCCCCTTTTCCCTTCCACTAGATGACCTACATGTTGCACTGGTGCATGAACCAGTGGCTTCTTCAAGGTTCCATGGCAGCTTTTGAGGTTTTTGATGCATTAAAGTACTTAGGGTTTCTCATTCTCCCACTCAACGCTCATAAAGTGCCTTCACTTTTCACAAATCCTTCCAAAAGCGTTTCCTAGACTTCTCAAACTTTCTAAATCATCCAAATTTCCCAGAATCCTCCAAATCTGCCAAAAATCATGTTGATGCTTCTAGCACTTGCTTCCTTCGTCCATCTATACTTCAATTCGGCCGACTCCAACGATGAAGTCCAGGTAATTAGACCAGACTTGCAACCTGCAGAGCCCGCAACCTCCTCCATCTCTGGTGTCGGTTCGGTCTTCAACAGTGTGTGTCATCACATTCGGTTGTGTCTATTTCCGATGATGATGCATCGCCCCCAACCGAACACTCCCTTCATGCCGAACCGACCGAACCTGTTGAACCTGCCGAGGCACCCATGAAGAATAGTGGTGGTCGGAAGAAAGAAAAAGCCAATCTCCACCGAAAGTCACCTCACAATCCTCTGCCACTGGTCAGTCATCCTCGCTTTGTGAGTGAGGCAGCGCGCAGATACTATGACCAGGTCGCTTCCCGCACAATGGTCACCTAACGAGCTTATCCATTTCTTGACTTTTCTGTTGAACTAGTCACTTCCTTAGGATGGGTCCAGGATGTTGTCCAGTTATTCAATTTGCGAAATCTGTTGTCAAATCCTCCTAGTGGGTTCAGGTTTAATCTAACGGTGGTTAGGGGAATTCTTTGCAAATTTTTCAAAACTCGATGCTTTTTCATATGATGTGGATGTTGTAGTGTGTGGGGCTGTTATTCACTTTAACCCATCTGTCGTCTATGAATTCTTTGGGCTGCCTAGTCACACAGATCATGATGCATACACCACTTATTTGGAAGAGTCTAGTCGTTTCTTTATGCAAGATTTCTCGGTCCTCGCATTTCATGATCCCGATCTAACACCCTAAACCTAGTCATCTTTTCCATGCATGTGAACGTTGATTGCTTTTCTAACAGATTGATCACAACTTTTAACCGGACATCCTTTTATCCAATGGACAGTCAAATTAACCCCACTAACTCGGATCTGCCTAGGTTTTGTTAAAGATGAGTTTTGTTGATTAAATCTAGCCGTCCATTTCTTATCCTTAGGAGCTTATTTAAGGTTAACTCCTTCATCATTTCGGCTAGGGTTTTCAAGTTTAATTCTCAAAACACTTTTGAAAAACTCTCATCTTTGTTCATACTTTCCTCTAGAGGTTTCTTCTTGCCTTCTTGAGTGCTTTCAGTTCACTTACATAGAGCTTCATAAGAATTATGAGGATTGTATGCGTTGTTAAACCTTTGCTTTCAAAGTTGTTTTCATAGAAAATATTCTAAGCAAAACTTTGAAGAGGGTTTATCTTCCTAGTTCAACTTGTTTTTAAAGTTCTCATACTTTGAGTCAAATTAGTAGTGTGCAACTAGAGTCTTCCATGTTCATGCATGTTCATAGACTTAGTTGAGTTTTAGAGGTCATTGACCTTAGTTAGTTTGCTGCCCAGTCACCGTTATATTTCCTGGGAGTTTACTGTTTTCTGGGAGTCATAAATCACCACAGCATTCATACAAAGGTGCCACGGTATAGGAATACATGTGTATGTCCGTATAACATGATTGACCAAATGAGGATCCGCTGGAAGAGAAGTGATTGAGAAGAAGCCGCACGAGAGACCGCTGCATCTAAGTTAGGTACTTTAGATATTGAGCTTGGTTGAAATCTTGTATTGGCCATCTTTTGCCATTTCATAGTGGAAGGCCGGTCTTCTGATAGACCCTCAGTTTTTTATCCCTTTGTGGATTTTTCCGGGTACCAAAATGTTGTGTCCATCTTTGTGTACTGTTAAATACTTGGCTTAATTAAAATTGGATTTAATTTAGCACCAACATTCATAACATGCAATCTGGATAAAACTGCCTGACTGTTCATCTTAACTACTGCATTAGAAAACGCTGGATTCAATAAGTTGTAGTTGTGGATAGCTCGCGAATATCAAACTCACTGATTTCGTTGAGGATCTAAGTTGGCCTAGCATCTGAGTGTTGTTGAACAAATCACAAACATCCACAAGTTATATTTGTCAAGTGATTAATCTTTTAACTTTGGATAGGATAAACACAATTCAAAGTAGACTGTCTAAGTTCATCACAACGGTGACTGGTCATCTTTGTGATTATTGTTGGTGCTGTTTGATAAAGTAGGGGGAATTATTTTAAAATACCCCCCTCATTGCCAACCTACAGGAGGTTTATTTTCCTTGCTTTCTGTGTTTTGTTTTTGTTTTTGTTCTGTTATGGGTTTGGTTGGGATGTTGATAGACATCTCATCAACTTCGCTTCACCACCGCCTATGCTTCGCATTCTGCAGCTCACCGGTCAAATCTGGGTTTGGTTTGTTGTGATGCATGTGTACTCTGTCGGAACTCCTGGTTGATAGCGAGAACACAGTGGACAACCTGAGTAACAAGAGGAGTTTTATGGTGGAAAACGAGCATATTCCTCGCATCCCAAATATGCCAACAAACCAGGAGACATCTAGCTAAGGACCCCTTTGAAAAGGAGTGATCACTGAAAAGGCTAGCTAACCAATCTTTAAGCATAGTGTAGGTATTAGGCGGAGGTAGCGGAATATCCTTTATCTTCGCCCAAACGCCTTGAGCAAATGGGCAGTCAAGAAAAAGATGATCAGGAGTCTCCAAATCGGACAGACAAAGTTGACGAGTAGTGTCAATGTGTGGATAGAATCTATTTAATCTATCTTTAGTACGCAACTGATCACGTAAGAGTAGCCAACTAAAGATTTTGACTTTCGGTGGATTGACCAAATTCCACATCTTATTCAAATCTTGGCATTTCGGGTGATTTTGGATCAAGGATGGACACCAAGTGGCAGACTTAACCGAAAATTTACCACTATGGGTGAAACCCCATATGAACTCGTCTTCCATGGGAGAGAGAGGAAGATAAATATCACAAATCTTATTCACAGTAGCCAGATCAAGTAAGTTAAGGAGTTTATGACGATCCCAGCCATCATTTGAGATGAAATCACTTACCATCAATGAGGTATCCAAGGATGCACGTCTATCTTCAGGGATAAGAAGGAGAGGGAACTCAAAAACCCAGTTGAAGAGCCAGAAGTTAATACTTCTACCGTTCCCTACGATCCATCTCATGCCCTTGGAAATCACCTGACGAGCTTGAAGAATTCCGTTCCAAGCCATGGATGCTGAACTAGTAGGCTTTACTTCAAAAAAGGGGCTTCTCCGCAAGTATTTGGCCCTAATTATTTGAACCCACCAATTATTTTCTTCAGTAAGAATTTCCAACCGAGCTTAGCCAAAGCAGCCTGATTGTAATCCTGAGCTTTCCTGATGCCTAAACCACCATACATTTTGGGCTTACACACATCCTTCCAAGCAACTGGAGGGGTTTTCACATGAGCCCCCCCGAAAAAATCCCTACTTTGATCATCAATGAATTTAGTGATCTTTGTCGGACATTTAAAGCAAGCCATAACATGATTAGGCATGCCAGATAAATTCGATTTAATCAGTGTAAGCTTACTAGCTCTTGAGAGCGAATTGGCCTTCCAACCTGCAAGCTTATTTTTAATGCGAAGCATAAGATCATTGGTGTTAGCTGGGTCTTTCCAAAAATTATATTATGAACACCAAGGTATTTCCCTATAGTAGTCTTATGCTGAATATTAAGGATATTAAAAATATCCTGCCGCACTTGATTATTAGAATTAGAAGAAAAGTAAAGGGAGGACTTATGAAAATTGATACGTTGACCAGAGGCCAGGGCGAAATCATTTAAAACCTTGAGAATATTTCTTGCTGATTTAGTAGAAGATTTAGCAAAAATAAGGCAATCATCTGCAAACATTAAGTTGGAAACTCTCAATCCACAGGGAGAAGATAGAAGGCCCACCTGGTGCTTGGGAACTAACGCAAGAAGATTTAACCTGCGGATCAGAGGTTCCATACAAAGTATAAAGATATAAAGAGATAAGGGATCACCTTGTCTTATGCCCCTAGATGGGGTGAAGAAACCATGAGCTTCTCCATTGATTAGGATTGAGAAGGATGCATAAGTAATACATTCAAGAATCAAGGAGACCCAGGATCGCTGGAAACCAAATCTCGTAAGCACCTCTTTGATATAATCCCAGGACAGAAAGCCATAGGCCTTTTCGAGATCTAGCTTAAGGGCCATATCACCCATACGACCCTTCTTCCGATTAAAGCGTGAAAATAATTCATGTGCAATAAGAATATTATCAGTAATAGCACGTTCTGGGGCAAAAGGCCCCTGATTTTTGGATATACATTTTTGACGTATAGGCTTCAGACGAGCACTAATTATTTTTGTGATAATCTTGTAAATAACGTTGCAAAGGCTAATCAGACGAAAATGATTCGCCAACTCAGGGTTCTCCACCTTGTGAATAAGAGCAATATTAGTGTGATTAATAGAACGGAGGCTACTACCATTCAGGAAAAAAATCCTTAACAATCCCACAAATTTGGGGTTTGAGGATCCCCCAGTAGGATTGAAAAAAGGTAGCATGCAGGCCATCCGGCCCAGGAGCTTTTAGACCGCCAATAGCGAATAGAGCAGAATGGATTTCCTCATCTGTGATAATAGACAAGAAGTCAGTCATGACTGCTTGCCCACAAGGGGTATTGCTAGTAAACCGGTGCTTAAATTCACGAATAATGGTTTCTTCCATACCATTACTTTTATCCCACCATAATCCTTGACTATCCTTAATGCGATTTATGGAGTTTCGACTTTTGCGAATTTTAGTTTGAGTTTGAAAGAATTTTGTATTCCGATCATCCAAGGAAAGCCAGTTTGCTCTGGCTTTTTGTGCCCAGAATGTTTCTTCGGCTTGGTGAAGACTATCAAGTTGCCTCTTTACTTCGGCTTCTTTAGAAATCAAATAAGAACTAGATGGATTAGACATAAGTCTATCCTGGTAGTGATCAAGTAATTGCTGTTGTTCTTTAATAATTTGGAATAAGTTCCCAAAAACAGCCTTGTTCCATTGCTTTGCTAGAACCCTAAAAGCATTTGAGCTAACAATGTAATTTTGTTGATCAGTTCCAATATTGGGAATAGTCCAGGCTTTCTCTACAATCTGCTTGAAATCAGGGTGAGTCATCCACATTGCTTCAAATTTAAAAGGCTTAGTCTTACTCTTATTGACATTACGAAAAGAAAGAATCATAGGGCCATGGTCTGACCCATAAATTGGGAGGGTGAGCAGATTGGCTTCTGGGAGTTGGCTCCACCACCAACTATTCACCAGCACATGATCAAGGCGCTCAAATAAAAGGGTGTGGTCTTTATGATTATTAGACTAGGTGTAAGGAACACCCATGAAAGGCAGAGAGATGAGCCCTCCCGAGTGCAAAAAATCTGCAAAATTCAGCATGTATGAATCAAGGTGAACATTAGCGCCCCCAATTCGTTCTTGGGGCGTTAAAATACAATTGAAGTCACCAAGTAGAACCCAATTATCCGAACCTGGTTTAAGCAACATGATCTCATTCCAAAGTTGAGCTTGCATGGTTTTTTGTGGGTGAGCATAAACAAAAGTAGCATACCAAGACAGATTTTTAATTTTATCAACAACAAAACAGTGCACAAAGCGTTCATGAACTTGAATTACATTAATAGAGACAAACTGTGAATTCCAAAATAGCAACAGACCACCCAATCTTCCAACCGGGGGGACTTCAAAATGCTTGTCCAAAGCATGCCAAAAGAGGGCCTTGGGGGCTCTCGCAAAAAGGGTTTTGGTTTCCAACAGACATACCAGACTTAAATTAAACATATTACATAAAGCCTTAAACTGGGACACTAAACCCGGCCTTCTAAAGCCTCTAATATTCCACGACAGCCAATTCATTAATCTATATCATTAAGGTTGGAAAAACTTGGACCAGCCCAATTCAGTTCATCACGGGGTTCGCTTGCGGGAGCTCATGAACTCAAAATTGAAGTTCGGGAATGGTCTTCCTCCAGCATCATCCATTTGAGTGTCCTCAGCTCCAAAGTTGCCACTCCCAACTTCATCAGGATCATTGCCACAGTGATCCTGTTTATCAAGGTTAATAGAGAGATAATTATAAGTAACGGGCTCATCTAGTGGGTCTAACTCAATACTATGAGTCATACCAAACTAATCAATTGGTTGGTTGAGGCTTATAGGAGAGCGAGGGGCGAAAAAGGGTTCTATGATAGTGTTTAGATGGTTAGATTGAAAGAAGAGGATGAGATCAGGCCCCTCCTGAACTGAAGAGGCTCTAGTCTGGCCTGAGGAAGTACGGAGCTGTCCCAGCATTCCGGGATTGGTGTCCATGAAGTCCTCCCTACGAACAGCATCAGCAAAGGAGAGAGGTCGAAATCTGTTTGCTGAACCACGACCCGCAGTGAAACCCCTACCAGTAGAGGCCCCTTGGCTATGCGAACGACCACCACGAATACCTCTTCCTCGAGACCTCCGATAGTTCACTTCAGTCCAACCCTCCAAGTCATTCTCAACAGTGTTATTCAATCCAGCTGCTGCACCATGTTCCTTCAACTCTAGTTGAGTCCAATTCATAGCAGCTGGAAAACACATCATGACATTAGCATTCACCAATTCCTCCATCACATCATCTGGGATCTCAATGTGAGGAGGGTAGACGAAAGGCTCCGAGTCAGAACGCCTCTCAACCATGAAAGCATGGTCCCCTGCCCTGCCTTGGGGGCATATGCCCTCATGTTGAAATCTACCGCAGTAGAAGCAGATTGGAAATAGCCTCTCATAACTAATAAAGATAGGATTATCTTCATTGTCATTAATCACCAGCGCACGTTTCATGGGATAACGTAGATGCACATCTAGCAGCAACCTCACAAACATTCCATTAGGCCCTAACATATTGACTGATTCTATGGAGATGACATCCCCAAGGTATTGTCCCAGGTCACGCAGGATATCATCACGCTGAAATTGTATTGGCAGCTTGGGGAGGCGAGCCCACGCACGCAAATAATCGATTATGGTGTTTACACTGAAGTTAGGGGTCCATTTTTGAACATGAAAGATGAAGCCATTGATATGCCAGGGCCGCCCCTCCAACACAAATCCAACTTCCTCTGGTGAAGCAAGCTCAATGACACACCAGCCCTTTCCATGGTGGTCAAGATTGAAAGAAGGCTGAACACCTGCACTCCAGTCAGTAGACATTTTCTTCTTGATGTCCTTAAAATCAAACTTCGGTCTGAAAACCTTCCCCACAAGACATCTAAGACTAAGGTGTTGAACAATGTCCTCAGCACCCTGGGAGATTTGGACATTCGTCCTATTTCTCTCAATGGTGAAGGAGCATTTTCCTTTGGAAATGGTGTAAGGGGATTGACCAACCCTGGGTCTGGGAAAGAGGCCTGGCCATTGAGGACCACAGATCCTTTCAATGGCTTTGGAGCTTTTATCCCTATCAGCAAAGAACCTAGCAGCCATGGTGGACAAAAAACACAAGGAGAGGGGAAAGGGCACAGTGTGCAGAGGTAGGAGTCTATCACTGAGGATGGGTTCACAGGATAGAAACGCACCACCATATATAGGTGGAGGCTGCCTCAGACACAGGGGAGGTTTCTTGAACCACCAAACAGGAGCCCATAGTTGAATGCCCATAGTTGAGGTGGCAATTTTTATCGAGGCCGTTGATACATTATTTCACCATTAGTATTTGTGTCATTATCTTAGTATAATTAGGTGAATCCAAGATGATCAAGTCTAAATACGTGTACCAAACTCTATATCTTCCCTTTTAATATTTAAATATTACCCTGTGAGGCTGCCAGAAATTCTGATGCCTCATTTCCATTGAAATGGTCGTCCAATGTATGTCCAAATTTGGCAATACTATTGGAGTTGCTCGTACTCTAACGTGCTCTAAACTCAAATAAATATTAGTTCACTAGTTTATTCGTAAAAATGGTGATTAATTACTGTTCTGGGGCAGGCTTTCCTTTCTTACAACACTATCTTTTATTTTTTAAATCTAAACATTTAATAAAAAATCCAATAATCTATTAGTGTATGCATAATATGCATAAGGATGGTCAATGTGCATAAGAAATGGAGGTTTTGAGAAACAGCAGTGCCTTATATTTAATGAACTTTGTAACATAGAAAATTTGTATGATTATGTGTTTCAAAATATTTGTATGATTATTTATTTCAATTTTTCTTGTTGATAATATTATGACAACTTTATTAAAATAGTTATTTAAGAATATGTCTGTTTTGGTCATTATACACATCTCACAGCACTTTTGTAAAAATATTTACCAAACATCTAAAACTGATTATTGTAATCTAAAGCAGTTTTGACAGAATGTTTACCAAACGCCAAACTGATTATCTCGAAAGCTGATTTCCCGAAAGTGATTTCACAAAAATAATTTCGCGAAAGCACAACAATGCCAAACTGGGCCTTACTCATAAGTAGTTGCATTTGAGATCTCCCAGCTTTTCCCAAACATTTCCATTAGCTACGCATATTATATATCGTTCGAAGTGTGGATACATTATTTTCATCTCTTCGTTTAAAATAAAGTAGAGTTGTAGAGGTGCAGGAGATGTGGCTTTTGCCCCGTTCTTTTCGTTTTTGTTGCTTTGTTGCTTTGGGTGGCGGTTGTGTCGTGTGGTGTGTTGTTTTTGTTTTTCTTGTTTTGTTTGTTGTTTTTTGGTGCTTTTTGCGTTGTTTGCGGCTTTTTCTGTCTGTTTTTGCTGTCTTCCGTCTTTTAGTTGTTTGTGGTGTGTAGTTTCTTTGTGGGTGTGGCGGTCGGGGGTAGGTGAAGTAATGTTTATTTGTTGGTGTGTGGTGGTTGTGTGTGGTGTTTTTGTTTGTTTTTAGTGTGTCTCGCATGTGTCATTGATAGGTCCCCTGTGCTCTGTCACATGTTTAGCTTTAGTCCCTGTGCTCTAATATGTCTCACGAAGGGGTCCTATGCTCTGTCACTGTCTCACTACAGGTCCCTGTGCTCTGTCACTGCTCACCCAGGAGGTCCCTGTGTCTGGGACCTCTGTGAGAGGTCAGAGCACAGGGACCTCCTGTGAGAGAACTGGCAGAGCACAGGGACCTCTAGTGAGACACATTAGAGCACAGGGGCCTCCTGGTGAAAACACACTAGAGCACAGGGACCTCTGGTGAGACACACTAGAGCACAGGGGCTAAAGATAGACATTTGACAGAGCACAGGGACTATAGCTACAAAAAAGCCAAAAAAAAATTAATTGCAGAAATGAAATTGTTATTTAGTTATAAAATAATTTTTAATGGGATCACAGAATTATTCCAAATTGTCAAAGAATAACATAAACAACCTAAAATTGAATCTACTAATTACAATCATAAACTACATATTGGATTCCCATGAGTTGGTTGAATGCAGACGTCATGTCTTCCTTCAATCTCATCTTTAGCTCTTTTTCAAATAGTGAGAAACCATATTCACCAACCTGTTATGAATTGTACAAATTGAACAATCTAAATTAAAGCAAGATCAACACTGTTTTTCAGCAAATAAAACATAATCAAGTATAATAGCACATAATGCAAGATCAACAGTGAAAACTATTATTCATATAGATAGGCAAAGTCATAGCTCCAAACGTTAAAAAGCAACTCCTTTGTAGGTTACCTTTAAATTCTCAATGTTCACTGTATTGACCCCAGCTAAAGTTTGGGGTGCACACCCATTATATATTATGGAAGCAAGCAAATCTACCTTCTGACCACAGAAAATAAATAGCAGGAGAAATGAACCGTACTCTGGAAAGTCATGGTTAAAAGCAGAGCCAATAGAATAGATCAAATCGAGTTGAAGTTGTAACTCCTCAAGGAAATTAAGCGAAGCCCCTTACCAGTTTTCATCCGCATAGCATATATCAAGTATGAGAGAACTTTTGCAAGACAAATTGACAGCATGTGAGTCAAGAGCCCTGCACTTAAGAAGACAACAACAACAACATAATTGAGCAAAAAAGGGTTTGGTTTTTGGAGCACCAAGCAAAGCAAAGCTAAGAAAGTAAGCAGAAGGAAAGCATTTTATTTTTACCAAAAGTGATTAAAGGTAGAAAATTGACCATCCCACCAAGCCTTTTACCAGCTGCCATCCACAAGCATATATCAAATTGACCTGTCAAACCCAAACTTCTTTACTAATTAAGTCATCCCAGATATGATAAATACAATATATTACCAGTACACTAAGCCTATCAAATTGATTGAATAAAACAAACTCATACTACAAGGCCCATGTAAGTAAAGGGAAAACGTTGCCACAATTATAGAACGAAGAAGTATTCCTTACCTTGAAACCCCATTTCGGTCACTTGTTTGCTTCCATCAATTTAGCTTTGTTCCCAATTGCTCCAGGTAAAGAAAACATCAAGTGTACCTAACACATAGAATGATGTAGTAATTCATAACAGAGAATTCACCATCTGGTCGTACCAATATAATATCTAGAACTCAATACGAAGAGCTTAACCAAAGGTATTATAATTTAAACCAACCTCTATAAATTCAAGAATCCTTTCTCTTTGCCTTCAATATTCTGCAACAAAGAAAATATATGATCATACTAGCTTACCTTGAAAAGAATACTTGCAGGCTTCATCATGACTTTGCGACCTCACTTGGTTTGTAACAACAATAGGGATTCGAGAAAATTCAACAAGCGACCTAGATTTGTTCAAGAAATAAAATAAGAGCAGAAAGGTATAATCGCCACACCAATAAAGTTTCAATAGCACATGACTCTCACTTGATACAGGAAATGTGCCAACCCAATAAATGTTGACAGGAAACTTGCACATGACTCTAACTAGCAGTTTTGCCATTCAGTCTTTTCTTTGTTGACATCAATAAGTTTATGTAATCGCCATAACCATGACTTCCTACTAAATCACAACTTCAGAGTTATAGAAGAATCAACCCCTCCCACTGTATCGCAAGAACAAACCCCTAAGACCCAACCAGTTAATTCAAAATATCCCCAAACATAAGAACCCTAAATTGACAGATCGACCATAAAAGAGAAGTAGAGCCGGAGAAGCAGAGATAGAGCGGAGAGAAAGAGAACTATTTCGAGACCATAAAATAGCTTACCCCATGACGGCAGAGTAGACGAACCGAGCGAGACTCGGAGCTTTTCCTTTTGACAATAACCCTAAGCAAAAAACTGGTGGATTTTACCTTGTGTTTTCTTCATTTTATTTATTTGTTTGGTTTTTTTAATCACCCCACAACCAAGCGGGGTGGAGCTTCCTTCTTTTTTCTCTCCCCACCCCCCCCTGGGTGGTGGGTGTTTTGTTTTTTTATTCCACCCAGGTTTTTTCCTTTTCCCGCCGCCTTGTTTGGGGTGGGGGGGGGCCCTGTTGTTGTGTTTTTTTTCCGTAAACTTTTTTTTTTGAAATACCCCCCCCTCCCCACCATTTTTGGGGTCCCTCGGAACTGGTTGGTCGCTAATGATGTCTTTTGTTGTAGTGGTTTTATCGTAGTCAAAATTTGCTTTGGCCTCACCAAACTTTTTGACAAATCAAGTACCAAAGCAGCCTCATCAGATGATAATCTACGAAGATATGAATGACCCTCCAAGTGCTCTGCTGCTTTAGGATTATGCATTCCAACATCAACCACCAACACCCAATCATTATCGGTTTCTAGTTTCATGCCTTTTAATTGAAAAGGGCATCCACACTTCTTTGTTCCGACTTCTCTTCTGTTTTCTTCCTTGACAAACTTTTGGGAATTCTCTTTCTATATTCTACAGACCTCTCACATCCCAACGTAAGTCAAGGTTTCTTATTTCCTTTTCCACCTCGATCAGACCTTAAAGTCACAATAACAAAAACACGCATTCGACCAACTTCACGAATCCATTTAATTAGTTCTTCTTGGCTTTTGAAGATCTGTGCAAAACTAAATTCACATTAGACATACATTTACAAGAGTCTAAGCCACTAAATTACGTATTGCTGCAAAACCTTACCTCCTTTGTGGTGAAAGCCCTAGTACAATCTACAATATTTTCAAAGTCCACATTACTATAATCAATAGACTCATCTTCCTGCAAAGAAGAAAAAACATGAATCAAAATTTAGATTAATATTCGAACTGTAGCACGCCTGGGGGAATACAGAAACTACCACAAGCAATGTTAGATTAGATAGGTTATCTAATGGCTGATGTTGGGAAACTTTAACAAGTGTACAACTTAAAGTCCTTAACATTCTAATATTTAACAAGTGTACAAGCTGCTAATACAAGAAGTTTTGTATAAGACTATATATACATGCTTATATATATATATATATATATATATATATATATATATATATATATATATATATATATATATATAGTTTTAAGTTAACCAAATTCCAGTACATGTATTCTTGGACAAAGTTTGATTTAGCATTGAAGAATCAAAATTTCGAGTATGAGCTCATGTTCTAAATTGGACAATACATAGGATGTAAATTGATTTTTCGTGACAAGAAAAGAAAGATATCATGAACGCTCACAATTTCAAAGTGTAAAGGAAAAGTTGGTGATTGGTCCCAACAAGTTAAATGGTACCCAGATAATCATATGCCTAAGGGCATCACCAATGCACAACCATTTTGGGGCTCTATTGCCCTTGGGTCTGTCAATTTGACAGCCCTTGTCAAAAAACACAACACCAATGCACCGGAGGCTGGGGCTGCAGAATAGGGAGCTCGTCGGCAGGCTCTAAGAGCATTTCCACCGGTCGGGCAAAACACTAGGCGGAGGCGTGAGCTCGCCTGTGGGGGAGACTATTCACGCCACACCGGCGAAAAGGAGAGACGGCGAGCGGCGGGCGTGACAGCGGCAGGTGGGCGGGCCAGCGAGCGTCGCTTGCGCCCGCGACCGCGGGCGGTGAGGGGAAGTGGGCCCCAGCTGACGCAGAATCGCACTATTTTTTTTTATTCGGGCGCGTGCAGTGCACGCTCGCGTGAGGGAGAGTGAAGAAGCCTTCCGCGTTCGGTAGTGGGTGCCGAACGGCCTTTTTGGGCTGATTTTTGTGTTCGGCAGTGGCTGCCGAACACTCCAAAACTATTTTTTTTTTATTTTTATATAAAATCAACATTTTCTTTTACATAAAAATCACAATTTTTTTTATATACAATTTTTTTTATATCAAATTTTTTTCTCACATGTAGTATTAAATTTTAAGCACAAATAAAATTTAACATATGATAATTCTACATGTTTTTATGATAATTATTCGTATGTAAAATTTATTTGACAACAAAAGGGAATATTTAATAATGTTGGTGATAATTCTTATCCAAATTTATTTTCGGAAATTTAGATGTCCAAATTTTATGTTTCGATTACTTGAATATAATGTTGGTGTAATTCTTATACATGTTTTTGAAAAAAAAAAAATTAAAATTAGTTATTACCTGCGCTTACGCCTACATGGGTGTGGGCTGTTTTTTTTTGACGGAAGGCGCCCCCGATCACTATTCATCACCTGCTCGCCTGAGGAGGGCAACAAGCCACTTCGTGCCTGCGCCTGCATGGGTGGGAAATGCTCTAAGGTGAGGCTGTAAGTTTACAGCTCTATGTACAGCCCTTCCACCCAAAAGTCAAAAAAATGGCCCCACACAAAATTCAACTACAATTGAAGCTATTTGGCCGTTGGTACAAATCTCCCAAAACCCCCAGACATGGCCCACCATAAACTAAATTCACAAACGGTTAGATTTTGTTGCACTGCCAAATCTGATGGCTGTTGTGCCATCTTTTTCTTCCTCCAACAGAAATAAATCCAATGGCTCAAATTAAACCACTGTTGAAATCCAACGGCTAAAAAGATCTCATGGGTGTTTTAACTATTTTCCTTCACATTTTGTCTATAAATATCAATCATGTCGGAATTATTTTTTTTTGGGTTGAAATATTCATAAAAAAAAACTAACAAAACAATAAGAGAAATTTTATTTACACCCCATAAATTAATGAATTCACCCCAGAATTTCTAAACTTCCAATTTTACCCCCTCAAACTTCTGAAATCACCCCATGGAAGCCTTTCAAGCCGTCCACACCCACTCGTTCCTTTTCGGTTTGCCGATAACCGCCACCCACCGTCCAACCCGCCTTCAGCGTCCATTTGCCCTCTTCCCTACAAATTTGACCACAAATTACAACCCAAATTGATGTTGAAAACTACCACCATCGACAAGTTTGTTGTGCCTTTTAACTCCTCCTCCAAAAGACCATTCAATTTTTAAATACTTACCCATTAAAGAGGAAAAGAGAAGAGAGGCATATAGACATAGGAGATAGAAAACACAATGAAAGAATAAGCGAATTTAGTGAGAAAAAAATTGGGCGATTGGGAAAGCGAATTAGATGCAGATTGCCTACGATGGTGCGGCGCTGATGATGGCGTGGTGGTGGCTGGATCTGCAAATTCTAATTGTAATTTTTCTTCTTGTAATTTCTATTTTTTTTAATTTTATGAAAGGGCAAAATTGGTATTTAAATAGAATAAATTTAAAATGGGGTGAGTTCATAATTTTTGGGGGTGTATATAAAATTTCCCAAACAATAATTAATATTTTAGTCAAGAAAATTTAAAGACAAAATATAATTGGCGTACAATCAAGTTACGATATATAAAAAGTTATAGAGCCTGAGTGCGTAGAGCCCCTCCCACTGTAAGACATATTCATTTAAAGCCCGCATATGGGCTCTAAAGGAGGTTCTTCCGTCACTTTTAGAGCCCGAAAATGGGCTCTCCATTGGTGATACCCTAAAGGGACCCGAAAAGAGTGTCTCCATATAAATATTGAAGTTGTGATAGTTGGAGATTCTTTGTAGAAAATTTGAGTCAAACCGCACCGGAATATGCTTATATTTGATCAATGAGCCAAGATTGCATGGTACTAAAAAAATTTGGTCAATCTAGCAACTCTGACTGCATTCTAGACGCCGGCTCTTATTGTTGATCAACTCAATAGATTTTGAGTGGTCGAACACAAAGCAGATTCCAAAGAACTCAATTTGTCTTTAAAACATTGTAAAATTAAACAATATATGGGTATGAAATCTAACGCAATTGAACAAAATTGCCTACCTCTTCATTGGAATTGTTCTCTTCAACTTCAACCTCCATTGTCTTTTTGGCTTATTCGAAATCAATTGAATGATTTTAGGGTTTGATTAATACAAGATAGGAAACTGGGTTGGAGGAGAGGCAGGATCCGACAAAGGGTTGCATGAGGAGAGGCATGAGGTTTTAGGTGGGGATACAAAGAGACGACGCGCGCAAAGGTGAAAAATTTAGGTTTTTAATTCTTTTTTTTTTTGTGTGTCTAAGTCCTTAAATGTCTTTTCACTAAAAGGCTAATATTGTAATTAATTTTTTTACTGAAATGTGGGTGGAAAAATAAAATAGGGGTGGAAATAAGAGCTCCTAAAGTAAAATGTAATACAACGAATTGAACCACCTGTCTGTGAAGGTGATCTATCGGCCGTACAATTTAATCTCGTGAAAAATATGCTTATTTTTAAAATCGGAGCCATGGCCGTAATTTGAGTGCATTCACATTGTTAGTATTCGAGTTGCAAAATTACGTCGTCCAGTTTTGCACGTGGAGTTCACTTCGTCGGCCCCCGAATAGAATATAGTTGAAGGATCAAATCGACTTTTAACACTCGTGCTATTATTCATCTCAACTTGGTTAGGCTTAGGGTAGTAGATCCTTAAAAAGAGAATACCAAAGCGAGAAAAAGTAGTATTTGCAAATTTTAGAGGGAACGTACGTATGCTTACTAGTGAATAATACCTCCACTCCACTAATTTTGTAAGAACCCCTTCACTACTAGTGGTCTTTTTAGATTATCTCTTACAATGAAATTGTAGAATACTATTAGCTTCATTGTTTGATAAAAAATTATTTTTAGCAATGGGATGATTTAAGGATTAAAGAGCCACCAAGAGGACTAAAAGGCTCAAGAGGTGACTGCCTACTTTTAGCCCTTCAAGTATCTCTATAGCCTTCATTTTTGTTGTGCCCGCGTCAAATTTTCCAAGCTCACATGCAAACTCCCGTTAACTATTAAAGATGACAAAATTTAGGAGTAATCTAAATCTTAAAAAATTATTTTTTTAAATGGTTAAAATTTAGTCATATACCCTTTTCACCCCTTTATTACTAAAGATAGCTCTATGTTCTTACTGGAACGCATACAACATTTCAATTCAAAATTAATAAACAATGCGCGATTTTACCTTGTTACTAGCGTATCGTCTTGCGAGATATTTGCTTTCCAATGCATATAAATTTTGAGCTCTATTTCATGTTAAACTCCCCAAGAATGGTTCGCATGGTGAAGAGATGTGTAAAAAATCCCAAGTCAAAGAGCAAACTAGTGGGTCTATTTAACTAATATCAACTATGGGGAATGGTTTGATTGTGATACATGAAATGGTCTAAAGCAAGGACTTTTCAGTTAAAGTCTAAACAACCAACCACAGAATATTGACGGCCAATTTCAAGATTTACGCAGCACAATACTTTTCTGAGCCCATAGATTATAGTCGAAAGTAAACTGACCAAGAAGGATTAGGACTTTTCTGGGTATCATTTGTATACTTCGAACGCACGCCAGTGTGTGTACGTAGTAGTAAACCAAAGTGAGCAGAAGAAAAAGAAGACCGCTCCTCAAGTAGTTATTAGTCTTTATTGCTGATAAAACCATCGATAGCAGTTGACACATTCAACTCCACCCGTACAAAAGAAAAGTACAAATCTTCAAAATCTGTGCTCATCAAGACATTGTCAAAGTATTTTATTCAATTCAAACTCACTGGTCACGACTCGTGACTAGTAATCGAGATACAAGGAAAATTACCAAATTTGAATACTTTAAAATATAGGTAAGAAGGGGTGGATTTCGGACTAAGAGTTTCTTTTTTTTTTTTTTTTTTTTTTCATTTCTATTTTCTTTGTCAATGCGTTTGTTTGTGGGAGTATTGAGCACCTCTCCTCGTACACTGCGAGGTTTTCAACAAGGTCCAAGAGTGTTATATTTGTACTCCTTTTATTTGGCATAATGCCAAGCGTTTCTCATATATACAATTGCGTTCCTTTGATAATAAAAACATATAGGCAAGAAGATAAAGCTTAAGGTCATGTATATAGAGATAAAAGTGCAGCTTTTAATAACAAATCTAGACATGGAAGAGCATATCACAATTATCAAGCAGTAACAAACTCAACCATCATCCCTGTCAAAAGGTCATGAAACCAATTCTGCCCTGAGGAATTCGAAAAGAAATGTATCAACAGGGCCGACCCTGAGGGGAGTGAGGTGAGACGGTCATCTCGGGCCCCAACTCGAAAAGGGCCCCCAAAAACAATTATATATTATATATAATATATAAATAGTTGTGAGTTGTACATTTTGCATTTGGAAGTTCATGGTGTAGTGGTTAGTTGTTGTGTATGTCACTTTCTTGATCCAAATTCAATTCTTTTTGGGGCCATTTTCTAGTTTTTTTTTTGTTTTTTCAAACTTTCTATTTTCAAGACTTTTTTTTCTTTCCTTTTTCACTAAGGGATTCATTTTCCCAAACTTAGATGAATAAATTTTCTTACATGAAAATGATTAAAAACACATTATAAAAACCATTTAAGTGAATCTAATTTCCTACATAAATATAATGTTTTCTACCATCTCTTTCTCTGCATAGCTTTTCAAAGTTGAAGTTGATCAAGTCCTACCTTCGTTCTACTATGTCACAAGAACGATTGAGCGGATTAACCATATTGTCAATTGAGAAAGATTTGGTAGAACAATTAGACTATGTGTATTTAATTAGTACATTTGTATCTAAAAACGTAAAGCGAACACGATTTATGTAACTTTTTTTATGCAAGTATCAAGTGAAAATGTATAGCTTTTTCTTTGGGGGCTGTTAGTTTCACCTCCTTATCCTATTTGCACACCCACCATTCTTAATTAAATTTTATTAAAAATTAATTTATTATATTATCTCAAAATTACCCTCTTTCAAACCCTAATTCTAAATTAACAAAAAATTATTGTCACCCATCAGCTTCTCGACATCCTCCAAAATGCCATCACCTGCCACGCAGACCAAAACTGTCCCAAAGACCATTGGAATTCAGTCATCCTCCAGAATGATTTTGAATTGACAATGAGGTTTGGGTCGGAGGGGTTGTATTGATATGGGTGGGGTAGGTTGGTTGAGGACTCCATAGAGAAGTAGAAGTGTACACAGTACCCAGAAGAATAAGAAGCAATTAAAGCAGTAATAGAGACGAACAACAACAAATCGAAACTGTTTCTTTGATGTTTTGATGCCAGAGGACCACCAACCACTTCCCTTGGATTTGAAAGCTAATTAGAAAATAAGTTTTCATCATAATATAAAAAATAAGTGCAAAACTTCATTCTCTTTATTTGGATTTTGTTGGGAATGCTTGGCCGCCGGTAAGTAGAGGGTGTTGGAGTTGGTGGGTCTCTATTAGCTTCAATAAAAAAGAAGGATGAAACAAAAACCTTTTTTACACTGTGCTTCAATGGCCGATCGCAGAACTTGCAAAACCCACAGGTCATCGATGGGTTCTCGAGTTTTCCGCAAAAACAGAAATAAGATTTTGGGATTAGGGATTTGGGGTATTCAATTCTACATTTGGCGGTTTTGGTGGCGGAGATGGGGAGGCGCAGAGGGCGGAGAGGTCGAAGGCGTGGCGGGTGACGGCATCAGGATGTCGAGGAGCAGATTGGGGACAATTAGGATAAAAGAGGGAAGAAGACGAGGCTAGTTTCGGAAAAACATAATAAATTGAGTTTTAATAAAATTAAATTAATAGTGGTGGGTGTGCAAATAGGACAAGTGGGTGGAACTAACAGCTCACTTTTCCTTTTATCTATTCATTTTTGTAAGCTAGAAAAAAAAATTATGAAGTACCAAAATTATTTTTATAATATTTTATGATAATATACAATGAATAAAGAGTCAAAAATATTTAAAGCCCCATTTTGAGAGTTTGTCGTGAGCCCCCAAATTCTCAGGCCAGCCCTGTGTATCAAGCTAACCACCGCACCAAATGCTTCAACCTGACGATCAGCATTCTGGAAATCCATGCGTAAAAATGTCAAGTGTAGTATTACAAACTCTAGAGATTGCAATTAGCACAGTCAACATGATTAGCTAGGTGACTAATCCTACACTCATTACTAATTACAGCTAAGCTAAGCTATGATACAAATATAAATGGACGTAGTTGCAGTAACTGCTGCCTGTGCTATTGGCTGTGCTACTGACTTTTGTGGGGGTGGTTTTTGTATTTAATGGGAAAAGGGGTGTCCTTGCGGTTCCAGGGAGGGGGAGGGTATGAGTAGGGTATAGAGAGATTTACTGGCAAGTTGGGACAAGAAATAAATAATAAGATACAAACTTGTACATTTTTTGGAAATGCTGAGCTAACCCATACTGTTCCCTGGTGATTAAAGTTCCTTGCTAATTTCTTGATTGAATTTGGAAAATGCTTTGACTACTAATGATTCTAACTGATGAAAAGATTTCCCAAAACTGATATTCTTTCACGCCAAATGAACTTCAGTTTTATTTCCGTCTAATTTGGCTGACCTACATTAATTGCATCTTGTCTGCTTAAGATATAGCAAGCCCTTGGTAGCCGTATTTTTATGATAGATTCCAGTGTTTTCAAAAGCGCTCTAGGCAGCCGCCTGAGCGTTGGGCGGAGACAGGACATCTCGTTTTCTTTGAAATCGGGGACAAAAGGCGTGGAGGCACCCAGGCGGCGCTGGGGGACTAGGTGTCTAGAGGCGGTCCGGGCGTCCTAGGCGTGGACGACTATGTTGAGCAAAAAAAAAAAAACTTGGGTTTTCCAATCTTTGTACTTATTACATGCTTGAGTTTAAATCAACTATGTTTTTGCTTCCGAAGACCATTATATGAATAAATATTTTGATTTTAAGTAGGCTAATTTATATGTATGATATGATATTTAATTTTTATATATGGGTTAATTTCTCCAATGGTACCCAATGTTTGGCAAATAAGACATTTTGATTCCCAATGTTTAAAACCAGATACTTTGGTACCCAAATATACCTCTGTTTGACACTTTAGTGTCCTCGTCCAATTTTCCGTTGAAATTGAGGGTATTACAGTCTTTTCGTTTGGCTTGGCATGGGTAAGATTGTAATTTCAAAATTTAGCCTCTTTTTGAGGTCCCAAGTATTTGGGAATTAAGAGACTTCATGCTATTGAATTATTTTATTTTTTTGAATATTCTAAAAGCTTTATTTTGATTGCAATCTGGATTTAGGACGAATATTGTTCTTGTAAATTGGGTGCTTTGCTAACTTAGAGTAATATATGTCATCATGCTCCAATTGATCTTTTAAGTCTTTACAAATTTATTTAAATTGGAATCAAAATCAGTTGCTTTTTCATGATGCATACAATGAAATGCAATATCAAAACAGGATTAGGTACTTTGTGTTGTAGAAACATGAGTAGTTTTTGTTCTTTCTTATTTTTTTTTTCCAAAACATGAGTAGTCTAGCTTTGTTATAATTTGGGTACTATTATGTCCAATTTTTTTTTTTTAACATTTGGGACTATATAAGTCATATTTTATCTAAAAAGACTATATGATACCCTCAATTTTAACGGCAAATTGGATGGGGGCACTAAAATTTCAAACGGAAATATAGATTAGGTACCAAAGTGTCTGTTTTAAAGATTGGGTACCACACTTAAAGATTGGGTACCACACTATCTTATTTGCCAAACATTTAGTACCTTTGAAGGAATTAACCTTTTATATATAAAACTTTCAGTTCACCTAGGCCCCGCCTAGGCCCGATGAATCCTCTAGACGCTAGGCCTTTGCCTACCTCCTAGACCCCACCTAGCGCTTTTTGAAACCTTGATAAATTCTCACTTAGTTATCCATCTCATTTCATGCTTCAGCTACTAGAGGCTCTGGACATTATGACTATGAAGTAAGACAGGAGGAATGTTTACCTCAGTCTGACTTCTAACGTCAATGATGACACCGTTGGTATATTTCCCAAATTTCTAGTGTTCTTTGTTCCTCATGTATTCCGAACCAGCATATGTTCGATTCCTAGAGCCATGGGATGCAAATTTGGGGAGCTAAGCCTTCATTCACAATTCTTTATTTTTTTGGACGACACATTTACAATTCTTTAAAAAAGAATTTTGTGATTGATTGATAAATGGTTCACATTTATAGAGCAGGCAATATTGTATCTGATGGCCTTGCAAAATCTACACATGGTTTGGATCTGGGATTGCATTTGTACTCTGAACCGCTTATTAAATCAAGACTTACTAGATAATCATGATAGGAGAAAAGCCATGTAAGGGCTGTTTAGGTTTTCTTGGTTTCTTGTTTTAGAGCCTTGGGCTCTCCTTCCCACCAAAAAACAAATCGGAAAGTCAAAACAATCGGAGGGCAATTAGTAAGAGAAGACAAAAGAAGATTGGAATTGAAATTTAAGTTGGAGTTGGAAATAGAATTGGAATTGAATATACCACGTGCTCTCACTACCTTGGATATATAAAGAACCCTAAAACTCTTCCTCTCAATATCCACTTGATTTGCCTTTTCCTGTAGCATATAAGCAAAATAGAAGTAGGCTTACTGGTTTTTCTACTAGAAAGATATATTGTTTGAAGCTTGTGCGTTATGGTTAGCGTCTTCCTGAACCATAGAATATTGTTGTCTATGTGCTACAATATAAGCTTGTGATTTTGGTATCGTCCTAATAGAAATCGCTTTTCAATCTCTATGGCGTCCGAGAAAGCAAGGTCCATATTTGTGCTGGTGGAATATTATGCTAGTACATGGAAAGGTGCGGTATATCAAGTAGAGATCCAACAAGGACTAGGAAAAGTTGTGGGTCCTCACGGTGAAGATGATGAAACCCCTCAAATGGTCGATCGCCCAATTATCAAAATGTTTAATAATAGGACGGTGTTCCCAAGTAGTAGTGACTTCTTGGGAGCAAGTAGAGACAACTACTTGTACATTTTCCCGACCCAAGGCGATAATATCAAACCGGATTCCCCAATGTCGCAATTCAGAGGATGCGGATAAGTTTTCCACACCGAGAGTAAGAGTAGTACAAGTACTAGCGCTCCAAAATTATCACTACTACATTCAGTCAAGGCACCTCCGGCCCCTAAGCCAAGTGGAGTTATTATTGCTGCGTTCGACAAGCTTTATTATCTGGAAGATGAATGCAACGAAGCGTGCAGGACATGATTCGAGAGGTATGATCCTGTTGCCTCTACTTGGGAGACCATACCTTGCTTGCCAGCCTATTCAAAGATATGGACACATTAGAAGATTGCCGGTTATGCTGTTTGTTACAAACGGAGATGTATCTTGATTTCTATAGAGCGCGCCTACCACCAATTGCAAATCATGGCATTCCATGTAAGTAGCCAAATATGGCACATAGTGAAATTCATCATCTCTCGAGATCAATATCCTCATGAACATAGCCAAATGTATTTCCCCTTTCGTGGAAGGGCCGTGGTTGTAGACAACGATGATCATAATAACTACTACTTGTTTTCTAGACACTTTGGCAAGGTGGTAGCGTTCTCTTTTCGGTTAGATGATGAATATTCCAAGAAGAATAATGGGAATGGCTATTGTGTATAATTACCTTGCTTGTTGCAAGGTTTTGGAGTCCAAGTGTTACAAATGGGACTTTGGTGATTGGAGCAACAGGGGAACCGAGTATCTCGTTGATGTGGGTAACATGGAGAATTGTTTGGTCCAGACTGTCAAACATGTCGGGGAAAACCGCTTGTTGCGTCAACCTCTATGGTTCACCACGTTCCAAATAATTCCTCAAGACGGTGAAATGGTCGCAAGACGTCCCACAATGTTAAATTCTATTGCATGTGATGCAGTGGCAGATCCAGGACTCATAAGTTGGGTGGTTCTAACATAAAATGTCCATAAAACTACCGGATACATATACATTATAAACTACAAGATGATACATATACAAGAAACTACAAGATGATACATATACATTATAAACTACAAGCTACCCAAAGGCACCTACCGGATAACATATTTTAAAAATGTTGCATTATAGCTTCATTTTCAATACAAGAAAAAAAAACATCTTTTTCAATATAAACAACTAAGCTGTCACTCAACTTACCTAAAAATTTGGCAAATCTAGGTCATAGAGGGAGTCATCGGTAGCAAAGGGGACGGCAGAGACTGCAGAATGGGTAGAAGAATTGAAAGATTGGGATTAGAAATTCGGCTTTTTGTGGGTAATTGGAGGTACTGAAATGGTTGATGGGGTGTTTGTACGGCCCATGGGTTCCTTTTCATATGTTTCTTGTTTTCTCTCTTTTTTTTAATTTCCAAAACTCCACTAATGTTCATTTGCCCACATCTATTTTTCACTCCTCAAATGGCGTCGTCTACTCTAAAAGATTTTAAAACAGAAAATATCCTAGCAGCCTATCTTTTTCCTCGCGCGGTGCTGCTTCTTTCACCGCCGCCCCCTTCTTTCTTCCTCCACCTTCTTCCTACCCATGGAGGTTTTCAGAAGTTGGGTGGTCATATTTCCACCATGCCCCCTTCTTTCTTCTTTCGTGCCTCCTTCTTCCAACACATATCATGGAGGTTTTGTGGAGCTTGGGTGGTCCCGGTACCACCGAGGACCACCATTGGATCCGTCCTTGATGTGATGTGTCTGTGCCAAAATACGGTGGATACTTAATTTATTTTAGCTTTACTACTTAGTAAGTTCTTAATTATCATATCTTGATCCCTTATTTGTTTGATTGATTACTATATGCAAAGTCTTTGAGATATAATATATTTAATTAATGAGTGTTATTGTCTTTGTTCTCATATCAGAGTGGGAGGGTCAGGGTTTAGCAACAACCATGGAGATGAAGCAAAAGAAAGAATGTGCTCAAATCAATTCTCATAATAATACGCAGGGCCGCCGTTGAGGAGGTTCCAGTCACACACACCGAAATGGGCCCCCATTTCAAGGGGGCCTCAATTTTTTTTTTCTTTTCATTTTTTAAAATATTATTTATTTTACTGTGAAAGTTTTTTAATAATAAAGATCATCAAAAATACATACAAATTACATGAATGGTCAGAGTAACTAAACCAAAACCCAAATGACACATCACGCCCCAAAAGTGGGGTCTAGGAGGTGGGCCTATCACCCGGACTAGGTGACGAAGCCTTAACCAACCCAAAAGTAACAACCGAAACCAACAAAAGACAAAACAACTGACAAGTCGGGTCAAAGCCCAATAAATACAAACACAACAATGTACCAGAGCATCTACAGCAGAAGTAAACTTAAATAACGGTACTGACAGTGGCGGAGCCAGCATAGCCCGGACGTTAGCGGCCGCTCCCGTTGTCGCCGGAAAATGTAGGGACTGGGAGCGGATCTGCGTGGCTCCGCTCCCCTGGTCTGCGCAGTTTCTGGACTCCATTGATGAAGCACGGCGAAGAAAAAGATGGGCTTTGCAACTGCAAATCTGAGATCTGCGAAATGAAACAAAGAAGGAGGCAACGACGTCGTCTCAATCGGCGATTTTTTTATGAAATTTGCTTGCTTTCTATCGAATCGTTTCAATTTCAATATGGGTTTTGAGTATTGGAAAGATTCAAACTTGGTTGTTTTAGGTGGGGTTAATTGAAATTACCCAATTGGTTTATTAGTGTTCCGTTGCAAATTTTCTGGTGTGCAAGCGACTGGTGGCAGCCATGATCAAAGCCAGCTCTGCATTCAAAGAGTGCAAGGGCGGGGTGTTTACAGGGGGAATTTTAATTTGATAGTAACAAATATTGATCACCAAATGCTTAATTGCTCACAAACAATTCGTGCAATTTTTGATAGTTTATGTGCCTCTGTTTTGTGATGGTATATTGGTATTGCAAGATGCGATTTCCCTCTGTTTAATACTGCAAGACTAGATGTAGTATAGGTAATCTAATTTTACTAGATATAGTTCTAAGAGCCCCTTTCAGTGCAAGCATGTTAAATTGAGAATGTAAAAGAACTTTTTACAATGTTCTAAAACGTAAAACTATATTGCTCCAATGGAAAACATGAAAAAATTGATATGTGCAATTTTTCATTTTTATTATAAGATTTTACCGGTTGCAACTGCTTCAGTGGAAAGGGCATTTTCTGCTATGAATATTGTGAAAACACCATAGCGCAACAAAATGAGAAACCAATGGTTGAATGATAGCTTAATTGTTTACATTGAGAGAGATGTTTTTGCTTCTATCAATAATGAACTCATTATGCAACTTTTTCATGATATGAGAAAACGTAAACTACCACTTTTGTAATTTTATTTTATGCATTTAATGTTATTAATGACATTTGTATTATTTAAATTCTACGGTATTTAGATCTTTTATTTTTATTTTTTTTAAATGCTTGAGCTTTTAAGTTCCGCCCCCCTCAGGAAATCCTGGCTCCACCACTGGGTACTGCCCGAAGGCGAAATAATAAAACAACCCAACATACTCAAATCTGACAGTACACAGATGTCAAATAGATTCTTACTCATTGTGACACGAAACAGAGCTATCTTGATTGGTCCCGCTCCTCTAGGTGGTGCTCAACAGTATCAGGTACTGAAGGGGTGCAAAAACAAAGGTATGTAGACAGAGAAAATAATGTCAGTGTAAAACACAATTTAACATTTAACAATAATAACAACCCCCTCAGTTAAAATCAATAGTATACGACTATCCTACAATGAGCATGCATCATTAATTACAGTAGTAAAAACAATGTGGCAAACCAGCACAACACAGTAATATAAATATATGGCCGTGATTTAATATGGGCGATGGGACTCTAGCCCAAATGCGGGTGTATCTGAACTACGGGACTCTAGCCCTTAATCGATGTGTCCGGTCAACGAGACTCTAGCCCATTACTGATGTGTCGGAACTATGGGACTGTAGCCCAAAGAGTTCCCTAGTGCCACTAACTGCACTAACAACAGTATGCAAATAATCCAGCAAAACCATTTATAAGCATATAATAAAACTATATATCATGCTCAACAATGTTTAAAACAAAACCCGTCCACTCACAGAAAGACTGAGCCATCATTGTCGTCGTCTTCTGTCTGTACGGTTCGATTTCGCTGATTCCATGGAATCGAATCACATAACACTCCCAATATTCAACGTTAATAAACAAAACCGAAATAATAACCGTAAAATCCTAATTCTCCTTGTTTTGCTCAATAGGGGTTTATTTGTATCTCAAATGGCAAAATGGAGCTCGCCTTTGGATCCGGAACATCGACCGCTTCAAAAAAGTGTTCGGTCAAACTTGGTCAACGTTAGTCAACACCGGTCAATATTAACTTTGACCAGTCAATGGTCAGTCAATGTTGGCTAACGGGCGGTCAACGTTGACCGAATATTCCGTTAACTTTAACGAAATATTCCGTCCACTAACGGCGGTCAATGCTAGTGTCAGCGTCATCGCGCCGGCGTCACCGCCAGCGTACCCATCGCCAGTGTCGCCGTACCATCACTGGAAAAACCCAGATTCCAGCGACATTTTCCGGCGAGCTTCAAAATTCGTCAACCAAATTCGACGAATTTTATGTCTAAATCTATCTACGGATAACGAGGAATCCAAAAATCAAGTTTGCAGGACTCACTGTCGCCAGAGTTGGCAGGAAAATGCTCCAAAAGGTTCGGGTTTCCATCGGGCTTGTTGATGCCTATTTCGATGGTTTTTGGGCCCGATTCTTGGTGCTACGAGTTCGTCTCGTCGAGCTTATGCTTATGGTGGTTGTGGCGACTCCGATCCGTCGACGGCGAGAGAGAATCGACGGTGAAGAGGCGTCGTCTTCTTGGGTTTTCGTTTTGGGAAACCGTTTGAAACAGGTTTAAATAACCCCCACAAATATCTGACCAATAATTGGTCAGATTACTGTTCACAGCCCATCAGAACACGCCACGTGTCAAGCCTTCAAAACTTCATTTTCATTTTTCGTTCGTAACGCGTTCGTTACAACTCGGAATCTGATTTCGTCTTCGCAGACGCGGTCATAACAACGAACCCTACGCATGGAGTACAATATTGGTTAGAAGGTTTTCGTACTATGTAAAAGACAACGGTCAACCTTATCAAGGGCATTTTGGTCATTTCACAATTTTTCGGGAAAACTTTGAAATGGGTCGTATCACCAAACGTGAAATTAGGAAGTAAAGCAGAATCTTAAAAATGAAGATCCACTGCCTGCCAATCACGGGAAGAACAACTTGAATAAAACACAGTATTTAGGCAAGGCAAAATAACCAAAGTCCATGCTGAAACAAACATCCCGAAGCAGGATTAGCATAATGCGATCCACAAATTGAAACAGCAATAGTTGCGAACTCCATGAAATAGTCGTGCAACTCCCCAGTGCCTAGAGAAAGACAAGAGAACAACTAGAAAAAGTAAACCTAACTCAAAAACCCAAAGAAATAGCAAAAAAAACAACGAAGAAAAAAGAAACGCAAAAATAAAACTAAAAACAAAAATAAAATAAAAAACAAAAAAAGACAAACAAATTAAAAATTAAAAATTAAAAAATGGGGCATTAATTTTTAGGCCCTTGACCACTAGTTTTAAATTTTAATAAATCCCAACTTAAAATCCTAATAGTTTCAAGCCCCTGCATTCCTTTTCAACCAATCATATTATTTTACACAATTTCATCATCCAATTAAAATTTCATCCCCAAAGAGAGAATTACAATACACTGCAATTGTGACGAGGATTCCCTTCTCTATATAGATACGATTCATCACTAAAACAATTGCAGTATTGTGCACTTGTCTAAGAACCCATAATGATTCTTCGGCAATCTTCTTAATTGACAGTTGTAGTCCAAAAATGACATTACGGTGACAATTGTAATAGTCTAAAAAAAGTTAACATTTGCAATTCAATCGGATGAAAATAGCAATTGCAAATCCAAAAACTTAAGAATGGCAATTACAGCCATTAGTGCGACCTACACCAATCGAGAAGAATGTTACCATCAGAGCAATTATAGCAATTTGCCACTGCCAAAAGCAACTCTTCTGCAATCAAAAGGAGAAGAAGAAACCGATGAAGTGTTTCCAGGGCTTTGTTCATCATCAAAACATTGGTAGCAACGACCTTTTCGAATACTACCACTCTAGTTCCTTCCCCAATGACAATTATAGGCTGAAAACTACAAAATGGCAGTGCCGAACCACATAACAATTACAATCCCATCTGAATTGCATAAGACCATCTCCAATGGTCTGCCTCAAAATAACAATTACCATATCAACCCGATTCGCCCAGTCAAGGCTAGAGGCGAGCGTTGACGGTGATGGGCTGGTGACGCCGACAATAGGTGAGCGACGACGATGATGGGCTAGCGGCAATGACGATGGTAAGCAGCAACGACGATGAATGAGTCTCGAAGGTGAGGGACGAGCGACAAGGACGAGGAACGAGGGACGGTGAGGGGTGAGGGACGGTGATGGGCGAGCGGCAAGAATAGAGAGGCGACGGTGAGGGACATTTTTGTTTTGACATGGAGGTTGATATGTACGAAGTGGGCGTGGCGGTGAGGTTGTTTGATGGTGAGAAAAAATTGAAATAATTTAAAATGAAATTCTAGGGGCCTAAAAGAAAGAGGGGAAAAAGTGAGGTTTTAATAAGAAACAATATCTAAAAGTACAAGATAAGACTCCTTATATCTAAAAAATACACAACTTTCTTGTAATATCCATCTAATACAAGTTGTTAATGTGGCAAAATTTTATTGGACAGCTTAGGAGTTAGTTACAACAATCAAACTAACAGCGTGCTAACGCCGTTACCCCCTATAATTTCACAATTCGGACTCGATGAAGCTCCAAAATCAAAGCTTTTCGCACAAAAAACGTGAAACTCCATGGCCTGCCGATGGCTTCTGGGCAGCTCATCTTCTTACCAATCTGCCTCTCCTCTATCCCCAAACCCCAAACCGAAAAACCCACCATAACCCTCCTCCATATCCTCCCGCCTTTCTCCCCAAGACAATACCGACAAACCCACCATAACCCAGAATATTCAAATTCTGGGTTTTTGTAAAGTCTCTCTCTTTTTGCTCATTACTGTTCGGAGCTCTACCGCTTGTCTACTCTTTTTTTTTTTTTTTTTCAGTTTACTTTTTGCTTGTTATTTTGTTTGTATTTTTTCAATTCCCATTCGCAAGTTGAATTTGTTGATCGTTTGATTTCGGGTCCAATCGAGGTTGCCTTTGGCCTTTCTCTTTTGCCATTTGTGGCTACTGTTACTGGTTTAGTTATGCAAAGTTGGGATTTTTGAGATTGTTTTCGATGTGCAATTGGGGGTTTTACTTGCTAGGCTGAGGTTAATATGTATTGGGTTTTAATCAATTCTGTTGAATTTTTGTGGGTTTGTGTTGAATTCATGAACTTTGGTGTTTTGGTTTTTTTCAGGGTTTTGATTAGTCGCCGTTTTGGTTGATAAAGTGAGCAACTTTTTGGGGTCTCTTTTCTGGGTTTTTGTTGGGAGACTTCGAGGAGTTCTTGTTTAATTATATATATTTATTTATAGCTTCCTCCTCCTCCTCCTCCTCCTCCATCCCCCTCAGTTTCAACGAACACGATCTCATCCGTATTCTTCATTCCCTCATTGCTCTCCACATGGCATATTATTTGCAGAGACAGGTGACTGTCGCTTTAGAGACAGTCACCTGTCTCTACAGAGACAGTATAGAGACAGGTGAATGTCCATGTAGAGTCAGGTGGCTGTCTCTGTAGAGACATATGGCTGTCCCTGTAGAGACAGGTGACTGTCCCTATAGAGATAGGTAACTGTCTCTGTAGAGACAAGTGACTATCCAGTTCTTTTTGTTTAGCACTTTCAAATTTAATGTCTCAGTAGAGACACTTAATTGTCTTTGTAGAGACATTTTACTGTCTCTTTGGAGACACATAACTGTCTCTATAGAGACAGTTGACTGTCTATATAGAGACATTTGACTGTCTATATAGAGACATTTGACTGTTTCTGCAGAGACACTTGACTGTCTCTGTATGTGAAACTTGCGAAATTTTTTCTGCGAAAAACATACTCAATAGGGATCTTAAAATGTAGATCTCACTTTTACGAATAAATTGGTGAAAACGAATTTTCATTACGATTTTTATATCAAAAGTTATGATTAATTTAGAAAAACAAAAAAATTGAAAAAATAAGAAATAGGAGAGAGAAAGATGATTTCCGTTAAGGGGAGTTAGTTACTTTTGTTGGGTTGGCATTGGTTTTGGACCATATAGATATTTAACATCCTTTATATATTTTTTAGATATTTAATGTGTTATTTTGGACCCCTAGGATATCAGCCCTTTTAATAAACTAGGGGGCTGTTTGGTACCCGGTACTGGCTAGTACTGGACTGGACTATTCTTAAATAGTCCAGAGTCCCACGTTTGGGGTAGGAGCGGACAAAGTTAAATGGTGCTAAATAGCACCCGGTTTTCATTTTGAGCGGATTACATAGCGAGCTCCAAAAGGAGCTCCCTAAATAGCACGCCCGCGAGCTCCAAACGATGCCAGGCGCCGGACGCCACCGAACGCCAACGCCCAGCGCCGGACGCCGCCGGACGCCAACACCCAGCGCCATCGCCCGTCGCTGAAGCCCGATGCCATCGCCCGCAGATGATGGTGTCGGCGAGGATGGTCTTGGAATCGGTGAGGACGTTCTCCGCCCGCATAGTCGGCACCGTCAGGTCTGATGACGACGACCTTCTGGGTTCCTCGGCCTCGTCTTCTTCGGCGTCTGGGCAGCGTCGTCATAATCCACTGCCGGCGCATCGTCGTCCTCCGCCGCACCATCAAATGAGGTCCATTCTTCGATTTCTGGGTTTGTGATTTTGAGCTTTGATGTTGTAATTTCATCATGCCCAGTTAGCATAAATTGAGCGGATTGATGTGGATTTTGATTGTTAAACTTGGAGGCCGTTGAATTTATGTGGATTTTGATTGATAAATTGAGTTTGTTATGGGTATGATGGTATGAGTCAAGTATTTTTTGTGATTTGGATGAAAATTGCAGGTTAGAATTGAGTTTGATAATGTTAGAATTGTATGGATTTTGAGCTTTGATGTTGAAATTTCATGGATTTTGAATTCTGGGTTGTATTGGAATTTTGCTAGTCCGATGCAATACCAAACGTAGGCCAGGACTCAGTCCAGTCTAAGCCAGTCTAGTCCAATCCGACCTAATCCCAGGATAAAAATTAGTCCAGTCCTGTCCTGCGTGCCAAACGAGCCCTAGAGGTTTTAATTAGGGGTGTTTTATTAGTTATCCTTTAAAAAAGGGTTGGTCTTCAATACATTTTCTTATTAAAATGTACCGATACATTTTCTTTCTATTAAATCTTGATTATTTATAACGGTAGATTTAATCCAATCTTAGACCCCCAAATTAAATCTTGACAATTAGATTCCTAATTCAACTATGACATCCTAAATGTGAATAAACTCCTATTTGAATCGTTCTCAAATTATCCCAAATTTTGCCGTTCAAAAAACCTTCACCCTTCCCGTCGAATGCTACTGCTAATTAGTGGTTGTTGTCGTGACATCATATAAATTTATTGGCGTTGGTGAAACAGTGTTTGAAATCCTCCCGCTCTCCTTTATGAACAATCAAGTCGTTTGTGCCATGGTGGTGGTTGAATTGGGCTTCAACTCTTGTAGTCGGCATCATCATCTTTGTCATTGATAGTTTGTAGGTTTAGGGATTAAGTTGATCAATCATCATCATTGGAAAGGGCTTCAATTTACGTTTCCCACTCATGTTCATCGTGATTGCCGTGGTTTAATATCATTGAAGTATTTCGAATGTCGAACCTCCCAGAAAAAAGATGGACTTGCGAACAAAAGTAGAGTAGTCGTAGAAGTCATCAGAGTCGCATAAGCAAAACGTATCCAGAAGTTTCGCCGTCGGAATTTCTGTTGAGTTTTCGGATTGTCCAACCTCATGTCTTGTGTGTTATAACTTCATATTTAACTTAATACCTCAACTTCTCATGTTATATTATATCAATTTTATTATACGTGATTCTGGAAGGTTACATTAAGCAGATTTATTATAGCTGGTATTATATTGTTACTAAAAGTTTGCACCTCGTCATTTGCTTGTTTGATGTTGTTCTGTTATATTTTGTCATAAAATGAGATACTGATCAGTTAATGTAGCCTAGTAGCTAGTGTGATACTGATGAGTTATTGCTATATTTTGTCATTTAATACTATCATCTTAAACTATCAGTATAGTTAGTAAATTGACTGTTATTACATAATTGTTTTGTTACACCATGATAAATAGTGTCTTGTAACTTTACTTTGATTTTGACCTTGATGTTGTGTTTGGGTTGTGAAAACAGGTGAGGCACTAGCTGCATGCGATGGCGTCAAGTTGCGAACAAGATATTAACAACACAACCGCCAATGAGGGGAGACAAGTTAGGAGAGTTGCTTTTCCAAATTTTTTGTAAGTTATTTGTTCAATGTGGTTTAGGAACGTCTTGCATACTAGTGAAGTGATCTTTAACTGTGTTGTGTTTCAGTAAAGTAAGATGTTCTGAGTTCAAAAAAAAAGGGCAAGGGCTTAAGGTGGACATAGAGGTTTGTCAACTTCTCTGATGTTATGTTTAGAGTTTCATCAAATAAAATAGTATGATATTGGTTAAGATGATTGAATTTCGTTTTTTTCAGACAAAAAAGAAATGGGGGGGCTGAATTTAAGGCTATGGAATACGAGGAGAAAATGAATTTTGCGAAGATGACGTGTGGCATGGAAAATATAAATGAAGAACCAAGTGTGGTTGACACGGCTTATGGAGGTAAAGGAATAAAAACTCGTTGCAATCCAGAGTGCTTTTCGTCAATTGTTTCTAAATTACCTGAGAAAAAAAAGATGATGCTAACGGAGAAGGGTTTTGGAAATATGTTGATAGCGTAATAACGGCCCTTCATATGTAATAAGGAGTGTTTGTAAAAATTATTATAAAAGACCACCTTGGTAGTGTAATGGAGTCCCTTGGCAGTGTAAATATTCTTTATACTTTTTGTGAACCTCACTGTGTAAACCCTACCCTACATATTGTAATTAGGGCCCTTCATAGTGTAATAAAGAGTGTTTGTAAAAATTATTGTAAAAGACCACCTTGGTAGTGTAATGGAGTCCCTTGACAGTATAAATACTCTTTATACTTTTTGTGAACCTCACTGTGTAAACCCTACCCTACATATTGTAATTAGGGCCCTTCATAGTGTAATAAAGTGTGTTTGTAAAAATTATTGTAAAAGACCACCTTGGTAGTGTAATGGAGTCCCTTGACAGTGTAAATACTCTTTATACTTTTTGTGAACCTCACTGTGTAAACCCTACCCTACATATTGTAATTAGGGTCCTTCATAGTATAATAAGGAGTGTTTATAAAAATTATTGTAAAAGATCACCTTGGTAGTGTAATGGAGTCCCTTGGCAGTGTAAATACTCTTTATACTTTTTGTGAACCTCACTGTGTAAACCCTACCCTACATATTGTAATTAGGACCCTTCATAGTGTAATAAGGAGTGTTTGTAAAAATTATTGTAAAAGACCACCTTAGTAGTGTAATGGCATCCCTTGGTAGTGTAAATCCTCTTTATATTTTATGTGAACCTAACTGTGTAAACACTACCCTACATATTATAATTAGGGCCCTTCATAGTGTAATAAGGAGTGTTTGTAAAAATTATTGTAAAAGACCACCTTGGTAGTGTAATGGAGTCTCTTGGCAGTGTAAATACTCTTTATACTTATTGTGAACCTCACTGTGTAAACCCTACCCTACATATTGTAATTAGGGCCCTTCATAGTGTAATAAGGCGTGTTTGTAAAAATTATTGTAAAAGACCACCTTAGTAGTGTAATGGGGTTCCTTGGTAGTGTAAATCCTCTTTATACTTTATGTGAACCTAACTGTGTAAACACTACCCTACATATTGTAATTAGGGCCCTTCACAGTGTAATAAGTAGTGTGTGTAAAAATTATTGTAAAAGACCACCTTGGTAATGTAATTAATGCCCTTGGCAGTGTAAATCCTCTTTATACTTTATGTGAACCTAACTGTGTAAATCATAGCCTTTTTATTTTAATTAAGGTCTTTTATATTGTAATAAGGAGCATGTGTAAGATGCTGTAACAGAGCACCTTGAAAGCTTAATGGATTCCCTTGGCTTTGTAATTGTAGGATGACTTCATATATATTGTGTAATGAACTACCTTAATAGTGGAAATCCTTCATAAACCCTCTACGGACCTTATTTTGCAAATTTGCAAATCTGCAAATCTTTGTAACCTACGAAGCCTATGAAGATGGTACCGTTAATCTTGTTTCCTTCCTCTTCTGAGCAAAGCTCCAATGTTCCGTTGATGAAGAGATGTTCAGATGGACCTCGAAGTAGAAGCATATGTGGGGGAAAGGCGGAAGAAACCATCGGGCAAAGATAAGAAGTATTTGTGGTTTCAACAGCCAAGCGCAAAAAAAGTATTTGTGGATGTTCAGTGTTCCGTTGATATTGCTCACCAAGTGATGAGTTTGGGTTAATCATGTTGGTGGCGGATTGGGCTTTGCCTTTGTTTTGCTGCTACTAATTTGAGTTAAATTAGGAGACGCAACTGCTCTAAGCCGTTGCGCGGTTGTAAAGAAGCGGAGAACGATGAAGAATGACTGATTATAGACGCATTGTGTTATACAAAGCTTACAAATGTTATAACATGTCTTCATATAGGTTATACATAATTGATGTGTTATCTTTTGTTTATCTTTGTTATATCATACGGATTCTCAGTTATTTATTGTTGTGTCTTCCAACAATGAGTGTATACTACATATCACAATTGATCATGTGAAACACGCCAACGACGAAGACCATTTATTGAGATAGTTAAATAGCTATTGAATTCAAGATGTAGCTAAGTATTAGAGCTACAAAGATTGATTACTACCAAAATGAAACAAAATACACTATAGCTTCATTTGAAGTCTCAAACTTCAAACAGTAGGAGTCAAAATTCAAAACAGCTTGCATTTCACACGCCTACTAGCGACAGCACGTGCATCTTTTTAATCAAATACTATGTGCTTTGCGCGAATAAAGGCAATATATCCTTCTGGCGTCATCTTCTTGTCTTCCTCTACCGCTTCAATCTCTGTGGATTGAACCATTTCAGTGGACGTTTCTTCATCTGATTCAGTAAATGATTCTTCATTTGCCCATTGAACCATTTCAGTCAATTTCTTTGTTAATGCAGAGAAAGCTTTCAAATCACACAGCTACTCTCTTGGGATTTTAGCTGCATGTATAAGAAATATTTACATCTGCCACATGCAAATTGATTACAAAATTAAGATGTAACAGAGAGCCTAGAAGGGAAAACAGGTTCTTACCCTTCTCAAATAAGGACTCCATCTCATTGAAGGCTAAATCTAATTTCGGTAATCCATCCTCATCAAAATTATCTCGTTGGATGCCTATTTCAACTTATTGATCAGAAAAGAAAAAAAATGCAACATTAAAACAACTATGGATAGTAAAAATTACCTTCAATGTTGTCCTCCAACTTTTTATATTTCGCTGGCAGATCTCTTGCCGTAACAGACACCTTCTTCCCAATCAAGGTCCCAATTCTCTCCCCAAGAAGGCTCTTCACCAGATCTGCCTTCTCATGCGCTGCACCATCATACACAAGCGATTCCCCACCGAAATCAATGCCTGTAATGACTGTGAAATCAGCCGGAGTCATGGTGATCTCATTGGCCTCGCCAAGGTGGAATGTATGGGTGGTATCCCATCACCTCTCGGCAAACAGAGGAACAAGATCTCTTCCACAATATCCGGCTAACAAACAGTCCATAAATTTGCCAAATTCGGCTTCGGTAACCTCGCCTTTAACATAATCATCCAACTCTAAATACCACTCTGCCACCTTCGCATCTTTACCGAACGCTCTGTATCCGTTTCTATTTGGCTGTTGGAGATGAGAAACAACAAATCAAATACTGTTATAACGTGATCAACTAATGTTATCACTTCAAGCTCTTCATACAACATAATATACAACGTTGTACCACAATAAACCATGAAATTGCATGTTATAACACACCATATGACAACCATAACATCCATAACGTAGGTAATGTAGAATAAGCAATATCAAATACCCACAACACCCATAATGTAGGCCCTACTGCAATTTATAATCCACACCAAATAAAACGATTACCTTATGGCTTATGTGGCAATCAGGATCCACATGCAATTCAGTGGAGTCGCGCCGTCTTTTCCCCTTTGGTTCGTAAGACGGAAGACCAAACCCAACCTTTTGTTGGTCAGATGACGAAACCAAACGACCCCTCCTTGTCCTGCGTGGGCCTGGTTGGGCATCTGCTAGGTTGTCCATATCTATCAAGAAACAAATTCAAAGACCAATCAACATCACAACTTTATGGACCACTCCATAAATTAACACTCACCCATTATACAAGAAACGTGGCAAATCAGACGATTGGTGTATACCCCAAATCAATCGCACGTTTGTGACTTCAAATCAAGCCTTACAATTACCCCCTAAATTCAAACCGAAAACAAACCCCCAATGTCCCAATAAACCAAATTCGACGTTTCCCCAAACATGCAAGACCATTTTCTAAAATTAGCCATAATTAATTGAAATCGATGCCTTGAAAACCCCGCCTAAATTAACCCCAAATTTGAATCCGACAACACGCCCTAATGTACCCAAACACCAATTTCCCCGTTTTCACAACCATGCAAGACCGACCATACCTAGGTAAAATTCAACAATCTAACAACAAATTTGGGCTACTACTATCGAACCATACTTGGGTTTAATTCGGAGGTTGATGCAGACATATGGTGAAGAGAACGTTGTGCTTTGGCCGGTCTTTTAAGAACCCTCGAGTAACAATCGAATGATTCTCCAAAATCACAGAGAATCCACGAACAAACCTTAACGACGTCGTGCTTGGCCGGTCTCGAGATGGACTTCACGGTCGGGATTGATTTCAAAACGGATGGATGATGAAGAGGACGACGGCGAGGTATCAATAAAGCTCTCGGATTCAAGTGACCTGTCGGTTTATGCTTTTTTGGTATTTTTTTGGCAATTTTTGGTAATTGTGAGCCGAGGTTTCACTCTTATGCTTTTTTGGTAATTTTTTTTAAATGAAAGGAGCTTTTTTGGTAATTGTGAGCCGATTTTGAATTCCTATTAAAGTGGAGATAAGCCCAGAAAAAGAAAGAATCCTAGTGGGATACGGATTGCTCGAGTATCATGCCAATCAAACTATGAAAATAATTGTTTTTTTGTCGATGTAAGAGTCTTCACCGTTTGCATATTCTAATAAGAATATATCAGCAATTGTAGCATCATTTTTCACTGTTACACAGTTCTAAGTTTGGACAACAATTAAAACATGCCCATACAACAGAAACTGGTTATATAATGTGGCTCACTTTTTAAGCACATAGTCTCCATTAAGCACAATTACGAAGACGAAATGGCGTTTGATTTCGACATGTACAATTGCTTCCGTTGGGAATTGTAGATGGTAGTGCTTAGATTACTCCAAAACAATGCGAATGTGATCAACTTGAAAGCTGCCACTCAAGCTTCACAACAACTCACGAAGAAATCATGCTATACTCAAATAAGATACTCACTACAAGACATTTACACATTGTATTGAAATCATAAAGAGCAAGTCTCACAAAACTATCAATAAAGCTATCAAAGTTTTAACTTGCATTACTGCATTGTTACATGATTACCTTCTAATAGTACTACTCCTAGTTGGTAATGTTGGTCAACTTTACAACGTACGCATTTTGAAGTTGTAATATATATGTGAAACATAGCACTACGAGCAAGTATATTTCCATCGTACAAGCTATTGTCAATTTTATTTAAATTAACGTATAAGGTATAGTATAGTATAATACTGTTTAGGGTTTAGGGTTTAGGGTAACGTTACAGAGAACAGATGTAATGTTATAACTTTAATATATATGTTATAATGTTAAAATGGAATTCTGTAACAGACAATGTTACGCTTTATTATACAAATGATGGTATACGAATGGTCTTATTATTTGGGATATGCAGGGCCGGCCCTATCTTATTTGGGGCCCAAACCCAAAAACAAATTAGGGCCCTCTTGGAAGTAGATTTTGCATACATAGGGCAAAAAAATTATTGGGCTTCTATACATAGACCGAAGTGTGTCTTTTGGGGGTCCTCTCCACCTAGGGGCCCGACTCTAAGGTAATACTAGATTGATTGGGCTTCAATTGATTGGGTTCAATAGATTGGGCTTCAATTGATTGGGTTCAATACATTGATTCGGCTTCAATTGATTGGGTTCTATGCAAAAATACTAGATTGCCAATTGAATACCGAAAGATGACAAAGAAATATATAAAAGCAGCAATTGTTATAACAATAATTTGGCCATTGTACTGTTATTTTTTGCTACAACGTCCTTGATTTCACTACAGTAAAACCATGAACAAAAAACAATGATTGGTTATAATCTACTCGTCCCTTGTACTATCGCTTTGATTCATCAACCGACACCAACACCAACACCAAAAACCCCTTCTCCTTTGATGACATATGAGCAAGATGACGGGGGCAAATGAGGAGCGAAAACAATTTGAAACAAACGAGCCCTGTCCACCATTGATGCTGAAGCACCATTGTAAACGAGCCCTGTTTGAAACCGCATTTTACTAATTCTTTATGGCTCATACCAATCATCGTTTTCTCCAGAAAAACCATGAATCTCCTCTGCATTTGAAATATCTTCAAAATTAGGATGTTGTCGGTATGGGAACCACCTAACTGAATACAAATACAAAAAAACGACTTGGTTGGATTTAACATAACACTAATCATTATGATATAACTAAGGTACGATATATACAGAAAAATTTAAATGCTATAATACAATATATTAGTTGTAGCAGACGACAGTACAGAATCTAAACCCTACATTCATGATATTGTTAGATCGATCCTAACCTCAATTTTCCTATTCTTTAGTAGTGAAACCTGCGTACGAATGGCTGTCACCGTCTTCATCTTCTGCAAAGTTTTCCTCGTCATTTAGGTTCTCTCCCCAACCCTGTTCATAGTCATTCTCTAAGGGTTGGTCATGATAGCTCTCTTCGGAATTAGATAAGCGACAAGGGTTGTCCTCCACGGCACTCTCCGCATGATTAAAGCCGGTGTAGTCACCGGAATTTGAGACTTCGTCAGACTGGAAAGGCTCCCCACTATTCTCCAATTCTTCTAAGCCGTACCAATCTTTACTATTAGCCATGGTGCAATACGAACCGTAATAAGCATTTAGGTAAAATTCAATTGCTAAAAATTGTGAGAATACAAGAACAATGGAGAGGAGAAGCAATGGTATGTTGATTAGCAGCAACCCTAGCTAATAAACATGTATACAAAAGATACTAGAAATCCAAGGGTTACAATAATTCACTAACTTGATCAATGGTGTGATTAATTCAAACTTAATGAATGGTTAAGATATATTAGGAGTTAAATCTACGGTCTACAATATTCGGCACATTTATTATAAATAAAATGTATCGGTGCATTTTATTTAGAAAATGCACTGGAGTTGGAATCATAATAAATCCAGCCCAATACTTCTTGGACGCAACTCGATCCAAATTTAGAAGATAAATATCAGTAGTTATTTTTTAAATGAAGTTCACGTGTAAACAAGAAAAGTGTTCTTATTCTTAAGAACAAAAACACTTTATAATTGGCAGAAACTGCACAAAAGAAATAGAAAATTGAAAAAATAACTCTTAAAAGTTAATAATCCTAAGATGTGTCACATGATAAAAGGAGCAGTTAGAAAACTTATCTGAAAATGAATAAAATTAGAAAACAACTAGAAAACAGTTTAGATACTAGCGATAATTGCTCCTTATGTCGCAATAACTGCTCCTTCAAGCCTGATTGGCGGGCTTTTTGACCGAAAACAACCGCAAGACTCAATGACAATTGCATAACAAAATTCGGAAAATTAATGCACCATGCCGCTAACTGTCTCAACCAATCGCAATGGCACCCGTATCCCCACGCCGCTAACCTGCAATTCTTGAAAACTCGCCTCGAAAATGAGGGACTGAAACTTGAGAACTCGCCTCTAATTGAGGGACAGAGATTAAACATACCCAGAAATCAACAAAACTCAAAATGATTCAACAGAACGTGCAAAATTTACTATTTGATTTCAATTGGCTGCTCAAAGCTTCAAGCTTTGAGATGCGACGCAAACGATGCAAAGGGACGAACCAAACCAACCGTTTTTTTACCACGATTCAAAAGAACAAAAACTAACGAAATCAAACTAAAAAATTAATGTATAGAAACAAAAGATACGACCCTGAAGGCTGGCTTCTGACATGACTTAATTTGAAGCCACAGCATTTCACTCTTGGGAGCGTTGGATTTGGGGAGAAATTGATCCGAGAGGTGGAGAACAGAAAGGGCACAAGGGCACATGTCGCCTCTCAATTTTTTACAACCCTTATTGGAGTAATATATATTGTTGGGCACTATTTATAAATTGCAAGAGATTGGGAGGGACCCCTCTAAAACTAAATCTTTGATATTTTTACCCACACCACACAAATCTCCTTTTCATTTTACTACCCAGTTATTTGGAAGACTACATTCTACTCCATCTTATTATCTTTTTGCACATATTAGTCCCAAACTCTTTAAATTGGCATTATACTTTTGCATATGATATGGAACTAGAATGTAAAAAAACAACAATGTTTGGTTATTTTACGTCGAGGACCCTTATCTGTGCGGTTGCTTTATTCTCCCCTTCTTCTCTATTTCTTTTTCCATGATCCTTTACTCAATCATAAACCTTCAAGTCTATATTTTAATCTTGCAATTAGTTTTCATTCACAATTGTGAAACTTCATTGGACAATGTAATCGAGTTATGAAGCAAATATATTATTTGTGTTACTAAATCAATTTTTTGCCGCATCTTGTTATATTAAAGGTGCCCTCACTGGACAACAAATATTAGAATTTAAAATTACAAGAACAATAGTTAAAATTGCAAGATATTGGAATTGCAGGATGATATACGATAAGGGGTTAGAATGAGATGTGACTAAATTGTAACTTTAGGATAATTTACTAAGGAATAAAGTGAATTAGATATTTTGATAATACTTTATTTTCATATGACTATTTGAACATAGCCCCTGTTCCATATAAACTTTTTTTTTTTTTTTGATAGATCTGTTCCATATAAACTTTAGTAAGGCAGAAAAATAGTACTCAAAGTCAATCATACAGTACCTCTCAAAAAAAAAAAAAAAGTCAATCATACAGAATGGACCCATTGGGTTAATTTCTGTAAAAAAAAATATTAATGTATAAAGGTTACAAGAGCAAAAGCAATCAACTGTTCAGATTAGCAAAAACAAGCCTTCTTGAGGAGCTCTTCAAAACTTGGCTTACAACTGGAGAGGCAAGCAGCTGTAACCTTTATATCCATTGATGTTTTCAGTTCTTGTTGGATAGTTACAGATTCATGAATCATCGATAATATTTTTTTTGCCTGATGAAGCAGCCAGCCGCAAGCAATCGCACAACGAAGCAGCAAACGGTGGACCCCGCCATCCGCGCCGACGCCTACAGCCGCCGCCCCCACCACTGCAGTTTCCTCTGGCGCTGCCTCTTCCGAGAGCCTCCTCCAAGTTTCAACAACTTCCAAGTACTAAATCCTTAAATCCCTGTATTTCCTAAATTTCTATTGATGAATTGATTGGAATTGTGGTTGAATTTGTTGATGTTTATTTGCTTTAAATTGATGGATGATTATTTGCTTAAATTGAGTTATTATGTTAAATTTATTTATGTTTAGATTGGTGTTTACCTTGTTTATTTGGTATAGATTATGTTTAGATTGATGGACTTGTTGATGTTTACCTTGTTTATTTGTTATAGATTATGTTTAGATTGATGGATTTTTTGATGTTTACTTTGTCTATTTGGTATCGATTATGGTTCAATTGATTTATGTTTATTGCATATTTAAATTTTGATTCCGTATAGATTGTTGTATTGGGGCGAATTAGTTATAGACTTATAGTAAGTTCCTAAGACTTTTCTATAATTCAATTATACAGTTATGGAACGTTTCTTTTAGTCTTTAAGAAATTGCATCCACATTCTTCTTCGGATAATCCGGGTAGTTCGACTCCATTTCTTTTGGAACGGTTGAGCTATTAAGTCCCACTCCCCCGGTCCCAAAATCCTGGCTCCACCAAGTATAACAGACAGTGTCCTAATTCTTAAACTGAACTTTTGGTTTGCATCACAATAATAATAAGTAGGTAAATCGCAAAAAAGTAGGAAGTAATTTACCACAGTAACACAGCAATGAAATGATGGCAGCAATGAGAAGGACTTGGGGCAAGCTTTTATTTCAAAGACTGTAGCTGTTGGGAGGGCGTTGTCACGGTAGAGTCGTGGACTTTTATATATAGTAATAGTCCATTCAGAACATAACATAAAGAAATTGGCAACAATATTTTAGTGGAGAGAGGAATAACATATGTTTAAGAGCATTTCCAGCCGCGCGGGCGATATTGATTGGGGTTTTTCATCCGGCCTTCACGAAGCCCACCTTTGGTGCAGACGAGTGATTTGCAAGCGAACCAGACTTGGGCAAGAGCCAAGGCAATTGTCGCCTCTGTCTGCTCTTGCGGGCAATGACATGAGAATCTCCCTTGCTGATGTCACCACGCACCAGATTATTATATTTTCTAACTCTTACACATGACAATCTGTGGACTGTTGGATTGACCACGGTAATATAATTTTGGTCACTCAGATGTGTTGATATAACCTGGTTTGCAAGTTATTTACTAGTTACTGGTTTACTGTTTTGAGTTTCTGGGTTTAGGAAAGATTTCTGGGTTTATGATAGTTGATATTTTGTGTATTCTTGGAGAGTAAGATAGTATGAACAGAGAGAGAGAATTGAGAGATGAGAGAAAACGGTAAAGGTACTAGGTTAGGAATTGTATGAGGCAAATCTGCCAATAGCAGTGCCATGTTTTTCATTATATCAGCAAAGAGTTTTGGACCACTGTATACGTGTGTCCTTTACAGAATTTGGTTACAACTACCCACTTGGGGACCACAATTCAAATATACTCTCTACTAGCATTTGGCACGTAGCTCAAATGTATACACTCATTTTTCTGCACTACACTTAGTCTAATTCTTCTTCTTTTCTTCAGTTCTTCTTTCTGCTTTCTTTTCTTCAGCTGCACTCCACTGAATGATGCCTGCACATAGTTTATAGTTCAACACTCCCCTTTAAACTATGTGCTGGTTTTACTCCCAGTCTATCTCTTGAGATAGCAAAACCTCTCCTTCGGTAGTGGCTTAGTAAATATATCTGCAATCTGCTCTTCTGTAGAGCAGTACACCAGATCGATGATCCCTTCCTTGAAGTGCCTCCTTGATAAAGTGGTACCTTCGGTTGATGTGTTTTGTCTTCTGATGAAACACAGGATTTCTGGTGATTGCAATGGCTGATGTATTGTCACATTGCATTGGTGTAGCTTCTGCCTGCATCTCACCAAAATCCTCAAGCACAAATCTAAGCCGAGATAGCTTGTGCAGTGGCCTCTGATGCACTTATGTACTCAGCTTCAGCTGTGGATAGTGCAACAGAATGCTGTTTGACAGAGGCCCAACTGAATATCCCACTCCCAAATGTGAAAGCATAGCCGGATGTACTCTTCATGTCATCCTGTGATCCGCTTCAATCACTATCACAAAACCCAATAAGCACATTTCCCTTGCCTTTCACATATTCCAACCCAAAATCCAATGTCCCCTTGATGTACCTCAGAACTCTTCTTGCAGTTCCTAGGTGTTTTTGAGTTGGACCATGCATAAATCTAGCTAGTAAGCTAGAAGCATGCATAATATCAGGTCTTGTGGCTGTGAGATACAGTAGACTCCCCACAAGCTTCCTGTATTCTTCTTCCTTGGCAGCACCACTGCCATCTTCTTTCATCAACTTCTCAGTGGCTGCTAATGGGGTTACTGCTGGATTGCATTCCATAAGTCCAAACTTCTTCAATAGGGTCTCTGCATACTTCTTCTTGATGAATGAATATGCAAGTCTCAGTTTGAATTATCCCCATTCCCAGGAAATGATAAAGCAATCCGAGATCTGTCATCTCATATTTCCCCATCATGTCTGCTTTGAACTCTTCTATCAACTGCTGGTCACTACCTGTGTAAATGATATCGTCTACATAGATAGAGACTATCAATAGACCTGCTCCCCTTGCCTTAATGTAGAGTGTAGCCTCACTCTTACTCTTCTGAAACCCACATCTGCTGAAGTAGCTGTCAATTTCTCCATACCAGGCTCTAGGAGCCTGCTTCAGTCCATAGAGGGCTTTGTGAAGCCTGTAAACCTTTTCTTCTTTATTCTTTACCACAAATCCCTCTGGTTGCTCAACATATACTTCCTCCTCCAGTACTCCATTTAAAAATGCAGATTTGACATCAAGGTGATATAGCTTCCAGCTCTTCTGTCCAGCAAGAGCAATCAAAGTTCTGATTGTATCTAGCCTTGCCAGGGGCAAACGTCTCATTGTAGTCCACACCAGGCTTCTGTGCATATCCTTTAGCCACCAACCTTGCTTTATTCTTCTGTACAGAACCATCAAGATTGAGTTTGGTTTTGTAAACCCACTTAACTCCAATCACTGGTTTTTCCAGATGGTCTGTTTACCAGCTCCCAAGTGTCATTCTTCTCTATCATATTCAGCTCTTCTTTCATTGCTTTTATCCAAGATTGATCCTCAGCAGCTTCTTCAAATTTCTCAGGTTCAACAATGCATAGGTTACACTTGGCAATCACCTCATCAATATTCTTCCATCTCAGTGGTGTGTCATCATACACATCTTTCACTTCTGGACTCATGGAAGTCCTTTCTGGTATTAGATCAGGCCTATAGGGATTTCTCACCACTCCTTCAATCTGTGGTGTCCTGGGAGATGAACTTGAGCTTCCAAGACTCATTTGAGATGGGCTTGGACTCAAATGATTCTGATTTGTTCTGGGGATTTCAGAATCAATCTCAGTTACATAAACTTGAGATCCTTGTGCTTCTGAACTTCTGTTCCAATCCCAGCTAGCCTCTTCATCAAATACAACATCTCTGGATAGAGTTAGAGTCCTAGAGATAGGATCAAACACTCTATAACCCTTCTCACAAGTTCCATAACCCACAAAAACCTTCTTACTGCTCTTAGCATCCAGCTTGTCTCAACTGACTAGGAACCAATGTATAGCACAGAGAGCCAAACACCTTTAAGTGTGCAATCCCAGGCTTTCTGCCACTATATGCTTCAAAGGGAGTGAGGTCATTCAAGGCTGCTGTGGGGCATCTATTCAACAGGTACACAGCAGTGTGTACTGCTTCTCCCCATAGGTAGTAGGGCATTCCTTTCTCATGTAGCATAGCCTTAGCCATCTCCACCACAGTTCTGTTCTTCCTCTCCACTACACCATTTTGTTGAGGTGTATAAGCCACTGTCAGCTGCCTTTGAATTCCCTCACTTTCAGAGACTTGTGAATTCTCCAGACAAGAACTCTCCACCCCTATCACTCCTTAGAGTCTTGATCTTGGAGCCACTTTGCAGTTCCACCATAGCTTTAAACTTCTTAAAGCATGTGAATGCCTCTGATTTGTGTCTCAGAAAGTAGACCCAAGTCATTCTGCTGAAATCATCTATGAACAGCATAAAATATTTGTTCCCAGCTAGGGATTCGGTTTGCATTGGTCCACAGAGGTCTGTGTGGACCAATTCCAAAGGTTTACTTGCCCTCCAAGCTTGCCCTCTTGGAAACCATTCTCTGTGCTGCTTTCCAAGTTGACACCCTTCACATACTTCTTTTGTTTCTTCTAGACTTGGTAGTCCATGAACCATGTCTTTATCTCTCAGCCTTCTCAATCCTTCATAGTTCAAATGCCCTAGCCTCTTATGCCATAGCCTAGAACAATGTACAACACCAGCATGTAGAACAAGTTGCTCCTTAGGCCCCAAAGACAATGGATAACACCTGTTATTCTTCACTTTTACACTAACAATCATGTTTTCTAAGCTAGGCCCATCATAGACTCTGCACATACTTCCTCCAAATAGCAGATAGTATCCATGCTCATCCATTTGACCAACACTTAGCAAATTCTCCCTCCAACTAGGTAAGTACATTACCTCTCTGATGTATCTCTTGCCCTTGTTAGTGTTTATCTCTAAGGACCCCATACCAGCAACTGTTTCGATCACCCCATTTGGCATTTGAACTCTTCCACATGCACTTCTACTCACATCAACCAAATACTCCAGAGTTCCTGTCATGTGGTTACTGCAACCACTGTCAATGTACCAATCTCCAGCTGGTTTAGGTTCTCTAACCATGCTATTAGCAAAGAACAGGTTCCCTGTTACTTCCAGTTCATTAGCACAATTTGCCTTTACCTTTGGATTTGTACATTCCCTAGCCCTTGTCCAAACCTCTCACAGTTGTGACACCTGCTTTGCCCTTTATATCTGCATTCTCCAAAATGAAATTTGGAACAGGTTTTACACTGAGGCTTTCCCTCATTCTGGTTTTGATTCTGTGAGCTCTGTGCAGGTTTCTGCTGCTGAGTCTTTGGCTTGTAATCCATTTTCTTCTTCCCCTTGTCCCAATTCTTTTGAGACTTTGATGACTGACCTCCTTGCTTTTGCTGCTGAGTTTTCTGATTCATACTCAGTGAAGAGAATGCCCTTTCTGTCACATTCTCTGTGTGTAAGTCCATTCTTTGCTCTTGGCTCTTAAGAATGGCTATCACCTCCTGCAGCTCGACCTCCTTAAGGTCTTTAGTGTTTTCTATGACTAGACAAATAGGATCATAGGGCTTTGTCAAGCTTATCAGCACCTTCTGAACAAGTCTTTCATTAGACAGGTTCTCACCAAACGTTTTCATTTGGTTTATCACATCATCAAGCCTAGTCAAATACACAGATAATGTCTCATCTTCCTTCATCCTAGCATACTCAAACTCCCTCCTTAGATTCTGTAACTTGACAGATCTAACTTGGTCACCACCATGAAATTCTCTATGTAATAGATCCCAAGCTTCCTTAGCAGTGCTAGCATTAGCTATTCTAGGAAATATCTGATTGGAAACAGCATTTTGTAAAATACCTAGAGCTTTGGCATCTCTCATGAGTAGTAGAGTTTGCTTTTCATCCTCCTCTTCATCTTCTCCTGAATCTGCATCTTCAGCAAAGATGTTTATCTCCTTCTTCTTGAACTCAGGCAGCCCCTTTTCAACCAGCCTCCATAAACCATGTGACTTGAAGATTGTCACCATCTTTATCCTCCAAAACTCATAACTTTCTCCTGAATCTCCTAGAAAAACAGGAGCCTTCACCTCTGAGTTTGAAAACGCCATCTTGACTTGAATCTGGGTTTTCTGTCTAGGTAGTGCTTCTGTTGAACCTCCGGCGAGTCTCCGATGAACTTCCGACGTACGGCTTCACAAGTTGTACTCCCAGCTCTTAGATCCAACCAAGCTCTGAGGCCATGTTGATATAACCTGGTTTGCAAGTTATTTACTAGTTACTGGTTTACTGTTTTGAGTTTCTGGGTTTAGGAAAGATTTCCTGGGTTTATGATAGTTGATATTTTGTGTATTCTTGGAGAGTAAGATAGTATGAACAGAGAGAGAGAATTGAGAGATGAGAGAAAACGGTAAAGGTACTAGGTTAGGAATTGTATGAGGCAAATCTGCCAATAGCAGTGCCATGTTTTTCATTATATCAGCAAAGAGTTTTGGACCACTGTATACGTGTGTCCTTTACAGAATTTGGTTACAACTACCCACTTGGGGACCACAATTCAAATATACTCTCTACTAGCATTTGGCACGTAGCTCAAATGTATACACTCATTTTTCTGCACTACACTTAGTCTAATTCTTCTTCTTTTCTTCAGTTCTTCTTTCTGCTTTCTTTTCTTCAGCTGCACTCCACTGAATGATGCCTGCACATAGTTTATAGTTCAACAAGATGCTGCCATTTCTAAGAATTGTTTGGTGCTTTTCTATTTACTTGTGTGTTTGTTAAGTGTATAAGTGGTTATGAACTTTAGTGTTTTCGGTAGACATCTTATGCGGTATTGACCTTTGCTCATTTTTGCAGGTTCTAGAGCCATGAATTGGGTTCAATGAAAGATCCACCTGTACAATGTCACCTTCGGGCTCTATATGTTGGACTGGTGGGAGTGATATCTCTTCAGTATCCTATGTCTTACCTTTAAATCTCCAATGTGTTTGTTATTCGTCTCTTTCTTTTTTAGCTTTGAAATCAGATAATTGACATGCTTTTATGAGTAAGATTATAACCTTAATACAAACGGGGTGATTTGGTTCCAACTTTGAAGGGTGGTTGTTATATTATCATTTAGGTTATTAGAAAGAAAGAAGGCATTGATCTTAGACCTTTCTTGCTTACATGATTTCCAAGGCTTCTCTTAATTTGCAATTTCCCAGATCGCCACGTGGTAAGAACTGAAGTGATTTCTGAGTATTGTCCTTTATGTCTTTCATACTAAACTTTCCTTTATCATGCTGCTGGGTTAATCTAGTGATCTCAATGTATAGTAAGATAAATGAAAACGGAGTTTTCTTTCTTACACTATGCTATTGTAATGCTCTTGTGAGTTCCTTAATCTTGACAGATACTTTGGTCGTTGTGCTAATGTGGTTCATTTTTTACAATGGGTCACAATATGTGACGGAGTTTTGCAAGAGGTAATACTTTAACCTTTTATCTCGTTGGATATCATGAATTGATAGCATTTTATCATTATGTCATGTCAGATGTTTGTGTCATATACTCCATTGTGATGTATATGGATGTGACAGTATAACAATCCAATAGATAATGTGCGCTACGCTGTCATATAGAAATGAATCAGATTACTACTCTTGGTTCAGCCTTCTGAAGACTAGTTGGGCAGTTCTGTTTGTTTGTATAACCTACTTATGTCTTTTGTGATATCTGCAAGGCCTTCTGTGTTGTACCTGCTGGACCCTCTTTCCAAATGTGCAGTTTTCGAAATGCTTAAATAAGTTGTTGAGCTTGTGTTTGGTTTCGACCCTTTACTGTTCCTCTTTCCGAAAATCCATTGTTTCCATCCTAATAAATATATGGTTAGAGTTTTTTGTCTTGTGAACCGAAAGTACCAACATTTTGAAGGGGTTTGCATGACTTCCCATTCTATAATTTGCTGCATTATTGTGGTTTTCACTTGCTGTTCTGGGCATGCGGCAATATGAAAGCAAGTGCTGATGTTTTCCCTACTCGTTTCCAGACTTATTCACGTCTTTTTTGAGCCATTAAGAAACATACATACACTCACACTATCAATTGTGTAAGGTGAAATTCCTTATGGCAAGTCAAAATCTTTTGACTTATAGAGTTACGCAAGTATTTGGTCTGACACGACAACAAAAATTCCTAGAATATACTCCTACCTTTAGGATGGATGTTGGACTTTCAAAAACTAAGTTCATTAATAGACACCGCCTCTAGGGAGAGCAATGTCTCTGTGATATGTTCTCCAACTGAAATGTTTCAGGATTATGTAATTCTATTTGTATGTGTTCTTGCTATACTATTTGATGTCTTCCACTTGGTCTTATCAGGTGTTGTTTATGGGACTGTCTTTGCTGAAAGTTTAGAATGTTAACTTGGAAGGTTCAAATGTAATTTCAGGTATTTGTGGTAAGATCTAGAGAAAGCATCGACATGGAAGCTTCAAATGCAATGATTAATTGATGATTTCTATGCTGCGGCAGCATGTATTGCACTCGATATTTAGATTTGACTAGGAATGCTGACATTGTGAGAGAAATTGAGCATGTCTTGCCAATTTTCTCATGTTTGTGCCTACATTTTCACTAAGAATACCAGACAGTTCTACTCCCTGTTGTATACTCCTACTGATGGCATTATTGTATCGCTGGATTTACGGATGCATTTTGAGATTCATTTTGATAGTTCTACTTTGGTAAACTTAATGGCGGCAGGAATGAGAATGTAAATATAGAGCCATTTGCACTCCGAGTGATTCATATGTTTGTTAAAATTTGAGAATGAAATTTGTGATGGGACTCACATCAAATTAGTAATCACATTGTTGATTTTCAAAGAATGAGACTCCATGTTGGGGTGATAATGAGATTCCTAAAAATCAACTTCGCCAGGAATGAAATTTTTATGCGTAAATTATCCGTACAAATTTAATTTTGAAAAAAGTTAAACTTTTGTATTGATGGAGTAATATAATTGATTTTCACTCTTCTGAAAATTACTAAACAATTTAATGATAACTAATTTAATTTTCAATCTGATTATGGACAGTTAGTAAACGGTATGAGATTGTTTTATTCCAATTTCTGTTCCTTCCCATTTCGAATTAATAAAAAAGGTAAAAACAATTTGTAACAACAATAGACAATAGTCATTCTTTGGATTGAAATTTGATAGAGATACAATACAACATTACAAACCCCAAACGCTAAACTGATTATTGTGATCCAAAGCAGGTTTGACAGAATATTTATCAAATATCAAACTGATTATCTTTGAAAACTGATTTTCTGAAAATGAGTTCCCAAAGGCACATCAATGCCAAACTAGACCTTACCATCGAATGTCACAAAAATCTTAGGGTTTTTATCCAAAATAGGCCAACTGGCCTAAATCTGTTCTAAAATAGGCAAGGGGCAGCGGGCTGTTCTTCAGTAGGCAAATTTGCATAGTGAATTTGCACATAACCCCCCCTACATTTAGGTCCATTGTAGAGTACCCGTAGTGTGTTTATAGTATAATTTCAAAATTTGCAATTGAACCCTTGGTATTTAAACAAAGTAGTGGGACTGCAGTGTGAACGTAGTCCAGTTCCGAAAGAACGAACACGGTTCCTCTGGTTCGCTTCTCCGTCGAGCGAAAAACTGAGGCAAATCTCGACATCGGCGGCCGTAACTTTGGAAGATTAGTTTTAGAGAAGCATATATCATTGAAGATTGGCGACTTGGGGTTGCGGATAGAGGTTATAACGAAGCGTACTGAAGGTAAGAAACTGGAACCCTAGAATTTGAATGTGTCTATGAAATCGGTGGAATTGATACAATTAGCATAAATGGCATGTGTTTGTGTGATGGGTATAAGTTCTGATAGATGAATGTGGGGGCTGGGATTGTGGATTTGATGTCGACCTCATTGGTGGGGTTGCAATTTGGTATATTATGATGTATCCTGCAGAATAGTTTATACTTGATTTGAGTTTGACAAAGTTGGTTATATATGGCTTCAATAGGATGGTTTATGAGTATGCAAATACAATTTTCATTGATAATTAACAAATGCATTGTTTATACTGATGCTTTGAATCAAATTGAGGTTGGGAATATCGTTTCAATAGTTTGAATTCTTTGTTTGGCGGTCTATCCAGTAATCTGGTGCAATTAGCATGTTATAATTCATGGAATTTCGTTTGCAGGGATGGATAAGGGTTACAGTTTACTTGTAGCAGAAGGTGCAGGTGTGCCTACTAGTGTACAAAGGTATTGTGCACCAAACAAGTGCTTACCCCTGCTCAGAGAGAGTGAGGAGGTGTTCAGGAAGTTCAAGAGCAGTGTATTCGGCAAGTTCGCTGAATTGGATAAGATGCCTTGGCAGCAAACTCTCATACATGCACTGATGACTCGAAAGGTGGTTGGTCCGAGGTTGAATCTAAGTGAAGGCCCTAGTTTTCTAATCAGCAACCGACTTATCCAATTTACAATTAAGGAGTTTGGTTTAATCACGGGCCTAAAATGTGGGGAGTCTCCTATCAGTGGAAATGAATTGAAGCAGAGTAGTTTGAAGGAAACGTACTTTAAGGACAGGGAAAAAGTACGAATACATGAGCTACAAGAAGCCGTTAAAGGTTGTTCGGTAGAAGAAGACAAATACAAGTTAGGGCTTGTGTTTTTTGCCGAAGTTGTGCTATTGGGAAGGGAACCAACCAGATTCATTAACTTAGAGTATCTGAGCCTGGTAGAGAACATGGATGCGTGGAACGAGTATCCATGGGGTACTGTTTCCTAGGCGTATACGAAGGATTCACTTTTACGGGCACTGGATCTGGCGTATTTGAAGTCGAAAGAGAGGGTGCAGGTTGAGAAGAAGAAGAAGAAAAATGTGGATAAAGGTGAAACCAGCAAGGGAAAGGGGAAAGCTGATGATGTAGAAGGGAGTAGTGAGCAAGGAGAGGGACGAAGTGCTGCAGTTGTTGGTAGCTTGCAGAAGAGGTACAAGATGCGGGGATTTGCCTTCGCTTTTCAGGTAATTGAATAAATCTGAAAAATATTTGGCGTTGTAGGTAGCATATATACCTTGTATGTGAGTACATGTGCAATGACAATGAACATAACATTTTCTATATGTATTATTCTGTACTAGGAATGAAGTGGCAGTAGGGGTTGTACGCATAATGTGCATGTCAATGTAGGGAACTATGTAGAATCTTTGTGATGATACTAATGAATTATTGTTGTGGGGTTGCAGGCATGGGCTTATGAGCTATTCCCAGCTCTTAGAACAACGTTTGGAATTGTTCACAAAGCAAGCAAAGTTGGGCAGCCACGACTGTTCAATTGGTTACCCACTAAGTGTGGGGATAATTTTCATAGTCTGTACAAAAACTTGTTTTGTACAAATCAGGTATGTGTAGTTGTGTCCATGTGCTGTTTACTGAGTGCTGAGTAGTCCCATTGTAATAAAACGGTTTAGAGTTCCCATAGTCCACCATAGTGTGTCCACAGTGTCGTATAGTGGCTAATAGTGATATGTTCAGAATAGTTCTAGTGTTCCATAGTCCCTCATAGTGTGTTTATATCGTTCCATAGTTTGTCATAGTGATGTGCATTGATTTGTTCATAAAAGTTCCAGTGTTACATAGTCATCCATAGTGTGTTCATAGTCCAGCATAGTGTGTCCACAGTGTCTTATAATTGCTAATAGTGAAATGTTCAGAATAGCTCCAGTGTTCCATAGTCCCTCATAGTGTGTGTATAGTGGTCCATAGTTTGTCATAGTGATGTGTATTGATTTGTTCATAAAAGCTCCAGTGTGACATAGTCATCCATAGTGTGTTCATAGTGTGAATTGCTACAACAGATATATTTGGCTGATTTGATAGATGTGCGAATGCAGGTTCAGTTGGAAGTCATTAGGCCAACACAGGAAGAATTAAATGAGGGGTACTGGCCTTGGGGAACCCCTGAAGAAGATGAAAGTGGTCCCTTTTTTGTTGGAATAGACGCACCGGCATTGGAAATCCCGGAAGGCACCGACCTAGGTCAGTTGCGCCAACAGATAGCAAATGTTCTCAGTAGCTTGCAAATGGTGATGGAAGAGAACGCCATTTTGAAGTCAACTGTTGCATCCTTGAAGCGAGAAGTGTTGGCTTGTCGGGCAGAATTGGTGGAATTGAAGAGTGTGGTGAATGTAGCGGCCGGTGCAGGCATTAACTCTCCGCCAAACTCAGCCCCCGCAGCAGCAGAACCTAGTTCTTCACCATTTCGATCTCCAGTGTCCGGTTCTAGTGCATTTGTCGCTCCCTCGAGCATTGAAGCAGAGAAGTTCGTTGGAAGTATGGATCCTAATCCCACCGAGGATGCACCTCTGAATAGCATGGACGTTTTATTGGACACCGCTGATGCCGCCGAGATGATTGAAAATATGGTTGAGGCCATGGAAAAGCAAGTGCAAGATACACCCGAACCTCAATCTTTATCATTTAGGGTGCCAATTGTGGCTGATGTGCTTGTAAGTGCTAAAGATTATGCCTTTCTGTGCAAGCAGCTAGGGAGATTTTTGGAAGCACAATGTGCGAAAGTGAAAGGAAAGAAGACTGCATCAGCCTCTGTGGAAGAAGTGGACAGTCCTGATGTCGTCGTTACGAAGGTGGAGGTCTTTACCCGTCGACGGTCGGCAAGGACTAGGGGACATGCAGCTAAGCAGCGAGCCACATGTACTAGTATGGTCCCTGTGGTCCCTCAAAAAACAAGTGATGCAGATGCCAAGAGAGCGAAGAGGCCGGCAGCTGTGTTGTGCTCGCCATTTACCGATCCTTCTGTGAAGAAGCGGCGTGTAAATGCAGCCAATGTTGATGCGAGTGCATCGGGTGATGCAAGTGCTGGGGGTTTCAACCCAAAATCTCCAATACCGCGATCCGACCTTGTGTTTCTTGTGGAGACGCTTCAGATGTTGGCCACTACAAATGGGTAAGTTCACTAACGGATTATACTTTTACTGATCATGTTATGTACGTTAAAATAGCACCTAACTTGTGCGATTTAATAAAATTACGATGTTGCTGTGCAGATCGCTTCCTTGCACAGATTACCTTGGAGGCTTTGAGGTGGACCTGACATTTTTTAAGAAGTTATTGATTTTGGATGGTTGGTTAAGCTGCACGGTAAGAGTAATGTATATCTACAACTTCTATCTGTGCAATTATGACTTTGTATGCGTAATTGGTTGTCAAATGTCAATATTTTGCAGCATATGGACATTGCACTCTATCTTTTCCGGAAACGGCAGGAAGCTCACCCTGACAAGTTCAACTCTGATTGGACCACCACTGATTGGTTGTTTCAGGTATATTGGCACATTTGTTGTAGCCCTCTCAAATTACATATAATTTGAATTGTGTGGTTGGAATAATGCTTTTGGTTAAGTCGTAGAATGCATTAGCTGTCATAAGCATATAGGATTGGGAATGCCCTGGTTATGTCCTCTAGTGTAGCTAGGCTCCGTACAAGTACGTTGCATTCAGTTTGTCTTCCTTTTTTATATAAATGACATGCCAATGTGCTTCCCTGCAGACGTTCCTGAGTAATGCAGCAGATGAGAAGTTCCCTGGCAATGGAGAGCTTCCACGTAATCTGAGTTACTTGGCCAAGTATGTGAGTGGAGATCAACCGGCACTTGGAAAACCATGGGCAGCGGTGCAGAAAGTGTTCATCCCGTTCAATTTGGACAATGACCATTGGGTTGTTGCTGAGTTGGACCGGCCCAAGAAATTGCTGATCATCTATGACTCTTATCACGACAAGTTTGCCGATGCCAAGCTCCACAAGCTTCTATATCCACTGACTACAACCCTCCCTTGGGTCCTTGAGTGCTTTGGGGGTGATTGCATTCCCAAAACTGACAAAGTTTGGGAATATTATAGGCCAGTGGATAGGATTCCTCAACAAGCGGACGGGTATGCCTTAATGATTTCCAAATTTGGCTTTAGACTCACCGTACCTAATATTGATGAAAATTTGCATGCAGGCCTAGGGTAGCTGTGGTGTGTATGCAGTCCAATTCATTAACTGGCTTACTTCGAATCGGCCTGTGGAAAACTGTTGTGCACCAGATGAGATGGGGTTCTTTAGGTTGAAGATGGCGGTGGAGGTTGCCAAACAGGAAGCATATCATTAGTTGTACTCAGTAGGTTAGAACAGTTGATGTAGTATTTGCTAGTGTTTGTATTATTCCCATACATGGTCATCCCATTTTTTGTGCTTCCAAATAGGTTTAGTTCATAGGATTCAACAATACAGTATGGCTGTGCAGTTTGCAGGGAGCCACATCATTCTCTGCATTTTTGGTGGTTAACCCAATTGCACTAATATGCTTGTCACTCTTGTGAACTGTCTTTTGGAATGTATGTAGTGTTACTGTTTTTTGTGCAGCTAAGAATTGGAGTGTTTATGAATTTTCTGTCCAAGTATGCATTCTGTGTTGTGCGTTTCTGGGTATCCGGTCTGAATTAATGGGTTCCTTGCCAATTCTTTCTGTGATTTGACTGTACATGCACTATGTGACACTATAACCCACTTCATGCACACTATGGATGCCCTATATCATAACCATTGCACTGAATTCGATAACATTGTGGCATGACTACACCCGCACTACGTAGCACCTCATAACACATACATTCACACGAAGAAGGCCCTCCATTACACATACTGTAACTCGGACAACACCAAAGCAGGCATATGACTATAGATACACTACAAGACACTACCGGTGCACTATGAATACACTATGGTAGATATTGCATCTCAGCGGTACACAAAGCTGCAAAATGACTATACGACCCTATGGTGTACTATGGTAAAAGACCTGGGATGTGACTATAAGCACCCTATGGTGCACTACGAGACACTACACTCACTATAGATACATTATGGCATATTGCGCAACAAAGCGGCTAACAAAACTGAATATGACTATAGAGACACTATGGTACACTACGAAGCATATACACTATGATCTAACTACGCAACTCAGCTGTTTCCAAAGCTTGACTATGACTATAAACACACTACGGTGGACTACACAACACTACTGAATACTATGCAGGCACTATGGTAATATATTGACTATGGACACACTACAAGCACACTATGAGAACAAGCGGGCATATATAGCGCAGCTTAGCGGTTACCAAATCTGGAATATGACTATAGCAGATACTATGACATATACTATGAGACACTATGGCATATATAGTGCAACTCACCAGTTCACAAAGCTGGAATATGACTATGCACACACAGCGGTACATACCAACCATGGAACATTTATTATAGGGCAAATTACAATTTCGTACCCTGTGGTTTGGGTCAAATTTCAAAATGATACCCATGCTTTTTTTTTTTGCATTTTCGTACCCTATACTTTCGGAAAGTTGCAAATATGTTCCTCCGTTAGAAAAACCGTTAAAGTGGATGTTAACTGCTGATGTGGCTATGTGGGGTCCACCAACTTAACAGAACAGTAAATAAGAGAACCAAAAAACGTTAATCCCCAATTTCTTCCGCCTACGCCGCCGTCCGCACCGTCTTCAAGTTCTCCTACACATCCAAAGCCTTACGCAAGCTGCGCAACGCCCCCTTAGTCGAAATCGCCGATCTTGGCTCCGTCCTCGACCAATCTCAGCCCTCCGATGCTCACCTCACCGTCGACGGCGGCTGGAACTTCCTCAAGCCCGTGGTTATTCATAATATACCACCTGATCGGATTTACACAACTGATGTATCCCAATAATTGCTGCACAACCCAACAAAACAAAAAACAAAACCAGACGGAACAACAAAAACATAATAATCACAATTTTAATCACATGTTGTTGCATTGCAGCAACATCAGCAGCCAACTGCAGAAACACCCAAAGCACCCCAATCATTCTCTTCTACAAATCCCCAAATTCCCTTTTAGGGCTTAATCCTCAGAGCCTCGTCAGCAATTGTCGGATAACGAAAGGTTCAGAGCTTCATGGAGGTCGAGGTCTCCGCTTCGAAACCCTCAACCTGCGCGAAATTGAAGAAAGGCGATTCGCAGAACCTCCGCGTGAAGCGGAAGACTCTGCAGACGGTGCTCGAGCAGTGCCAGAGAGCTCTCGAGTCGCTCGATTCCGCTGGAGACGACGATGATGATGGTGACGAAGACGATGATGACGAGGAGCGCCAGCAAGGTTGGGGATCGACGGATTCGCGGGGATCGACGGTGCGGGCGGCGGCGTAGGCTAGGGCAACGCCGAAGACGGAGCCATCGCAGGAGAAGACGACTTGGGAGAGGACGGAGGCGAGGGCTTGCTCGTTGGTCGACTGGGGTTTCTCACAGGCGGCGTAGGCAGAGGAAATTGGGGATTAACGTTTTTTGGTTCTCTTATTTACTGTTCTGTTAAGTTGGTGGACCCCACATAGCCACATCAGCAGTTAACATCCACTTTAACGGTTTTTCTAACGGAAGAACATATTTGCAACTTTCCGAAAGTATAGGATACGAAAATGCAAAAAAAAAAAGCATGGGTATCATTTTGAAATTTGACCCAAACCACAGGGTACGAAATTGTAATTTGCCCTTTATTATATATACAGTTACCGACTACATGCACCATCGGCTATATGTAGCCCACATATCATACAGCAAAAAACTATATACGCATACCATTTCCCTGACCCACATCACCCAAACTAAATACGCAACACACACTTACTACTAATCCACATATCATACAGCAAAAAACCATCTCCTTCTTCATTACCGTCTCATACCCTAATTGCACGAGGTGGGGCAGCTTCATCTAACCTAAATGTACCCTTGTTCGATCCCTGATCGACCTCCAACAAACTAGTAACATCACGGAAAAGGTCGTACCCTGTTGCATGACATGCAGCAAGTTCATCCTTAAATGATCTGGATTGTTTGAAGCAGTATATTGCGTCCGCTTTTGCTTCTTCCAAATGCATTTCAAGTTCCTTCAGCTTGGTGGCTCGACTCTCAGCCAATAAGGTCGCTTCAAGCTCTTCGGAAGTAGCCTTTGCTACCTTCATCTTTAGTTCGTCCATGTATTCGCCATGGACGAGTGCTTCAGTTCTCCACCATGTGCTTGCTTCATGCAGATATTGCAGGGCCTTCTTGACATCTTCGATCCTCTCTATTGGATCATGCATATCCCCCTCCTCGGATACTCCCGCATGCTTCATAAACAAGGGGTTGTCAACCAACACAGGTATTGAAGGGAAAGGGCGTTTCCATGGAAAAGCACCCTCAAAAGGTGGATCATTATTGGCCGGCTTCAAAAGGCTAATGAGGTTGTCAAACTCAGACATAGTGTTTGGATATACAATACAACAGTCTAAGTTGGTGGTTTTTTAGACGATCAGAACAAGAAGAATAAACCTCTGGTGGGTAGCCCCTCCGAAATATTGTTGCCTTCTCATGCCACACACCTTGCCAGCCAGTCAAATATATATATATATATATATATATATATATATATATATATATATATATATATATATATATTTTAATATATTATTTGACACTATTTATTACTAATTGCAGTGTACATGGACACTACTTTATACACAAAGCACAAGATTTTATGTCAGGTGCAATTTCATCCGTAATGTACTGTGTAAATACTATTAAGTACTATGATGCACTATGACATTATGCGACTGACTATGCATGCAGTGTGAATATATTGCACAGACCGATCAATACAATATGAGTAGACTATGAAGTACTATGTATGTACTATGAATTGACTGTGATATTATTGCGGATACCAATGTATGAAGTGCGTTTGCACTATTTCGTCGGTGGGATACTTATTTTTATGTTATGGCATATAACATATTTTATGTTATGGCGGGAACTTAGTTTGTATAGTGGGAGTGTAGTGCACAATAATCAATAAATTGGTGGGAAAGTGGCCTAAAAAGGCGTGCAGTACAGATAGCTTGTCAAACTCACCATATTTCCCTCATTTAACCCACCATGGAGATGCATTTGTTTCACCCAACAACTCCCACATCTGTTTCAGCGGCTCAGTGAGAAAAAATCCCAACCATCCAACTCCTCGGCAATAAATCCAAGTTAGCATTCATGGCACCACAACCACACGAGTCTTTAAATCCCATATCATCCGTCGGTAGTACGGTCCATACTTTTGTAGGAGATGCAAGTGGGGTAGAAGTTACTTCGATTACCACATCCAACCTCTCTGACCACACACAAAAAGAGTGTTACAGAAATTGCATCCGAGTTGGAATTGCTGATTGCGTGTCAGATGCTCTAATGTGGAAGACTCACTTTGAGCGTACTGTGGCACATATAGTGGAAGACAAAAAGAGGTTGGAACGTATTCGGAAACGAACTATCCGTAAACGATATCACGCACGAATGAATCTACAAGGTATTAAATCTGTGACATCCAAGCTTGAAGCGGCCCCCAACAAGCACATTGTGGAGTATCTCCAATCTGCCGAGATGAATAAAGAGAAGAGGGAGTCCCTGGATTTGATTGTGCTAGAGCGTTTTACAAAATCATTTCCCCAGAAGGGCAATGGGATGACCTCACCGTTGCCGGTGCAATGAATATCATGAAAGGTGGGCGTCGCTGAAATGTTGATGGATAATATGGTGTGGGGGAAAAGTTTTGTTAGGTTGTGAAATGTTGATGTATAATATGGTTTAGGGGAAGATTTTTGCTAGGTTGTGAAATGTTGATGGATAATATGGTGTGGAAGGAATTTTTTGCTTGGTTGTGATGCTTGGAAGTTATGGGGTTATCTGCATGCTGCCAAATGTCTGTTGGTAGTGTATGTAATCATATGTTTGTGTTGTGGCGTCGTATTTGTAATTAATGTGGTTATGTGGATGTGTATAAGTTATCAACTTTGTAAAGGTTTCTGTTAATATATGTAATGATGAATGGTTTCGTTCCCCATGGTGGGAGGCCAGTTAGCATTTACTTATGTTCGTTAAGGTTTGTGTTCCCATAGTCCAACATAGTGTGTTCACAGTGTGACATAGTCTGTCATAGTGTGTTGTATTGGTATGTTCATAAACAAATTCCATTGTTCCCATAGTCCCTCATAGTGTGACTATAGTCACTTGTAGTATGCTCATAGTCCATCATAGTACTTCATAGTATACGCAGTACAGATTGGAGTATATATATTTAGGAAGAGAGGAACATCATGATACTTCGATTAGGGAAACCTTCGCAAATTGTTCAAATCTACAAGTTGTGTGGAGTGCGGTCACGAAGCATTGTTCGTAGTCTTTCATAGTCAATCGGAGTGTGCTCATAGTGCACTCATAGTCCGGCATAGTACTTCATAGTATACGCAGCACAGATTGGAGTATATATATTTAGGAAGAGAGGAACATCATGATACTTCGATTAGGGAAACCTTCGCAAATTGTTCAAATCTACAAGTTGTGTGGAGTGCGGTCACGAAGCGTTGTTCGTAGTCTTTCATAGTCAATCGGAGTGTGCTCATAGTGCACTCATAGTCCGGCATAGTACTTCATAGTATACGCAGCACAGATTGGAGTATATATATTTAGGAAGAGAGGAACATCATGATACTTCGATTAGGGAAACCTTCGCAAATTGTTCAAATCTACAAGTTGTGCGGAGTGCGGTCACGAAGCGTTGTTCGTAGTCTTTCATAGTCACTCGTAGTGTGCTCATAGTGCACTCATAGTCCGGCATAGTACTTCGTAGTAAGCGTTGTTCGTAGTGTGCTCATAGTGCACTCATAGTCCGGCATAGTACTTCGTAGTAAGCGTTGTTCGTAGTCTTTCATAGTCACTCGTAGTGTGCTCATAGTGCACTCATAGTCCGGCATAGTACTTCGTAGTAAGCGTTGTTCGTAGTGTGCTCATAGTGCACTCATAGTCCGGCATAGTACTTCGTAGTAAGCGTTGTTCGTAGTCTTTCATAGTCACTCGTAGTGTGCTCATAGTGCACTCATAGTCCGGCATAGTACTTCGTAGTAAGCGTTGTTCGTAGTCTTTCATAGTCAGTCGTAGTGTTCTCATAGTGCACTCATAGTCCGTCATAGTACTTCATAGTAAGCGTTGTTCGTAGTCTTTCATAGTCACTCGTAGTGCTCATAGTGCACTCATAGTCCGGCATAGTACTTCGTAGTAAGCGTTGTTCGTAGTCTTTCATAGTCACTCGTAGTGTTCTCATAGTGCACTCATAGTCCGTCATAGTACTTCATAGTAAGCGTTGTTCGTAGTCTTTCATAGTCACTCGTAGTGTTCTCATAGTGCACTCATAGTCCGTCATAGTACTTCATAGTAAGCGTTGTTCGTAGTCTTTCATAGTCACTCGTAGTGTACTCATAGTGCACTTATAGTCCGTCATAGTACTTCATAGTATACGCAGTACAGATTGGAGTATATATATATATATATAGGAAGAGAGGAACATCATGATACTTCGATTAGGGAAACCTTCGCAAACTGTTCAAATCTACAAGTTGTGCGGAGTGCGGTCACGAAGCGTTGTTCGTAGTCTTTCATAGTCACTCATAGTGTGCTCATAGTGCACTCATAGTCCGTCATAGTACTTCATAGTAAGCGTTGTTCGTAGTCTTTCATAGTCACTCGTAGTGTGCTCATAGTGCACGTATAGTCCGTCATAGTACTTCATAGTATATGCAGTACAGATTGGAGTATATATATATAGGAAGAGAGGAACATCATGATACTTCGATTAGGGAAACCTTCGTAAATTGTTCAAATCTACAAGTTGTGCGGAGTGCGGTCACGAAGCGTTGTTCGTAGTCTTTCATAGTCACTCGTAGTGTGCTCATAGTGCACTCATAGTCCGTCATAGTACTTCATAGTAAGCGTTGTTCGTAGTCTTTCATAGTCACTCGTAGTGTGCTCATAGTGCACGTATAGTCCGTCATAGTACTTCATAGTATATGCAGTACAGATTGGAGTATATATATATATATATATAGGAAGAGAGGAACATCATGATACTTCGATTAGGGAAACCTTCGCAAATTGTTCAAATCTACAAGTTGTGCGGAGTGCGGTCACGAAGCGTTGTTCGTAGTCTTTCATAGTCACTCGTAGTGTGCTCATAGTGCACTCATAGTCCGTCATAATACTTCTTAGTAAGCGTTGTTCGTAGTCTTTCATAGTCACTCGTAGTGTGCTCATAGTGCACGTATAGTCCGTCATAGTACTTCATAGTATACGCAGTACAGATTGGAGTACATATATTTAGGAAGAGAGGAACATCATGATACTTCGATTAGGGAAAACTTCGCAAATTGGTTTCATTTGGCCCTGTAGTGTCACAGAGTGGTTCATAGTGTCTGCGTGGTTCCAAGATAACAACAGACAGGGCCAAATGAAGAAGTACGAGTTTCATTCCACAACAACAATGTCAGGTCCTGGACTATGAAAGCCTCCACAAATAAACATACTATAACATCGGACTTTCAATTGGAAGTAGCAAGGACAAAAAAGAGACGGAAAGAAATCAACATCTACTCCGGTGCAAACCAAAAAATTCCACCCAGAATTTAACTAAACTTGCGGCCTACTAAGAAGGGGGATTGCAGCTTTACATGTACCTCGATAGTGTCCACTGCCTCTGCACCGCGAACATTTTCTTGACGTCCTTTCCTCGCCAAGTGAGAGAACTCGCTGCTTCTTCCGACATCCCGGCATCACTTTGGATATAGGCGGCAGCACAACTACATTATTCACGTGTGCAGGAGTCTCCCAACTATCTGCTCTGTGGACAGGGTAAATAACTTCAGAGTATGCAGCCTCCCAAAAGTCACGACTGTAGAAAGGCGATGCCAATAGATACATAGAAAAATTCATTGCCCTACAAACAGCCAAGGCATGCTTGCAAGGAAGTTGTTCCAAGTCAAACTTCCTGCAAGTACAAGTTTTTAGGGATAAGTTTACCTCTCCGTCTGTATCCCCATTGCTAACATAATACACATGCTGATCAAGTCGTACAACTGTCATTCCAGAGGGAGCACGTTTTCTTTTCCTTAATTTCCGCTCTCCTAATTTAGGGCAAAGCTGAGATGTACATTTCTTTGCTTCTGCGAGACGGTCTGCAAACCACCTTTGCAATACACTCCTTATATGTTCAACCAATTGTTGCACGGGAAGAAGTCTTGCATGACTGAGAATTGCATTCACGGACTCTGCAATGTTTGTGGTCATTACATTATACCTTCTAGAGCCACAATGTGCTCGAGACCACTTCATAATTCCTATATCAAGAACATACTTCCGCACCTCCGGGTCTGTAATTTGCCGGAAATGGCCTTCAAACTCAGAAATACGATATGACTTACAAGCACGATCAAAACAGAACAATGCATGATCATACTTCTTCATGCTAAACTTATGCTTGATGTTACCTTGCAGGTGATAATAGCACAAACAGTGGTGGGCTCTATCAAACACCTTCGCAAATGCTGTACCAATTTCCTGTTTTCGGTCAGACACAATGACAAGGTTAGGGTCATCGACAATAACTTCCGCCAGCTTTTGGAAAAACCATAACCATGAGTCTTCATTCTCCAAATCAGCAATGCCGAATGCAACAGGGTATATTTGTCGATTCCCATCTAAAGCGGTGGCTACAAACAAAACTCCCTTGAATTTACACTTCAAAAAAGTTGCATCCACTGCTAAAACAGGTCTCATTGTTGTATTAAATCCCCTAATGCACTGTCCAAGTGCCATGAAGAAATACTTGAAGTGATTTCCACCTTCGGTATGAATGCAAGTCACTGTCCTAGGATTTCTTCGCTCCAATTCGTAACAGTAAGCTGGTAGACGACCGTACGACTCCTCGGGTGAACCACTAATTACCTGGAAGGTCAGTTCTCTACATCTCCAAGCAGTGGGATAAGATACCTTTAGGTTGAACCGTTGCTGGATATCATTCACAATGTCATTGGGTGTGAACTGAGTTCTTGGATCCTGAAACTTACGTTTCACTGCATCACATACCACCTGCTTCAAGCATTGACGTTTGGTAGAGGATCTTTCAAGCTCATCACATTCATGGACTCCATGGTAGGCCGTAATTACAAATAACAAACCATCTCCTACTTTTCGGCTATTCAGAAACCATGGGCAATTTGCCTCCCAGCAAATAACATCTAATCGGCTTGTATTGCTATTAAACACCTTGTATTGAAAATCCCCACGGGTAGCTGCTAGTGATATACATGCTGAAAGTGCCTTCTTCGACGAAAACACATATCCTTTTTTGAAATTGGAGTTCCAATCTCCGCCTCCTAACCCTTTTGCATATATCATGTCTTGAGCCCGATGGTTGTATGAGGTGGCCCGAACATGGTGCCGGTTTTGGTTTCCCCTTTCCGTACCTTTGCAACTGCTCCGACCTGCATCATTCGCATGGATAGTTGTATATACTGCATCCGCTTCTTTCTGCCCAATATCTCCTTCATTTCGACGTTCCAGCTGCCTTCCAACTTCCGTATGAACTCCAGCTGCCTCATTACTCAGAAACCCTATACTTGCATTATCAACCGCTTCAACAATAACATAATTATCATTCACTTCCGAGGCGCCTATACACTGCACAGATGTGATTTGCATGCTTGCAATGATTGGAACCACAGTTGACTGTATCACAGCCCTATTATACTTTAGAAAGTATTGCAAATCCCCATCATCTTCAATTGTTATGTACGTGCTTCCCATTTGTGACATAGGTGCTGGGTAATTCAATTCAACCTGACCTTCCGCTGCTTCTCCCTTGATAAGCACATTTATCTTATGTTTCAGCTCACTCAAAGTCACATTACGGCTAACTAATAGCCCTTTTTTTTTCCCTCCTTCGTATCTACGATCCCCATCGGTGTTTATCCATGTCCCATTATAAACCACCATTATTCCCTCACTATCATCCATTCATACAGTACCCCTGCATCAATATACATGTGTTTTTCAACTAGCCAAATATAAACATCATTATTTCCCTACAATCCTCAATAAGAATGCAGTAGGTCTACCGTATATACTATAGCTTTCTTGCGAACATGCATTATGACTTACAGCCAAAATTGGTGCTGTATTCATACTACATAGTCTGACCATCCCCAGTTTCTTCCCATAGTACAACACAGTCATTTATAGTCCTCCATCGTACAACATAGTCCTATATAGTCCATAGTACACCATAGTCCTATATAGTCATATACAGTACAACATAGTCCTATATAGTCATATACAGTACACCATAGTCCTATATAGTCATATACAGTACAACATAGTCCTATATAGTCCATCTGTCCTATATAGTCCATTGTACACCATCCCCGTCCTCATTTCCCAATTACAATGTATGTATTACCAGCATACTTCCAACATCAACTTGCGATTCTTCACTCCAATTAAACATGTATATGAATTAGAATGACAATGCCATTAGACAAAGAATTATACCTGTGGGTGACAGGGTGTGTTCCAGAAGAAGCGTAGATGACAAGTGCAGAGGCCGGAGAGAATTTCCGTGTTTCGATTGAGCCGGAATCGGTCTCCCAGATCTGTAGATTTGGTTTATATTGGGAACGCGTCCGCCCTATCTAACTCAACGAGAAACACTCCGCCGACGATATCTTTGACTTCAGCGGGGCGGACAGGGAGGCCAACTTCAATGCCACAGATGTTTCCGTGTAGACACAATAATGTTTCTGCCCAATATCTCCTTCATTTCCATGTTCTTGTGAGGGCTTCTTCACTAATTAGCAGAGGGACTTGGCGTGCAAATAGGCAAAACTTCTGCCTATTTTCGGAACAAGTTTACCTGACCGTAGCTTTTAGAACACATTTTGGCCGGTTGACCTACTTTGGATAAAAACCCAAAATCTTAAGAGACAGACATTGTGGTGCCTAGTGTTAATGCTCTTCAAAAGCCCAGCATCATTTTTAGGATAGTTTTGAAAGCCCAGCATCATTTTGATAAGCAAACTTAGGTTGAACGTGTACCAATCTGAACCGTTGATTCACGCTGGGCACACAACGACCACCCGGTCCCTAAGACTCGTCCTCTATTTATTCACGCTTCACGCCGTTTTCTGAACTCTTATTTCCATCTCGTTTTCATTGAACTTTCACAAATGTGCAGTGTTTGACTTGAATTTCTTGGACCATCACATGCATCAAAGCCAGATGAAACTACTGGCGCAGCAGCAGATGATTCATGGGAAGGTTCTTGAGAGTTTCTGCTTAACGGATTGTGGTTTGTGAGATTTACAAAACCTTCCATCTCAATATCCAGGGATCCTTCAACATGTTGTGTAATCTTTTCCTCGTTAACTTGGACAATGGATACTTCCTGAAATGATCGTGGCATTTCATGAATTTGATTCCTTGTACTTGATCGAAACCACCGTTGACTATAGCTTCTTGAACAGAGAAAATCCCATTGGAGTTATCATCATCTACACCCTTTTCAATCTGGTTGCTAAGCGTTTTGCGCTCCAATGTACCCTTCAGCATGTTCACCACAGATGAAAACAAAGGTCCCCAGTTGGTTGGTAACCACACACATAGACGGATCATTGAAACTGTTTGAAAATGCAAATTCCTATTTCACTACATTCGGGCAATTCCCTGAAGCAGTCTGCAGGCTTTCCAGACCTTGAAAAGCATAAATGGAGTTCCTGTTTCAATGTGGGAATTTAATATCTCAAACCACAGTTTCCTTTCCGGGATAACCTTCTTTTCCCTCCATTAAAAATATTTTTTTTTTTATAATTGCTGTCAATACAGAAAAAAAAGTATTAGATAATTTCAGTGGAAATTACTGTCAGTAAAAGACAGCAGAATGATCAAGTTTACCTCCTCCTCGTATTGGGTATACAACTTCTCAAATTCTTTACCCCAAAGATCAGATAAGCCAGGAGACTCATATGGACAAAAGAGTGACCATTTCCCATCACTTTGAACTCTTTCCATGAAGAAATCAGGAACCCAGAGAGCATAAAATAGATCTCGAGCTCGATGTTCTTCCTGTTAAAGAAATATGACAAGAAGAAACACTATCCTATTAAACAAGATGTCAAGAAATATTAAGGAACCAACTTGTTGCAGCTTGACAATCTATCTGGATAAGTATGAAGTACCATATTAAGCAAAAGTTATTTCTGGTTCACCTTCCCATGGTTCTTTCTAAGATCTAGAAGCTCAAAGATATCCGCATGCCATGGCTCCAAATATATGGTAAAAGCACCTAAAACAAAAGAGATTATATCGAAACTGAAAGAAAGAAATAGTATCAGAAAAACATGGATAATGGAGCTCTAAATCTTCATTCTTTGTAACAAATACAGCAATACAGAGATACAACAATAGTATCAGCATGAAATTACCCTTTCTTTCGCCTCCTCCTTGATCAACGTAGCGAGCAGTGCTATTAAACACTTGAAGCATAGGCACAATACCATTCGAAGTACCATTTGTCCCACCGATGTAGCTACCTGTTGCACGAATGTTGTGAATGGGGATACCTAGCCCTCCCGCTGATTTGTTAATAACAGCACACTCTTTCAATGTATCAAAAATTCCTTCAATACTGTCATCTTTCATGCACACGAGAAAGCAGCTACTCAACTGCAAATTACCATTCAAAGCGGTAAGACTAAAGATAATTGTAAATGACCCTAGCACTAGAACCTGCATGTAGAAGAAAAACATGAATGATGTAATCTTACTTGGGGCTTTGGGGTTCCTCCATTGAAAAGGGTTGGCGTAGCATGAATGAACCAACGTTGGGACATCAAATGGTAAGTTTGGAGAGCCGAATTGATGTCATCCTTGTGTTTACCAACAGAAACCCTCATCAACATATGCTGCGGCCTTTCCGCAATCTTACCATTTGCCTTCAGAAGGTAGGACCTCTCTAGAGTTTTAAATCCAAAGTATGTTAGAGAACAATAAGGAACCGTACAAACAGTATTGAATAAATTTCACTCAATGTAAATAACAATACAGAATCGTCTTGTACACAATTACACAACTTGCAATCCAAGTAACAAAGGGGTAAAAGGAAATCAGGAAAACTGACTCGTTTGAAGATTGAGGCTAGCGTAAACGCTATGTCCTATAGCAGAATTTCGCCCCTACTCCTTGCTGTAGTTCGATGAGCGTCCACCACCAGGATTCAACAATCTGAAACCAAGAACCTAGCACTCGGTTTCTTGGCCCTAGCGAATCTACTTGATGTATTTTCTCTCAAAACTTTGTGTAGAAGATGAAGGCGGAGAGGAGGTTTTTAGATACCTTTCCTATACGTTTTCACGTCTAATTTATAGGGATTTAGACGACCTTTCAGATAAGAGACGACGGTTAGTAGAGGTTGTGTTGATCAGACACAACTTCTCTCAAACGACGTCACTTCCAAAACGCAAAAGAAAACTGGGCTAAAAAGGGTTGCTTCGAATCAAATTAGAGACCCCTTGGGCCCCAAGGCCCATCAAGCCCAACAAACCAAATGGTCGTGGGCTGCCATTGCTAAACACACTTAGGTATGTTTTCGTATGCAAAACCATTTAAACCCTTTTCCTTTTCCTCTTCTCATCAATGTGGGACTTACTCCCTCTTTATTCCTATACAAACTCCAACAAAGTAGTCATATCAAAGTCCCTTTCATATCTGATCTCTCTGTCTAGGAATGAAGCATTCTGAAGAAATGAAGAGAAACATGACCAAATGCATTCCTTAGTCCTCAAATCATTCAGATTAAGCATATAGAAAAACAAATTACCCTCATAGAAACATATTCCTTTTGTTTCCCACTCAGTCCAATGTCGAGAGTATGACTCATGACTCTTTATGAAATTAAATACATGACCATAACTTACTCAACCATTACCAAAAAGTAACTCAGTTGCATAATTTATGGATAATGATTCCTTGAAAAGGTAGTCTGTACCATGAAAGAACTGTAAGAAGCTCGAAGGGGTCAGAATCGTTATCAAAAGAATGTTGCATCAGATTAATGGAAGAAAATTATGTCAGTACCTTCATAATTATTTCATAGACATCATCAGCAATCATAGGAGCCATCTTTCCGGACCTTTTATCAAAATGGTTGTACATAACTCTGATACTGCATCACCCATTGAAAAAGTTACTTCCTTTACCAATCACTTCCAATTTCTCAACTCCAAACCCTCAAATAAACAGCATACCAAAGTACCAAATTAAACACTCACATCTCCGAAAATGACTCCTTTGTATTCTTATGCAGATTCGAAACAGAGACTCTCGCCGCCAACTACACCACAGTTGTACATCAACCACACAAAACAACCAAATGAACCCATACTCATATGACTAATAGGTAATCGTATTTGCTTCGGTAGATGTGCTCTTCAAGCGCTTGAACCCGCTGAAAATTGAAAAAACTCACATAATTAAAGTTGGAAAAAGCACCAACCAAAGCGTACAATTTTTTGCAAACAAACCTCAAAATCAAATTTGAGGATTTTAAGGAACAATTGGGTTGTGAGACTACATGAGTTAAGAGTGTTGGGGGTGTTGATCGAAGAAGAGTGGAAGAGAAGAAAGAGTGCAGGAGAAGAAAGAGCCAATTCTGAAATTTGAACCGGTGGTTGGTTTGTTCTCTTCTCATGTTGTTTGTTTGGTCATTCTCAAAAAAAAAAGTTGTTTGTTTGGTTTCTGCACATGTTCCTAAATAGTCTGGGGTTTCCCGCCCGGACTATTTAGGAACATGTGCAGAAACCAAACAAACAACATGAGAAGAGAACAAACCAACCACCAAATCCTCCATGATCAAGGAGAAGTTCTTCAGCCACACAAACACTAATCCAACCCACCAGCGAAATAGACCCCTCATCCACACCCTTCAATACTAGAATAATTTCATAGAAAGACAGAAACTTGGCCGCAAAAGCGTTCTGAAGGCACTAGTATAAGTTCCCTAACTAGACCATTATTACATTGTATTAATGTAGACTTATATGTACGGTTTGAGGTTTGAAGGCTGTATTGGAGGTTGAATGTATGATTAAGAAGCGAACAAATTCATCCTTGAACAAAACAAGACAATTTGCTAAATCAAGAGATATAGAAAAGCAGAGGAAAGACAAAGGAGGTCATAATTGAGTGCATCTTGGCAGCCCGCATTTGGTTGATTGATTAGCAAGGGGTTTCGAATTTGAGTTCATTAATTAACGAGGTATAATTCGTTTCTTAGATGTCTGATTATATAATGATATGGGTGTGAAATGATGGAACATAAAATGAGTGTAATGATAAAATTTGAACTAGTTAAATTATGTGATGGGTTAAAGAAGGTTGAATGTAGAGATAAAATTGATGGGTGTGGATAAAATCACCTCTTATTTAATTGTCAAATTTAATCTTAAGTTGTAGTTTTTTTTTTTTTTTGTAACAAACTTGTAGGTTTTTTCAGACTAGTTTCAATCAATTTTTTTTTTTTGTAGTTTCTACAATCTTAGAAACCAGAAGAAATTGTACAACTAATTTTCATGCAATGCGTCATACCAACTTAGATATTTTTTTGGTTTTTTCCAATGAAAACATAGAAACCAGAAGAAATTGTATAACTAATGAGTTACACAATGGATGATACGTTCTACGAAAAACGTTATTCGACGTAGAACGTAAGTTATTCAAAGTACAAAAAACATCTTACATCGTGATGGAACTGTGCACCTCTTTCTTATTTGTTTTCGAGTAGAGCGTAATAAGTGAATAAAAGTAGAAAAAAAAAAACATGCTAAATAGAAAACAAATACTTTCACTAACAAAATGGGAAAGTCAACATAAATGTAAAAAACATAGAAAACATAACATAATAGTGATAAATTCCCTAGAATATATAGCACAAGGGAACATTCATCATAAAGATTCATCATAAAGATTCATCATAAAGAAGCTTTCTTCATAGTTCGAAGCTGACTAGTGATCACATCTCCAATGCTTGCATATAACTTCACCACTTTATTTCTTGCAAGTATTGATCGAAGGCGAATTCCTCCCGCAACCAATGCATTTTCACATGCACCAACATTGTCACGAGCTATCACGTTGCAATATTTGGCCCGCATAACATTCTGCATAGACATCTCTTTTGCATTCAACTCATGTAAAGCGATTTGGAACTCCAATGTCACTTGTTTGTACCAAAAGAGACATTCTCTTAGTGGTTCACTGTCGTTACGCTTAAGCATATGTTCAATGAAGGTTGCGCTGGCATTCGCATTCGCTAGAGCAATACGAAGGGCTAGTGGAGCCAGATCTTCCAATTTGGTTGCACTGAGGGCTCGATTATCAGATTGAAGAGCTTTGAGGCACTTGGCATGATTTATGGTGTGCTTGCAAACACCTTCAAGTAAAGGTGTTGATGCAGCTGCTGGAGCAGAAAAACAAAGGAAAGAAAGCAATGTACCAAAGAACAAAGTTATCATGTAAAACCGCAAGGATGCCATTTAATGCAAAGGCAAGTAGAATGAACACAACGAATTCACAAATTCTCTCAATCACTAAGCTATCAACCGTTGCTCTGATTTCTCTGTAAGCTGTTATGAAGAAACCAAGGATCTAAAGTGACTATATATAATGAACTCAAGCGAAGGCCCCAATTTAGAATAGGACAAGGAATGATATGGTCATTGGAAATGAATACCAACTAGGAAAAGAAAATACTAGTTAGAAGGCGTTAAGTTAACCCAAATCCTAGTAGGCCAAGGAAACCAAAACATTCCGGAAATATAAAGTTAATGAGGAAGTGAACCAATGCATGATACTACGTATTTTCTAGTGCCTCATCATCTATTATTATAAACTTACCGAAAATCCAATATTTTCATCGTGTTGTTGAGTCGGCACATGTTAGCTGAATGCATCGCCGTCGTTCTGAGGTTTTTGCATTTGGCAATTTTTATCGAGGCTGTTGATACATTATTTTCACCATTAATATGGGTGTCATGTTATCTAGTGTAATTAGGTGAAGTCTATATCAATTTATTCTTCATAAGCTACCAAAAACTATGTCTTCCCTTTTAATATTTAAATATTACCCTGTAAGGCTGCCAGCATTTCTGATGCCTAATTTCCATTGAAATGGTCCTCCAATGTGTGTCCAAATTTGGCAATACTGTTTGAGTTGGTCGTACTCTAACGTGCGCTAAACTCAAATAAATCATTAATTCACTAGTTTACTTCGTAAAAGATGGTGATATATTACTAGAATATGATGTTTACAAATAAACCAAGCTTTGTTGTCACGGTATCACTTTCTCCAACTTTTTTTTGTTAGTTGTTTTTTTTTGGGGAGTGGGTAGGAGAAAGAAAAGAGAGTTAACAAAATCGAGAGGGGAGGGAATGTCTTTATTCACGTCCAGTCCCTTTAGTTCCTTGTGGGCTGGGGGGGGGAAGCCGGCCACCTGGGGGGAGGAACAAGTACAACCGGAAAAGATAAACTTGACCGATTAACTACATCTATTACAGGACAACTAAACCACTAAATCAACTTAACAAACTAAACCGGCAAAGCATGGTGAACCTGAATCCCGAAGCCCTTCAAGGAGTCTGAATCTGACAATTGCACAAGCAGCCACTGGCTCGGATTAAGCAAACAAAACCGGCCAAGCTTGGTAGAAGGGAAACCCGAAACTGCACAAGCCGCCACTAGATCTCACCCACTGCACAAGCGGCAATTAGGACGAGTGAGATATGAACCTGCTAAATCCAAAACCTGAAAAAACACCGGCCAAGCAAGGCAAATATCGAGATTCGATGCCTATCAAAACAATCGGAAATAAAATTACACCCGCCGCCACTAGATGGAATCCATCACAACAGACCAAATAAGTTAAAACCGAACTTAGATCTTCCATTATTCGCCTTGTGCAAGACAATGATTTGCACACCTTTATTCAAACGAGAAGCCTGCAAAACACATAAAAGCAAAAACATGAAAAAAAAACTACCCCCCACGAAGAGGGTTAAACTAGGGGAGAAGGATATCAGATTTAGAAGGAGGAGGAAGGGTGGCCGGCCGACCCCAAGGTAAGCCAAGGGGCCGGCGGCAACGGGGGGTTTTTGGTTTTGGGGTTTTTTGAGAGAGAGGGGCAGCGGCTATTCAGAAATGATACTAAAGATTAGTTGAAGTTCACTTGGCCTTCGTTTGAAGGTAAAGGTTGAGGAAAGTGGGAGAGTTCAATGCCACTGGGCAACATGCAGGGTGGTTCCACTTTCTCCAACTTGATTTTATGTAATGCATCATATCGATTAAGCTGGTCTAACGAGAAACCCAAGTGCTTCCCGAAGAAGCATACAACAGTTGTTTCTCGAGACAACGATATGAGCACTTTAATGTTATGGTGTCAAATGATGTTAAAATTGCTTTTGGTTGTAAGACGCTCGTTCTAGAAGCACCTTCGGACAAGTCATTATGTTGGTGGTGTGTGCTCGTATTAAGTTCATTCAGGCTACAAGCCTCGTACTTACGGTGGGACAAGAATATAATTAAAAGCTTGTGTTTGAAGTCCAAAATCAGCCGAAAACAAAACA